>JAWHQI010000303.1:160000-1360000 GCA_033032865.1 Dactylorhiza incarnata
CGTGTGTAATAAATTTTTGCAAAGAAATCATTTTTTGTTCCCACATTTAAGCCATAATGTACACAAATATATATGAGATGCATGTGGTGTGGATCATCTGGTCATATTAGTGATATGTGCTATGTGGGAAGTATCGAACATAAATCATTTTGCGCGCTATATGGGAGACCAGCCTCTCGGCCTTATAATTTTGTATCTCCCCTTCAAGCATCTTCATCTAGCGCGCCAAATCATTATAACCCTGCGCCTCTACAACAAACATTTTCTCGGTCTTATGACTCGGCTCCTTGGATGCCGACGAGTATTGCTAAGAGCGTTTGTTTTGTCATATCACGAATCATGCCTTGAAGGACTGCGTCGCTTTTTAACGACAAATGGAGGAAGACGATGAACCGGCTAACTGGATCGTATCTCCCTCCCCTCTTGATGGCACTCCTTCAGCTTTTGATGATTTATTTGCACTGTCCCTTGCTTTCTTGGGACCGCTGTGGATTTGCCCATCAGAATTACGGTTGATTCGTATGTTGATATTGTGGAGTCATCTTCCCATGTACATTTATTGTGAAATTTTCTGTAGATCTAGGAGTGAGCAGGAATAGTATAACTCAAAGTTCAAGCCAACAACCAGAAGCACATGAAACAAACACAATCTTTATTGATCAAGCAAAGTTTTTCATTACAGAGCGAGGTATACATGGCGAGGCATGATTTCGCCAGTACACAAAAAACAGAAGAGAAAACCAACGGTCTGCAAAACTGAGACCGTCTGACCGCCCGACCTGACAGTCCGCCCGGCTAGAAAAGAAGACCGCCCGAACTGCCTGCCTGCGCCTTGAACAACACCAACTGAGAACATCGTGAACTCCCAAACTCCACTGATCCTCCCGAACTTCAGCAACCCGCACTGCAAGCCGCAAGACCGCCCGAACACCTTCAGAAGAGGAGGTAACCGCTGCTACCCGCACAATCCACAGAAGCTGCACAAAACAAGTTCAATCAGCAAGACCGACTGGTCACAAGAATTGAGACCGCAAGAACGAACGCGAGCTCAGCTTACACTTGGTGCGAGATTTTTTGCTGCTACAGTGGCTCCTATTTATAGGCGTGAGACCTGATCCAGTCACCACCCTATGAGATAGGATCACCACCATTTGACCGCGCGACCAGACCGGTCAACCTGCGCGATCAGCAACAGAACCTCTTACTTAGTGAGCTCGACGACTTCAATGGAAGCCGCGCGATCATGACAACTCGCCCGGTCATGACGCTCACCACCTATGTTCGCCACCCGACCTCCTCCAGAGACCGCGAACACACCAGACCGACTAGGGCAACAGCCCGCCAAGTCGACCAAACACCTGTAACCGCATATGCCAGCTGATCGCCGAAAGACCAGCCATGCGAACACAAACCGGAGACCGCGCGACTAAGAAGACCTTAGTCCACGCGCACCACAAGGAAACCGGCCAGCCACCAGACCAGGCTGCCCCCACCACGCGATCACAAGCACCAGATCGCGCGGTCACGCTGAACATAAGACAGCTCGCCACGCAGTCACGCGACCAGACCGCGCGGCCTCACCTCGGCACCCTTGGATAGAAGAACGACGGTCACGCCGAATAACCCGCGGCTAGAACAGAGAGGTCAGACCGCCAGAGGAGACTGCAAGACCATGCGGTCAGACCAGACCGCGCGGTCTACCCCCAGACCGCCAACTTCACAAACTTCCACTTCAACATTTTCGACATTTATCACCTATTTTTGATTCACATGCAGAGGAACCAACCCACATATTCTCTGATGATGTTATTGCCACCATTCTTCCGCCTTCTTTGCATGAATTTTCCATTCATATTTTTATCGATCATGTCGAAGATATTATGCAGGGTGATGATCCGGAGCCTGAGGCCGCGCCAAAGTGGGATGAGGATATCATTCTCTCCAATGGGGAGGATGTCTACTCAAAGCACGATGATGCGTCGAAGTGAGATTAGGTGAATATCCTTTCTGATGAGAAGGTTTGCACCTCTTTATTGGACGAGGAGGTCCAACTCACCACAAAAGCCCTTGAGTTCTTGGGTCCCCCTCGTTATGATTTGTATGACATCGATAGTGATCAGTCTGTGGAGCCTACTGGGAGTGAGACCAGGACTACTCCCCCATTTTTTTATTATTTATGTCTTTCTTCTATTTTATTTCCTACCCCTTTCTTTGTTTGAGCCTGTGCAGGTTGATTCTTCACAGGGACTCCAGTAGGATATGAAGCATTTTGCTCATGTCAATGAGGTGAGCATCCACTTATGTGATGAGGTTGATCCCCCATATATATAAGAAGCTCCATTCATTGCCTTCTCTGCCTGCATCCGTCCTGAAAAAGATGACTCCTTGCCGGGCAAGGACAAATATTTTGGTGAGAATAGTGAGGATGACTACTCCTCCACTTCTTACTTTTTGTTTCATTTACATGTGAAATTTAGGTATTATTATTCAGGTAAAGGAGTAACTGTTCTGTCGATGTATATGTACCCGCTACTAATGATGAGAGCAAAACTGCTATGCCTGCAATGACAACGACAAGTGTACCGTATTGAAAGTAGTATAGGTTTATGAAAGCTAAGGTTGTATAAAAATCCGGGCGAGCTGAATATTCTTACTTCAGAAAATCTCTATTATTCTATCAATCAAAACCTTGGGTTGGTTTTGCAATAAAGAAAAGGAAATTAAAACGATGATTAAACAATGGGTTAAAAGACTAGCACTCGATCTTAGAATCACCTCGGAATAAAAATAATAATAAAAGAAACAAAAGTTTTAATCCTCTTAAGAAAATTACTTCGACCGTGGAGGTTCCCGAATTCTAAATGCACCTCTGTTGATGATACATTCAACTGAGTTTAGGTTGATCAGTCGAACTTTCATTCTAGAATCGAAACCCCTGAAACTCGTTTTATCGTAGTGAACCCCTCTACTGGATTTGAATACAATCCGAGAGATTTATGTCATCCTCTCTCGAAGGTTGCATGCAACTCTCTTTATCCTTGAACGATCGATTCAAATTAAGAGCCTTTCGGCTACTAGATTACGAAAACAAGAATGAGAATTATATATCAAAATATATTCTCAGTTCAATAGAAACCAAGGATAAATCTTAAGCAATCTACAGAATAGAAAGAGAAGCTCTAGATTAATTCACAACTTATATTATTCCTTGGATCATATCGATTAAGTACTAATAGAAATTTAGCTACTCATTGAGATTAAGGAATCAACAAAAATAGAAGAGTACATAATGAAAGAAGAATAGAATGAGAGAGCAATAAGAACTAATTTTATTACTTCTAGCAAAAGAGCACTACAAGCTATGAATTGAAAATTACAATTGCAAAAAGAAAATCTATTGAATTGAAAATTACAATTGCAGAATAAAAGAGAAGTACAAGAATACTTAAAATAGGCAAACAATACAAGAAATGAAGGATTGAACTCACAAAAATTCGTTCCTAAAGTTCTGGTGGAGCTGCCTTTAAATAGGTGCAAAGTTGATGTTACACGCCCTCGGTCACGCCTGTGATCAAGGGCGTGTAAGGGGCGAGTTCAAAGCTGGTGCTGGATAGACGCCTTCTGGATTCATTGCAGGCATTACGTGTGCGTCACGCCCTAGGTCACTCCCGTGACCTAAGGCGTGCAATCTTTAAAGTGCGTCTGGCGGGAAATCTTCGGAGGGCTGGCGCATCAATCTGGCGGCAAGAAGTTACACGCCCATTACACCAGAAGTACACGGGCGTGACATTGGCGAATCAACATCTGGACGTGCGCGGTACGATCGGACACGGGCGTGACTTGATTGTCACGGGCATGTATATGCAATTTGCATGTCATAGCCGTGGATCATGTCCTGCTGAGTTGGAGGTGTGGCTTATGATGACACGCCCTTGGTCCCGCCCATGACCAAGGGCGTGTACTTGGCGAATTATCTCAGAATGAGTCTAGGTTCATGGCAGCAGGTTTGGAACACATCTTGGGCTGTCACGCCCTTGATCACGCCCGTGACCTTGGGCGTGTACTTGTAATTTTTGCTCAAAGTGTCCAAAAAATATGAAAACATAAAATAAGCTTAAGTTAGTTCATAGAAATGAAAAGAAGCAATTTAGATGGGACAATTCATGTAAATTATATAAATTCATATTAAAATAGTATTAAAATTATATTAAAAGATGAGTATAAAAAGTACTCATCAAACACCCAAATACTTGAGTTTTTGCTATTCCATAGCAAAAAAATGAGAGATAATTTACAAGACATTGATAATATTTCTAATTAATTAAAATTTTCTTGAACCAAGAGTAAGTTAAAAGCAAATTATAGGAATTCAAGAATTAAGTCATAAGTTATGAAATTAATTTAAAAAGAGAAACATGCTTAGCTAAAGACTTCTCAAGATGACTATTTAGCAAACAAAATTGTAGAAATTTTCATACAAATTTAGATTGAATAAGTTTACACTTTGGAAGGCCAGAATAAAGTTTTATATGAACTTTATTGATGAAGACATCTTTAATGTCATTATTTCAGGTCCCCCTGTTCCATTCAGGAAAGATGCAAGTGGGACTGTTGCATAGGAACTGGTCCCTAGGGCTGAATGGACAGATGTTGAAAAGAATGCAAAAGCATGTGATGTTAAGGCTATGAATATACTAGTATCCACTATGTCAGATGACATATTTCAGAAAGTGGATGAATGTCAGTCTCCAAAAGAAATATGGGATACAATGATCAGTTTAGTTGAAGAAATTTCTCATGAAAGGAAGGAAAAGAAGAATGGAAGAGGTTTCATAGCTGAAACCTAGAGTGACTTAGAATCTGAGTCATGTTCCTCATCTGAAAGTGAGCAAGAAGGTGCTACTGAAGAAGCCCACTGATGGATTTGCAGGCCTCCTCAGATAATGAAGAAGATCAAGTATCATATTTTGATAATTTTGATTACTCTTCCAATGAATTTAAAACTTGGTTTAAAGAGTTCTGCCAAGATCAATTAGAGGCAGAAAATCAAATAAAAATACTTAGGAAAGAGTTAAAAGAACTGAAAAGTAAAAGGATATATGAAAGTCATCACTATGATAATCAACTTAGGATTAAGGTAGGAGAGTTAAGAAAACAAATAGATGAAATAAATGAAAATCTAACACTAAAGGAAGAGCTTACAAAGACAAAAGCCTTTGAAGACTCACTTAATGGGAGGAGTCAAGAACTAAGAGATATCACAAAGAACCTCTCTAAGAGATTCAAATATCTTGGATTAGGAGCACATTCATCAATCAGTAATGGATCTTCCAGCAAACCTGCTTGGAAAAATCCAGTAGTATTTGTTAGATCTAGTGAGAATCAGGTAAATGAAAATAATGAAATTTGTGAAGAATTACATAATTATCCTGATAAAATAACAGTATTCAATAGGGTGAACATTAATAATCAACAAGGAATACTAAGAAAACATCTTGTAGAAAAATCCATTAACAATAACCATCCTGATCAAATCACTACATATGATAAAGTGAATCCAACTAATGAGAAGAGACTTCTAGGGAAAAACAATTCAAAGAAACCAATAAATCTAAATCAAAAGGCTAAAGTCAAAAGTAGAATCATTAGACATTCTGCAGACTTATTAGATTTAGATACATTCTATGCACATTACAAGTACCAAGATAATAAACCTAGATTTAATAAATCCATTCTCTGCCATCCAAAAGGATATCATGAAAGACCATTCTATTTTTGTATATCACCTTATAATGGTAAAAGCAAAGGGACCAAGGTAACCTGAGTTTCCTCTAAAGTTTGAGTTACTTGTGCAGGAGAAGATAGGGTTCTTCCTAGGAGATAATGACAGGGGAATGAAGAACTAAATCCTGAATGAAGAACTAATTCAACAAAGGCAGTAATCTCTTCTCTGAATCCCTCTGTTATCTTATAGTTCATGAAAATATTATTATAAACACTATTTCTAATCAAAAATCTTTGTTGGGAAAAACAACAAGAATTTTCTAAGAAAATAGAACTGTATATTTAGAGTTGTGTCAAATAGAATTCGACATACCACCTAATTCTATTCGACGCCAGCTTCGAGAGCCATCTGAATCAGATAATTCGAATAGCATTTGATGCAGCGTCGATTTCATATCGATGCATACATCGATTTAATAGTTGCTCTACTAATTCAAAGGCGTGTCAAATTATAATCGACGCAACGTCGGCATGACAAGCGTGCGCAGTTTCACTTCTAGAAGCTGCTTCGATACACTTTGGCGCGCTGAGTATTAATCTTTGTCGACGGTGCTTCGATTACAACCCTAAGTTACGACAAATCATCATCTTTTTAGCAAGCATCTAATTAATTACGCTTTCGAATTCTCTTCTCCTTCCTCTAGTGCTTTCCTCTTCTCCAGTTCTCTCGTGTTCTTGCCTCTCTCTCTCTCTCTCTCTCTCTCTCTCTCTCTCTCTCTCTCTCTCTCTCTCTCTCTCTCTCTCTCTTCTCTTGTGTTTGCAGGTGCTTCAGATCATATGGCTCCACCTAAGGTGAACTCTGGTTTCGATGTGGACATAAAATCATTCAATGTAGCATCTGATAACTTCAAATCTATTCTCGGCTTATTTCACACTGCTGGATTGACAAAAATGATTTGAAAAAGGTGCAAGATCATTGATGTTGAATTGACAGAACTGAAGTACAACTTCCACATAGAAGATGATGGATCCATCAATGGAAGAATATATGAAAAATGACATTAGCATTACAGAGGAAATGTTGACTCAGACTTTTGATCTACCAATTAACTGGTAGTGACTCTGATGAATTAACAGGGAAGAGACAAGAAAGGCCTTACAGATAATACAGTTCAGAAAAGAGAAGGTCATAAACCTGAAAAAGATTGATCTCTCTAAAGAATATCGATTCCTTGCAGATATAGTAGGAAAAATGATGCTATGCTAGATATCAACACATGATGCCATCCCAAAGCAGCAACTGCATATCATGGGGATTCTAGTTCTTAATAAGAAGATAAATTGGGGGAGATGTCTTTTGAAGTTAATTAGCCATAAGTACTCCCATAAAGAAAATGCTTATATGAGGATTATGACTCAGGTCATTTTCCACCATTATCCAATGGTGTGCAAGTTCCAGGGAGTGCCTATTCCTCCTGGCAAGAGAATACATATTGGAATCTTCTCCAAGTGGACCAGGCAAATTATGAAGCCTGGTCATGTTGTCCCCTCTCCTCCTTCTCCAATTCCACAAGATACCACTGTTCAAAATCTCCAGTCCATCCCATCTACTTCAGCTACATAACCTACACCTCAGATTATTCTCCAACCACAACAACAACCATTCTGTTGGGAAAAACTTCTTGGATTTAACTTAACAAATTAACTAAAGTGATTTTATCTCTTAGGTTTTGTTACCCATTGTATAGTGAGGGTAATTTGGTTATTAGATCTATTAGGATGTCACACTCAACTTAGAGTGTCAAAAGCAGGTCAGGACAAGCACAATTTAAGTTAAATTAATATTTGTGTCGAATACAAGTCGACGCAACTTGGAATTGATGTCGACGCAACTCAGACTAGAAATCCAAGCAACTCAACCTCACAGTCGAAGTAGATCAAGTCGACGCTACGTTGAAAGGAAACCGACGTAGATGAAAGGGGCATGTCGAAGTAATCTTAGAAGTCGACGCAGCTTCGACTTCAACTTAACTCAGAAGGAAGAGTTTGTCGAAGCCATTTGAAGTCGACGCAACTTCGACTATAATTCGACGCAGGCGATGAAGTTCAAAATCAAGTCTTCAACTCGATGGTTACGTCGATATGTAATCGATGTAATGTCGACATCAGAGTTCAATCAGAGCAAGAAGGAATTCGAAGCTGCTCTTACAAGAACTCGAAGGTGCGTCGATAAGAGAGAAGGTGAAATCGACGCAACGTCGAATCTAGTCTGAAAATGAAACTTTGTCAGCTGTCCTTTTTAGAACTCTCTTCCAAGGCCCACAGCACTGAAGACCGTTCTACAACGGCTTGTTTATTGTCTCAAATGGAAAGGAGCATTCAAGAAGACAGGGAAAGCATTCTTGGAATGAAATCAAACAGCTGGTAGACGGGTCGTGAACAAAAGAGGAAAGGAAGAGAAATTGTCCATGTCTATGGCTTTTCAGGACAACCCAGAAGAGGAAAGAAATTCAAAATCAATCATGGATAATAAATAGAAAGAGAGAAGAGAGAACTAAAAAGAACATTCATTACTATCTGTCACAACTTGTTGATTGGGGTTTTCTATCTTCTTCTTCCTCTTCCTCTTTCTGGAACCCTAACAAGACAGTGAAAAAGAATTGCTCTCTCTGAGAACAGAAAAACTGAAGGCTACTCTTCATCAACATCTCATAGCAGCCAGATTGCAAACAGAAGAAAGTAAAAAGGATCTGAAGCATATAACCCTTGCAAATCATTACAATCATAAGCAAGGGTTCATCATTAGCAGATTCAGTGAAAAATAGAAGCTGAAAGCTTCTACAGAATTCTGAAAACAGAATTCTTCTTCTTCCTCTTCCTTCCCCTATTTCTCCAACTGTAAAGAGCTTTAAGAATCCCTCTTCCAAAGGATTCAATGGTTCAAGATTTCCTTATCAAAAGATTTGAGTGGTTCAAGATCTCCTTATCAAAAGATCTGTGGTTTTTAGAGTCTCCTTATCAAACGACTCAAACACAGGTTGTGTCATCATACCAGGGAGGTAGAAGAGAGGACTACCCACATTTTGGGGAACATCTATAAAAAATTTTGTGTCTTTGTTGTGATTTTCTTTGATGTGCCACCTATAGCTTACAATTTGCTTTTTGCTTTATATTTACAACACTTATTTACTTTGTGTTGGTTTTGTTCAATGCATAATGTAACATCCCGAATTTTATTGGGTCACTATACCCTAGTGGACCCAATAAAAGTAACCCCAAAAGACAAAAAGTGATATGAATAGGGGATATTGTGCTAGGAAACTCCAAATCGACTTATGTCAGTTCCGTTAGACTCGTATGACCAATACGAGCGCAACGAAATTTGTTCCATCCCGATCCGAGTCTGTTTAGGGAAAATGACAATTTTGAGTGTCGTAGCGCGTCACAACCACATTATTGTGGAATAGTGACCAGGCGTACTACAAATCGACTTCTGTCAGTTCCGTTAGACTCGCACGACCAATACAAGCGCAACAGAATTCGTTCCAGCCCGATCTGAGGTCGTTTAGGAAAAACGACCGTTTTAATTGTCGTAGCGCGTCACAACCATATTATTGTGGAATAGTGACCAGACTTACTCCAAATTGACTTCTGTCAGTTCCATTAGACTCGTACGACCAATACGAGCGCAATGGAATTCGTTCTATCACGATCCGAGGTCGTTTAGGGAAAATGATCGTTTTGAGTGTCGTAGCGCGTCACAACCACATTATTGTGGAATAGTGACCAGACGTACTCCAAATCGACTTCTATCAGTTCGGTTAGACTAGTACGACCAATATGAGTGCATCGAAATTCATTCCATCCCAATCCGAGGTCGTTTAGAGAAAACATTCGTTTTGAGTGTCGTAGCGCGTCACAACCACATTATTGTGCAATAGTGACCAGACGTACTCCAAATCGACTTCTGTCAGTTCTGTTAGACTCGTACGACCAATACGAGCGCAACAGAATTTGTTCTATCCCGATCTGAGGTCGTTTAGAGAAAATGACTGTTTTGAGTGTCGTAGCGCGCACAACCACATTATTGTGCAATAGTGACCAGACATACTCCAAATCGACTTCTGTCAGTTCCGTTAGACTCGTACGACCAATATGAGCGCAACGGAACTCGTTTCACTCCGATCCGAGGTCATACGGGAAATATGTCCATTGTAGGAATTCGTCCCACTCCAAATCTCCAGTATTCCGTTAAAACCTTATTCACCCCTTCTAAGGTTGGCCACTAGATCCAACAAAGCCTAGACGCGACACCAGACAGACTGGGCAAGGGCCAGGCCTGGCCTGATTTTGGATGGCTGACGTTGCGGCAGACCCATCCTCCCAGCGAGGATGCACGTCAAATAATCATAAATTAATGAAACATGTTATAAATTAAATTAGGTTCATGGTATTTGAAATTTTTTGTCGTTGGCGTCGGTGAAAAATAATTATTATTCAATACCTATGATCATTTTAGTGACCCTATTAATAAGAAAAATAATTATTTTCTTACTAAAAGGCTGACAATTGTCGGTTATCAATACCTATTTTTCATTATAGTAATGCTATAAGATTAATACATGCTTGCCCGGCTTTTAACCTTTTAATTTTTTTGTAATAATGCTCACAATGTTAGCTCCTATGAGCTGATATGACAATGTCAAAATATTTTAAACAATGGAAGAGCTCTCTCTAGTGAAAAAACCAAAAATTGTCACTAGCTCTACCTTCCTGAAATGAACCGGGTAGGGCCCCGCCTGAGCCTGGCCTGGGCCCAATTATGGCCCGGTCAAAGCCTTATAGACATAATGTGGAGTAATCCTTTTTACGGGGCATACTATTTGTACAATAGTTTAAAATTTAAAAAAAAAACAATTCATGTTTTTTTAATAACAAAAAAAAATTGTTAATAGTCACGTACAAAAAATTGAAGGTTTGCTAATAGCTAATTATGATTTGTGTTTAACAATGCCTAAATTAATTCATGTATTAGACAGATTAATATATGCTATTATATTATAAAATATAAATAATAATCTTTTTCCTACAAATAGACAATATACATAATAATTCATTGCATACACGAGATAAATTTTTTTCTAAAGAAATGTCTTCTACTCTTCTTCACACACCCATTAAAATTAAAATGTTAAGGGCTCTGTTTGGGGTTGCATTTTTGCTCCGATGAGATTAAACAAAAACTTCACCGTCATAGAATGCATGTTTGGCATGACAACAATTATGACCGCCACCAAGAAAAAAAAAACTAGTTTTGTATATAAAAGTGAATGAGGTTTCTTAGGTGAGGTCGGGTGTTCACGAATGTTGATTCATAACCGCCACGTTCATGATCATTACCCTCGTGCCAAACGAAGCAAAGATCGCAAATATACATTGAATACAAACAATAGAAATAATAATTCATCAATATTTTGACATAGTTTGCATCAAAATTCAATTTTGCTTTATACAACGAATTTTGTTTTTAAATTGCAAGCACACAAATAATTCAAATTGAGAGCTTCGCGAAATACATGTGAATTAAATTCACGTCAGTTGAAGTATCTCATAACTCGATCATGTATATCCGTCCCATGGATTTCGTATATAGGTGCAAATAAAGCCCAGACCCGATTGCCCTGCCAGGGTCTGAGCCCGGTTAGGCCTAGGTCTAGTTAGGTCAGGCCCTGGTCGGGCCTAGGGGGCCATACAAGGCCCCCTTATTAGCTGCAATTAGCTCGGCCTGCTATCCGGACCAGGCCCAAGCCCGACACCAGGCAACCTGGGCAAGGCCCGGACCTGGCCTGATTTTGGATGGCTGACGTTGCAGCAGACCCACCCTCCTAGCGAGGATGCAAGTCAAATAGCATGTGTTAGACTGAACTCTCACTGGCTCAATTAATAATAAAAACATTTTTTTACTAAAGGGCTGGCAATTGTCGATTATCATTACCTATTTGCATTATAATAATGCTATAAGATTAATACATGCTTGCCCCGGCTTTTAACCTTTTACTTTTTTGTAATAATGCTGACAATGTCAGCCTGATTTTGGAACTGACGTTGCGGCAGGCCCACCCTCCCAGCGAGGATGCACGTCAAATAAGCATAAATTAATGAAACTTCTTATAAATTAAATTAGGTTCAAGGTAATTGAAACTTTATTGTTGGCATCAGAGAACGTGTTAGGCTGAACTCCCAATTAAGGGCGCTATTAATAAGAAAAATAATTTTTACTAAAGAGCTAATAATTGTCGGTTATCATTACCTATTTGCATTATAATAATGCTATCAGATTAATACATGCTTAGCCCGACTTTTAACCTTTTAATTTTTTTGTAATAATGCTGACAATGTCAGCCTATAAGTCCTATGAGCTGACATTGTCAGAATATTTTAAACATAAGCATGGCTTTTTATTAGGAGGCTTCGGGAATCAGGAGAGCTTGACTATTAGCAATGGGAGAGCTCTCTCTAGTAAAAAAAACTGAAATTTTCAGGTGCCCAGCTTTCTTGAAATGAAACGGGTAGGACCCAGGCCTGAGCCTGGTGTAACATCCCAAATTTGTTTTAAGGGTCTAGATGTTTGGAATTGTGGCTGTGCACCCAATCTAGTTTTCTGAGCTAGGGTAAACCCCTCAACCTCTATATGATGTAATCATAGTATGATCTAACCTAAAGTGACCTAGTGATGTCTTGGATGTGCTTTGTACTTGGTGAATTTACATAGGTCACCAAGGACCAACCAAGGTGTGACACATCACTTAAAGTCAACCTAAACGTTGACTTTAGTGTATTTGGATGACTCAAGCCATCTTAGTAGACATTTAGACATTGTTAAACTTACTGGAGACCTAAGCCACCTTGTGGTGGGGTCAAGTGGTCAAAAAGGACAAGTGTTGACCATGAATAGTCAAACCGAGCCCTTAAGGTTTAATTTGAGTTATCCAAACCCAATTGGGTTCAATCTAGGCTTGTCAGACCCCGATCAGTCTCCAATAGATGTGTCTTATCATTTGTGTGGCTGTAGTGGAGGATAGAGGAGAGAGAGAGGGCCACGACCATGGCTAACCGCTACTTGAGTGGTGGAGATTAATGGCTCGCAGTTATAGGAGTGTTATGTAACTCCCCAAAGCCCCCCATTACCTCCATTTCTTCTTCCTGATCCCTTTCAAAATGAGAGAGCGTTGTGGAGGCGGCCACTCGCGACTAGAGAGTGAGTTTGAGATTTCTTCCGCCGTGAACTGCACCATGTCGCCGCACCTCCGTTCGCCGTCAAAATCCTCTTCTCAGTTGAACATCTGAACCCCCTTAATGCAAAGATCATGTAGGAGGAGTAGCATGGGGATTCCGACCACCGGAAAACCTATTTCCCGGCCACCCGTGCCTTGGACCACCATCAGATTGTGGAAGCACTCCAAATCTCTTTGAGATTCACTAGAGGGCACCACAGAGGAGAGGAGGACTCTCTAGTCCATCTTTAGGCCCCTAAGGCGGTTGTCGTTGCCGAAAATAACGATTTCGAGCGACCACGCCAGGAAAAACATTAATGTCAAATTCCGGCGAGAGACGGTGGCGGACGGCCACCGAAAGTCCACCTAGAGGTTTGCCATACTCCGGTGAGTCGACTGGTGGTGGTTCTCCATCGTGGTGATCACCGGAATGTGATGGTGGTGGAGATAAGGCCACGATTGTATAATAACTCTTGATCTCAAGGAGGAAGACAAAATCATAACCGTCAATTAGATCATCTAGCCAATATTGAACTACTTCTAGGTGATATGATAACCGTCTAGTCGACATGAAACCTTTTCTAGCCGATATTGTCCAGACAATACTATCCAGTCTAGTTGATCGACTTGATGTCTAGCCGACATGAATCCTTGTGTAGCCGTTTTTGTCCAGATAACATTGTCCAGTCTAGTCGATCGGTTTGATGTCTAGTCGACATGAAACCTTGTCTAGCCGATATGGTCTAGCCGATATGGTCTAGCCGATATTGTCCAGATAATACTGTCCAATCTAGTTGATCGACTTGATGTCTAGTCGACATGAAACCTTGTCTAGCCGATATGGTCTAGCCAATATGCTTAAGTCATTATGTAGATTTTTTTATGTAGATATTATCTAGTCATTTCCAGAAAAAGTGCCCAACATCATTCTTGTAGAGGACATTGAGAGCTTTCCAAGTTGCGGTGACACATCTCATGGTGACCATTGTAGCTTCTTAAAAGTCCATTTTACTGAGAGCAAGTTAAACCTTTGGTTGCATTTAGACATAGTGTGTATCTTTCTCAAAAATCAATATTTTGGGCTGCAATTTTATTCAGTCTTTTAATATCATTTAAAATATCCAGTATAAATTTGAGAATTTTTGGAATGATTATCTCTATAGATTATGGTGAAATATACTAGTATGACAAGAAATAAATAAATTAAATAATAAGTACTTTTACTATTCCAAATGACCTAAATTTTTGGTGGATCCTTTGGTATGTCATAAAGTCTCAATGCCCAAATTTGGTGCCATTTGGACTTATAAACTCTGATTATCACTTAAACATGATTTGGTTAATATTGTCATTAAACTATAGAAGAATTTAATCATGTGCATAATTCCTCTATCATAAAGTATTTTGTTGTGAAATTTGTACAATAGATTTGTATTTTCATTTACTTTAAATGGTTGAAATTTGGAGGCACATGGGTATGGCTTATACTTTATATAAAATAGTAAAGATGACACCTTGAGCAATCTATTGTTGATACGACTTAATCATCTTTGGCAAGGGATTAATATCACGTCTTTTGGTGTTGTGATCTCTGAAATTTCATAGCACTTGCCTCTTTAATAACAATATCCTTGATCATCCTTGTTTGGATACTTGGTTTATGATATGAATACCTGTTTACCAAAATACTGGTTTGTTAACTATAAGATCACTACTTGATTTTATGTACTAAATTGTTTAGTTATTATTGAAACCAATACTTGGTCTCTTGTGGAGTTTGGGGTCCCCAAGAGAGGGGGTGACCTCACACCTACTTCTATCAAGGGAGAGCGCTAGGCTGAAGGCTTAAGAAACTAGGAACAAGACTAAGGGCTCAGCGAGGAGGTCTCACCACACAAACGGAAGATCTTAGAGCGCTTCCCCTCCCAAGCCAATACTGAGCTTGGGGCACCTTTGGAGGCTCTCTTCACCCACCGAAGAAACTTGGAGAGAGAGAAGCAAAAAGAGAAGTCCCTCCAAATGGTGCCCCCTTGGTCTTATTTATAGATTTTTGAGCTTGGTCTGCCAATAGCCAGATTCTGGCCTAAGCGATTACGAAAATACCCCCAGATTTGGCCTGCAAATAGCCAAATCCCTCGCTCGCCCCCTTACTGAGGCTGGGCGAGAGGGGCTGTCCGCCCACCCCTCTCACCCCCTACAAGGGTTGGGCGGGAGGAGGCTGGCTACCCACCCCTCTCGCCCACTTACAAGGGCTGGGCGAGAGGGGGTTGGTCGCCCACCCCTCTCGCCTCCCTACAAGGGCTGGGCGAGAGGGGGCTGGCCGCCCACCCCTCACGCCTCCCCCCCCCCCCACAAGGGTTGGGCGAGAGGGTGTTGGCCGCCCACCCCTCTCGCCCCCCACCCCATAAGGGTTGGGTGAGAGGTCGTTGGACGCCCACCCCTCTCTCCCCCCTACAAGGGCTGGGCGAGAGGGGGCTAGCTGCCCACCCCTCTCGCCCCCTACAAGGGCTGGGCGAGAGGGGGCTAACTGCCCACCCCTCTCGCCCCCTACAAGGGCTGAGCGAGAAGGGGCTGGCTTCCCACCCCTCTCGCCCCCATATTGGGTCCGCCCAGAAAATTTCCTGCCCCTCCTACTAGCCTGGGGCGGTGCTTAAAAAATACCGGGCCTAAAGACACCCGGGGCCCCGGGGACCCACTCGGCGAATACATGGTTGTACACAATCCCCACAATTTTCTAGCGGGTTACACGCTCAGAAAGAAAAGTCCAACCCTGCATATTCGGCGAGTGGCGCTGAGTGAGGTTGAGAAGACTCCACATCATCCCGGGAAAAAATTAATTAAGCCTCCCAAAGAGGCCAATCCTGCCCTGCCAGCTAGTGAGAGCCCGGCTAGCGGAGCCACCTCGGGGGAAAAACCACTTAGCCTCCCCAAGAGGCCATCCTGCCTTGCCGGCTAGTGGAGCCATCTCGGGGGAAAAACCACTTAGCCTCCCCGAGAGGCCATCCAGCCCTGCCGGCTAGCGGAGCCATCTTAGGGAAAAAACCACTTAGCTTCCCCTAGAGGCCATCCTGCCCTGCCGGCTAGTGAGAGCCCGGCTAGCGGAGCCATCTCGGGAGAAAAACCACTTAGCCTCCCCGAGAGGTCATCCTGCCCTGCCGGCTAGTGAGAGCCCGGCTAGCGGACCATCTCGGGAGAAAAACAACTTATCCTCCCTGAGAGGCCATCCTGCCCTGCCGGCTAGTGGGAGCCCGTCTAGCGTAGCTATCTCGGGGGAAAACACTCAGCCTCCCCGAGAGGCCATCTAGCACTGCCGTCTTGTGGGAGCCCGGCTAGCGGAGCCATCTCGGGGAAAAAATCACTTAGCCTCCCCGAGAGGCCATCCTGCCTTGCCGGCTAGTGGGAGCCCGGCTAGCGGAGCCATCTCGGGGGAAAAACCACTTATCCTCCCCGAGAGGCCATCCTGCCCTGCCAGCTAGTGGGAGCCCAGCTAGCAGAGCTTTCTCGGGGGAAAAACCACTTAGCCTCCACGAGAGGCCATCCTGCCCTGCCGGCTAGTGAGAGCCCGGCTAGCGGAGTCATCCCGGGGCTAGGTACTTCTGAGACCTTCCTACCACCGAGCGATCCTCGGCCCAGCCAGCTTGGTGGGAGCCTGGCAGGAGGACAGCATCGGGGCTAAGTACATCTGAGACCTTCCTGCTACCGAGCGATCCTCGGCCCTGCGAGCTTGGTGGGAGCCTGGCATCGGGCCAGCATTTGAGCTAAGTGTTAGGAACAATGCCCATCAGTGTTCCTGATTTGAAGAAGTGCTCAGCTCAATGATAAGTGCAAGTTGTATTTAATGTCATATCTAGTTCATGCTTACAGTGATGAGAAAATATGCCCAGCACTTCAATAATCTGCCTAAGTATAATATCGTCGAAAAAGGCTGGACATATCATCGACAAGTACAGGCACATGATAATGGGCAAAGCAAAGAAGAATGATTCTGTCTGTGTCGTCAAAAAGGATCATGTGTATCGTCGACAACATCAAGCCTATCGTCAACAAACATGCAGAGCAAGGCAGAATGGTGATATCGTTGTGACATCTACACGACGATATCAGAAAGTCGAAGATGAAGAAGAAGACTGAAGAAAGTAAATTGAAGACAAGCAGTTGCTAAAGTATAGTTTGTCGACATGATATCATTTATGTCGTCGACAACATAAAGTTGTTACAGCGATATCAAGCAGACAAGAAGATCGCGACGACATCAGTTAGATGACTTCAGGTCGTCATAAGCTCGAGTACAGAAGAGATGTCCAGTATCGTCGAGATATCAATGAAGAATTGAAGAAGAGACCAGTTCAAGACATCGACAAAGTTCTGTCGTCGAGATATTTTCCATGTTGTCGTAACATTGGAAATATCGTTGAGACAAATTCAAAAGTAGCCAGACGTGCTGTCAACATTTAATGCCGCCGCCTGATTGTCCAATCAGCGCATGCTCTTGAGGGATGAGCATCTGACAGTAATGGACTTTATATGTGACCGTTATGCGGCACATCCATCATATAAAAGGGAACAGTGATTCCCTAGAAAAAAGAGGGGAGAAAAACGAAAAAGAATCCCGCCTAGCAATACAACAGTACAAGCGACGGTGTAGAAAGAAAGTAGTGAAGAACAAAATGATCACTCTGTGTTCTTCAAGTTGTAGTCAAGTTTCATCGTCTGCTAAGAATAATTCAAGAAGGTAGCCAGTCAACATCAGGCAAGAGGAAGAAGGGCTGAAGAAGATCCAGTGCTGAAAACAACAAATCAAGAAGCATCTTCTTCAAGTCAAGTTGCCGATCTTCATCAGGCAGATGTTTTATTTCAACTTTTATTGTTGTAAGGCTTGAGGGCCAAACCTGTAAGATCTCTTTTCAGATCTGAGTGTCTAGCATGAGGGCTGGAGAGCTGTGAGGCTTGAGGGTCAGGGCAGTGGACTTGAGGGTCCGATAGTATCTAGCTTGAATGTTAGAGAGCTGTGAGGCTTGAGGGCCAGGGCAGTGGACTTACGGGTCCGATATTGTCAAGCTTGAGGGCTTGAGACCTGTGAAGGCTTGCGGGCCAGGGCAGATGCTAGACTTGCGGGTCTGACCTAGGTAGGGCTTGAGGGCTTGAGTGTCGAGCTTGAGGGCTCGGGTGCAGTAGGGGCTTGCGGGCTTAGGCTGTAGGAAAACTTTGCCTTATGGAAGGTGAGGGGAAAAATTTACATGGATGTTATAGATCCAAGGATGTCTCTGACCATTCGAGAAGGGACATATGTTGTGGCCAAGAGATCATCTAAAATGACTGAAGATGACCTCATCCTAATCAACTTGGACAAGGAAGCTATGAGCATTCTAGCTGATGCAGTTGATATCTCTACATTTCAGCAAATTGCTCACTGCACTACAGCCAAGGACATGTGGAACTCTCTAACAGTTCTTATGGAAGGATCATCAGAAATCAGAAGTATTGCAGCTGAGACGAAGGTCAAAACCCTGAGTGATAGTGACTCAAGTTGGTCAGATTCAGAAGAAGAGACTCAGTTTGGATTGACTGTCCTATCTGAGTCAGAGGAAGAAATCTAGGTTGAAGTCACACCTGAGCAAGTATGTATAAGAGCCCCTCTATCCTTATCAGATTCAGAATCTAAACTTGCTCATCAGAAAATGATGACTTGTCCGAGCCTTGTAATGGCCTTTTAGAAGAACTCAGAAAAGTCAAAATGCTCTGCAAGGAGCAAGCTGAAGAGATCTCAATTCTTCAAGCCAAAAACTCTGATCCCTCCGAAAAGGCAGAGAAGCTTACTCTACAGAATGCAGAGTTTTGCCAACTCAAAAAAGACTTCAATGCAAGCTCCAACCTTGACCTAATAAGCAAGTTTGGAAAAACTCTAAAGGCACTGATAGATAGCAGGGAGTTGTGCTACTCTCTAACCAAGGAGGTTGTACTTCTAAAGAAGGATAGAAATCAGGCTGGTCTCCTGAAGTCCAGGGTCAATAAAGTCAGGAGTGTGGAGAATAAATCCTCTATTAAAAGAAAGCCAGTAGTAAGCTTCTCTAAACCAGAGACCACTCCTTCACTGGTAAATGACTGCTACTCCACTCAAAGAAGGGAGCAAGGATGCTTCAAGAAAAATGGACCAGGTAGACCCTGTGAGAAGAAGGCAAACTTGGGGGAGGTAATCTCACCCTTCAACAAGAATGCTAGGCAACCCAATCTTGGGTTTCACAAGAATGGGAGCTCCACAAGTGGAGCAAAGAACATGCCAAAAACCACAAGGGTACCTCATGAAAGGATGATCACAAGGAGACATTAAGTTAGTGGGTCTAAAGAAGAGAAGAAATCACTCAAGAAGACGGACTCCAGATGGAAAGCTGTGGATGATGATTGTCAACATCACACTCACAATTAGTACAGATCGGTACCGTTCAAGTATCCTTATGTTCATACTCAAAGGACTCATGCTCACATAGCTAGCCAGAAAAGAAAATACAACAGGTTTGAATGTTGGTGCTGTGGAAAGACTGAGCACTTTGCAATTGAATGTTGGTACAATCTAACTGCTCCAAGGGTAACAAACGCTAAACTTGCAAATAATCTCGTTCATAATCATTATGCATATCCTGGAGCAGTTAGATCCATTATGCCCCTTAAAGATAACAATTTCCTAGGACCCAAATCTACTTGGGTACCCAAGAGCTTGTAATCTCATTTTGTAGGTAGTCCAAGAGCCCACCAGAAGCAAATCTGGGCCTTGGACAAGAAGGCTGTTCTGGCCCATATGCTGGAACAGCAAAATTAGCTCACTAACAATCTTAGTGCAGGGTTAATGCCGAAAGACAATTCCCAAGCAGGGCGGAAGAATGCATTAGGCAGACATGTGAGGAAGAATTGTATCGTCGACACAAAAAGTTTTTACGATGACACAATAGACGTTACGACGACAATGGCTCGAGCTGGACGGATGCGCATCCAAGGATCACTTCGACGACAATAAGCAGTATCGCCTAAATAAAGACGAGCCTTTTTATCACGACACTAGGATTGGTCCATCAGAGCCGTCTGATAATCTTTCATCAACGGTGTCGAAGGTACGCGCCTCTTCACCTACTTGCACTATAAACAGAGTGAATGCTCAAGAATAAAAATCACTCTTTCATTTGCCTCAAACTACTCCGTCGACAAACCACCGCCTCATCTCTGACGTGCTGTCTTCTCTCTCGCTCTAGATCAATGGCTCCTAAGAAGGAAGAAGTAGTGTCAGGATGTGAACTCCAGCGAGGGGGTTTCAATGCCTGCTCCGATGAGATAAGGTCAGTAATAGGGTTGCTGGAGTCATCAGGACTAGAATACCTTCTATGCAAACCCTCAGTTCTTCTCCACCGCGAACTAGCAGAGTTCTTCACCGAAGCAAGAATCAACCACACCGAATCACAGATCAAGTCCAATGTGGGAGGAGAGAAGGTTAAGATATCTGTGAAAAGCCTAGGAAAAGCTGTAACAACCCGCCCCGACCACCACACCAGAGGCCTACGGCCATAGCCCATCCCTGGTGGGCCGACTAAATGCGGTTGGACAAGGAATGCAGTCCGGTGCACCCCACCCATGACTGAGCCTATTTCTCAGCTACAATGGGATGTTGATGGCGGCTCTCGATCCCCCGCCACCCTTGATAAGACACCTTCAACAGTTCTCATCACCAACTGCGCTGATAAGGCACCTTCAACATTCCTCATCACCAACTAAGCTGCAGCTCAGTTGGTGATGAGGACTGTTGAAGGTGCCTTATCAAGGGTGGCAGGGGATCGAGACCCGCCATCAACATCCCACTGTAGCTGAGAAACAGGCTCAACCATGGGAGGGGTGCACCGGACTGCAGTCCTTGTCCAACTGCGTTTAGTCGGCCCACCAGGGATGGGCTATGGCCGTAGGCCTCTGGTGTGGTGGTCGGGGTGGGTTGTTACAAAAGCGATGCATCTGCCAAGAATCCAAGGGGGAGAGGAAGAAGAAGGAGCTGACCTCATAGGATGTGTTCGCAAGCTATACCTGGTGCGACCACACAGGGAAGACCTACGAGTCTATTAAGAGAGCAGAATTTAATCAAAAAGGGAAGCTGCTGGCTGACATTGTTGGCAAAGTTATGTTGTGCAAACCTGGGTCCCATGATCGATTCTCTAGAGATATGTTTAGTGTCATGGCCCAGATAATCCATTCTAAGAAGACCAACTGGAGTAAGTTCCTCTTCCAGATAATGAAGAGAACCCTGAAAACTCCTTCCTATGGAAGAATACTGTCCCTCTTCCTTCTAAATACCCTGGATGAAGTATTGCATAAAAGAATGGGAGTCCCCCTGCACTACTCAAAGAGATTGGATGCAAAGATGCTCGATCGATGGGATAGGTCTATCCCTAAACCTTCATCTGGTGTCCAGCCTGCTCCAAAGAAACAAGCAGCCCCAATAGATCCCTCCAAAGATGGTTCATCCAGCAGATCCGACGATATACCCCCAATCCCTGGTACGTCTGAGGAGGAGACTTCCACCCTAATGGATTTTCCAGGAACAGTACCAGAACCTGCTCCCACATAGGTTATTGAAGAAGATAGAAACCCCAACTTGAAGAGTGTTCCTGCTAAGGGGGAGTCCCAACTTGGGAGCTCAGCCCAAGACGCGGAGATGATTGATGGGGAGCTCCCTGCTGGAGGCTCAGCCCAAGTTGATGCATAAGTTGAGGGGGAGACCCAACTGGGGTACTCTGCCCTAGAAGATCAAGGCACTACGTCTGAGCCCATGGAAGACATCACTCTGTCAGACGGCAGAGAACTAATCATAGCAAGTAAGATTATGCTTACATATCCAAATGAGACAGTACCAGAAGATGTCCAAGGGAAGGTCAAAGTGACAGTCCTCATAAGTGAAGAATCATCTGCAGATATCTCTAAAGAAGCTCCACAGGAAAGAGAAGATGAAGACGAACAAGCTGCTGAGCCATCTTCGGTTCAGTCAGGTTCTCTCCTTCACATGATGTCAGCTCTACTAACTGCTCAGCGAAAACAACTAGAGCAATTTATAGTAAAGACTGTGGATAATCTAAGGAAAGAGGTGAAAGGCGAGATCCAGAAAGTAAAGAGCGACATACTCCACCTCCACCCAGTGCACTCACTTCTACACTCTGCCAGCTCCGGCAATTGAAAATATGGGTGAGGAAGTCAACAAAGTGAGATATCAAACCCGCAAGATCCTGACTAATCAAGTAACATTCTCAGACAATATGGACTATGCGTTTGAACAGATAGAAACAGGTGCCACCAATAACAGAATCAAATTCTGAATAGAATCAATGAGAATGCTCATACACCAGATACCCATCTGCTTGAAGTAAGGAACAATTTGGATGTGACTGAACAACATCTACATGAACAACTGACTCTGGTCAGAGAAGGTCTTGAAGAAAGGGTAATTAAACAAGCCCTAAAGGGAGAGAATGAGATAATAAACGCCGGTTCACATCAAGAGATGTGGATAGCAAGTCAAATAAAGCAGACAATGCAAAAACTCCCTTAGTATATGAGGCTGCCAACCCTTCTGCAAGCACAAACTCAGCAGAGTACGACATAAAACTCGAAGAATCAGCATCTTCCAAGAAGAGAAAGATAATTCAGAGTAACAAATACAGACAGAAGAGACTAAGGGAGGTTGAGCTGGATCCACAATCAGGAAGGTGGAGTCCAGTCTCAAGAGAAATCATAACAGAATCATGGGTACAGGTTGGATACCCTCAGGAGAACCCTCAAAGGGTATATCAGTCAGTTGAATGGGGTAAGCATCTGAAACAGCTGGAAAGGAGGAAGAATCATAAACAAGCTTTCCCACAGGGTCCTCCTCCCTCTCTTAAGAAGATTCCAATACCCATCCACTATTATCAGAGGCAAAGGAATTAGAATGGGGCAAATGAATGCTAGTGTTTATTCATGAACATCTAATCTATTTATATGCTTGGTATCTGTTGTTAAGAACATTTAATCTATCTTTGTGATTGCTGCTTTATGTATGATGTTATTATCTAAAATGATAAATCTTTTCATGTGTGACATTTATCATTGAGGTAAGTTAGAGCTTCTTCAAATAGGGGGAGATTGTTGAGAACAGTGCCCAGCAGTGTTCCTGATTTGAAGAAGTGATCAGCTCAATGATAAGTGCAAGTTGTATTTAATGTCATATCTAGTTCATGCAGAGATGAGACAATATGCTTAGTACTTCAATAATCTGCCTAAGTATAATATCGTCGAAAAAGGCTAGACATATCGTCGACAAGTACAGGCACATCGTTGAGATGATGGGCAAAGCAAAGAAGAATGATTGTGTCTGTGTCGTCGAAAAGGATCATGCGTATCGTCGACAACAGCAGGCCTATCGTCAACAAACATGCAGAGCAAGGCAGAATGGTGATATCGTTGTGACATCTACACGACGATATCAGAAAGTCGAAGATCAAGAAGAAGACTGAAGAAAGTAAGTTGAAGACAAGCAGTTGTTAAAGTATAGTCTGTCGACATGATATCGTTTATGTCGTCGATAAGATAAAGTTGTTACGACGATATCAAGCAGACAAGAAGATCGCGACGACATCAGTTAGAGGACTTCAGGTCGTCATAAGCTCGAGTACAGAATAGATGTCCAGTATCGTCGAGATATCAATGAAGAATTGAAGAAGAGACCAGTTCAAGACATCGACAAAGTTCTGTCATCGAGATATTTTCCATGTCGTCGTAACATTAGAAATATCGTCAAGACAAATTCAAAAGTTGCCAGACGTGCTGTCAGCATTTAATGCCGCCGCCTGATTGTCTAATCAGCGCATGCTCTTGAGGGATGGACATCTGACAGTAAAGAACTTTATATGTGACCGTTATGCGGCACATCCGTCATATAAAAGGGAACAGTGATGCCCTAGAAAAAAGAGGGGAGAAAAATGAAAAAGAATCCCGCCTAGCAATACAACAATACAAGCGGCGGTGAAAAAAGAAAGTAGTGAAGAACAAAACGATCACTCTGTGTTCTTCAAGTTGCAGTCAAGTTTCATCGTCTGCTAAGAATCATTCAAGAAGATAGTCAGTCAACATCAGGCAAGAGGAAGAAGGGCTGAAGAAGATCCAGTGCTGAAAACGACAAATCAAGAAGCATCTTCTTCAAGTCAAGTTGCTGATCTTCATCAGGCAAAGTTTTTATTTCAACTTTTATTGTTGTAAGGCTTGAGGGCCAAACCTATAAGATCTGTTTTCAAATCTGAGTGTCTAGCTTGAGGGCTGGAGAGCTGGCAGCCCAAAAGGGGGCGGGAAGGAGGGGACGGAGGGGGGCACGGGAAAAGGCTGGGAGGGAGGGAGAGCTTTTTTTCTGATTTATCTATTCGCAGACCTTTTTCCTGATTTGATTTAAGATCAAACGGCTGTGATCTTTTGTTGTCTCAATTTCTTTGCAATAGTCTACCTATTTTCCTTGTCATGAACCCAAAAATGATATTTCTTTATAATATAGTATAGATATTACATATAATATAATGTATATATATTAAATATAATTTCTATATATATAATACAGATAATATAATATATATATGTATAATATATATATATATATATTAGGTTTTTTTTTAACTTAAAATACATATATCTTATTTTTCTAAATTTCTAAAAAAAAAATTATATATAACTGCGTGCGTGCCGAGGACGTGCAGGGTACTGTCGTGCGGGACACGGGGGGGCCCCTCCGCCCCTGTGCACTGTCACTCGAAGCCCGTCGAGTGCGGGCGAAGGCCGCCGGGTGCGGGCGAAGCCCGTCGGGTGCGTGCGAAGCCTGCCAGGTGCGTGCGAAGCCCGTGAATACGGGTAGAGTACTATCACGCGGGGGCACGGGCCCCCCCCCCCCCCCCCCCCCCCCCCCCCCCGTGTACTGTCACTCGTGTATATATATGTGTATATATATAGATATATATATATATCTATATATATCTATATATATATAGATATATATATATCTATATATATCTATATATCTATATATATATATATCTATATATATCTATATATATATATCTATATATATTTATATAAACCGGGCTTCCAGGCCCTACCGGGCTTTTTGGACATTTTATTATATGCTATTATAGTATAAAATATAAAGAAATAAACTTTTTCCTACAAATAGACAATATAAATAATAATTCATCAGGGATCCTGAACTAAATTAGCTAAATCATGAGTCAACGGTTTACATGAGAAAATTTTTTTCCTAAAAAAATGTTATTGGCCGGTGAAATTAAACAAAAACATCACCGTCATAGATTGTAAGTTTGACATGAGAACAATTATGACCGTCACCAAGAAAAAGAAACTAGTTTTGTATATAAAAGTGAATAAAGTTCCTTAGGACATTCACAAACAATGATTCATAACCACCGAGTTCATGATCGTCGAGTTTGCATCAAAATTCAATTTGTTTTATATTGTGAATTTTGTTTTTAAATTGCAAGCACGCAAATAATTCAGATTGAGAGCTTTGTGAAATACATGCCAATTAAATTCATGCCTTTTAAAGTATCTTATAAATTGATCATGTTTATCCAAACCATGGAAGGCGTATAGAGGTGCAAATAAATTTCGGGTCCGGTTGCTCTGCCCGGGTCAAACATTGGTTAGGACTGGGTCTAGTTAGGCCCAGGTTAGGCCCAGGCCGGGCCTAGGGTGTCTTACAAGTTACAAGGCCCCCTTATTAGCTGCAAGCCATGCCTGCTGCCCGGCCCAGTCCCAGGCCTGGCCTGATTTTGGATGGTTGACGTTGCGGCATGCCCACCCTCCCAACAAGGATGCACGTCAAATAAGCATAAATTAATGAAACATATTATAAATTAAATTAGGTTCAAGGTATTTGAAATTTTTTGTCGTTGGCGTCGGTGAAAAACGTACCTTCATAGAATGCATGTTTGGCATGACAACAATTATGACCGCCACCAAGAAAAAAAACTAGTTTTGTATATAAAAGTGAATGAAGTTTCTTAGGTGAGGTCGGGTGTTCACGAATGTCGATTCAGAACCACCACGTTCATGATCATCACCGTCGTGCCAAACGGAGCTAAGGTCATCAATATACCTTGAATACAAACAATAGAAATAATAATTCATCAATATTTTGACTTAGTTTGCATCAAATATTCAATTTTACTTTATATAACGAATTTTGTTTTTAAACTGCAAGCACGCAAATAATTCAGATTGAGAGCTTCGCGAAATACATGTGAATTAAATTCACGTCGGTTGAAGTATCTAATAAATTGATCATGTATATCCGTCCCATGGATTTCGTATATAGGTGCAAATAAAGCCCAGACCCAATTGCCCTGCCAGGATCTGAGCCCGGTTAGGCCTGGGTCTAGTTAGGCCAGGCCCAGGTCGGGCCTAGGGGGCCATACAAGGCCCCTTTATTAGCTGCAAGCTCGGCCTGCTACCCGGACCAGGCCCAAGCCCGACACCAGGCAGCCTGGGCAAGGCCCGGACCTTGCCTGATTTTGGATGGCTGACGTTGCGGCAGACCCACCCTCCCAGCGAGGATGCAAGTCAAATAGGCACGTGTTAGGCTGAACTCCCAATGACGCAATTAATAATAAAAACATTTTTTTACTAAAGGGCTGGCAATTGTCGATTATCATTACCTATTTGCATTATAATAATGCTATAAGATTAGGTGATTGTTATCCGCACTACAGTTTTGGCTTTTCGCACTTTTTTTGAATAAGTTATTACGTGCCTTTCGGAAATACGTCTTGTACATATATTTTTAGGAAAAATGTTCAACACGAAAGTTGTAGATCTCGTTGAGATCTACAAGTTTCGTGTTGAACACTTTTCCTAAAAATGCACGGACAACAAAAAATTCGCTATAGTTACGCACATATTTCAATCAGGGCGGCAATACATCTTGTGCGTGCATTTTTAGGAAAAATGTTCAACACGAAAGTTGTAGATCTCGATGAGATCTACAACTTTCGTGTTGATCATTTTCCCTAAAAATGCTTGTACAAGACGTATTTCTAAAAGACGCATAATAACTCATACAAAAAAGTGCGGATAGACAAAACAGTAGTGCGGATAACAATCACCTAAGATTAATACATGATTGACCCGGCTTTTAACCTTTTACTTTTTTGTAATAATGCTGACAATGTCAGCCTGATTTTGGATGACTGAAGTTGCGGCAGGCCCACCCTCCCAGCGAAGATGTACGTCAAATAAGTATAAATTAATGAAAATCTTATAAATTAAATTAGGTTCGAGGTAAATGAAACTTTTATTGTTGGCATCAGAGAAAAACAAGCTGACACGTGTTAGGCTGAACTCACAATTAAGGGCGCTATTAATAAGAAAAATAAATTTTTTACTAAAGAGCTAACAATTGTCGGTTATGATTACCTATTTGCATTATAATAAGGCAATTGTTAACCACACCCCAGTTTTGGCTATCCGCAACCCTTTTATATAAAGTATTACGCATTTTTTTGGAAATATGCCTTTTACAAGCATTTTAAGGAAAAGTGTTCAACACTAAAGTTGTAGATATCGTCGAGATCTACAACTTCCTTGTTGAACACCTTTGCTAAAAATGCACACACAAGACGTATTGCCGCTCGAATTGAAACATGGGCGTAACTATAACGAATTTTTGGAAATACGCATTGTGCATGCATTTTTAGGAAAAATGTTCAACACGAAAGTTGTAGATATCGATGATATCTACAACTTTCGTGTTGAACACTTTTCCTAAAAATGCTTGTAGAAGGCGTATTTCCAAAAAAAACACGTAATACTTCAGATAAAAGGGTTGCGGATAGCCAAAACTGGGGTGCGGTTAACAATTGCCTATAATAATAATGATACAAGGTTAATACATGCTTAGCCTGACTTTTAACCTTTTATTTTTTTTGTAATAATGCTGACAATGTCAGCCTATAAGTCCTATGAGCTGACATTGTCAGAATATTTCAAACACAAGCATGGCTTTTTATTAGAAAAAATTTTAGGTGAGTATCTCTCACCTAAAAATAGGTGCGAGAGATAAATAGGCGCTATTGAACCGAACCGGGCCCCACTGGATTTCAAAATTTTCGGCGTTCCTTCTCGTGCAAGACGCCTTTCCTCCGAAACCCCCTCTTCCACGACGGCGATTTTCGTCTTCCTTCTCGAGCAGCGGCGATTTTGACGAGTTCTCCTCTCCACCGACGAAAAGTATCCCGGTCCTTCCTCTTCATTCTCAAGCAGCGACAGCCTGGTATGATTCTCCATTTTCAACTACCGTATTTTGCGGATGTGCCCTAGAGGCCGAGCAACGTCTGCCATTTTAGAGAAATTTTTTAAAAGTTGATTGAAATCAAAATCTTCGGTATTGACTTTCTATATTTTACAATCTGCCAGAAATTACAGTATTAGCCGTCCAGAATATCACAGACAACTGCGACCGAAATACTGGGGCTTTTGTAAGGTAACTTATAAAAAACTACCGTATTTTATACTAGTTCTGTCAAAAAAATACTGTTGTATTAATATGATTTTATTACATTGGTTGTTTATTATTAAGTATAAAGTTCAATACTGTTGGATTAGGAGTAATACTGTCGAGTATTTGTGCATACTATTAAGATAGCAAGAAAAAAAAACCATTTTTGTATATAAAAGTGAATGAAGTTTCTTAAGTGAGGTCGGGTGTTCACGAATGTTGATTCATAACCGCCACGTTCATGATCATCACCGTCGTGCCAAACGGAGCAAATGTCGCCAATATACATTGAATGCAAACAATAGAAATTATAATTCATCAATATTTTGACCTGGTTTGCATCAAAATTCAATTTTGCTTTATATAAAGAATTTTGTTTTTAAATTGCAAGCACGCAAATAATTCGAATTGAGAGCTTCGCGAAATACATGTGAATTAAATTCACGTCGGTTGAAGTATCTAATAAATTGATCATGTATATCCGTCCCATGGATTTCGCATATAGGTGCAAATAAAGCCCATACCCGTTTGCCCTGCCAGGGTCTGAGCACGGTTAGGCCTGGGTCTAGTTAGGCCAGGCCCAGGTCGGGCCTAGGGGGCCATACAAGGCCCCCTTATTAGCTGCAAGCTCGGCCTGCTACCCGGACCAGGCCCAAGCCTGACACCAGGTAGCCTGGGCAAGGCCCGAACCTTGCCTGATTTAGGATGGCTGACGTTGCGGCAGACCCACCCTCCCAGCGAGGATGCAAGTCAAATAGGCACGTGTTAGGATGAACTCCCAATGGTGCAATTAATAATAAAAACATTTTTTTACAGGGCTGGCAATTGTCGATTATCATTACCTATTTGCATTATAATAATGCTATAAGATTATTACATGCTTGCCCGGCTTTTAACCTTTTACTTTTTTGTAATAATGCTGACAATGTCAGCCTGATTTTGGATGACTGATGTTGCGGCAGGCTCACCCTTCCAGCGAGGATGCACGTCAAATAAGCATAAATTAATGAAACATCTTATAAATTAAATTAGGTTCGAGGTATTTGAAACTTTTATTGTTGGCATAAGAGAAAAACAAGGCTGGCACGTGTTAGGCTGAACTCCCAATTAAGGGCGCTATTAATAAGAAAAATAATTTTTTTACCAAAGAGCTAACAATTGTCGGTTATCATTACCTATTTGCATTATAATAATGCTACAAGATTAATACATGCTTAGCCCGACTTTTAACCTTTTAATTTTTTTGTAATAATGCTGACAATGTCAGTCTATAAGTCCTATGAGCTGACATTGTCAGAATATTTTAAGCACAAGCATGGCTTTTTATTAGGCAGCTTCGGGGAATCAGGAGAGCTTGACTATTAGCAATGGGAGACCTCTCTCCAATGAAAAAACCAAAAATTTGCAGGTGCTCAGCTTTCTTGAAATGAACCGGGTAGGACCCAGCCACCCAGGCATGTGCCTGATGTAACATCCCAAATTTGTTTTAAGGGTCAAGATGTTTGGAATTGTGGCTATGTGCACCCAATCTATTTTTCTGAGCTAGAGTAAACCCCTCAACCTCTATATGGTCCAATCATAGTATGACCTAACCTAAGGTGACCTAGTGGTGTCTTGGATGTGCTTTGTACTTGGTGAATTTACCTAGGTCACTAAGGACCAACCAAGGTGTGACACATCACTTAAAGTCAACCAAAAAGTCAACTTTATTGTATTTGGATGACTCAAGCCATCTTAGTGGACATTTAGATATTGTTAGACTTACTTGAGACCAAAGCCACCTTGTGGTGGGGTCAAGTGGTCAAAAAGGACAAGTGTTGACCATGAATAGTCAAACTGAGCCGTTAAGGTTTAATTTGATTTATCCAAACCAAATTGGGTTCAATCTAGGCTTACCAGACCCTGATTAGCCTCCAATAGATAGAGGAGAGAGAGGGCCACGACCATGGCTAACCGCTACTTGAGTGGTGGACATTAATGGCTCGCAGTTATAGGAGTGTTATGTAACTCCCCATAGCCCCCCATTACCTCCATTTCTTCTTCCTGATCCCTTTCAAAACGAGAGAGCGTTGTGGAGGCGGCCGCTGGCGACTGGAGAGTGAGTTTGAGATTTCTTCCGCCGTGAACTGCACCGTGTCGCCTCACCTCCGTTCGGCATCAAAAGCCTCTTCTCAGTTGAACATCTGAACCACCTTAATGCAAAGATCATGTAGGAGGAGTAGCATGGGGATTCCGACCACCGGAAAACGTATTTCCGGGCCACCCGTGCCTTGGACCACCATAAGATTGTGGAAGCACTCCAGATCTCTTTGAGATTCACTAGAGGGCACCACAGAGGAGAGGAGGACTCTCTAGTCCATCTTTAGGCCCTTAAGGCGGCTGCCGTTGCCGAAAATAACGATTTCGAGCGACCACGCCACGAAAAACATTAATGTCAAATTCCGGCGAGAGACGGTGGCGGACGGCCACCGAAAGTCCACCTAGAGGTTTGCCATACTCCGGTGAGTCGACTGGTGGTGGTTTTCCGTCGTGGTGATCACCAGAATGTGATGGTGGTGGAGATAAGGCCACGATTGTATAATAACTCTTGATCTCAAGGAGGAAGACAAAATCATAACCGTCAATTAGATCATCTAGCCAATATTGAACTACTTCTAGGTGATATGATAACCGTCTAGTCGACATGAAACCTTTTCTAGCCGATATTGTCCAGACAATACTATCCAGTCTAGTTGATCGACTTGATGTCTAATCGACATGAATCCTTGTGTAGCCGTTTTTGTCCAGATAACATTGTCCAGTCTAGTCGACCGGTTTGATGTCTAGTCGACATGAAACCTTGTCTAGCCGATATGGTCTAGCCGATATGGTCTAGCCGATATTGTCCAGATAATACTGTCCAATCTAGTCGATCGACTTGATGTCTAGTCGACATGAAACCTTGTCTAGCCGATATGGTCTAGCCAATATGCTTAAGTCATTATGTAGATTTTTTTATGTAGATATTATCTAGTCATTTCCAGAAAAAGTGCCCAACATCATTCTTGTAGAGGACATTGAGAGCTTTCCAAGTTGCGGTGACACATCTCATGGTGACCATTGTAGCTCCTTAAAAGTCCATTTTACTGAGAGCAAGTTAAACCTTTGGTTGCATTTAGACATAGTGTGTATCTTTCTCAAAAATCAATATTTTGGGCTGCAATTTTATTCAGTCTTTTAATATCATTTAAAATATCCAGTATAAATTCGAGAATTTTTGGAATGATTATCTCTATAGATTATGGTGAAATATACTAGTATGACAAGAAATAAATAAATTAAATAATAAGTACTTTTACTATTCCAAATGACCTAAATTTTTGGTGGATCCTTTGGTATGTCATAAAGTCTCAATGCCCAAATTTGGTGCCATTTGGACTTATAAACTCTGATTATCACTTAAACATGATTTGGTTAATATTGTCATTAAACTATAGAAGAATTTAATCATGTGCATAATTCCTCTATCATAAAGTATTTTGTTGTGAAATTTGTACAATAGATTTGTATTTTCATTTACTTTAAATGGTTGAAATTTGGAGGCACATGGGTATGGCTTATACTTTATATAAAATAGTAAAGATGTCACCTTGAGCAATCTATTGTTGATACGACTTAATCATCTTTGGCAAGGGATTAATATCACGTCTTTTGGTGTTGTGATCTCTGAAATTTCATAGCACTTGCCTCTTTAATAACAATATCCTTGATCATCCTTGTTTGGATACTTGGTTTATGATATGAATACCTGTTTACCAAAATACTGGTTTGTTAACTATAAGATCACTACTTGATTTTATGTACTAAATTGTTTAGTTATTATTGAAACCAATACTTGGTCTCTTGTGGAGTTTGGGGTCCCCAAGAGAGGGGGTGACCTCACACCTACTTCTCTCAAGGGAGAGCGCTAGGCTGAAGGCTTAAGAAACTAGGAACAAGACTAAGGGCTCAGCGAGGAGGTCTCACCACACAAACGGAAGATCTTAGAGCGCTTCCCCTCCCAAGCCAATACTGAGCTTGGGGCACCTTTGGAGGCTCTCTTCACCCACCGAAGAAACTTGGGGAGAGAGAAACCAAAATAGAAGTCCCTCCAAATGGTGCCCCCTTGGTCCTATTTATAGATTTTTGAGCTTGGTCTGCCAATAGCCAGATTCTGGCCTAAGCGATTACGAAAATACCCCCAGGTTTGGCCTGCAAATAGCCAAATCCCTCGCTCGCCCCTTACTGAGGCTGGGCGAGAGGGTGATGGCCGCCCACCCCTCTCACCCCCTACAAGGGTTGGGCGAGAGGGGGCTGGCTACCCACCCCTCTCGCCCACTTACAAGGGCTGGGCGAGAGGGGGTTGGCCGCCCACCCCTCTCGCCTCCCTACAAGGGCTGGGCGAGAGGGGGCTGGCCGCCCACCCCTCACGCCTCCCCCCCCCCCCCCCCCCCCCCCCCCCCCCCCCCCCCCCCCCCCCCCCCCCCCCCCCCCCCCACAAGGGTTGGGCGAGAGGGTGTTGGCCGCCCACCCCTCTCGCCCCCCACCCCATAAGGGTTGGGTGAGAGGTCGTTGGACGCCCACCCCTCTTTCCCCCCTACAAGGGCTGGGCGAGAGGGGGCTAGCTGCCCACCCCTCTCGCCCCCTACAAGGGCTGGGCGAGAGGGGGCTAACTGCCCACCCCTCTCGCCCCCTACAAGGGCTGAGCGAGAAGGGGCTGGCTTCCCACCCCTCTCGCCCCCATATTGGGTCCGCCCAGAAAATTTCCTGCCCCTCCTACTAGCCTGGGGCGGTGCTTAAAAAATACCGGGCCTAAAGACACCCGGGGCCCCGGGGACCCACTCGGCGAATACATGGTTGTACACAATCCCCACAATTTTCTAGCGGGTTACACGCTCAGAAAGAAAAGTCCAACCCTGCATATTCGGCGAGTGGCGCTGAGTGAGGTTGAGAAGACTCCACATCATCCCGGGAAAAATTTAATTAAGCCTCCCAAAGAGGCCAATCCTGCCCTGCCAGCTAGTGAGAGCCCGGCTAGCGGAGCCACCTCGGGGGAAAAACCACTTAGCCTCCCCAAGAGGCCATCCTGCCCTGCCGGCTAGTGAGAGCCAGGCTAGTGGAGCCATCTTGGGGGAAAAACCACATAGCCTCCCCGAGAGGCCATCCAGCCCTGCCGGCTAGCAGAGCCATCTCGGGGAAAAAACCACTTAGCTTCCCCTAGAGGCCATCCTGCCCTGCCGGCTAGTGAGAGCCCGGCTAGCGGAGCCATCTCGAGAGAAAAACCACTTAGCCTCCCCGAGAGGCCATCCTGCCCTGCCGGCTAGTGAGAGCCCGGCTAGCGGACCATCTCGGGGGAAAAACAACTTATCCTCCCTGAGAGGCCATCCTGCCCTGCCGGCTAGTGGGAGCCCAGCTAGCGTAGCTATCTCGGGGGAAAACACTTAGCCTCCCCGAGAGGCCATCCAGCCCTGCCGTCTTGTGGGAGCCCGGCTAGCGGAGCCATCTCGGGGGAAAAACCACTTAGCCTCCCCGAGAGGACATCCTGCCCTGCCGGCTAGTGGGAGCCCGGCTAGTGGGAGCCCGGCTAGCGGAGCCCTCGGGGGAAAAACCACTTATCCTCCCCGAGAGGCCATCCTGCCCTGCCAGCTAGTGGGAGCCCAGCTAGTAGAGCTTTCTCGGGGGAAAAACCACTTAGCCTCCACGAGAGGCCATCCTGCCCTGTCGGCTAGTGAGAGCCCGACTAGCGGAGTCATCTCGGGGCTAGGTACTTCTGAGACCTTCCTGCCACCGAGCGATCCTCGGCCCAGCCAGCTTGGTGGGAGCCTGGCAGCAGGCTAGCATCGGGGCTAAGTACATCTGAGACCTTCCTGCTACCGAGCGATCCTTGACCCTGCCAGCTTGGTGGGAGCCTGGCATCGGGCCAGCATTTGAGCTAAGTGTTGGGAACAATGCTTATCAGTGTTCCTGATTTGAAGAAGTGCTCAGCTCAATGATAAGTGCAAGTTGTATTTAATGTCATATCTAGTTCATGCTTGCAGAGATGAGAAAATATGTCCAGTACTTCAATAATCTGCCTAAGTATAATATCGTCGAAAAAGGCTGGACATATCATCGACAAGTACAGGCACATGATGATGGGCAAAGCAAAGAAGAATGATTCTGTCTGTGTCGTTGAAAAGGATCATGTGTATCATCGACAACATCAAGCCTATTGTCAACAAACATGCAGAGCAAGGCAGAATGGTGATATCGTTGTGACATCTACACGACGATATCAGAAAGTCGAAGATGAAGAAGAAGACTGAAGAAAGTAAATTGAAGACAAGCAGTTGCTAAAGTATAGTCTGTCGACATGATATCATTTATGTCATCGACAAGATAAAGTTGTTACAGCGATATCAAGCAGACAAGAAGATCGCGACGACATCAGTTAGATGACTTCGGGTCGTCATAAGCTCGAGTACAGAAGAGATGTCCAGTATCGTCGAGATATCAATGAAGAATTGAAGAAGAGACCAGTTCAAGACATCGACAAAGTTCTGTCGTCGAGATATTTTCCATGTTGTCGTAACATTGGAAATATCGTCGAGACAAATTCAAAAGTAGCCAGACGTGCTGTCAACATTTAATGTCGCCGCCTGATTGTCCAATCAGCACATGCTCTTGAGGGATGGGCATTTGATAGTAATGGACTTTATATGTGACCGTTATGCGGCACATCCATCATATAAAAGGGAACAGTGATTCCCTAGAAAAAAGAGGGGAGAAAAACGAAAAAGAATCCCGCCTAGCAATACAACAGTACAAGCGACGGTGTAGAAAGAAAGTAGTGAAGAACAAAATGATCACTCTGTGTTCTTCAAGTTGTAGTCAAGTTTCATCGTCTGCTAAGAATCATTCAAGAAGGTAGCCAGTCAACATCAGGCAAGAGGAAGAAGGGCTGAAGAAGATCCAGTGCTGAAAACAACAAATCAAGAAGCATCTTCTTCAAGTCAAGTTGTCGATCTTCATCAGGCAGAGGTTTTATTTCAACTTTTATTGTTGTAAGGCTTGAGGGCCAAACCTGTAAGATCTCTTTTCAGATCTGAGTGTCTAGCTTGAGGGCTGGAGAGCTGCGAGGCTTGAGGGTCAGGGCAGTGGACTTGCGGGTCCGATAATATCTAGCTTGAATGCTGGAGAGCTGTGAGGCTTGAGGGCCAGGGCAGTGGACTTACGGGTCCGATATTGTCAAGCTTGAGGGCTTGAGACCTGTGAAGGCTTGCGGGCCAGGGCAGATGCTAGACTTGCGGGTCTGACCTAGGTAGGGCTTGAGGGCCTGAGTGTCGAGCTTGAGGGCTCGGGTGCAGTAGGGGCTTGCGGGCTTAGGCTGTAGGAATTACGGGTCCGTGTTGTAAGACTTGGGGGTCACCCTGTCTTGAGGAACCTCTATAAGTTCTTGTGTGCTTTTTGTGATGTGCTTTAATAATCTATGAATCTATTAACCAGAAAACAAGAACACCTAAAGGGGATAAAATAATTTGAAAAACCTATTCACCCCCTCTAAGTGATAAGTTGACACCCAATAACTAACAAGTGGTATCAAAGCGAGGTTGTTCAAATAAAGCTTAACAATTTGAACAGATCTGCCAGTGGGTGTCCACACATCAAAGCTATGGAATCAAGACTAGCCATCTGTTCTAGGGAAAACTTTGCCTTATGGAAGGTGAGGGAAAAAATTTACATGGATGCTATAGATCCAAGGATGTCTCTGACCATTCGATAAGGGACATATGTTGTCGCCAAGAGATCATCTGAAATGACTGAAGATGACCTCATCCTAATCAACTTGGACAAGGAAGCTATGAGCATTCTAGCTGATGCAGTTGATATCTCTACATTTCAGCAAATTGCTCACTGCACTACAGCCAAGGACATGTGGAACTATCTAACAGGTCTTATGGAAGGATCATCAGAAATCAGAAGTATTGCAGCTGAGACGAAGATCAAAACCCTGAGTGATAGTGACTCAAATTGGTCAGATTCAGAAGAAGAGACTCAGTTTGGATTGACTGTCCTATCTGAGTCAGAGGAAGAAATCTAGGTTGAAGTCACACCTGAGCAAGTATGTATAAGAGCCCCTCTATCCTTATCAGATTCAGAATCTAAACTTGCTCATCAGAAAATGATGACTTGTCCGAGCCTTGTAATGGCCTTTTAGAAGAACTCAGAAAAGTCAAAATGCTCTGCAAGGAGCAAGCTGAAGAGATCTCAATTCTTCAAGACAAAAACTCTGATCCCTCCGAAAAGGCAGAGAAGCTTACTCTACAGAATGCAGAGTTTTGCCAACTCAAAAAGGACTTCAATGCAAGCTCCAACCTTAACCTAATAAGCAAGTTTGGAAAAACTCTAAAGGCACTGATAGATAGCAGGGAGTTGTGCTACTCTCTAACCAAGGAGGTTGTACTTCTAAAGAAGGATAGAAATCAGGCTGGTCTCCTGAAGTCCAGGGTCAATAAAGTCAGGAGTGTGGAGAATAAATCCCCTATTAAAAGAAAGCCAGTAGTAAGCTTCTCTAAACCAGAGACCACTCCTCCACTGGTAAATGACTGCTACTCCACTCAAAGAAGGGAGCAAGGATGCTTCAAGAAAAATGGACCAGGCAGACCCTGTGAGAAGAAGGCAAACTTGGTGGAGGTAATCTCACCCTTCAACAAGAATGCTAGGCAACCCAATCTTGGGTATCACAAGAATGGGAGCTCCACAAGTGGAGCAAAGAACATGCCAAAAACCACAAGGGTACCTCATGGAAGGATGATCACAAGGAGACATTAAGTTAGTGGGTCTAAAGAAGAGAAGAAATCACTCAAGAAGACGGACTCCAGATGGAAAGCTGTGGATGATGATTGTCAGCATCACACTCACAATTAGTATAGACCGGTACCGTTCAAGTATCCTTATGTTCATACTCAAAGGACTCATGCTCACATAGCTAGCCAGAAAAGAAGATACAACAGGTTTGAATGTTGGTGCTGTGGAAAGACTAAACACTTTGCAATTGAATGTTGGTACAATCTAACTGCTCCAAGGATAACAAACGCTAAACTTGCAAATAATCTCGTTCATAATCATTATGCATATCCTGGAGCAGTTAGATCCATTATGCCCCTTAAAGCTAACAATTTCCTAGGACCCAAATCTACTTGGGTACTCAAGGGCTTGTAATCTCATTTTGCAGGTAGTCCAAGAGCCCACCAGAAGCAAATCTGGGCCTTGGACAAGAAGGCTGTTCTGGCCCATATGCTGGAACAGCAAAATTAGCTCACTAACAATCTTAGTGCAGGGTTAGTGCCGAAATACAATTCCCAAGCAGGGCGGAAGAATGCCTTAGGCAGACATGTGAGGAAGAATTGTATCGTCGACACAAAAAGTTTTTACGACGACACAATAGACGTTACGACGACAATGGCTCGAGCTGGACGGATGCGCATCCAAGGATCACTTCGACGACAATAAGCAGTATCGCCTAAATAAAGACGAGCCTTTTATCACGACACTAGGATTGGTCCATCAGAGCCGTCTGATTATCTTTCATCAACGGTGTCGAAGGTACACGCCTCTTCACCTACTTGCACTATAAACAGAGTGAATGCTCAAGAATAAAAATCACTCTTTCGTTTGTCTCAAACTACTCCGTCGACAAACCACCGCCTCATCTCTGACGTGTTGTCTTCTCTCTCGCTCTAGATCAATGGCTCCTAAGAAGGAAGAAGTAGTGTCAGGATATGAACTCTAGCGAGGGGGTTTCAATGCCTGCTCCGATGAGATAAGGTCAGTAATAGGGTTGCTGGAGTCATCAGGACTAGAACACCTTCTATGCGAACCCTCAGTTCTTCTACACCGCGAACTAGCAGAGTTCTTCGCCGAAGCAAGAATCAACCACACCGAATCACAAATCAAGTCCAAGGTGGGAGGAGAGAAGGTTAAGATATATGTGAAAAGCCTAGGAAAAGCTGTAACAACCCGCCCCGACCACCACACCAGAGGCCTACGGCCATAGCCCATCCCTGGTGGGCCGACTAAACTCGGTTGGACAAGGACTGCAGTCCGGTGCACCCCACCCATGGCTGAGCCTATTTCTCAGCTACAATGGGATGTTGATGGCGGGTCTCGATCCCCCGCCACCCTTGATAAGGCACCTTCAACAGTCCTCATCACCAACTGAGCTGATAAGGCACCTTCAACAGTCCTCATCACCAACTAAGCTGCAGCTCAGTTGGTGATGAGGACTGTTGAAGGTGCCTTATCAAGGGTGGCGGGGGGTTGAGACCCGCCATCAACATCCCACTGTAGCTGAGAAACAGGCTCAACCATGGGTGGGGTGCACCGGACTGCAGTCCTTGTCCAACCGCATTTAGTCGGCCCACCAGGGATGGGCTATGGCCGTAGGCCTCTGGTGTGGTGGTCGGGGCGGGTTGTTACAAAAGCGCTGCATCTGCCAAGAATCCAAGGGGAGAGGAATAAGATTGAGCTGACCTCAGAGGATGTGTTCACAAGCTATACCTGGTGCGACCACACAGGGAAGACCTACGGGTCTATTAAGAGAGCAGAATTTAATCAAAAAGGGAAGCTGCTGGCTGACATTGTTGGCAAAGTTATGTTGTGCAAACCTGGGTCCCATGATCGATTCTCTAAAGATATGTTTAGTGTCATGGCCCAGATAATCCATTCTAAGAAGACCAACTGGAGTAAGTTCCTCTTCCAGAGAATGAAGAGAACCCTGAAAACTCCCTCCTATGGAAGAATACTGTCCCTCTTCCTTCTAAATACCCTGGATGAAGTATTGCATAAAAGAATGGGAGTCCCCCTGCACTACTCAAAGAGATTGGATGCAAAGATGCTCGATCGATGGGATAGGTGTATCCCTAAACCTTCATCTGGTGTCCAGCCTGCTCCAAAGAAACAAGCAGCCCCAATAGATCCCTCCAAAGATGGTTCATCCAGCAGATCCGACGATATACCCCCAATCCCTGGTACATCTGAGGAGGAGACATCCACCCTAAGGGATTTTCCAGGAACAGTACCAGAACCTGCTCCCACATAGGTTATTGAAGAAGATAGAAATCCCAACATGAAGAGTGTTCCTGCTAAGGGGGAGTCCCAACTTGGGAGCTCAGCCCAAGACGCGGAGATGATTGATGGGGAGCTCCGTGCTGGAGGCTCAGCCCAAGGTGATGCACAAGTTGAGGGGGAGACCCAACTGGGGTACTCTGCCCTAAAAGATCAAGGCACTACGTCTGAGCCCATGGAAGACATCACTCTGTCAGACGGCAGAGAACTAATCGTAGCAAGTAAGATTATGCTTACATATCCAAATGAGACAGTACCAGAAGATGTCCAAGGGAAGGTCAAAGTGACAGTCCTCATAAGTGAAGAATCATCTGCAGATATCTCTGAAGAAGCTCCACAGGAAAGAGAAGATGAAGACGAACAAGCTGCTGAGCCATCTTCGGTTCAGTCAGGTTCTCTCCTTCACATGATGTCAGCTCTACTAACTGCTCAGCGAAAACAACTAGAGCAATTTATAGTAAAGACTGTGGATAATCTAAGGAAAGAGGTGAAAGGCGAGATCCAGAAAGTAAAGAGCGACATACTCCACCTCAACACCCAGTGCACTCACATCTACACTCTGGCAGCTCCGGCAATTGAAAATATGGGTGAGGAAGTCAACAAAGTGGGATATCAAACCAGCAAGATCCTGACTAATCAAGTAACATTCTCAGACAATGTGGACTATGCGTTTGAACAGATAGAAACAGGTGCCACCAATAACAGAATCAAATTCTGAATAGAATCAATGAGAATGCTCATACACCAGATACCCATCTGCTTGAAGTAAGGAACAATTTGGATGTGACTGAACAACATCTACATGAACAACTGACTCTGGTCAGAGAAGGTCTTGAAGAAAGGGTAATTGAACAAGCCCTAAAGGGAGAGAATGAGATAATAAACGCCGGTTCACATCAAGAGATGTGGATAGCAAGTCAAATAAAGCAGACAATGCAAAAACTCCCTTAGTATATGAGGCTGCCAACCCTTCTGCAAGCACAGACTCAGCAGAGTACGACATAGAACTCGAAGAATCAGCATCTTCCAAGAAGAGAAAGATAATTCAGAGTAACAAATACAGACAGAAGAGACTGAGAGAGGTTGAGCTGGATCCACAATCAGGAAGGTGGAGTCTAGTCTCAAGAGAAATCATAACAGAATCATGGGTACAGGTTGGATACCCTCAGGAGAACCCTCAAAGGGTATATCAGTCAGTTGAATGGGGCAAGCATCTGAAACAGCTGGAAAGGAGGAAGAATCATAAACAAGCTTTCCCACAGGGTCCTCCTCCCTCTCTTAAGAAGATTCCAATGCCCATCCACTATTATCAGAGGCAAAGGCAGAAAGCCAAAGAGGCAAGCAATAGCAGACACTGAGGAGCACTAAATTAAAATCTTAATTAGAATGGGGCAAATGAATGCTAGTGTTTATTCATGAACATCTAATCTATTTATATGCTTGGTATCTGTTGTTAAGAACATTTAATCTATCTTTGTGATTGCTGCTTTATGTATGATGCTATTATCTAAAATGATAAATCTTTTCATATGTGGCATTTATCATTGAGGTAAGTTAGGGCTTCTTCAAATAGGGGGAGATTGTTGGGAACAGTGCCCAGCAGTGTTCCTAATTTGAAGAAGTGCTCAGCTCAATGATAAGTGCAAGTTGTATTTAATGTCATATCTAGTTCATGCAGAGATGAGACAATATGCCTAGTATTTCAATAATCTGCCTAAGTATAATATCGTCGAAAAAGGCTAGACATATCGTCGACAAGTACAGGCACATCGTTGAGATGATGGGCAAAGCAAAGAAGAATGATTGTGTCTGTGTCGTCGAAAAGGATCATGCGTATCGTCGACAACAGCAGGCCTATCGTCAACAAACATGCAGAGCAAGGCAGAATGGTGATATCGTTGCGACATCTACACGACGATATCAGAAAGTCGAAGATCAAGAAGAAGACTGAAGAAAGTAAGTTGAAGACAAGCAGTTGTTAAAGTATAGTCTGTCGACATGATATCGTTTATGTCGTCGACAAGATAAAGTTGTTACGACGATATCAAGCAGACAAGAAGATCGCGACGACATCAGTTAGAGGACTTCAGGTCGTCATAAGCTCGAGTACAGAATAGATGTCTAGTATCGTCGAGATATCAATGAAGAATTGAAGAAGAGACCAGTTCAAGACATCGACAAAGTTCTGTCATCGAGATATTTTCCATGTCGTCGTAACATTGGAAATATCGTCAAGACAAATTCAAAAGTTGCCAGACGTGCTGTGAGCATTTAATGCAGCCGCCTGATTGTCTAATCAGAGCATGCTCTTGAGGGATGGGCATCTGACAGTAAAGGACATTATATATGACCGTTATGCGGCACATCCGTCATATAAAAGGGAACAGTGATGCCCTAGAAAAAAGAGGGGAGAAAAATGAAAAAGAATCCCGCCTAGCAATACAACAGTACAAGCGGCGGTGAAGAAAGAAAGTAGTGAAGAACAAAACGATCACTCTGTGTTCTTCAAGTTGCAGTCAAGTTTCATCGTCTGCTAAGAATCATTCAAGAAGATAGCCAGTCAACATCAGGCAAGAGGAAGAAGGGCTGAAGAAGATCCAGTGCTGAAAACGACAAATCAAGAAGCATCTTCTTCAAGTCAAGTTGCTGATCTTCATCAGGCAAAGTTTTTATTTCAACTTTTATTGTTGTAAGGCTTGAGGGCCAAACCTATAAGATCTGTTTTCAAATCTGAGTGTCTAGCTTGAGGGTTGGAGAGCTGGCAGCCCAAAAGGGGGCGGGAAGGAGGGGACGGAGGGGGGCACGGGAAAAGGCTGGGAGGGAGGGAGAGCTTTTTTTCTGATTTATCTATTCGCAGACCTTTTTCCTGATTTGATTTAAGATCAAACGGCTGTGATCTTTTGTTGTCTCAATTTCTTTGCAATAGTCTACCTATTTTCCTTGTCATGAACCCAAAAATGATATTTCTTTATAATATAGTATAGATATTACATATAATATAATGTATATATATTAAATATAATTTCTATATATATAATACAAATAATATAATATATATATGTATAACAAATATATTAGGTTTTTTTTTAAACTTAAAATACATATTTCTTATTTTTCTAAATTTCTAAAAAAAAATTATATATAACTGCGTGCGTGCCGAGGACGTGCAAGGTACTGTCGTGCGGGACACGGGGGGCCCCTCCGCCCCTGTGCACTGTCACTCGAAGCCCGTCGAGTGCGGGCGAAGGCCGCCGGTTGCGGGCGAAGCCCGTCGGGTGCTTGCGAAGCCCGCCAGGTGCGTGCGAAGCCCGTGGATACGGGTAGAGTACTATCACGCGGGGCACGCCCCCCCCCCCCCCCCCCCCCGTGTACTGTCACTCGTGTATATATATGTGTATATATATAGTTATATATAGATATATATATATATATATAGATATATATCTATATCTATATATCTATATATATCTATATATATATCTATATATATCTATATATATCTATATATATATCTATATATTTATATAAATCGGGCTTCCAGGACCTGACCTGGCCTTGGGGGCCTCCTCAGGCTCCATCTTGGGGAGTGAGGCCCGGCCCTACCGGGCTTTTTGGACATTTTATTATATGCCATTATAGTAGTCCTGAACAAAAAAACCGGGCCTGCCGGGCCGGCCCGAGCCCGGCCCGGTCAAGGCCCGGTCAAGCCCGGCCCGGTTCAGGCCCGAACCGGGCCGAGCTCTTACCCAGGGCCCTAAAAGGGCCCCAGTTTGGCCGCACTACCCGGCCCGATCCGGGCCGGGTAGAGCCCGATAATCGGGCTAGCCTGAGACCGGGCCGGGCAAAGCCCGATCCGGGACTCGGGCTAGCCCGATAGAGCCTAACGGCTCTTATTAGAGCCGTTAGGCTCATTGCCAGCATGGCTGCCATGTGGCAGCCATGCTGGCACTCATGGCAGCCAACGGCTCTCCTTAGAGCCGTTGGCTGCCAAAATATATTATATAATATAATATATATTTTTTTTAATTAAAAAAAAACAAAAAAAACCTATAAATACCCCCCCTCCCCTCTCTCTTTTCTCACACCTTTCTCTCTCTCTCTCTCTCTCTCTCTCTCTCTCTCTCTCTCTCTCTCTCTCTCTCTCTCTCTCTCTCTCTCTCTCTCTCTTAGCTCTCTCAATGGCGTCGTCCTCCTCAGCTCCAGCGTCGTCTTCCCAAAGTATGACTTCGGTGGTGGAGCACAATCGTAGAGCGGGTATTTGAGAGCATTTCGACATGGTCCAAGTCGGCACCGAAAGAAAAGCGCACTGCAAGATGTGCTCGAAGTTGCTATCCATCAGCGGCAACTCGACGCTCGTTCGACACCAAAAATCTTGCGAGTCGAAACAAGCTCCTCCCGAGTCAAGTCAAGCTCAAATTTCTGGAGCAGGACAAATTTGGACGTACGATCAAATGCGACAGCGAGAGATGCAGGCGAAGTTCGTCATCAAACGTGGGCTGCCATTCAGCGTCTTCGACAATGACGACGGCACAGAGTACATACATGGGGGGCTTCAGCCCAAATACCAAAAGGTTAGTAGAATTACTTTAAGGCGCGACACGATTAGGTTATATTTAGAAGCAAAACAAGAATTAATTACGTATTTTGAAAATTTCGAAGGACGTGTGAGTCTAACGAGCGACGTTTGGACGAGTAATTTAAATTTAGGATTAGCTTATCTTTGCATCACTTGTCATTGGATTGATCCCATTTCGTGGGAGCTAAATAAACGCGTAATATGTTTTACGGGTTTTGAATTCCCCCACACGGCTATAACTTTATATAAGGTTATTATGAAATGTGCGCGGGAATTTAAAATTAACGATAAAATACTTAGTTTTCTCTTGATAACGCCTCCAATAATGGCGCCGCAATTGAATTGTTAAAACGAGATTTAAAACCATTTCTCAACGGCGCGTTTTTTCATACTAGATGTGTTTGTCACGTCCTAAATTTAGTGGTGCAGGATAGTTTAAAGGCAATGTCAACATATATTAATAAAATTCGCGACATGTTAAAAGCTATTTATTGTACTAAACAACGAGCTCAAGATTTTAGAAAATTTTGTAAAGCACAAAATCAGAAATATTTGAAACCACAATTAGATATGCCTATTAGATGGAACTCAACCTATAAAATGTTAAAAAGAGCCCTTCTACAAAAAGATCTTCTAATGGAATATTATAGTTTACTTAATATTGAATACGGTTTAGGTGAAACTGATTGGACCATAATAGAATATTATGTAGATTTACTAAAGTGTTTTTATAGGGCCACCGTTGCTTTATCTGGAGTGTATTATCCAACGAGCGCATTAGTGATTGAACATTTCGTACATATCACAGAAAGATTTAGTTATTATAGAAAACACCAAGGTTGGGCTCCTTTAATTAAAGTAATGGAAGAAATTTTTTTAAAATATTATAGAGAAATACCGCCTATGTTTTCGTGCGCCGCCGCTTTAAATCCGCTACTTAACGTAGAAGGCGTAGAAAATTTGATCGACGAAATCAATACTAATCTAACCTTAAATATAAATTATGATGATGCTGACCCCGTTAGTAGTACAAGTTTTACTAATTTTTTTACGCAAAGTTATAATTATTACAATAACTTATACGGGTCACGACCCCGCGAAGAAATAACGCAACCCAAAACGAAGGATAGTCTTAAAAATAAAATTTTAGATTTAGCTTCTAGGAAAAAAGCGCGCACATCTGGTAGTTTAGATGAATTAGGATTATACACAAAAACTCAATTTAGCGATTTTATGAGTTCGGACGAGATCGAAAACTTCGATATCTTAAATTGGTGGAAAGGTAAAGCTAATACCTATCCTGTTTTGGCCTGTATGGCCCGTGATTTATTAACTGTCCAAGCTAGTACAGTAGCTTCAGAGTCTGCTTTTTCTCTTAGTGGCAGGGTTTTGAACGAGCGGAGGAGCCGGCTTAACGAAGATTCGCTGGAGGTTTGCATATGCTACAAGGACTACTTGGACAGCGTAAAGAGGAAGCAACACATAACATCTTTGGAGGATAGCTCGGAGGAGATAGAAGACGAAATGGACGCGTTGAACTTGAATCTACAGGATGATTAAATCCGCAGTCCAATCTAAATGTACTTTTCTTAAAATATGTAAATTTTTTAATTAAATTTTATAAGAATCATAGCTTTTACAGGTTTGTATTTTCAATTTTGTATTTTGCACAAATGTACGACTTAAATTTTGTAATATTTTAAATTTTTTGTACCAAATTTTCAATATTAATAAAATTTTTTGTTCCAAATTTTAGTTCAAATTTTTGTTCAATATTAATAAAATGTCATTATTTATTATTTATAAAAATAAAAATTTAAAAAATTATAATTTAATTTAAAAAAAGAAAAAACCGGGCCGGCCCGGATCGGGCCCGAGACCGGCCCGGTCCTGCCCGGCCCGGCCTGAAGGGCCGGAGCAGGCAGCATATCAGTGCTGCCTGCCCGGCCCGGGCCGGCCCGATTCCAGGGGAGGACCGGGCCGGCCCGGCCCGATGCAAGAAAAAGCCCGATCGGGCCCGGTCCAGGCCGGCCCGATCGGGCTTTATGTTCAGGACTGCATTATAGTATAAAATATAAAGAAATAAATTTTTTCCTACAAATAGAAAATATAAATAATAATTCATCAGGGATCCTGAACTAAATTAGCTAAATCATGAGTCAAAGGTTTACATGAGAAATTTTTTTTCCTAAAAAAAATATTATTGGCCGGTGAAATTAAACAAAAACATCACCGTCATAGATTGTAAGTTTGACATGAGAACGATTATGAAAAAGAAACTAGTTTTGTATATAAAAGTGAATGAAGTTCCTTAGGCTTTTTGGACATTTTATTATATGCTATTATAGTATAAAATATAAAGAAATAAACTTTTTCCTACAAATAGACAATATAAATAATAATTCATCAGGGATCCTGAACTAAATTAGCTAAATCATGAGTCAACGGTTTACATGAGAAATTTTTTTTCCTAAAAAAAATGTTATTGGCCGGTGAAATTAAACAAAAACATCACCGTCATAGATTGTAAGTTTGACATGAGAACAATTATGACCGTCACCAAGAAAAAGAAACTAGTTTTGTATATAAAAGTGAATAAAGTTCCTTAGGACATTCACAAACAATGATTCATAACCACCGAGTTCATGATCGTCGAGTTTGCATCAAAATTCAATTTGTTTTATATTGTGAATTTTGTTTTTAAATTGCAAGCACGCAAATAATTCAGATTGAGAGCTTTGTGAAATACATGCCAATTAAATTCATGCCTTTTAAAGTATCTTATAAATTGATCATGTTTATCCAAACCATGGAAGGCGTATAGAGGTGCAAATAAATTTCGGGTCCGGTTGCTCTGCCCGGGTCAAACATTGGTTAGGACTGGGTCTAGTTAGGCCCAGGTTAGGCCCAGGCCGGGCCTAGGGTGTCTTACAAGTTACAAGGCCCCCTTATTAGCTGCAAGCCATGCCTGCTGCCCGGCCCAGTCCCAGGCCTGGCCTGATTTTGGATGGTTGACGTTGCGGCATGCCCACCCTCCCAACAAGGATGCACGTCAAATAAGCATAAATTAATGAAACATATTATAAATTAAATTAGGTTCAAGGTATTTGAAATTTTTTGTCGTTGGCGTCGGTGAAAAACGTACCTTCATAGAATGCATGTTTGGCATGACAACAATTATGACCGCCACCAAGAAAAAAAACTAGTTTTGTATATAAAAGTGAATGAAGTTTCTTAGGTGAGGTCGGGTGTTCACGAATGTCGATTCAGAACCACCACGTTCATGATCATCACCGTCGTGCCAAACGGAGCTAAGGTCATCAATATACCTTGAATACAAACAATAGAAATAATAATTCATCAATATTTTGACTTAGTTTGCATCAAAATTCAATTTGAATTTCTTTTCCTTTTCTGGTAAGAGCTGAAAAGGTATTTTTGTCTGAACAATTACATCCTTCTTTAATTCCCGTCCTGTCCACCAACGTAAAGCTTGTTTCCAAGAAAGCTTTTCTCTGTCCTTTTTTAATTCTTCATTCCATTTGAGGTAATTAAGGAGCCGTTGGAGAACGGTTTTGAGAGAGGTGGGCCATGAGAGAGGGTCCAAAAATGACAGCTGAAAAGGTTTCCCTTTTCAGACTGTATTCGACGTAACGTCGAGTTATCTTTCTCTCTTATCGACGCACCTTTGAGTTCTTGTAGGAGCAGCTTCAAATTCATCCTTGCTCTGATTGAACTATGCTAGTCGACGTTGCGTCGATACCCTATCGACTTAACAATCGAGTTGATGGCATGACTCTAAGCTTCATTATCTGCGTCGAGATGAAGTCGAAGTTGCGTCGACTTTAGGTTGCTTCGACATGTACTTCCTTCTGCGCCGAGTTGAAGTAGAAGCTGCCCTAAACAATGGAAGAGCTCTCTCCAGTGGAAAAAAACCAAAAATTGTCACTAGCTCTACCTTCCTGAAATGAACCGGGTAGGGCCCAGCCTGAGCCTGGCCTGGGCCCAATTATGGCCCGGTCAAAGCCTTGTAGACATAATGTTGATCGCCCCCACTGAAAATCATCACCCCTTGCCGAATGTCGCCGCCCCTATCGAATGTCGCCCCCACCGAATGTCGTCATCCCTGCCGAATATCACCGCCCGCACGGGGGGCCCCCGTGCCCTGTCACTCGCGTCTTTATACGGGCGGTTGGTGGGTTTGGCCCACTCTCCCACTCATCCCTCTTAACCTTAGTGGTGGAGTGGAGTTTGTGAGTGACCGCTACCCGGCTTTGGACACATAGATGAGAGCACATGTATGAATGCATATCATAAGCCCCACAAACCTTCGGAGTCCGAATTTTTATACGGAGGAGTTCAGAGGTTTTAACTTGCTCGTAGCAGCTTCGATCATTGTCATCTTTGCGCGACGCGTCGTGCCATGCCAGAGGTAAGTGATTATTTCGCGCAAGTAATGAAAGAAGGGAGGGAGAGCGCGCGCCGACGGCGCGGTTGATGCTCGCGTACGGCCGGTCGTGCGGCCCATGTCCGGACGAGGGGCGGCCGGTCGGCGGGCACGGACGGTGGCGACCGCGCATGAGGGGCCGGTGGCGTCCGATGGCGGCGGCACGGCCGGACGCGCCTTATGCTGGCGTGCATGTCCGGCGCGTGAGGGGTTGGTGTTGGTTGCATGGGCACCCAGCCTTCGCGCGCGCGACCGCCGAGCGCCCGGCAGCGGCCGGGCGGGTGCGCGGCAGGCGGTGGCCGTTTGGGCTCGCTGTCCGCACGCGTGCGGCCTGCGCGTGCAGTTGTTGTGCGACCGGTGGCAGGCCAAGCACATGCGGCTGGCAAGCGGGTGGCCTACGCGTGCGAGCGGCGGCCTCGAGGTCGCGAGGCCTGCTTGCGTGTGGCCTGCCTGCGTGCGGCCTGCGCGCGCGGTTGCTGTTAAAATTTTGAAGTGAAGTGGAGGTGACTGGGCGGTCTGATTTTGGGAGACCGCCGAGACCGCACGGCCTGCGCTTATATTCTGCCAGCCTGGTTCTGCCGATCTGTTCTGGCGGACTGTTGGCTCTGCCGGTTTGTTCCTTATAGCTGCGGTCTGTTCCCGAGTTGGTGTGTTGGTTGGCCTGTCTTCCTTGTTGAAAGACCGGGCGGTCTGTTCTTATGTGTGACCGCCTGTCCGGGCGGTTTGTGCTTGGCGATCTGTCGACTTGTTCTAAGTCGGCCAGATGGTTCCTGGTTTGCTCCTGCTGTCTAAGGAAGGAGTACCTTTGTGCCCGCGCGGCTTGTGCGTGGTCTGGTAGTCGCGCGATCTGTGCGCGATCTGTCTGCTGATCTGCGGTCTTGGTCGGATGATCGTCCAAGTTGTGTGATCGCGCGGTCTGCCCTATGAGACCGCTGGCGATCTGACGGGTGGTGATTGTATCTCTCCTGTGCGGTGATGACATCCGTCTACCCGCCTATAAATAGAGGTGCAGGGCCCGTCATTCAAAATGAGAACTGTTTGCGGTCAGCAGGTTGCGGTCTCCTTCCTTGGTGATTCCCAGCGGCTTGAATAAATAGTTCGGCAGCGGTCAGTCTGCGAACTGGTTTATGTTTGTTCTTGTGCTGTTTGCAGCGAGCTCAGCGATCAGGCGACCTTCAGCGGTTAGGCGATCTGAGTTGCGGTCTGGCGACAGCTTCAGTTCTTCGTTCCAATAAAGCTCCAGTTCGTGCGGTCTGAGGTGCTGTCTTGCAGTGCTGGCGGTCTGTCCGGTTTCTGTTTGTGCGCTCTCGGGTCAAGCAGGGCGACTTCTGGAGTCGAGCGGTCTGTGCGGTCTCAGCTTGTCTAGCCGCCTGATTTGTTTTTGGTGTGTTTTGTTCTTCTCGTCTCCGTGATTCTGATGAATCATGTCTCGCCATGTATACCTCGCACTGTAAATGAAGTTTGTGTTTCAATAAATTTCTTGTGTTGTTGTGTGGCATTGTGGTTGTTTGGCTTTAACTCAGTTGATGTCAAAAAATTTAACATGGTATCAGAGGCAGGTTGTTGGAGTGGATAAGCAGTGATCAACTTGAGTTGCCATCGTCTTTGTGAAGAAGAGACCACATATATTGCCATGGAAGGCAGATTCGCAAGATGGCTTGGTATTGAACTCCTTACTTCGACTAACTATAAGAAATGGAGGTCGTGTATGGAGAGCTATTTACTTGGCGAAGATCTTTGGGAGATAGTTGGAGGAGAAGACACACAAGAGGTGTTTCTAGCAGGAGATAATATGGCAGAGGTGAGACTTTGGAGGAGGACGAATGCTAAGGCAGAGTTCACTCTCAAGAGGGCTATCTCATCGGAGCTGTTTGATCACATCATTGGATGTAAATCTGCTGCTGAGATTTGGACGTCTTTGGACGGGCTGTTCAATAAGAAGAATGTAGCTCGGCTACAGTTTCTTGAAAATGAGTTGGAGAAGGCCTCTCAAGGCGATCTTTCTATTTCTACCTTCTTTCTCAAGATGAAGAACCTCACAGTAGAGATTTTTGCTTTGGACCCTGATGAGCCCATCTCGGAGGCAAAACTGAAGAGGCATATCATCCGCGGGTTGCGGAAGGAGTATCTTGCCTTTGTGAATTCAGTTCAATGTTGGGCAAATCAACCATCTCTGTTGGAGCTGGAGAACTTACTTGCTTCGCAAGAAAGTTTGGCAAGACAGATGGCGAGGACTTCTATCTCTGGGGGAGATAGTGATGTGTTGTTCTCTGGGAAGAAGAAGAAAAAGTGGGAGAAGAAGAAGCCGGGTTATGATGGACCCTCTACTTCAGGTCAGCAGGATAGGGGTTATGCTCCTAAGTCTGATGGGAAGAAGAAGGGAGATGGACCAAGGTGCTTCAGGTGTAATAAGACCGGCCACTTCAAGAAGGATTGCCGGGTTAATCTTCAGTCGGGACATGTAGTAGAGAAGGAGAAGCCAAAGTCTGATGAAGCTGGATGGGGAGGAGCCTTTGCGGCTAATATGATGGCGATGCCCGTTAAGGCCTTGGCTGCCATCAACTTCGAAGAGGATTGGATTGTTGATTCAGGGTGTGGACATCATCTCACCGAGGATGAATCAAAGTTCTCTTCTTTGGCGCCTTACTCAGGTAACGATGCTATCATTACGGCTGACAATTCTGTTCATGCAGTAGAACAAGAAGGTGTTGTCTCCCTGAGCAGTGATAAGGGTCCACTCACTTTGAGGAGTGTTTATCACGTGCCTGGTATGAAGAAGAATCTCTTCTCTGTGACCAATGCGGTCGATACCGGTTATCACGTTCTGTTTGGCCCAACAGAAGTGAAGTTTCTTAAAACTGAACCAGAGATAAGGGGAGATGTTATCCATGTTGGAAAGAGGGTGAAGGACTTGTTCATATTATCGACAAGTACTTATGTTGATAAGATGAAGACCAACGATAGCGCGACTATCTGGCATGAAAGGTTGGGGCATGTTGGCATGGACAAATTGAAGGCTATGGCGGTAAGGGGCCTTGTCAAGGGCTTGCCTAGCTTGTCCTCTTTTGGAGACGGTCATGTTTGTGCTGGATGTCAGTTTGGTAAGTCTCATCGACTTCCATTTGATAAATCACAAACAAGATGCAAAGCGCCGTTGGAGTGCATCCACGGTGATTTGATGGGACCGACAGCCACCCCAAGCCTTGGAGGCAACAAATATATGTTGGTGTTGATTGACGATTACACCAGATATGTCTGGGTGTATTTTCTGAAAGAGAAGTCGGAAGCCTTTGCGAAGTTTGTGGAGTTCAAGGAGCTGGTGGAAGGTCGGTTAGGCCCGCGGGTGAAGAAATTGAGAACTGACAATGGTGGGGAGTTCACCTCTGGTGAGTTCTCAAGTTTTTGCAGGAAACACGGCGTTCGGAGAGAGCTCACTTGTGCCCATACTCCACAGCAAAATGGCATTGCAGAGAGGAAGATCCGTCATCTGACGGAAACCTGCAAATGCTGGCTTCATGCCAAGAGTATCCCAAAGTCCTTTTGGGCGGAGGGAATGTCTTGTGCGGCTTACGTCATCAACAGAATGCCTCTAAGTCCTATCAACATGAAGACCCCTCACGAACTGATGTTCAAGGAGAAACCGAGTGTTGCTCACCTTCGGGTGTTCGGGTAAACCTGTTATGTGCATATTCCTGATGCTCTTCGGACAAAGCTAGATGCGAAATCAAGGAAGCTAGTCTTTGTTGGGTATGATGAGCGGAAGAAAGGATGGAGATGCATGGATCCTGAGACACGGAGATCAGTGGTATCTCGGGATGTGGTGTTCGATGAAGTGACTTTCTACAAGGGGAGTTCATGAGTTGAACAACCGGAGAGCAGGGTTGATAAAGCAGGGAAAGCTGCAGGAAGTCTTCAAGTGGAGTTGCCTGTTTCACCAGGAGCTCCAGCCGTGTCAAGCTCTGAGATGGAGGCTTCAGGTTCTGGAAGCAGGGGGAGCGATGCTCCAAGTTCGTCTGGAAGAGGAGCTTGCACAGAAGAAGTAGCTGAGGAGGTGGTTAGTCAGGTGCAACCTCTTAGGAGGTCGAAGAGGACTATCAAGCCACCCGATCGATATACAGGAGAAAACATGGTGAGCTTCGTCTCATGTTTCTTCGCTGGTCCCTTGGATGAAAGGGAGCCGTCGAGCTTTGAGAAAGCCAAAGGCGTGAAGCAGTGGGATATTGCTATGCAAGAAGAGATGGATGCTCTCAAGAAGAATGAGACTTGGTCTCTAGTGCCCAGGCCCAAGGGCATTACCACTGTAACATGCAAATGGGTTTACAAGCTCAAGAAGAAAGTTGACGGCATGATCGAGCGATACAAGGCTCGCCTTGTAGCTCGCAGGTTCTCACAGCAGTATGGTGAAGATTATGATGAGACGTTTAGTCCAGTGGCAAAGATGACTTCGGTCTGATTTGTTATTGTTTTGGCGGCTTCTTGTGGATGGGAGATTTGGCAGCTCGATGTTAAGAATGCTTTTTTATACTGAGAGATTGACAAGGATATCTTCATGATCCAGCCACCGGGTTTTGTTTCGGAGGATCGTCCGGACTACGTCTGCAAATTGAAGAAGGCCTTATATGTGTTGAAGCAAGCGCCTCGGGCGTGGTATGGAAAGATCGCGGAGTATCTCTTATTCTGCGGGTTCTTTGCTTTAGACTCTGATTCTAGCTTGTTTGTCAAGAAGGAGGGGGCGCTTTGGGTTATTGTGCTGCTGTATGTGGATGACATGATTGTCACCGGGAACTCGAAGCAAGGCTGAGAGCTGAGCTTCCTATCAGGTTCGAGATGAAGGATCTGGGGGAGCTTCACCATTTCCTTGGACTCGAGGTCCAGAGGCGGGAGAGCGGAGTGATCGTTTCTCAGGAAGGATATGCGGAGCGGATCGTTCAACGATTTGGCATGGAAGAAGGGAAGAGCAGCTCCATACCTCTGGAACAGCATCATAAACTTCGGAAGGATGAGGGAAGAGTTTTATCTGATCCGTTGGTGTTCCGAGCTCTGGTTGGGAGCTTAATTTACTTGACCATCACGATGCCTGATATTGCTTATGCAGTTGGCAAAGTGAGTCGGTACATGGCGGAGCCACGTAAGCCTCATCTTCTGGCGGCAAAAGGGATTCTGAAATATGTGAAGTCGACCTCTGATTTGGGTCTCCTATTTAGGAGAGGGTCAAGCTTGGAGTTGCATGGATACATGGATGCTGACTAAGGGGGAGACGTGGATGATCGGAGATCAACGTCTGGTTATGTCTTTATGACGGCCCCCACAGCTATCTCTTGGTGCAGCAAAAAGTAGGACTCGGTGTCCGTATCTACCACAGAAGCGGAATACAAAGCTTCGGCCTTGGCAGCTCAGGAAGCCGCTTGGCTCAGGAGGTTGGTGGAGGACGTTCATGAGGAGGTTCGAGGTCCCACTATGCTACGCAGGGACATTGAGAGTGCTCTCAAGCTGGTTAATAATCCAATTTGTCACGCGAGGACCAAGCATATCGAGATTGAGCACCATTTCATTCGTGAAAAGGTGTTGGGAGGATCTCTTATGGTCGAGCATGTTCGGAGTGCGGACAATGTCGCAGACATCTTCACAAAGCCGCTGGCGAAGGGACCGTTTACACGGTTGCGGAGTTTACTCGGGCTAGTCTCCACTTCCCACTTCAAGGGGGAGTGTTGAAATTTTGAAGTGAAGTGGAGGTGACTGGGCGGTCTGACTTTGGGAGACCGCCGAGACCGCGCGGCCTGCGCTTATATTCTGCCAGTCTGGTTTTGCTGATCTGTTCTGGCGGACTGCTGGCTCTGTCGGTTTGTTTCTTGTAGCTGCAGTCTGTTCCAGAGTTGGTGTGTTGGTTGGCCTGTCTTCCTTGTTGGAAGACCGGGCGGTCTGTTCCTATGCGTGACCGCCTGTCCGGGCGGTTTGTGCTTGGCGATCTGGCGACTTGTTCTAAGTCGGCCAGATGGTTCCTAGTTTGCTCCTGGTGTCTAAGGAAGGAGTACCTTTGTGCCCGCGCGGCTTGTGCGCGGTCTGGTAGTCGCGCGATCTGTGCACGATCTGTCTGTTGATCTACAGTCTTGGTCGGATGATCGTCCAAGTTGTGTGATCGCGCGGTCTGCCCTATGAGGCCGCTGACGATCTGACGGGTGGTGATTGTATCTCTCCTGTGCGGTGACGACATCCGTCTACCCGCCTATAAATAGAGGTGCAGGGCCCGCCATTCAAAACGAGAACTGTTTGCGGTCAGCAGGTTGCGGTCTCCTTCCTTGGTGATACCCAGCGGCTTGAATAAACAGTTCGGCAGCGGTCAGTCTGCGAACTGGTTTATGTTCGTTCTTGTGTTGTTCGCAGCGAGCTCAGCGATCAGGCGCCCCTCAGCGGTTAGGCGATCTGAGTTGCGGTCTGGCGACAGCTTCAGTTCTTCGTTCCAATAAAGCTCCATTTCGTGCGGTCTTGCAGTGCTGGCGGTCTGTCCGGTTTCTGTTTGCGCGGTCTCAGGTCAAGCCGGGCTACTTCTGGAGTCGAGCGGTCTGTGCGGTCTCAGCTTATCTAGCCGCCAGATTTGTTTTTGGTGTGTTTTGTTCTTCTCGTCTCTGTGATTCTGATGAATCATGTCTCACCATGTATACCTCGCACTGTAAATGAAGTTTGTGTTTCAATAAAGTTTCTTTTGTTGTTGTGTGGCATTGTGGTTGTTTGGCTTTAACTCAGTTGATGCAACTCCTGCTTACTCCTAAACGATTCAAATCAAAAATTTTAACAGTTGTCGTGCGGCCGACGGTGGTTCGCGCGCGTGTGGCCGGCGAGCGTGCGGCCTCCGCGCGCGTGCGGCGGCCTTGAGGTTGCGCGGCCTGCATGCGCGCTACCTGCCCACGCATGGTTGCCGGGCAGCCGGCGGCGGTTGTGCGGGCGCTTGCGCAGACGTCGCTCGGCCGGTGTTGGACGCTAGGGTGTGCGGCTGACATACTTGCGGTCGGGATCTGAATAACGTGCGCATGTTTGGCTCTTCGCTCTGCGACACATGTGCGTTTGTCTGGCGGCTTGCGGCTCCTGATTTAGGTAGCATTTGGGAGAGTTGATAGCCTCCGGTGCGACAACTCCAAAACTCAGGTTTGGACAAAAGCTGTGTTTGGTTGGGCGGATGAATAAAACCGAGTTTTTAAAATAAGCTGATTATAGGTATATCTTCAACCGCAGCTTCCTCCTCCAGTCCGGCCACAGAGTCGCGCGTCTGCACTAGGATTCTCCTTCGCGCGTCTGCACAGTGTTACCCGTGAAATCCCCGAGCCATCTCCTTTCCCTCTTCCTCGATTTTCTTCCTTCCCCACGCTACCTTCTCCTTCCAGATTAAGACGTAGCATCTCCTTGAGATCCATACGCCGCTAGGGTTTCGTCAACATTTATGGTGGTGAAGGAGTTCAGGGATTCCCATTTTCCGCCATTTCTAAGGAGGCTGCAGATGGTGGAGGAGTTCAGAGTTGCCCTTCTCCAGTTCGACCTCGGTTGCCTTTCCGCCCTAATTTTGCCAACCCGTCTCTCGATCAAGAGTAGCACAACAACGATCTTCTTTGGTCCCGGCCCCGCATCTCAATCCTGGCGCAGCAAGCATGTCCCGCCGGAGGAGAGATTTCAATTCCTAGATCTTTTGGATGGACCTGAAAAGATTTATTAGCGATTTTTGTATGGTTTCTCGTTTAGTAACTAGTATTAGCTGTTTATGATTGTGTTTGTGGGTATTATGATTGGTTTCTGTAATCCATCTAGAGTGCGACTAATGCCAGGGTTAAAGTGGTTCTTTACAGCTGATAATAGTCCGGCGAGCAAATTCTCCAAGGATAGTTAGAGGACTCGATAGTTGAAAAGGTAAGATCTATTGATCTATTGCGGTTTTAATTCCTAATGAGATTGCAATGGGCGTAGAAAAATGAATAAGGAGATTAGGCAGAGAGAGTGGAGGAAAGAAACAAAGAAATGTATGGGCTTAGCTAATTGTTTGTATTTCAGTTATTTCAATTGATTATATTTCAGTTATTTCAGTTGATTGTTAAATTAATTAGAAAAAATTAACCTTAAAAAATTCTATTTTTGCCAAACAGTTTTTACAAAACAGCTTATCAAAAGCTCTGCAAACTCCATTTCACACAAACAGTTTTTTAACAAAACTCTATTTTCCAAAAACATCACTTTTACTATCAGCAGCTATTCATCAACAGCTTTTCATCAGCAACAGCTCACCCAAACTGGCCCTTAGTGCGTTCATGTATATATATATTTTGCTTGTTTCAGGCTTCAAAACGGAATGGTCAATCGAGGCCGATGCGCTTGCGCTCCACTCTTGACGTCATGTATATCGATATGTGGCGTAAGCGGTTTGGACTACCTTCTGAGGTCAAGGTGAAGATTCCGCGGGCGGAGGAGCGCGCTCAGAACCCGCCGACCGGTTTCATGACTCTTTCTGAGAGTTGTTTGAAATCCGGGTTTAGCCTTCCCCCATCGGGGGAGGTTATTGAGATACTCCGGTTCTGTGGTATTCCGATTACCCAGTTCACTCCCGCTGGGATGGCGAGAATTATGGGGATGATTGTGTTCTTTCGGGAGCATAGCGCGCGGTTTTCCGTTTAGGTGTTCAAGGATTGGTGCGAGATCTCTACTGACTCAGGCGGACGTTTTGAAGTCCGAAAAAATAAAAGTTGGTTTCATTTTGGGGAGAAGAACGATTACCGCCACGGGAACACTTTTTATGGGTATGTCCGGAACTGTTGGGGGTTGCTAGAGCTATGGAGAGCACTTCCCGGACATTGTCGTCGGCAGGCAGGGCGGGAGGATGAGTTTCTTCCCATCCCTGGCTTTCCTAGTCGAGAGGGACTATCGAAAGCCCTATACTGTATTTCCAGTTGCGTGGAGGAGAGCCGACTGCTCTTGGTGTGGCTTTCCAGGGATGTCGGGCGTGCGGCCGCTGTTCCCCTAGATCGTGGGAAGAAGAGGAAGATTGTCATCAGGAACGGAGGTTCCAGTTCAGGGCCTATTCCACCGGTGCCTGGGAGTCATGACCACGAGGCTGGTCCGAGCAGCCGCAGGGCGGAGCCGATTACACCTGATCTGGATATTGAGATTTTGGCGTCTCCTATCACCGACCGGGTCCCGCAGGGAGACATGCCGTCGCCTTCTCCTTTGCCGCCAGTGAGGCGAGTTTCCTCCTCTCTTCAGGCGATGACTTCTGCGGTAAGTAAAGTTCTTCTTCTCTAATCTTGGCCCTTCTTCCCTATCACTGCTTATGTATGCTGACCATTTACCTTTTGTCCGCAGATCGATGTTCTGACCAGTGTTGCTCTCATATGGAACAATTGTTATGTGGGTCTCATGGATAGCTTCTTCACTCTTCAGGAGGAGCTGCGCGTGGCGAGGAGTGATTTGTCCGTTTTGCAGAATAAGAGAGATCGTGATCTGGCCCATATCAGGCAGTTGGAGGCTGATATCTCCTCTTCCTGGTCGGAGGTTGAGGAACTACGAGCGGAGTACGACGGCGATAAGGCGCTTGCCCAGGATGCCCTCCGTCAGCTGTCAGAGGCTCAGGGGGAGATGTTTTGCCAAGAGGGGGAGCTGGGCTTTCTGAGGAGCGAGGTGGATCAGTTGTCATCGGTCGAGCGCAGCATCGAAGAGGCCAAGGCGGCGGGAGTGGCCGAATACAAAGATTCCCTGGCTTTCGTAGAGGAGCGGTTCCAGTTGTCGGAGGAGATTCGCGCCGAGGTTATGACGAAGGAGGTCGAGCCATTGTTAGCGGACGAGTGCGAAGTTGCCTTTCAGAGAGGTTTTCAGAAGACTCTCCGTATGATGGAGAGGAAGTTCGGATGTGGCATTGCCGGTCTTGGAGCCGGGGATCTTTTAGAGGATGATTACTCGGATATAACCGAGGATTGATGCTTGCCCTTGTTACCTTTCACCTTACTGTTTTCAACATTCCTATTTGTCATTGTTTTCACTTGTGTTCAGCATTGAGCTTGTGTGGTTGTATTCCTTTGCCGTATATATTGCATTCGTTTCCTTGTGTCTTTTGCAACTTTAGCGTTTTGCTTACTATTGAAGTTGTAATTAGGGGGACATGCCCTAGAGTGGTCGGTGAATAGCGGGGTTATTCAAACCGCGGACGAACGTAATAGGGGCAGGCCTTTACGACGTCGGGACCCGACTGCGGAGGAGAAGGGCAAACCTTCAATCGACGACAGCGCAAAGTCCCCGGGGCAGGGCCCCGAAGTGGCCGGTGAATAGAGGGGGTATTTAAACCGCGGACGAACGTAAGAGGGGCAGGCCCTTACGATGTCGGGACCAGACCGCGGAGGAGAAGGGCGAACCTTCAATCGACGGCAATGCAAAGACCCCGGGGCAGGGCCACGAAGTGGCTGGTGAATAGCGTGGGTATTCAAACGCAGACGAACGTAAGAGGGGCAGGCCCTTACGACGTCGGGACCCGACCGCGGAGGAGAAGTGCGAACCTTCAATCGACGGTAGTGCAAAGTCCCCGGGGCAGGGTGCCGAAGTGGCCGGTGAATAGCGGGGGTATTCAAACTGCGGACAAACTTAAGAGGGGCAGGTCCTTACGACGTCGGAACCCGACCGTGGAGGAGAATGGCAAACCTTCAATCGACGGCAGTGCAAAGTCCCCGGGGCATGGCCCCGAAGTGACTGGTGAATAGCGGGGGGTATTCAAACCGCGGACGAACGTAAAAGGGGCAGGCCCTTACGGCGTCGGGAACTGACCACGGAGGAGAAGGGCGAACCTTCAATCGACGGCAGTGCAAAGTCCTCGGGGCAGGGCCCGAAGTGGTCGGTCAATAGCGGGGGTATTCAAACCGCGGACGAATGTAAGAGGGGCAGGCCCTTACGACGTCGGGACCCGACTGCGAAGGAGAAGGGAAAACCTTCAATCAACGACAGTGCAAGGTCCCCGGGGTGCGGCCGCGACGTAACCAGTGATTGAATTGTTTAAAATAGGTAAAGCATATTAATGAATAAACATTGATACATGCGCAAGTGTAATCTTGCGGTTTCTGAGTTAGCAAGTTTTTTTATACAAGTTTGACAAGGAAGAAGGTAACACCGAGCTCCCTTTGCGCTGTGCCTGCACGAGATATTCTGGTCGTTCAATGCAGTAGGCAGTGGCAATCCAGGTGTTAATCATTCCGGCGACCCACCCTCGACGGCCTCCTTCTGTGCTTCTTTGTGAAAAATCTCAAGGTGTCCGGACTAGACAAGGCGTTCAATTTCTTCTTTCAACCTGGCATATTGCTCCGTACGGTGCCCTGTGCCTTTATGGAAATTGCAAAATTGGGATTGGTTTCCTCTACGTTGGGAGAGCGACCTGGGCCAGTTGATGATTTTGCTGTTGTAGATTACAGACAGGATATGCTCATGGGGGGCGTTTAACGGGGTGTAGCCCCAGGAGCTTCGATTCGTCGACCCCCGGGAGCAGACTGTGCGGCTCTGGATGGGTCGTCCGGTCTTTACGAACTGTTGTTGCTGTCCTTTTCTCGTTCGACGCGTATCTTTAATTTGTTGCGGGTTTGATGATGCCGGAAGATCTTCTTTTTTCGTCGATGTAGGGGTTGCGCGACCCTCCTGCGCGCCGCGTTTCTCAGAGTTCGTATTTGGCGATGGGTCGTAGTTGATCCAAGGAAGCCCGACTGCGGCCGCGTCGAGACCACGAATTGAATCCCCGAGGATTTTCCCTTTGTTGGCCATGCGTCCGGACATGGAAACGTCATGATGCAGGGCGTCGAGTAGGAGGCTCCCAAATATCGCGTCGTAGGGGGAGTCTGCTTCCGCGATGGTGAACTGAACGCTGGACTGATTCCGAGTGCATCCCTATTTTGAACGGGGAGGATGAAGACTCCTATGGTGGGTACTACCGTTCTGTCTGGGAGTTCTGCATCGCCGGCTCTGAGCTTGAGGTTCCCACCTAGGAGTTTGAGCCGCATTACGGCTGCCATGAACAGGATGTTGAACGAGATGCGATGGTTTATCAATGCCCTCCTTAATTCACAGGCTGGGTTGCCTATTCTTGCGTCTAAGGCAAAGTCCAACCATCCATGGGGACGCTCCTGGCAGAAGCTTATAAATGTCTTTTCTTCCTGTTTTCGATGCTCCGCTTCCCCTGGGCAGTGGGACCTGCCCGTCTCGGGCTCTTCCCGTTCCTCTTCTTGGATCCTCCACGTGCGTGTTTCGTGCCATTCAACGAACAGTTGGGATAGCTCGGTGAAGTTATGGATCGCTCCCTTGGTCACAGATCGATACCAGCGGAGGGCGTCTCCGCGCAGTGTTTCAACGAAGATTTTGCAGCTGATTTGGTCTGGAAGTCCGAACGTCTGCATCGTTATCAGAAAGTGATTAAAGTGCCCGCACGGGTCCTCTGCTCCATGAAACTCTTTGTAGTGCGGGAGATTTAGCCATGACGGGATTGGATATGCCAAGATTGACTTTGACAGGAGGATCGCCTTTGCTGTTACGTGACATCATTCGAATCATGTTCCTGTTAAAAATTTGAGGTCCGGAGTTGAAGTAAAATGCGGAACACTTCACAAATTTTCCACAAGTATATCAACACAATGACAATGGGAAGACCGAATAGTGCTTTGAAATTAACTATCTCTTTACAATTCGAGGTATACATGGCGAGACATGATTCATAAGAATCACGGAGGAGAGAAGCACAAAACACAAAAAAACTACAAGTTGTCGGCGACTTGACAAACTGAGATCGCCAGACCGTGCGAACAGATAAGCCGTGCGGTTAACCTCTGAGACCGTGCCTGATAGACCGCAACCACAGACCACTCGACCTGCTGTTTTATTCAACTGCTGAAGAGATAACCTGTTCGCACTTCAGACTGCCAGACCAAGAGGTCGCCCGATCGAAGCTACCTGTGAACACTTGACAAAGAAACTGCTTCCTGCTACAGACCGCAACTCAAGACCGCCTGATCACTTAAGACCGCCTGATCAAATGAGTCTGATGCACAGTCCAAGAACACCTAAACACAGTCCGCGCAGACAGATCGTTGCCGGACTGGTTTATTCAAAGATGGAAGAAAGGAGAATGCTGACTGCGAACTGCAAGTCACTCACCTGCAAACAGACAAACCGGTCAGGCAAAACTCAAACTGCGCGACCTCAGAAAGAGACCAGCACAATCAAGCCAACTTGGGTTCTTATAGTTCTTCATTATTAACGACGGGCCCTGCACCCGTATTTATAGGCAAGCTGACGGATGTCGTCACCGCACAAACCGGGATACAATAACCGCCCATCAGATCGCGAGCGGTCTCACAAGCAGACCGCCCGAGCTCAGCAAAGGTAACAACCCCCTTATTAGACCATACAGTTATATGCAAACTGCCCGGTCACCACGGTCTCTGAAAACAGACCGACCGACCTTTATTGCAAAAGCAAAACACTTCTTCAGTAACCCAGACCGACTAGAACAAGTCGTCAGACCGCCCGGTCACTGCAAGAAGGCAGACCTACATGAATATCTGGCCGACTTGAGCAAGTCGCCAGAATAACCCGCGCAAGCTGCCCGGACACTTTACGGTCTCCCAAATCAGACCGCCAAGAACAGATCGCCTGAGACAAAATCGGTCAGAACACCAGCGCGGACCGCGCGGTCTCTGCGGTTTCCATTCTGCAGATTGCCCAGCACCATTCCACTTTCACTTCAAAAATTTAACACTCCCCTTGAAGTGGGAAGTGGAAGACAACCCAATTAAACTCCGCAACCGATCAAATGGTCCCTTCGACAGCGGATTAGTAAATATGTCAGCAATATTATCCTTGCTCTGCACATTCTCCACAGTCAGAGATCCCTCCAACACCTTCTCACGAATGAAATGGTGATGAATCTCTATGTACTTCGTACGTGCGTGACAAACTGGATTGTTCACCAGTTTGAGAGCACTATCATTGTCACCACGTAGCAGAGTAGGACCTCGCACCTCCCTATGAATGCCCTCCACAAGCCTTCTAAACCAGATGTCTTCCTGAGCTGCCAAAGCCGAAGCTTTGTACTCCGCTTATGTGGTAGAGACAGACACAGAACCCTGCTTCTTGCTGCCCCATGATATAGCTGTAGAGCCTGTCATAAAGACATATCCATACGTCGATCTCCGATCATCTGAATCTCCTCCATAATCAGCATCCATGTACCCGTACACGCAAAAGCCAGAATCTCTCCCATAGAAGAGACCCAAATCCGAGGTGGATTTGACATACTTCAAGATACTCCTAGCCGCCACAAGATGAGATTTCCGAGGCTCTTCCATAATCGACTCACCATGCCAACTGCATAAGTAATATCTGGCCTCGTGATCGTCAAGTATATCAGACTTCCAACCAAAGCCCGGAACACCAAAGGATCGGTAAGAACATTCCCTTCATCTCGTCGAAGATGAACACCAACCTCCAGTGGAGTAGAGCTGCTCTTCCCCCCTCCATGCCGAACCTCTTCACGATTCGATCCGCATAGCCTTTTTGGGAAATAAGCATACCGTTCTCTTTCCTCTCCACTTCGAGCCCAAGGAAATGGTGGAGCTCGCACAAATCCTTCATCTCAAATCTGATAGCTAGCTCGGCACGAACCCTAGCTACCTCCACTTCAGAATTCCCCGTGATAATCATATCATCAACGTACAGCAGCACCAAGACCTGAAGCTCCCCTGTCTTCTTTACGAATAAGAATGAATCTGAATCAAAAGCAAAGTATCCACAGAACTGGAGGTATTCTGTGATCTTCTCATACCACACCGAGGCACTTGCTTCAAGCCGTAAAGAGCCTTCTTGAGCTTGCAAATATATCTCGGGTGCTCTTCGGATACATAACTAGGTGGCTGATCCATGAAGATATCCTTGTCAATCTCGTCGTATAAGAAAGCATTCTTCACGTCGAGTTGCCAAATCTTCCACCCTTGGCAAGCTACCAATGCGATCACCACCCGGATCGAAGTCATCTTGGCAACGGGGCTGAATGTTTCTTCATAATCTTCCCCATACTTCTAAGAGAAACCTCGAGCTACAAGGAGAGCCTTGTACCGCTCAATACTTCCATCAGCCTTCTTCTTCAGTTTGGAAACCCACTTGCAAGTCACTAGAGTAACTCCCTCAACCTTAGGCACCAAGTCCCAAGTCTCATTTTTCCCGAGGGCAGCCATTTCTTCATCCATGGCTCCTTCCCACTCCTTGACTCCAACGACATTTTCATAACAAGATGGCTCTCTCTCATCTAGGGGACCTGCGAAGAAACATGAGACAAAGCTCACCAAGTCTCTGCCCGTATACCGATCTGGTGGAATAATGGTCCTCTTGGACCTCCTCAGAGCTTGACTCTGAACCACCTCTTCAACTACAGCTTCTGAACTAGCTCTCCTTTCAGGTAAACATGGAGCATCACTCCCCCTGCTTCCAGAACCTGAAGCACCTGACCCAGAGCTAGAGATACCTGGAGCACCTGGAGAAACAGACAACTCCACCAGAACTTCCCTTGCAGTTTCCTCTGGTCCACCATCTACCCTGCTTCCTTAAAACTCTACAAAAGAGCTCCTTGGTATGACGTCAGCTCGTCAAATACCACATCCTTAGAGACCACATATCTCCGTGTCTCGGGATCCATGCATCTTCACCCTTTCTTCCGGTCATCATAACCAACGAAGACTAGTTTCCTTGCCTTTGCATCTAGTTTTGTTCGAAGGGCATCCGGAACATGCACGTAGCAGGTAGAACCAAACACTCGAAAGTGTTCCACACTTGCCTTCTCTTTGAACATCAACTCATGAGGGGTCTTCATGTTGATGGGACTGAGAGGCATCCAGTTGATGACATAGGCCACACAAGACATTCCCTCTGCCCAGAAGGACTTTGGGATACACTTGGCATGAAGCCAACATTTGCAGGTCTCCGTCAGATGAAGGATCTTCCGCTCTGCAACTCCGTTCTATTGTGGAGTGTGAGCACAAGAAAGCTCTCTTTGGATGTCATGCTTCCTGGAGAAGTTAAAGAACTCCTTGGAGGTGAACTCCCCTCCATTGTCTGTTCTGAACCTCTTGACCCGCAGGTTGAGCCGACCTTCCACCAGCTCCTTGAACTCCACAAACCTCTCGAACGCCTCCGACTTCTCCTTCAGAAAATATACCCAAGTATATCTGGTGAAGTCATCAACCAAAATTAGCATATACCTGTTACCTCCAAGACTGGCAGTGTTGGTAGGTCCAAACAGATCACCATATATACACTCCAATGGTGTTTTGCATCTGCTTTGTGATTTGTCAAATGGAAGACGTTGAGCCTAACCAAACTGACAACCTACACAAATGTGACTATCTCCGAAAGATGACAAGCTAGGCAGACCTTTCACAAGGCCTCTTCCCGCCATAGCCTTCAGCTTATCCATCCCAACATGCCCAAGTCTTTCGTGCCAGATAGAGGCGATGCCGTTAGCCCTCATCTTATCAACATAGGAACTTGTTGAAAGAACAAACAAGTCCTTCACCCATCTCCCTATATGAGTGACCTCAGCTTTTACGGCTGAAACATTTCGGAGAAATTTCACTTATGTTGGACCGAACAGAACGTGATAGCCAACATCCACAGCATTGGTCACTGAGAAGAGGTTTTTCTTCATCCGCGGAATATGATAGACACTCTTCAATGTAAGAGTACCTCTATCATCGTTCAAAGAAACCACACCCTCCTTTTCTACTGCATGTATAGTATCATCAGCCATAATGATAGCGTCATTAACAGTATATGCTCGCAATGAGGAGAACTTTGACTCATCCCCGTTGAGGTGATGACCACACCCAGAGTCCACTATCCAATCATCCTGATAGTTGATGGAAGCCAATGCCCGAACACAAGTGCTCGTCATGAATGCACCTCCACCACCCCAACTACCATCAGAATTGGAACGAGCCTCCTCCTTTCCTGCAGCATGCACTGGATGAAGATTAACTTGACAATCTCTCTTGAAGTGACCAAGCTTGTTGCACCTGAAGCATCTAGGTCCTTCCTTCTTTTTCTCATCACGCTTAGGAGCATAGCTCCTCTCCTGCTGATATGAAGTAGACATACCATCATCTCCAGATGTCTTCTTTTTCTTGTCCCATCTCTTCTTCTTGCCAGAAAAGAGAACCTCACCTTCTCCCCCAGAGACTGACATCCCTGCTATTTGCTTAGCCAATCTCTCTTGCGAAGCAAGTAAGTTCTCCCACTCCAGCAACGATGGATGATTGGCCCAGCCTTGAACAGAAATAACAAAGGCCACATACCCCCTCCGCAAGCCGCGGATTATGTGCCTCTTCAGCTAAGCTTCTGAGATAGGCTCATCTGGGTCCAATGCCGATATCTCTGCGCAAAGGTTCTTCATCTTCAAGAACAACGTTGAGATATACAAGTCTCCCTGAGTTGCTTTCCCAAACTCATTCTCTAAGAACTGTAGCCTAGCTATATTCTTCTTATTGAACAAGCCATCCAAGGCTGTCCAAATTTCTGTAGCTGATCTACATCCGATGATGTGATCAAACGGCTCCGGAATGATAGCTCACTTGAGAGTGAACTCAGCCTTCGCATTTGTTCTCTTCCAAGCTTTCACGAGCTCGGCATTCCCTTCAGTAGGAATAACAGCTTGTCTTGCTTCTCCTCCAACTACCTCCCATAAGTCCTCGCCAAGAAGATAACTCTCCATGCAAGACTTTCACTTCTTAAAGTTAGTCTACATATGGAGCTCAATACCAAGACCTCTAGCATATCCTCCTTCCATTGCTATTCCACTGATTGCTAACCACCTTGAGGAACCTGAGAGAAGTAACAACAACTACTGCTCAGCAACCTATCTCTGATACCATGTTAAAAATTTGAGGTCCGGAGTTGAAGTAAAATGCGGAACACTTCACAAACTTTCCACAAGTATAACAACACAATGACAATGGGAAGACCGAATAGTGATTTGGTATTAACTATCTCTTTACAATTAGAGGTATACATGGCGAGACATGATTCATAAGAATCACGGAGGAGAGAAGCACAAAACACAAAAAAAACTACAAGCTGTCAGTGACTTGAAAAACTGAGATCGCCAGACCGTGCGAACAGACAAGCCGTGCTGTTAACCTCTGAGACTGCGACTGATAGACCGCAACCACAGACCGCTCGACCTGCTGCTTTATTCAACTGCTGAAAGATAACCTGTTCGCACTTCAGACCGCCAGACCAAGAGGTCGCCTAATCACTGAAGCTACCTGCGAACACTTGACAAAGAAACTGCTTCCTGCTGCAGACCGTAACTCAAGACCGCCTGATCAACTGAGTCTGCTGTACAGTCCAAGAACACCTAAACACAGTCCGCCCAGACAGACCGCTGCCGGACTGGTTTATTCAAAGATGGAAGAAAGGAGAATGTTGACCGCGAACTGCAAGTCGCAAACCTGCGAGCAGACAAACCGGTATGGCAAAACTCAAACCGCGCGACCTCAGAAAGAGACCGGCACAATCAAACCAACTTGGGTTCTTACAGTTCTTCGTTATTAATGACGGACCCTGCACCCCTATTTATAGGTGAGCTGACAGATGTCATCACCGCACAAACCAGTATACAATAACCGCCCATGAGATCGCGAGCGGTCTCGCAAGCAGACCGCTCGAGCTCAGCAAAGCTAACAACCCCCTTATTAGACCATACGATTATATACAAACCGCCCGGTCATCACGGTCTCCGAAAGTAGACCGACCGGCCTTTATTGCAAAAGCAAAACACTTCTTCAGTAACCCAGACCGACTAGAACAAGTCATCACACCGCCCGGTCACTGCAAGAAGGCAGACCTACATGAATATCTGGCCGACTTGAGCATGTCGCCAGAATAACCCGCGCAAGCCGCCCGGACACTTTACGGTCTCCCACATCATACCGCCTAGAACAGATCGCCTGAGACAAAACCGACCAGAACACCAGCGCAGACCGCGCGGTCTCTGCAGTTTCCAATCTGCAGACTGCCCAGCACAATTCTACTTCCACTTCAAAAATTTAACAGTTCCGCTGCGAGAGGGGTCGGCTTGCTGGCTGATCCAAGCCACTAGGGCGGGATAGGTGTAGCGATGAGCACTCTCTTCAATGGGCTTTCAAAGATGGAGGAACTGCATGCATCGGATAGTTCCGGAGGGGGTGTCCATTCCTGCTGGTTCCGTGAACTTGGGCGAAGTGGGCGCTGCGTTCGGAAATCCTTTACACAGTATTTGGGAATCCTTTTCCCACAGATAGCGCCAAACTGTTGCGGGTCGCTTGGGTTCTTTCGGTAGACCAGTCGACTTGAACCACCTTAGCTCTGAAGCGAACCAAGCGCGCTAACAGTCACTTAGAGAATCATTAAGTAAACTGTGACTTTTTAACATGGAAAACCCGGAAAGGGTAAAAAACCACTCGGTCGGAGTTGTGCCGACCAACTTCACTATCTTCTGGGGGGTTACAGTCAGATACTTAGAATTCGAGCGCGATAGGCCGCCGCTCATTACAATAATAGGGAGCTAGAGAGCTCTCCAAAGGTGACATACCACTACTCAGAAAACTAAGTCCTTTTTCTTCTGAGAACTGTGGTGGGAACAAAAGTGAGAATGCCGAGTTGCCTTTCGGGAGAAAAGAAATCTCCAAGTCCACGAAGGAGATCTTCGAAGCGCGAAGGAGATCTTCAAGCACCGAAGGATAACTCAAGGGAAATTTTTGGCAGGGCTCTCTCGGGTGCAGAAGGCATGGTCCCCAGAAATGAAGGCACCGGGCTCCTTTTATAGCTTTGGCCGGGGGTAGCCTGGTAATTTTGCCATCGTAACCACCGTCACCACCTGACGGGCGAATCACGCTGGTCGATTTGGAGCACACGAATCACCATTTTTCGTAAATGAGCGTCTCGCCCTTCGGGCAGTTCGGGCAGTTCGGGCAGTTCGGACAGCTTTGTTGAAGGTAAGAAAGGCGACAAGCGGGTCCTGCAATCTGAGAAATTAGAAAAACAAAATGTGAGCATGCTCAGAATGCGGAAGTTCTCTGAGCGCGCTCAGAAGCGTTCTGAGCGCGCAACGAACGGGGAAGCATTCTGAGCGCGCAAGGAGATCAGAAATGGGAAGCCATACCCCAAGAGGGGGTGCGGCTTGGCCGCACCCCAAGAAGGGTGTGCAGCGGCATGGCCACACCCCAAGAGGGGGGGGGGGGTGGCGGCATGGCCGCACCCCAAAAAGAGGGTGGGGGGGGGGAGGCATGGTCGTGCCCCCAAGGGGGGAGCGGCCTGGCCGCGCCCCAAGGGGGTGCGGCCTGGCCGCACCACATGAGGGGGGGGGGTCGGCGCTGTGAAATTTTCCGAAGATCTAGGAGTGAGAAGAAATAGAACAACTCAAAGCAATAACCAACAACCAGAAGCACATGAAAAACTTCAATCTTTATTGATACTTGCAGAAACCTTCATTACAGGGCGAGGTATACATGACGAGACATGATTTCGCCAGTACAAAAAAACAGGAGAAAATACAAGCTAAAAAAAGATAACCAGCGGTCTACCCACTGAGACCGCCTGACCGCCCGACCTGCGAGTTCGCGCGACTAGAACACGAGACCGCCCGAACTGCCTGCCCGCGAGAACAACACCAACCGAGAACTCCGCGACCTCCACTGATTCTCCCGAACTCCAGTAACCCGCACTGCAAGCCGCGAGACCGCCCGAACACCCTAGAAGAAGAAGTGACCGTTGCTGCCCGCACAATCCACAGAAGATGCACAAAAGAAGTTCAATCAGCAAACCGCCCGGTCACAAGAAAATGAGACCGCAGGAACAAGCCGCGAGCTCTGTTTACACTTGGTGCGATTAATTTTGCTGCTACAATGGCTCCTATTTATAAGCGTGAGACCTGATCCAGTCACCACCCTATGAGATAGGGACACCACCCTTGATCGCGCGACCATATCGGTCAACCCGCGCGATCAGCAAAAGATCATTTTGCTTAGTGAGCTCGCCGACTTCAACAGAAGCCGCGCGATCATGACATCTCGCCCGGTCATGACACTCACCACCTGTGTTCGCCACCCGACCTCCTCTAGAGACCGCGAACACACCAAGACGACTAGGGCAACAACCCGCCAAGTCGACCAAACACCAGTGACGGCATATACCAGCAGATCGCCGAGGGACAACCTATGCGAACACAAACCGGAGACCGCGCGACTAAGAATGCCTTAGTCCGCGCGCACCACCAAGAACCCGGACAACCACCAGACCGGACTGCCCGTTCCAGAAAACCAGACCGCGCGGTTAATAGCATAACCCGCACGGAATAGAACATCACGCCACGCGGTCTCACAAACCAGACCGCGCGACCTCACCTCGGCACCTTGGACACAGAACGGCGGTCAGACCGAATAGACCTGCGTCTAGACCAAAGAGATCAGACTGCAGGTGGAGACTGCGAGCTCGCGCGGTTAGGCAGACCGCGCGATCACCCCTCCAGACTGCCAACTTCCACTTCAACATTTTCAACACTCCCCCTTGAAGTGGGAAGTTGAAAACAGCCCAAGTAAACTCCTTAGCCGAGTGAACGGCCCCTTCACCAGCGCCTTTGTGAATATGTCAGCAATGTTGTCCTGACTCCGAACATGCTCGACTGAAAGAGACCCCTCCAGCACCTTCTCACGAATGAAATGATGCTCGATCTCGATATGTTTGGTCCTCACGTGACAAACTGAATTAGTAACCAGTTTGAGAGCACTCTCATTGTCGCCGCGGAGCAGAGTCGGACCCCGAACCTCCTTATGGATGTCTCCCACCAACCTCCTAAGCCAGATGGCTTCTTGAGCTGCCAAGGCCGAAGCCTTGTATTCCGCTTCCGTGGTAGAGACTGAGACAAAATACTGCTTCTTGCTGCACCATGATATAGCCGTGGGGCCCGCCATGAAGACGAATCCATACGTCGACTTCCGATCATCAGAATCTCCCTCGTAATCAGCATCTATGTATCCATGCACCTCGAAGCCCGCATCCCTCCTGTAAAGGAGACCCATATCCGAAGTCGTCTTGACATACTTCAATATATTCTTGGCCGCTAGTAGATGAGGCATCCGTGGTTCCGCCATATAACGGCTCTCCCTGCCAACCGCATATGCAATATCCGGCCTAGTGATCGTCAGATAGATCAAGCTCCCAACCAGAGCCCGGAACACCAGCGGATCTTCCAGAATCCTCCCCTCATCTTTCCGAAGTTTCATGGCCTTCTCCAGAGGTGTAGAAATGCACTTCCCTTCCTTCATGCTGAATCGCTCCATGATTCGCTCCGCATATCCAGCCTGGGACACCAGCACTCCAATTTCCTTCCTCTGCACCTCGAGTCCAAGGAAATGGTGAAGCTCACCCAAGTCCTTCATCTCAAATCTGATAGATAGTTCAGCCCGAAGCTTTGCTACCTCCTCCTTCGAATTCCCGGTCATGATCGTATCGTCGACGTAAAGCAGCACGATGACTTGAAGCTCCCCGCTCTTCTTGATGAACAAGCTCGAGTCAGAGTCTGAAGCACCGAATCCACATAATAGGAGATATTCTGCAATCTTTCCGTACCACGCCCTTGGCGCTTGCTTCAACCCATACATGGCCTTCTTCAACTTGTAGACATAGTCAGGAAAATCTTCAGATATGAAGCCTGGTGGCTGGACCATGAAGATGTCCTTGTCAATCTTGTCGTACAAGAACACATTCTTTACGTCGAGCTGCCAAATCTCCCACCCCCAAAATGCCGCCAAGGCAATCACAAACCGAACTAAAGTCATTTTTGCAACCGGACTGAATGTCTCTTCATAGTCCTCACCGTATTGCCGCGAGAATCCCCGAGCCACAAGGCGAGCCTTGTATCGCTCGATACTGTCGTCTGCCTTCTTCTTCAGCTTATAGACCCACTTGCATGTCACATGGGTGATACCCTTGGGCTTGGGCACCAGAGACCAAGTCTCATTCTTCTCAAGAGCTTTCATCTCTTCTTCCATAGCCGAATCCCACTGCTTCACACCTTTGGCCTTCTCAAAGCTCACTGGTTCCCGCTCATCCAAGGGACCAGCGAAGAAAAATGAGACAAAGCTCACCATGTTTCCTCCTCTATAGCGATCAGGGGCAATGCTCCTTCGCTTCGATCTCCTCAGCTCCTTCCCCTGACTCACAACATCCTCAGCTGCTTCTTCCCTAGCTCCCCTTCCAGACGTACTAGGAGCATCGCTCCCCCTGCTTGCTGATCCAGAAGCCTCCGTCACAGAACTAGAAGTAGATGGACCACCTGGTGACAAAGGCAGCTCCACCTGAAGAGTTTCCACAGCTCACTTCTGCTCCTCCACCCTGCTTTCTGGTAGTTCAACACCAGAACTTCCCTTGTAAGACGTCACCTCGTCAAAGCAATAGCCAACAACCAGAAGCACATGAAAAACTTCAATCTTTATTGATACTTGCAGAAACCTTCATTACAGGGCGACGTATACATGACGAGACATGATTTCACCAGTACACAAAAATAGGAGAAAATACAAGCTGAAAAAGAAAACCAGCGGCCTGCCCACTGAGACCGCCTGACCGCCCGACCTACGAGTTCGCGCGACTAGAACACGAGACCGCCCGAACTGCCTGCCCGCGAGAACAACACCAACCAAGAACTCCGCGACCTCCACTGATTCTCCCGAACTCCAGCAACCCGCACTGCAAGCCGCGAGACCGCCCGAACACCCTAGAAGAAGAAGTGACCGCTGCTGCCCGCACAATCCGCAGAAGCTGCACAAAAGAAGTTCAATCAGCAAACCGCCCGGTCACAAGAAAATGAGACCGCAGGAACAAGCCGCGAGCTCTGCGTACACTTGGTGCGATTAATTTTGCTGCTATAGTGGCTCCTATTTATAGGCGTGAGACCTGATCCAGTCACCACCCTATGAGATAGGGACACAACCCTTGATCGCGCGACCAGACCGGTCAACCCACGCTATCAACAAAAGATCATTCTGCTTAGTGAGCTCGCCGACTTCAACAGAAGCCGCGCGATCATGACATCTCGCCCGGTCATGACGCTCACCACCTGTGTTTGCCACCCGACCTCCTCCAGAGACCGCGAACACACCAGGCCGACTAGGGCAACAACCCGCCAAGTCGACCAAACACCAGTGACCGCATATACCAGCAGATCGCCGAGGGACCAGCTATGCGAACACAAACCGGAGACCGCGCGACTAAGAATGCCTTAGTCCGCGCGCACCACCAAGAACCCAGACAGCCACCAGACCGGACTGCCCGTTCCAGAACACCAGACCGCGCGATTAACAACTTAACCCACACGGAACAGAACATCACGCCACGCGGTCTCACAAACCAGACCGCGCGGCCTCACCTCGGCACCTTGGACACAGAACGGCGGTCAGACCGAATAGACCAGCGGCTAGACCAAAGAGATCAGACCGCAGGCGAAGACCGCGAGCTCGCGCAGTTAGGCAGACCGCGCGATCACCCCTCCAGACCGCCAACTTCCACTTCAACATTTTCAACAGGCGCTACCGCGCGGTACCACCCCGCGCGTCGTGGCGGTAGTGCTTGCGGTTGAGCGCGACATAGCCCTGCATGGTGCTGGCGCGCGCGGCTGAGTGCGGCCCTGCTGCGTGTTCTGCGCGCGTCTTTGTACATGCGGTTGGTGGGTTTGATCCACTCTCCCACTCATCCCTCTTAACCTTAGTGGTGGAGTGGAGTTTGCGAGTAACCGATACCCGGCTTTGGACATGTAGATGAGAGCCCATATATGAATGCATATCAGAAATAAAGAATGTGAATTCATTTTCTGCAATGAACAAGGCAATCGATTATGAGATATCCTGACAAGTTCTTCTCCATAATCAAAGTCGTGGTAATCAGATTGAACAGGAAACATGACATTGGGAAAAGGGGTATCATGTGTAAGAATCTTTTTTTCTGTTTCAATTTAAATTCAAGTATCAACTCATAAAGTGTGAATCTTTTCTAAACATGTTCAATCTTTGGCATGTCTAGATATTTTCTGATGTTGTCCTCACCGAGGATTATGTACAAAATATTCGGAGATCGCTTTCTGAAATTCCAGAAGCAAAGTGCAGGTGTTATGAAAACATGGCCTTAAGCATGCAAGATTTGCTTTTCCTTGCTAATGAGACCTGTGTAAGTTATCATTTCCCAGTTAAGTCTATAAGATTTTAGATTGAAAGCAATGTAACGATGATCAATTTTCAAATAAAAATTAACTTAGATTTTGAAAAAGAACATGAAATGGAAATGAGTCAAAACATGACTTTTAAGTTCTTCAAGAAAGATGGCATATATATATATATTGTAAAAGAACTAATTGTGATTAAATAGTGTATTTTCATTATTATTACTGTAATTATATATAGAGAGAGATGAGATAGGTTCTGATTGTCTTATATTTTAGCACTCTTACTCCTCTCATATGCCTTTGCATTTAATGCGCAGTGTCATCATGAGGTGATGCGGTATGACACAAAGCGATTGTCGTGAGTGCATCTACAAGTAACCTGGCGTAGGGGAACCGAGGCACGTCACAACATATTTTCAAATGATATTGTTAGATATCTATTGGGAGTGCCATGCAATGAATGAGACATTAGTTGCTTTAAAATATGATGTATCTTCAGCTTACAAATGGCTAGACTTTGCATCATTCACTGTGGGAAAAGCATGATATCGAGGTGCACATTTAGTATGCTCCCCTAACTTGCTTCCCTTTTTATTTGATTTTTGGGGTGGAATTTTCCAACAACTATGTGTTGAATTGCCGTATATATTGAACCATGTTTGATTTTTATCATAAAATTCATTTTTTTTATATTAATATTTTTACCATGTGTGACGGATATTGAAACTAACAAAAACAAAGGTCTTTATTGAAGTTGGTAATAAATGTTTCCTTCCTCAACATGGCATGACTTAGACTTTCCTCAATGAATTTCACAAATAATCTCTCAATCATAATTTATGTCCGCAATCATACTTCATATATTAGTAATTGCTTCTTTTCTTTTTTTTAGTGGTGAATCAAGAAAACTGAGAAAGATACCAATAAAGCAGAATTTGCAAAAAATGAGGAAATAATATATTTAAATAGTGTTGAATTAGAAGTAAGATTGAAAGAAATTTTAGATAATATAAACAAATTTATTGTGACTGAAACATACATAAAAGGGTATTATTGAAAATTTTGAATCCATACAGCTTAGATGTAGAATTTTACAAAATCAAAAATCAAGAACCAAAGGTTATGAAAGAATCACATCATCAAAATAAAGAAGGCATGAGATATTTCGTGCACCCCTAAGCTATATATGAGAAGAACAAGTATGAAGGCGCTATATATGAGAAGAACAAGTATCAAGGCGCTCTCTTTGTCAAACTGGTGGATTCGTTAGTGCTACATAGTGGCGTCTCTTCTTCTTTTGGTCCTCTTCCTGCTCCTACAAGAGCCAAAGTACTCAAGAAGTTAGATACAATATTAACGAAAGAGGTCATTTCATGAAGGGAAAGAATGCCTTCCAACTTAGAACTGAGTTAGCTTCTTGAACTATTATTTAGTGGCACCGATATTCACAATAAGAAGGGTCATTTGGCTGCCCATGACCAATGTCGCCACCCACGACCAATGACACCGCCCACGATCAATGTCGCCGCCCACGATCAATGTTTCCCTTCACGACAAATGTCGCCACCACACGAAAATGTCGCGCGCCACGACAAATGTCGCCACCCCCCTACAAATGTTGCCCCCCCCTCATAAAAGTCACCCACCACGACAATTGTCCCGCCCCCCCCGACAAAAGTCGCCCCCAACGACAAATGTCTCCCACACAAAAATGTCGCCCCACGACAAATGTCGCCCCCACGACAAATGTCCCAAACACAACAGTTGTTGCCCCCCACGACAAAATGTCGCCCACACAAAAATGTCGCCCCCACGACATGTCCCCAACACAACAGTTGTTGCCCGACCCCCACGACAAATGTCCCCCCAACAACAGTAGTCGCCCCCCACGACAATTGTCGCCCCCCCCCCCCCCCCCCCCCCACACACACACAATAGTAGTCGCCCCCACGACATATGTCGCCCCCCCCCCCCCCCCAATAGTAGTCGCTGTTGAAAAACATGAGGTCCGGAGATGAAGTAAAAAATATGGAATCACTTCACAAAACTTTCCACAAGTGTAGCACAACAATGACAATGGGAAGACCGAATAGTGCTATGGTATTAACTATCTCTTTACAATTCGAGGTATGCATGACGAGACATGATTCATAAGAATCACAGAGGAGAGAGGCACAAAACACAAAAGGAAACAAGCTGCTAGCGACTTGACCACCTGAGACCGCCAGACCGCGCGAACAGACAAGCCAGACGGATAACCCCTGAGACCGCTCAAACAGAGCACAAGCCGCACCTGCCAGACCGCAACCACACACCGCCCGAACTGCTGCTTTATTCCTCTGCTGAAAACAACAAGTTCGCACTTCTTGATCGCCCAGACCGCACAGTCTTCAGATCACAGAAGAACCCGCGAACACGGAACTAAGAAACTGCTTCCTTCAACAGACCGCAACTCAAGATCGCCTGACCACTTAAGACCGCCTGATCAACTGAGTTCGCTGCACAGTCCAAGAACACCTAAACACAGTCCGCCCGAACTGGTTTATTCAAAGCTGGAAGAAAAGGAGACAAGCTCACCGCGAGCTGCTAGCCGCTAACCTGCGAACACACAAAACGGTCAGACAAAAATCTCAGACCGCGCGACCTCAAATTGAGACCGGCACAATCAAGCCAACTTTGGTTCTTACAGTTCTCATTTTTAATGACGGGCTCTGCACCCCTATTTATAGGCGAACAGACGAATGTCGTCACCGCAAAAATCGGGATGCAATAACCGCCCATCAGATCGCGAGTGATCTCACAAAACAGACCGCCCGATCTCAGCACTGCTGAATAGCTTCCTTATTAACCATACGGTTATGTACAAACCGCCCGGTTACTGCGGTCTCCCTAAAACAGACCGCCCGGTCTTTATTCCAAAGGCAAAGAACTTCTTCAGTAAACCAGAACGACTAGAACAGTCGTCAGACCGCCCGGGCACTGCAAGAAGGCAGACCTACTTGAACATCTGACCAAGCCCAAGCCTATCCTCTAGATCTTCCCAAGATCTAGACGTAGCACACAAGGCCACGATTTCCCACCAAGCCACGCAAGGACTTGGACGCTCCACACAAGGAAGCGATTTTCCCCTAAGCCACGCAAGGACTTAGACGTCGCGCACAAGGAGATGATTTCCCTACCAATACAAAATGAAATGTATATAAATGAAAATACAATATGAAAAGAACAACTCCCTAGAAATTCAGATCTCTGAAAGGAAGGTTGAAGCCTCGAGATGATCGTTGATGAAGAAGCGCGCCCGATCTCGTCTTCAATCTCAAACCTTCTAAGCACAAATGGGAGTTGATGAGGTTCTGGAGCTCTCTGGTTCGTATGCACTCAGGGAGGGACTTGAAATTATCAATGCTTTGAATGCACGAACAAAAGGAGCCAATATATAGAAATTCGCTGTCGCCTGGGCGACATCGATTGTCGGAATTTCCGACAGCGCTAAACTGCCGCTCGTAGTGCTGTCGTGCGGGCAGTTGTTGTAACCTCCGAGCTGTCGCCTGGGCGACATCGATGTCGGATTTCCGACAGCGCAAAACTGCCGCTCGTAGTGCTGTCGTGCGGGCAGTTGTTGTAACCTCCGAGCTGTCGCCTGGGCGACATCGATGTCGGATTTCCGACAGCGCAAAACTCCCGCTCGTCGTGTTGCTGTGGGGGAAGTTGCTGTAACTTCTCTGATGTCGCCTGGGCGACATCAGCTGTCGGAAAATTCCGACAGTGAAAATTTCATACTCTCAAATTGAGCTCCAGCAGAATTGTGAACATCTCATACCTGTTACCTGCACACCATTAATAAAAATAGAATCAAATACAAACGGGACTTTGTTATTATCAAACCGGAAGAGTGCGAAACGCATGCTCCAACAATCTCCCCCTTTTGATAATAACAAATCCGTATAAAAAGAAATCATGTCTATTTAGGTTGTTGATTTTAACATATGGTGTGTGCACAAAAATAACATGATATATTCCTCTTAAAAGTAATCTCCCCCTAGATGAATGCTCCACCTAAATGAATGCTCCCCTTAAATGAATGCTCCCCCTAAATGTTATAGTAAATTGAAATGATGTATTATTTAGGTTGACTATTTAAGTGTAATAGTTCTTTGATTTCTTGAATATACTTATAATTCCCCACTTTTGGTATTAGCAAAAGGTAATATGAAATGAAAGAGTAGTTCTTAATGGAAGAGATAGGATGAAGAAAATAAGAGTAAGCGGAAGCACTTGTTGGGAAAATGATTGAAGTTCTTGAAGTAATAGTAATATTTCATAGTATTGAATAAACTCATGAATAGGCGGTATAGCCTTATGAAGTAATAAAATAAAATAACTTAAACATGATTAAGTCATTTTAAAGTATCATGGAAAGACACAATTGTGTATAGAAATTTGGAATATTTTCGGTCCAATTCTCATGAGATGAATGTTTATATAACATAATGATGTGTACAAGTGATACTTAGATCAAACATATGAAGTTATTTAATGTACATGATCATTGGAATAGAGAACATAATATAAGCATATAAAGACAACTTTGACCTTGAAGAGATAGCATAATAAGAATAGAATACCATTTTTCTTTTACACAAGACACTTTACAATTCTTTCCAAGGTGCTTAACCTCACAATGCTTATTAAGACTTATCAGGAGGGTAAATAGTGCTTGGTGGAGTATCCTTGTCTTTAATTTAAACTCCCTTTTTTTGTGATCACATATTTTGTGATATCTTAATTTCGAGATATTTATAATTTTTTAATTGACCAAGGATCTCCGAATTCACTTGAATCGCAAAAGATGGTGTATATTTTGTTGTGCTAACAAATCAAGGTTGAAAGTAGTATTTATGAAGTGCCATTGTATTATGTTAAAGCAAATATGATTCATGTATATATTAAATAGAAAGACATATGTATGGATCAAAGAAGTGAACGTGATAGTTCATTATTATATATAAACAATTTCTCATACTTAGAGGCATGCGAAAACAATTTCCAATAGTCTAAACAACTTAGTAGGAGTGTCAATACGATGATAGATTGGAAATGAAATCATATAATCATGTAATAGCCATTTTAAAAAAAAAATAAAAAGCACATGGTTTGGCATCAATTCATGAGTTGTTGCATTAATAATGACATATAACTATTGGAAAGCATCAAAGGGTCCAAAAACTGAAGATTAAGCAAATCAGGAGCTGTCGGAAATTTTCGACAATCACTGTCGCCTGGGCGACAGCTAAAAATATAAATACGTCTTAAAACCGAGTCAAACCCTATTGTGCACCATTTTCTGGACTGAAAGGCGAGAAGAAGCTGTCGGAGTTCGGCGACAACCCTAGATTTAAGGTATGGTGTTTTTTGATTTTGAAGTTTTTGACTCAAAAGTTTTAGAGATTTGTGATTTTGGAAAGGAGAGAAGATGAAAAATGTGTTTTTCATTTTACCTTTGATGAATGATGTAGATCTTTGAATTTTTGTGTATAAAAGGTGTAGATCTAGTGTAAATCAAGTGGATCTTGGTGGATGTTGGTGAAATATGTTTGGATTTTGTGATTTTTGGGGTGTAAGTTTTGTATTTTTTTTATACATGGTTTAATTTCAAAAACTGAATATTTTTCTTTTGAAGAAGGTTGAAGAAGATGAATAGTAAGGATGTGGGAGAAGATGTAGTTTTGTTCTAGAAAGAAAGAAAAAATTTTTGTTAACAGAAATATAGCTTGGTTTTTAGTAGATCTGGAAGTTTAGACGAAAAAAATTAAAGAAAAGTTCACTGGAGTACTCGGAAATTTCTGACAGTCAATATCGCCTAGGCGACATCGTTCCAGTGCACATAACTTGTTTAATTCATTTTTGTTATGTTACGTTTGCAGAATGGCTTCCCGTTCTAAGGCACGAAGGAGTACGTCTGAAGATGCGCATAGTTCGTATCAAGTTTACCCTGTGATTGAGAAAGCAATAATTGGGGTATCAAAATATGTAGAATTTGACTCTCCGAAGCACGATCATATCTATGATCGTCTTGCGAATGCAGGTATAATTTCAGTAATCACAGCAGATACGTTCTCATCCTTTTTGATTCGAGAATTTTATAATCATTTGGAAGACCCGAGTTACACTGAATTAGATGGGGGAATGAGATCTAGAATCCAAGGTCAACAAGTGGAAATAACACATGTTGATCTTAGAGAGGAATTCGGTCTTCTTATGAGTGAACATATGCCGGATATAGTGGAGAGCTATAGAAAGGATAGAGATTGGACTCTTGTAAACATGAGTTTACATGGAAGTCAAAAGAAGACCCTAATCACTGAAGTTTCTTCACTCACTCCGGATGCATATTTAGTCCAAGATATATTAAGGAACTCAGTTATGTTAAAAAGTGGAGATACAAGAAGTATCACAGCACAGTTGACACTGATTACATACTTTATTATGGAGGAGGAACCTTTTGATGTAGCGGACTTCATCCTTTCCCAGATTCAGTATGCTTTTAGATTAAAACATCTAAAATGGGTGAAGATTCATACTTTGCCAATGGGGGCAATAATTCAACGTATACTATATAAGAAGTATGAATGGATAGTTCAAGATTCGTACTTTGATGATTGTTTTCCTGAGATATACTATACGGGAACTATGAAAGTGAAGAAGACTCAGAAAAAGCCTCATCCTGGAATTGAGATTAGAGAGCCTACAATGCCTAGGGCAAGATCACTACGAGAGTCTATAGATGATCTCCGTGATTCATTAGAGGATCACAAGAAGGAAGTGAAGAAAGATCGTAGTAGAATGCAGAAGTTTATGAAATTTTTGGTGAAAGGTTTGAAGTTAAAGCCTACTCCGGAAGAAGCGGCCGAATGACAAATTCCAGATGAAGAACCGCCACACCAATCGGCGAGGCAGACTCGACGTGGTAAGGCTGTAAGACGAGGACCTCCAGAAGACTGTCCAGAGAGCAGCGGGGCTGGTTATGAGGATTCTGAGTAGTTATCATCACGGTGCTGCTTCTGACTGATGTCGGAATTTTCCGACATCCACTGTCGCCTGGGCGACAGTGAATTTGCCCAGATTTTATTTTCTGTTATCTGAACTTGATCCTATGTTGATTTCTACTATTTTTTGTGAAACAATTTTATGTAATATTAATTATGTGTGAATTTTTCTTAAGTAATTCAAATTCTATGGTTTGATTTAAAATTTGGTTTCTTTTTAAAATGTATAGGTTTTGTGATATTTTTTTTTTAATTTTATAGGTCATAAGAAGTGATATAATCATTGTGAAATGTCTAGGATTCCCAATTCTAGCCTAAGCATAGAAAAACGGAAATCCAGTAACGGTTTAGTGAATATATCCGCTAGTTGATTATCCGTGTCTATAAATGAAATTTTTATGCCGTTATTTTTAATATGATCTCTAATAAAATGATGTCTCACATCAATATGCTTAGACCTTGAATGATGGACCGGGTTGTATGTTAAATCAATTGCACTTTTATTATCACACCATAATTCAATAGTTTGTTGTTTAATATTAAAGTCTTCTAAAGTTTATTTCATCCAAAGAGCTTGTGCACAACAACTACCAAGTGCGATGTATTCGGCCTCGGTGGTTGAGAGGGCAATAAAATTCTGTTTCCTACTCGACCATTAAATAAGTGAAGGGCCTAAAAAGTGACAAGTGTCACTAGTGCTTTTCCTATCTAGTGAACAACCGGCATAATCAGAATCAGAGTAGCCAAAAAGAGTAAAATCATCGCTATGAGGATACCATAAACCAAGTTTAGATGTGCCAATTAAATATCTAAAAATTCTTTTTACCGCTTTTAAATGTGATTCTTTGGGATCGGCTTGAAATCTAGCACATAAACAAACTGAAAACATAATATCCGGTCTAGAAGCAGTTAAATATAAAAGTGAACCTATCATGCCTCTATATAAAGTTTGATCTATTGATATTCCATTTTCATCTTTTCCTAATTTTAAAGATACACTCATAGGAGTATTTGCTTGTTTGAGATTTTCAAATCCAAATCATTTTAAAACATCATGAATATATTTTGATTGGTTAATAAAAACTCCATCATGTTTTTGAATAATTTGAAATCCTAAGAAATATTTTAATTCTCCTACCATACTCATCTCAAATTCACTTTCCACCATTTTTACAACATAATTACACAACTCTTCATTAGTGGCTCCAAAAATAATATCATCAACATAAATTTTTAAAACAATTAAATCATCATTTACTTGCTTAATGAAGAGTGTACAATCAACACCACCCATTTTAAAACCATTTTGTAATAAATATATAGTCAATCTATCATACCATGCTCGTGGTGCTTGTTTTAAACCATACAAAGCTTTTAGCAATCTATATACGTGATTAGGAAATTTTTCATTTATAAATCCTGGGGGTTGTTCAACATAAACTTCTTCTTTAATCAACCCATTTAAAAATGCAGTTTTAATATCCATTTGCAATAATTTAAACCTTTTATGACTAGCAAATGCAACAAAAATTCTAACTGCTTCTAATCGTGCTACGAGTGCAAATGTTTCATCACAATCTACCCCTTCAATTTGATTATATCCTTTCGCTACAAGCCTAGCTTTGTTTCTAGTGACCCTAGAGTCACTATCTAATTTGTTTTTGAAAATCCATTTGACTCCTACTACAGGATGATCACTAGGTCTATCTACAAGAATCCAAACTTTATTTCTTTCAAATTGGTTAAGTTTTTCATTCATAGCTAGAAACCAAGATTCATCATTTAAAGCGGTGACAACATCTTTTGGTTCTATATTTGAGACAAAACATAAATTTGAAAAACTTTCATGTAAACTAGAACGTGTACGTACCCCATTTAATGGTTCTCCAATAACAAGTTCTTGCGGATGATCTTTTGAGAACCTTAGCTCAGTTGGAGGTACATATCCTTGTTCTTCTTCTTCTTCGCCATCTTTTTCATCTTCTTTCTCTACTTTTTCTTCATCATTATCATCATCATTTTTCTTCAGATTTTGTTCCACATCTTCTTCATTTTTCTCATTACCTGCAACTTTAGTATTTTCTACACAAGAAATGTTTTCATCAAATTTTACATGAATAGATTCTTCAACCACTTTAGTACGTTTATTATAAACTCTATAGGCCTTGCTAGTTGAAGAATAACCAATGAAAATTCCTTCATCACATTTTTCATCAAATTTGCCTAAGTTATCTTTTGTATTCAAAATAAAGCATTTACAACCAAAAACTTTAAAGTAAGATACATTTGGTTTTCTTTGAAAATAAATTTCATAAGGAGTTAATTGTAATGTGGGACGAATCATGACACGATTAATAATATAGCATGCAGTACTGACCGCTTCATCCCAAAAATATTTTGGCAATTTAAATTCACAAAACATAGTACGTCCTAATTCTTGAAGTGTTCTATTTTTCCTCTCCACTACACCATTTTGTTGTGGTGTGCGAGGAGCGGAAAATTCGTGTTTTATCCCAAATTCATTACAATATGAAATAAATTTTTCATTATCAAATTCTCCTCCATGATCTGCTCTAATGCATTTTACTTTTAAATCAAGTTCATTTTGAATACGTGAAATTAGTTTTACAAATTCATCAAAAGCATCAGATTTTGAATTTAAAAACAATGTCCAACAAAATCTAGAATAATCATCAATAATAACAAACGTATATTTTCTACCTCCTAGACTTTGTGTAGAAATTGGACCAAACAAGTCCATATGTAATAAATGTAAAGGTCTAGTAGTAGAAATAATATTTTTGCTTTTAAAAGATGATTTTGTAAACTTTCCTTTTTGGCATGGTGAACATAATGAAGAAAGCTTTCCATTCAAATTTGGCAAACCTTTTATAATTTTATTTTTAGAAAGCTTTACTATGCGTTTGGCACTAGAATTTCCTAGTCTCCCATGCCATAATTCAAGTTCATCATTCTTTGAAATAAAACATTTAAGTGTAGAATGAGATAAATCATGAAAAGTGATTGTATAGACATTGTTTATTCTTGGTGCAGTAAGTACGATTTCGTTTGTTTTAGAATCAATAATTTTGCAAAGGTTTGAGCTAGAGTCAATAGAACATTTAGATTTTTATCACATAGTTGACTAATATAAATTAAATTATGTTTCAAACCTTTAACATATAAAACATTTGAAATTTTAAATTCTTCGTTACCTACTACTCCAATGCCTTTGACTTTACCCTTGCCATTATCTCCAAATGTCACTGTTCCACCTTTCTTCATCTCCAGGCTAAGGAACTTTGATTTATCGCCTGTCATGTGTTTTGAACATCCAGAGTCCAAATACCACACGTCTTCCTTGTTCCTAGCCTGCACGCACACCTAAAAAGATGATGAGAGTAAAGATCTGGTTACCCAAGTGGTCGATCCCATTGTATAGGTGGACGCCTTATGTACCCAGATTTTTTTAACATTAACTTTTCCTTTCTTCCAACATGAGCCCGAGATGTGACCAAATCGATGACATTTGGCACACACAATGAATGGTGAGGAACCATTTTTCAATGGTTTCTCTGGACTCTTGCTGGTGGAATCTTTATGTGTGGACTTAGAAAAATTTTCATTTTGAAAAACAGGTTTTCTGAACCTGGAGCTGTCGCTGATTCCGACAGCAGCTGTCGGAAATTTCCGACAGCTTCCAGAGCTTCCAGAAACGTATCCTAGCCCAAATTTTGCTGTCCCATGGCATTGGTTGGCTAAAAGAATATCCAGAGATTTTTTCCAACACCAAATTTTCCAATTGCCATGTTCAACTCATTTACTTTGGACTTTAAAATTGAATTTTCTTTTACTATCATGCCACATCTATTTTCAACACTTTTCTTATAATTCTCTAATTGAGAATGAGAGATTTTAACAACTTTTTATAAATCCTTTTTCTCTTTTAGAAGTTGATCAATTTTTTGATCGGACTTAGAAATAGTGTTTTCAAGTTCTTTTATCCTTGTCGAAGAGTGATCACACTCTTGACAAATTTCCTTCTCGTTCCCAATAGATTTCAAATCATTTGATAACTTTTTATTTACTTTCAAAAGAACTTTGTTTTCATATTTTAAAAAATCAATTTGTTTTAGGCTTTTATCCAAAAATTTGCAAGTTTTCATAAATTCAGAATATAAATCTTCATAAGATGGAGGAGTTACCTCAGTGTCGCTTTGGACACTGCAATCGTCATCAGATGACGCATTTTCTTTCCCCATCAAGCAGACATTTGCCTCCTCTTCCTCCTGTGTTGAGGAATCACTTTCTTCACCAGACGAAGAATCATCCCAAGTCTCTGCCTTTAACACTTTCTTCTTGTAACTTTTATCGTGCCTCTTTGTTTTTTGCTCTTTCAGATACTTTGGGCACTTGCTTCTGATATGACCAATCTTCTTGCAATGGTAGCACTCCGGTAGCGGACGCTCCTCTTCATTCCATTTTTCCTTTGCCTTTTTGGTAGGCAAAATCGTTCTTTTTGAAAAATCTCTTAAATGAATTTCTCCTCTCCGGATTTCTCATAAACTTCTTAAAGTTCCTCACAAACAGTCCTTCCTCATCTTCCTCACTTTCTTCAGATTCAGTTTCAACTTCCTTTTTAGATTTCAACGCCAAGCTTTTCTTTTTGGGCTCCAAATTGTACTCTTGGCTTTGAATCTTCAACTCCACTTCATGGGTTTTTAGATTCCCAATGAGACTCTCCAATTGTAAGGTCTTAAGATCATGTGACTCAGAAATTGCAGTCACTTTAGGATTGAACTTCGGGGAAGTGATCTTAAGATTTTCCTCACTAAATCTCCATTGGAGAAAACCTTACCCAACACCTTTGAATCGTTCACGATTTTAGTAAATCGTGTGTACATTGTATCAATTTCTTCATCCACCTCCATTTTGAATCTTTCGAATTCTGACTCCAGTTGAAATAGCTTTGAATCCTTTACCTGCGAAGTACCTTCATGAGTGATTTCTAAAAGATTCCAAATTTCATATGCAGTATCACAAGCACAAACTCTATTAAATTCAGTGCGATCTAGTGCGCAAAATAATACATTCATGGCTTTTGCATTATTTTTTACATCTTAATTTATCATTGTCATCCCACTTGTCTTTGGGTTTGACCATAGTTACATCTCCTACAACAATTGTTGGTGAAGAATAACTCGTCTCTACCATATTCCAAACTTCCATGTCGAGAGCTATTAGAAAACACCGCATTCGGGTTTTCCAATAGTTATAGTCCGTGCCCGTAAAAAGTGGTGGCCTACTAATTCCTTGCCCCTCAACGAACGCGTGATCGTTGTGCGCCATTAGTCCCGGCGGTAAAACCGTTTTGGAGTAACTGGCTCTGATACCACGTGCTGGATCTTGAGGCGCCCTTAGAGAGGGGGGGGGGGGGGGGGGGGTGAATAAGGGCCTTTTAGAAAATATGATTTTTACTTAAGAATTTTAAAACAACTTTTACTTTTCTAAAAGTTACTTATAAAAATTTCAAACTAATGTAATTTTTAGAATAAATTCAAACACAAATTTCTAAGTTAAAGATTAAACAACCATATTTGCAATTAAAGAAAAAGTCATAACTTTATAATTATGAAAATCACATACAAATAATATGATCTTAACAATGCTTAAGATCAAGACACAAATATGATAACAACCCTTTTACAATTTGTGTTTACCAATCCTTCTCCCAAGGATCGGAAGGCTATCACTTGTCTCTCTCTAGACCAAGCCCAAGCCTATCCTCTAGATCTTCCCAAGATCTAGACGTAGCACACAAGTCCACGATTTCCCACCAAGCCACGCAAGGACTTGGACGCTCCACACAAGGAAGCGATTTTCCCCTAAGACACGCAAGGACTTAGACGTCACACACAAGGAGACGATTTCCCTACCAATACAAAATGAAATGTATATAAATGAAAATACAATATGAAAAGAACAACTCCCTAGAAATTCAGATCTCTGAAAGGAAGGTTGAAGCCTCGAGATGATCGTTGATGAAGCAGCGCGCCCGATCTCGTCTTCAATCTCAAACCTTCTAAGCACAAATGGGAGTTGATGAGGTTCTGGAGCTCTCTGGTTCGTATGCACTCAGGGAGGGACTTGAAATTATCAATGCTTTGAATGCACGAACAAAAGGAGCCAATATATAGAAATTCGCTGTCGCCTGGGCGACATCGATTGTCGGAATTTCCGACAGCGCTAAACTGCCGCTCATAGTGCTGTCGTGCGGGCAGTTGTTGTAACCTCCGAGCTGTCGCCTGGGTGACATCGATGTCGGATTTCCGACAGCGCAAAACTACCGCTCGTAGTGCTGTCGTGCGGGCAGTTGCTGTAACCTCCGAGCTGTCGCCTGGGCGACATCGATGTCGGATTTCCGACAGCGCAAAACTCCCGCTCGTCGTGTTGCTGTGGGGGAAGTTGTTGTAACTTCTCTGCTGTCGCCTGGGCGACATCAGCTGTCGGAAAATTCCGACAGTGAAAATTTCATACTCTCAAATTGAGCTCCAGCAGAATTGTGAACATCTCATACCTGTTACCTGCACACCATTAATAAAAATAGAATCAAATACAAACGGGACTTTGTTATTATCAAACCGGAAGAGTGCAAAATGCATGCTCCAACACACCGGTGCAGACCGCGCGGTCTCTGCGGTCTCCAACCTCCAGACTGCCCAACACCCTTCCACTTTCACTTCAAAAATTTAACACTCCCCCTTGAAGTGGGAAGTGGAAGTCAGCCCAAGCAAACTCCGCAACTGACCAAATGGTCCCTTCGCCAGCGGCTTAGTAAATATGTCAGCAACATTCTCCTTGCTCTGCATATGCTCCATAGTTAGAGATCCCTCCAACACCTTCTCACGAATGAAATGGTGATGAATCTCTATGTTCTTTGTACGCGCGTGACAAACTGGATTGTTCACTAGTTTGAGAGCACTCTCGTTGTCATCACGTAGCAGAGTAGGACCTCGCACCTCCTTATGAATGTCCTCCACAAGCCTCCTAAGCCAGATGACTTCCTGAGCTGCCAAAACCGAATCTTTGTACTCCGCTTCTGTGGTGGAGACAGACGCAGAATCCTGCTTCTTGCTGCACCATGATATAGTTGTAGAGCCTGTCATAAAAACATATCCAGACTTCGATTTCCGATCATCGGAATCCCCTCCATAATCAGCATCCATGCACCCGTGCAAGCAAAAGCCCGAATCTCTCCCGTAGAAGAGACCCAAATCCGGGGTGGATTTGACATACTTCAATATACTCCTAGCCGCCACAAGATGAAGTTTTTGAGGCTCTGCCATAAACAGACTCACCCTGCCAACTACATAAGCAATATCTGGCCTCGTGATCGTCAAGTATATCAAGCTTTCGACCAAAGCCCGGAACACCAAAGGATCGGTAAGAACCTTCCCTTCATCTCGTCGAAGATGAACTCCAACCTCCAGTGGAGCAAAGCTGCTCTTCCCCCCTTCCATGCCGAATCTCTTCACGATTCGATCCGCATAGCCCTTTTGGGAAACAAGCATACCGCTCTCTTTCCTCTCCACTTCGAGCCCAAGGAAATTGTGGAGCTCACCCAAATCCTTCATCTCGAATCTGATAGCCAGCTCAGCATGAAGCCTAGCTACCTCCACTTCAAAATTCCCCGTGACGATCATATCATCCACGTACAGCAGCACCAAGACCTGAAGCTCCCCCGTCTTCTTTACGAATAAGCTTGAATCTGAATCAGAAGCAAAGTATTCACAGAACTGGAGGTATTCTGCGATCTTCATGTACCACACCCTAGGTGCTTGCTTCAAGCCGTAAAGAGCCTTCTTTAGCTTGCAAACATATCTTGGGTGCTCTTCGGATACATAACCAGGTGGCTGATCCATGAAGATAACCTTATCAATCTCGCCATATAAGAAAGCATTCTTCGCGTCGAGTTGCTAAATCTTCCACCCCTGGCAAGCTGCCATTGCGGTCACTACCCGAACCGAAGTCATCTTGGCAACGAGGCTAAACGTTTCTTCATAATCCTCCCCATATTTCTGAGAGAAACCTCGAGCTACAAGACGAGCCTTGTACCGCTCAATACTTCCATCAGTCTTCTTCTTCAGTTTGAAAACCAACTTGCAAGTCACCGGATTAACTCCCTCAACCTTAGGCACCAAGTCCCAAGTCACATTCTTCCTGAGGGCAGCCATGTCTTTATCCATGGCTCCTTCCCACTCCTTGACTCCAACGGCATTTTCATAACAAGATGGCTCTCTCTCATCCAGGGGACCTGTGAAGAAACATGAGATAAAGCTCACCAAGTTCCCGCCCGTATACCGATCAGGTGGAATAATGGTCCTCTTGGACCTCCTCAGAGATTGACTCTAAACCACCTCTTCCACTGCAGCTTCTGAACTAGCTCTCCTTTCAGGTAGACATGGAGCATCGCTCCCCCTACTTCTAGAACCTGAAGCACCTGACCCAGAGCTAGAAATAGCTGGAGCACTTGGAGAAACAGGCAACTCCACCAGAACTTCCTTTGCAGCTTCCTCTGGTCCATCATCTACCTTGCTTCCTTGTAACTCAACATAAGAGCTACCTTGGTATGATGTCAGCTCGTCAAATACCACATCCCTAGAGACCACATATCTCCGTGTCTCGGGATCCATGCATCTCCACCCTTTCTTCCGGTCATCATAACCGACGAAGACTAGTTTCCTTGCCTTTGCATCTAGCTTCGTTCTAAGGGCATCCGGAACATGCACGTAGCAGGTAGAACCGAGCACTCGAAAGTGTTCCACGCTTGGCTTCTCCTTAAACATCAACTCATGAGGGGTCTTCATATTGATGGGACTGAGAGGCATCTGGTTGATAACATAGGCTGCATAAGACATTCCCTCTACCCAGAAGGACTTTATGATACTCTTGGCATGAAGCCAACATTTGCAGGTCTCCGTCAGGTGACGGATCTTCCGCTCTGCAACTCCGTTCTATTGTGGAGTGTGAGCACAAGAAAGCTCCTTTTGGATGTCATGCTTCCTGCAGAACTTAAAGAACGCTTTGGAGGTGAACTCCCCTCCATTGTCAGTTCTGAACCTCTTCACCCGCAGGTTTAGCCGACCTTCCACCAGCTCCTTGAACTCCACAAACCTCTCGAACGTCTCCGACTTATCCTTCAGAAAATATACCCAAGTATATCTGGTGAAGTCATCAACCAAAATCAGCATATACCTGTTACCTCCAAGACTGGCAGTGTTGGTAGGTCCAAACAGATCACCATGGATACACTCCAATGGTCTTTTACATCTTCTTTGTGATTTGTCAAATGGAAGACGTTGAGCCTTACCAAACTGACAACCTGCACAAACGTGACCTTCCCCGAAAGATGACAAGCTAGGTAGACTTTTCACCAGGCCTCTTCCCGCCATAGCCTTCAACTTATCCATCCCAACATGCCCAAGCCTTTCGTGCCAGATAGCAGCGCTGTCGTTAGCCCTCATCTTACCAACATAAGAACTTGTTGAAAGAACAAACAAGTCCTTCACCCATCTCCCAATATGAGTGACCTCAACTTTCACAGCTGAAACATTCCGGAGAAATTTCACTTATGTTGGACCAAACAGAACGTGATAGCCAACATCCACCGCATTGGTCACAGAGAAGAGGTTCTTCTTCATCCCTGGAACATGATAGACACTCTTCAACGTAAGAGTACCTCTATCATCATTCAAATAAACCACACCCTCCTTCTCAACTGCATGAATAGTATCATCAGCCGAATGATAGCGTCATTACCTGTATATGCCTGCAATGAGGAGAACTTTGACTCATCCCCGGTGAGGTGATGACCACACCCAGAGTCCACTATCCAATCTGTTGGAACAACCCTATTACTATTTTGGGCTAGGATCACTATCTGTTTATTCGGACTAAGTTGACCCCAATGTATAGTCTAAAGGGTCAAGGTTTTAGGCTGATAGAACTAAGGTAAAGATAAGTTTTCTGCGTTCGACGAACTCCACACTGCGTTCGACAAACTCCATCCTGCATTCGACGAACGGCATGCTCCTGCGTTCGACGAACTTGCCAAGGTTCTGCGTTTGACGAACTCATTATGCGTTCGACAACCTCCTCTCTGCGTTCGATGAAATGCTCTCAGCGGTCGACGAAAGCTTGTCTCAGCGGTTGATGAACCTCGTCTCAGCGGTTGTTGAACCTCGTCTCAGCAGTTGACCAAGTCTCAGCGGTTGACTAAGTCTCAGCGGTTGATCAAGTCTCAGCGTTCGACGAACCACCCAGTCTCAGTGTTCAACGAACTGAGCTCTGCGTTCGAAGAATAAGTATCAGATGTTCAGATCGACGAAAGTATTTTCTCAGCTCGACGAACTTAGCTCTCCAGTCAGGCCAGCAGATAAGTTCTCTTAGTTCAACGAACTCCAACGTCCGTTCGACGAACTCAGTCTGCGTTCGACGAATATCTTCAGGTCGACGAACTCATCTCTGAGATCGACGAATCAAATTCTGTTCGATGGACTTGTTTCTCAGATCGACGAAAATTTCTCTACAGCAGATTTATTTTCAGAAGATCAGTTATATTACTCTCTGAACTCAGATCTTCTTTCAGCAACGGTTATATTTATTCCAGATAAGTCAAGGATATTATCCTTCCTTTTTATATTATTCCTTTCCATTCTCTTCCCGAGAAAATAGCCATTTGGCGGAAAAGGGTATCATTAATTAAAAAGGAAAAGGAATTTAAGTCTTGGTTTGCAGTTCCAAGGAATCATTCAATTCAAAATATTATATTCCTTATACAGAGGATTTGAATTTCAAATCTGTCAGAGATTTCAAAACAAAATAAGGAAGAAGATACACAGTATTCATGACAGTCATTACAGAACATATCACAGATTAACTGTACAGGAAAAAGAAAGAGGAAGAGGAATACAGACGAGAAATATACAGGAAGAAGAAAGAAAAAGCTAACAGATCATCTTCATCTTCTTCAAGCAGCACCCTCATTCACTGAGAACATCATCAAGATCAATCTCTCAGTCTCTGCTGCAAGTTTCATATCTTCAAAAGAGCAACAAACAATCTGAGAAAAAAAATCTATCTCTCAGATTCATCAGCTATCAAGGAAGAGATCTACTTTCAAGAGAAAGCTCCATCCTCAACTGTCAACAAATTTCAATCAGACAGGGGGAGCTTTACAACAACACATTCCACTAGAGTCTTCTCTCAGATTATTGATAGAGAAGAACATCTAAACCCTTCTTTATCCCCTCTTGTACAGGGTTATCACTCCCTTCAAAAGTTAACCCCTTGGTGGCAGTGCACCTGAACAAAAACCTGTAGTTTGGTTAGAGCACCTAATCAAAAGCTCCTTGGTGTTTTGGGTACCTGATCAAAACCCCATTGGTGATAGGCACCTGATCAAAAACCTAGTGGAATCCTACCAAGGGTGGTACAAGAGTAGACGTACCCAGGTTTATTGGGGAACTACTTTAAAATCCTTGTGTCCTCTGTGTTGTGTTTATTTTTCTGTATTGTGCTGTGTGCCCTCTTTGTGTTTGTTTTTATAACTCACTCAATGCACATATAAGTATCACTATTTTAATTCCGCTATAAAAAGGTGAAAAACTTTTTAATACTTTATTCACCCCCTCTAGAGTAAATCTAAGTTCTATCCTCACTTTCACAATCATCTTGATAGTTGATGGAAGCCATGGCCTGAACACACGAGCTCGTCATGAATGCAACTCCACCACCCCAACTACCTTCAGAATTGGAACCATCCTCCCCCTTCCCTACAGCATGCCCTGGCTAAAGATTGACCTTGCAGTCTCTTTTGTAATGACCAAGCTTGTTGCACCTGAAGCATCTAGGTCCTTCCCGCTTCTTCCCATCACGCTTAGGAGCATAGCTCCTCTCCTCTGATATGAAGTAGACGGGCCATCATCTCCAGATGTCTTCTTCTTCTTGTCCCATCTCTTCTTCTTGCCAGAGAAAAGAACCTCACCTTCTCCCCCAGAGACAGAAATCCCAGCCATTTGCTTAGCTAAACTTTCTTGCGAAGCAAGTAAGTTCTCCAGCTCCAGCAACGAAGGCTGATTGGCCCAGCCTTGAATAGAAGTCACAAAGGCCACATAATCCCTCCGTAAGCAGCGGATTATGTGCCTCTTCAGCTTAGCTTCTGAGATAGGCTCATCCGGGTCCAAAGCCGATATCTCTGCGCAAAGGTTCTTCATCTTCAAGAAGAACGTTGAGATAGATAGATCTCCCTGAGTTGATTTCGCCAACTCATTCTCCAAGAACTGTAGCCTAGCTACATTCTTCTTATTGAACAAGCCATCCAAAGCTGTCCAAATTTCAGCAGCTGATCTACATCTGATGATGTGATCAAACAGTTCCGAAATGATATCTCTCTTGAGAGTGAACTCCGCCTTAGCATTCGTTCTCCTCCAAGCCTTCACAAGCTCAGCATTCCCTTCAGCAGGAATAACAGCCTGCCTTGCTTCTCCTCATACAACCTCCCACAAATCCTCGCCAAGAAGATAGCTCTCCATGCAAGACTTCCAATTCTTGAAGTTAGTCTGCGTAAGGAGCTCAATACCAAGACCTCTAGCATATCCTCCTTCCATTGCTATCCTAGTGATTGCTAACCACTTGAGGAACCCGAGAGAAGTATCAGCAATTTCTTCTCAACAACCCCAACAACCTCCCTCTGATACTGAAAGTGAGTTTTAGTTCTTAAATTAAAAACTCTATTTAGGTTACTTCAAAATAATGATATATATATATATATGTGTAAAACAGAGTGAGTTATAAAACTAATTTATTATCACAGATTTTCATCACAGCACATAAAAAAATAAAAGCATAAACAAGCAAGCAACCAGAAGACACAAGGAATATAGTAGTTCCCCAATCAATCTGGGTACATCTACTCTTCTACCCACTGGTAGGAATCCACTACAGGTTTTTGATCAGGTGCCCTGCCACCAATGAGCTTTTGATAAGGTGCCCAAAAACCAAGTCACAGGTTTTTTCTAAGGTGCCCTGTCACCGAGAGTTAACTTTTGAAGGGAGTTATAACCCTGTACAAGAGGGGAATAAAGAAAGCAAAAATATATATTGTTCTTCTCTTTTTTGAGAAGACACTAGAGATCCTGATGGGTTGTTAAGAATGGATCTTTGATGAAGATGTTGAAGAGCTCCCCCTGATTTGATTAGAGTTGATGTTTAGGTGGTGAAGCTTCTTCTCTTGAATGTTGTAACTATTTTTCTTCTTCTGCAGTTAAGATCCTGAGCAAATGATCTTGATAGGTGTCTCGGGATGAATATGATCTGCAGAGAAGAGTTTAGCCAAAACAAGATATAAAATATATTGTTCTTATTAAGAACTCTGTATATCTTCTTCTTCCTCTGCTTTCCTGTACTGCTTTGTATTTCTCTTCTCTTGTCTGTTCTCTCTCTTGTTCTTCTCTCTAAATATATAATCTGGAGAGCTGTTCGGCTGATTTGAATTCTTGCCGACAGAGAGGAAAGAGATAATGTCCATTTAATTTCCTAGATCCTCGAGAAGATAAATTGTCGTCTTTGTCTTCTGCAACGACTATAACATTTAATGCTGCAACGGCTATATTGTTAAGACAGCAATATATAGCAATATATAAATAGAAATGATTAAAATATTGCTTTAATCAGATATAAGAATATTAGTCGAACTGAGAATATCTAAATTATGAAGCTGGTAGAAATTCGTCGAGCTCAGCTTCAAGTTCGTCGATCTGAACATTTCATTCGTCGTTCTGAGCTTCTGCTTAATATTCGTCGAACGCAGACTTGAGATCGTCGAACGCAGCTTTTCATCGACCACTAAGATGGCTGGATTTCGTCGAGCGCTGAGACGGGCTAGATTTCGCCGACCATTGAGACGGGATCGTCGAGCGCTGAGACAGCTGGATTTCGTCGAGCGCAGAATGAATATAATTCGTCGTCTGCAGAGCATCGTTCGTCGAACGCAGATAGCCGTTCGTCGAACGCAGAGAACATATATAATTTTTATTTTTCTCTTATTTTCTCAACCTATTAATTATATATATTTTCAGCCTTCTATCTTAATGGGATTTGATCTAAGTTACAAGATGTGTTATGATAGAAACTTAGACATTAAAGATGGATTCTAACTCAAATCAAAACTAAGGTTCCAACAGATACCATGTTGAAAAACTTGAGGTCCGGAGATGAAGTAAAAAATGCGGAATCACTTCACAAAACTTTCCACAAGTGTAGCACAACAATGATAATGGGAAGACCGAATAGTGGTATGGTATTAACTATCTCTTTACAATTCAAGGTATACATGGCGAGACATGATTCATAAGAATCACGGAGGATAGAAGCACAAAACACAAAAGGAAACAAGCTGCTGGCGACTTGACCACCTGAGACCACCAGACCGCGCGAACAGACAAGCCAGACGTATAGCCCCTGAGACCGTGCAAACAGAGCCCAAGCCGCACTTGCCAGACCGCAACCACAGACCGCCCGAACTGCTGCTTTATTCCTCTGCTGAAAACAACCAGTTCGCACTTCTTGATCGCCCAGACCGCACGGTCTCCAGATCACAGAAGAACCCGCGAAGACTGAACTAAGAAACTGCTTCCTGCAACAGACCGCAACTCAAGATCGCCTGGCCACTTAAGACCGCCTGATCAACTGAGTTCGCTGCACAGTCCAAGAACACCTAAACACAGTCCGCCGGGACTGGTTTATACAAAGCTAGAAGAAAAGGAGATAAGCTGACCGCGAGCTGCTAGCCGCTAACCTGCGAACACACAAAACGGTCAGACAAAAATCTCAGACCGCGCGACCTCAAATTGAGACCGGCACAATCAAGCCAACTTTGGTTCTTGTAGTTCTCATTTTTAATGACGGGCTCTACACCCATATTTATAGGCGAACTGACGGATGTCGTCACCGCACAAACCGGGATACAATAACCGCCCATCAGATCGCGAGCGGTCTCACAAAACAGACCGCCCGATCTCAGCACCGCTGAACAGCTTCCTTATTAACCATACGGTTATGTACAAACCGCCCGGTTACTGCGGTCTCCCTAAAATAGAGCACCCGGTCTTTATTGCAAAGGCAAAGAACTTCTTCAGTAAACCAGACCGACTAGAATAGTCGTCAGACCGCCCGGTCACTACAAGAAGGCAGACCTACTTGAACATCTGGCCGACTTGAACAAGTCGGCAGATCAACCCGCGCAAGCCGCCCGGACAAAAGAGGCGGTTTCCCAGATCAGACCGCTCAGAACAACTGAGACAGAACCGGCCGCTAGAGCACCAGTGCAGACCGCGCGGTCTCTGCGGTCTCCAACCTCCAGACCGCCCAGCATCCTTCCACTTTCACTTCAAAAATTTAACAGTCTCCCCCCACAACAGTAGTCGCCCCCCACGATAATTGTCGCCAACTCCACGACAAATATAGCCCCCCACGACAAATGTCTCCCCCACTATAAATGTCGCCCCCACGACAAATGCCCCCCCCCCCCCCCCCCCACGATAAATGTTACCTCCACGACTAATGTCGCCCCCCGCGAAAAATGTCGCCTCCACGATAAATGTCGCTCCCACGAAAAATGTCGCTCCCACGAAAAATGTCGCCCTCACGACAAATGTCGCCACCACGACTAATGTCGCCCCCACGACGTTGTGCTCATGTAGGGCCGAAGGCCCGTGCCGTTTCACTCGTTTTATTATATGGTATTATAGTATAAAATATAAAAAAATAATCTTTTTCCTACAAATAGACAATATAAATAATAATTCATCAGGATCCTAAACTAAATTAGCTAAATCATGAGTCAAAGGTTTACATGAGAAATTTTTTTCCCTAAAGAAATGTCTTCTTCACAATACACCCATTAAAATCAAAATGATGCTGGCCAGTGAAATTAAACAAAAAACATCACCGTCATAGATTGTAAGTTTGACATGAGAACGATTATGACCGTCACCAAGAAAAAGAAACTAGTTTTGTATATAAAAGTGAATGAAATTCCTTAGGTGAGGTCGGACATTCACAAACGATGATTCATAACCACCGACTTCATGATCGTCAAGTTTGCATCAAAATTCAATTTTGTTTTATATTGCGAATTTTGTTTTTAAATGGCAAGCACACAAATAATTCAGATTGAGAGCTTTGTGAAATACATGCCAATTAAATTCATGTCTTTTAAAGTATCTTATAAATTGATCATGTTTATCCAATCCACGGAAGGCGTATAGAGGTGCAAATAAATTTCGGGTCCGGTTGCTCTACCCGGGTCTAACACTGGTTAGGACTGGGTCTGGTTAGGCCCAGGCTAGGCCCAGGCCGGGCCTAGGGTGTCTTACAAGTTACAAGGCCCCCTTATTAGCTGCAAGCCATGCCTGCTGCCCGGCCCAGTCCTAGGCCTGGCCTGATTTTGGATGGCTGACGTTGCGGCATGCCCACCCTCCCAACAAGGATGCACGTCAAATAAGCATAAATTAATGAAACATATTATAAATTAAATTAGGTTCAAGGTATTTGAAATTTTTTGTCGTTGGCGTCGGTGAAAAACGTACCTTCATAGAATGCATGTTTGGCATGACAACAATTGTGACCGCCACCAAGAAAAAAAACTAGTTTTGTATATAAAAGTGAATGAAGTTTCTTAGGTGAGGTCGAGTGTTCACGAATGTCGATTCAGAACCACCACGTTCATGATCATCACCGTCGTGCCAAACGAAGCTAAGGTCATCAATATACCTTGAATACAAACAATAGAAATAATAATTCATCAATATTTTGACTTAGTTTGCATCAAAATTCAATTTGAATTTTTTTTTCTTTTCTGGTAAGAGCTGAAAAGGTATTTTTGTCTGAACATTTACATCCTTCTTTAATTTCCGACCTGTCCACCAACGTAAAGCTTGTTTCCAAGAAAGCTTTTCTCTGTCCTTTTTTAATTCTTCATTCCATTTGAGGTAATTAAAGAGCCGTTGGAGAACGGTCTTGAGAGAGGTGGGTCATGAGAGAGGGTCCAAAAATGACAGCTGAAAAAGTTTCCCTTTTCAGATTGTATTCGACGTAACGTCGAGTTATCTTTCTCTCTTATCGACGCACCTTTGAGTTCTTGTAGGAGCAGCTTCAAATTCATCCTTGCTCTGATTGAACTATGCTAGTCGACGTTGCGTCGACACCCTATCGACTTAACAATCGAGTTGATGGCATGACTCTAAGCTTCATTATCTGCGTCGAGATGAAGTCGAAGTTGCGTCGACTTTTGGTTGCTTCGACATGTACTTCCTTCTGCGCCGAGTTGAAGTAGAAGCTTCCCTAAACAATGGAAGAGCTCTCTCCAGTGGAAAAAAAACCAAAAATTGTCACTAGCTCTACCTTCCTGAAATGAACCGGGTAGGGCCCAGCCTGAGCCTGGCCTGGGCCCAATTATGGCCCGGTCAAAGCCTTGTAGACATAATGTTGAGTAATCCTTTATACGGGGCATACTATTTGTACAATAGTTTAAAATTTTTTTCATGTTTTTTAATAACAAAAAAAATTGCTAATAGTCATGTACAAAAATGAAGATTTGCTAATAGCCAATTATGATTTGTGTTTAACAACGCCTAAATTAATCCATATATTAGACAGATTAATATATGCTATTATATTATAAAATATAAATAATAATCTTTTTACTACAAATAGACAATATAAATAATAATTCATCAGTATCCTGAATGAAATTAGCTCAAAGGTATACACGAGATAAATTTTTTTCTAAAGAAATGTCTTCAACTCTTCTTCACACACCCATTAAAATTAAAATGTCATGAGCTCTGTTTGGGGTTGCATTTTTGCTTCGATGAGATTAAACAAAAACGCCACCGTCATAGAATGCATGTTTGGCATGACAACAATTATGACCGCCACAAAGAAAAAAAACTAGTTTTGTATATAAAAGTGAATGAAGTTTTTTAGGTGAGGTCGGGTGTTCACGAATGTTGATTCATAACCACCACATTCATGATCATCACCGTCGTGCAAAACGGAGCTAAGGTCATCAATATACCTTGAATACAAACAATAAAAATAACAATTCATCAATATTTTGACTTAGTTTGCATCAAATATTCAATTTTACTTTATATAACGAATTTTGTTTTTAAATTGCAAGCACGCAAATAATTCAGATTGAGAGCTTCGCGAAATACATGTGAATTAAATTCACGTCGGTTGAAGTATCTAATAAATTGATCATGTATATCCGTCCCATGGATTTCATATATAGGTGCAAATAAAGCCCAGACCCGATTGCCCTGCCAGGATCTGAGCCAGTGTCTAGTTATGCCAGACCCAGGTTGGGCCTAGGGGGCCATACAAGGCCCCCTTATTAACTGCAAGCTCGGCTTGCCCTATTTGCATTATAATAATGCTATAAGATTAATACATGCTTACCCCGGCTTTTAACCCTTTTACTTTTTTGTAATAATGCTGACAATGTCGGCCTGATTTTGGATGACTGACGTTGCGGCAGGCCCACCCTCCCAGCGAGGATGCACATCAAATAAGCATAAATTAATGAAACATCTTATAAATTAAATTAGGTTCGAGATATTTGAAACTTTTATTGTTGGCATCAGAGAAAAACAAGGCTGGCACGTGTTAGGCTGGACTCCCAATTAAGGGCACAACTAATAAGAAAAATAATTTTTTTACTAAAGAGCTAACAATTGTCGATTATCATTACCTATATGCATTATAATAATGTTATAAGATTATTACATGCTTAGCCCGACTTTTAACCTTTTATTTTAGTCCTATGAGCTCACATTGTCAGAATATTTCAAACACAAGCATGGCTTTTTATTAGAAAAATTTTTAGGTGAGTATCTCTCACCTAAAAATAGGTGCGAGAGATAAATAGGCGCTATTGAACCGAACCGGGCCCCACTGGATTTCAAAATTTACGGCGTTCCTTCTCGTGCAAGATGCCTTTCCTCCGAAACCACCTCTTCCACGACGGCGATTTTCGTCTTCCTTCTCGAGCAACGTCGATTTTGACGAGTTCTCCTCTCCACCGACGAAGATTATCCCAGTCCTTCCTCTTCATTCTCAAGCAGCGGCAGCCTGGTATGATTCTCCATTTTCAACTACCGTATTTTGCGGATGTGCCCTAGAGGCCGAGCAACGTCTGCCATTTCAGAGAAATTTTTTTAAAAGTTGATTGAAATCAAAATCTTCGGTATTGACTTTCTATATTTTACAATCTGCCAGAAATTACAGTATTAGCCGTCCAGAATATCACAGACAACTGCGACCGAAATACTGGGGCTTTTGTAAGGTAACTTATAAAAAACTACCGTATTTTATACCAGTTCTGTCAAAAAATACTGCTGTATTAATATGATTTTATTACATTGGTTGTTTATTATTAAGTATAAAGTTCAATACTGTTGGATTAGCAGTAATACTGTCGAGTATTTGTACATACTATTAAGATAGCAATAATACGGTAGTATTTTGCATTTTTTGATGTGCAAAAACTGAACCTCTTTTCCAAAGTTGAGAGGTGATTGATGTTTGATTTTGAAAATACTGAATGATGTTAAAATATATTGAATGATTTTAAAAATACTGAATGATTTTGAAAAACTATGATGTGATTTGTTGGTTGTGGAAGAAGATGAATTATGGTGCTTAGTTGTGAATTGCCCAATATTAATAAATACTGTGATTACATTGTTTGTTTATTAAGTTTAACGTCCAGTACTACCGGATTAGCAAGAATAATGTCGATTATTTGTACATACTATGAAGATAGCAATAATACGGCAGTATTATTGAAATTTCAATGTGAAACTCCTGAACATATTTTACAATGTTGTATGGTGAATGATGTTTAATTTTGTATGTTTTCCTATTTTAGGATATATGAAAATATTGTGTGTTCAATTATCCGCGGACTCATTTGTATATTGTATATGCAGATGAGTTGTTCCCAAACTTTAAATTGCAGATGTGGTGTAGCTTCGTTCAAGGAGCGTGTGAAGCCACTCCTAGATATAATTACTGAAAGGTCTAAGAATGATCTTCGTGAAGCGGGGATATTACAATGTTTTCCATCCAGGACATAAAGCAAAACATCTCACTCCTCAGCACCTTGCTAAGATCTTACTCAACCAAGAACATGGCATTCCTTCTTGGAAATGTTTATGTAAAGTTCACCGCTAATCATGTAGCGTTGATGTCAGGAATGCCAAATCGCGGGGTTGAGTTTGATTTCCAAAGACGTCCTTTTTCTTCCTTCCAACAAAAGGATTTAGTTGCGGAGATTGATTTGCTAGCTGCTGAGGATTGGTCCGAGGATATAGAGAAGAGCAGGGTAGACACCTTAGTGAAGTACGTACTTTGCAAGTTCTTTTTCCCGCTAAAAATTTTAAAAATTCCGACTTGCATACAATAGTTTGGTGGACTTGAAGAGTGTAGAAGGTACAACTGTCTTGTGGGGACTCGACGCAACCAACTCGACCAAAAGCCCGGACTGTTGATGAAGGCGCAATCTATCCTTTATAGAGTCGGCTACCTGAGCAGGATCCATGGGGCAGCCAGTTAGGCCCGCAGGGGACACACCCTTCTGCTTCGAATAGCGCAGCACGCCGGGGCAATTGCTGACCGCAGCACAAAAATCCCCCTAGCAACGACCCGGGGTTTCGAACCCGCGACCCCCTCTGATACCACTTGTGGGGACTCGACGCAACCAATTCGACCAAAAGCCCGGACTGTTGGTGAAGGTGCAATCTATCCTTTATAGAGTCGACTACCCGAGCAGGATCCACGGGGCAGCCAGTTAGGCCCGCAGGGGACACACCCTTCTGCTTCGAATAGCGCAGCACGCCGGGGCAATTGCTGACCGCAGCCCAACAATCCCCCCAGCAACGACCCGGGGTTTCGAACCCGCGACCCCCTCTGATACTACTTGTAGGGACTCAACGCAACCAACTCGACCAAAAGCCCGGACTGTTGGTGAAGGCGCAATCCATCCTTTATAGAGTCGGCTACCCGAGCAGGATCCACGGGGCAGCCAGTTAGGCCCGCAGGCGACACACCCTTCTGCTTCGAATAGCGCAACACGTCGGGGCAATTGCTGACCGTAGCCCAACAATCCCCCACAGCAACGACCCAGGGTTTCGAACCCGCGACCCCCTCTGATACCACTTGTGGGGACTCGACGCAACCAACCCGACCAAAATCCCGGACTGTTGGTGAAGGCGCAATCTATCCTTTATAGAGTCGGCTACCCGAGCAGGATATACGGGGCAGCTAGTTAGGCCCGCAGGGGACACACCCTTCTGCTTCGAATAGCGCAGCACACCGGGGCAATTGCTGACCGCAGCCCAACAAACTGGCCGAAGACAGCTAAAAAATTTATGCAAGCGCAGTTCAATTTGTTAAGTCAAAAAACATGTCGAAAAGGCACAGAGGATAGTATAGGATACTTGGAGGGATGTTCAGTTCTGCTCGTGGTATGTATGTGCATGTTGATTATTGTTGAAATTTTTTGATTTAAAAAATAATGTCCATATTTACAATTATTTTAGTTAGGTATGGTTCTTAGAGGTAACGAAGGTTACAGATAGCTTTGATGACTTAGCTAGACCCCGACTCTCCCGGTGGTCTTCTAAGACGAGCTTTACTGCCAAGTATTGCTTGTCATTAAAGTTGAATCCAAGGGGTGCCCATAAGGTTAGTGTTATCAAATTGGACATTATTTTATGATTCCACATTTCAATTAAATTTTGTCAACAATTGTTAGGTTTGTTCTTCCTTCGAGAATGTTCTTCCCTCTGAGGAGAAACTTCTTGAAGTTCAAGATGAAGACTTTTCTGATTTTGAAAATATTTCAAAAGAAGAAGAGGTGAAAGATGAGGATGACGGGGACGAAAAGCAAGAGAGTATTGAGAAACATATCATGAGGTTTGTTAGAAGTCGATTAGGGAAAATTAATGATGTGGGGGGGGGGGGGGGGGGGGGGGGGGGGGAGTAAAATGAGCAAAAGTGAGAGTAGGAAAAAGGAGAAGAAGAAGAAGGAAAGTCAAGAACTTAAGAGAAAGGAAATGAAGAAGGTTGTACAAAGAGAGTGCAAGAGAACAGAAGCTGAAATGGATTGTAGAATACGGAAATGCATAGACGAAGTCTGTCAGTATGTTGATGATGAAGTGTTGAAACTACGCCGATACTGTGATGAAAGGTTTGATGCGTTGACTTCCAAACATACCTCTCCTTTGCATCCGACATCAGGTAGGGAGGCATCACCTGACGATCAATTAGTGATTGCCACATCATTATCATCGTTTCAGTATTTTCTCCCCTCGTCCATTGAGAAATCATAAAATCGTAGATGAAAGTAGTTTGATTAAAGGAATTAAAGGGCACCCAAACAGGAAGAAGAAAGTTATATTCTCTCCATCTGTAGGTCTATTTTCATTTCCTTGTAGAGCGATGGTTTCACCAAAGGTTCGGTTAGTAATAGACAGATTTATGGTCCAATTCAAAATTAGGTATTCATGTATTGATAAATCTTTTGAAAAATATAATTATATATGTAACTAACCTAATATTTTTTATTTGTTTCAGTTCTGACATAATATTTGAGCAAGGAAATTTGATAATGCATCGATCAGATATTGAACAACTAATCGGGAGTGGGTGGCTAAGTGATCTTCATTTGGATACCTATAGTTTCATCTTGCGCACGGAAAATACACTTCATCAAAGTTTGGTGAAGCCATTTCTTTATATGTCCCCTACTCATGCTGTAAGTAATTATGAATTTAACCGTAACATACTAAAATGTATTCATATTCTAATGTGTGTTATAAAAAAAATTTGCTCATATAAATACTGTGATATTAAATAGTACTTGAAGTAATACTGTTAAAACTGACAGTATTTATTCCAAAACGACTATAATGTTTGTTGACTTATATGAAATTGTTAGTTTACTGATTTCTTGAATTATTAGCACTAATATAATTGTATATTGGGCCATAATACTGTGATATACTCAAGTATTACAAGTTGAAAGTGATTGTATTACAACTTCATCCAAGTTTGGTGAAGCCATTACTTTACCTTTCCACAACTAACGCAGTAAGTAATTATGAATTTAACCGCAGCATACTAAATTTTATACATATCCTAATGTGTGTTCCAAAAAAATTTTATTGTTCTCATAAGTACTGTGATATTAACCAGTATTTGATATAATACTGTTAAAACTGACAGTATTTATTCCAAAAAGACTGTAATGTTTGTGGATTAATTTGAAATTGATTTTTTACTGATTTCTTGAATTATCAGCACTAATGTAAAAATTACAACAAATTACAACTATACTCACCTAAAAATTACTTGTTTTTTGAAGATTGCTTGCATGATTAAGTAATTCTAAATTTAGTAATACTGTCCAAAATACGGTAAAAGTTAGCAGTATTTGAAATAATACGGTTTCAACTAACAGTATTTACAGCAATTTAACTTATACCGTCATATTTAACAGCCTTTCAACTTATATTGTTTACACCTGCAGCAATATAAAAGGGCATCAGTCAAAAATACCAAAGCTCTAACAAACCACATTACTTCCAATAATGTGAAATACTCGGATCTTCTTCTTATACCTATTCATATTGATGGCCACTGGGCATTACTGGTTGGTAACATGAAGGATGAAGTCTGGGAGTTTTATGACTCCCTGCCAGACGGAAGGCATTTGAGGACCTTGGACGAAGTGGTAAGAATGACATGTCCATAAATATCAATTAGGTTACCTATAATTCAACTATTTATGAACTTTTTTTTTGAAGCTTCAATGCCTATACGAGGATGTTGGAGATTGTCTACCTGAGAACGTTATTGAATGGCATATCCAGCCTGTGTGTGAAGTTCCTACGCAAGATAACGGAAATGACTGTGGAGTGTTTGTGCTAATGTATATGAAAACTGTGCTTAGTAGGGCGAAAACTTGCTGGAGTAGAAAGAAGGGTTGTGCCAAAAAAATGCCAGCCTATCGTGCAGAAATAGCGGCTAAAATTATTGAGATATTTTGTTCATTGAAAGACTAGTATGGTGGTCGAGACAATTATAATTTTACTGCGTAGCTATTTTTGAACAATATTGTTGGAACAACCCTATTTGTGATTTGGGCTAAGATCACTATATGTTAACTAAGGACAAGTTGACCCTAATGTATAGTTTATGGGTCAAGAGTTTAGGTAGATATTTGGCTGTTAGAACTAGAAATTTCATTAAGTCTCAGCATTCGTCGAACGGCGCTCAGCATTCGTCGAACGACGCTTAGCATTCGTCGAACGGCGATCGACGAAATATCAAGGAAGCTGTGGTCAACAGATTTCCAGCCAGCGCTCGACAGATGGCTGCCAGCGCTCGACGAATTCCTGCCAGCGCTCGACAGATTCCAGCCAGCGCTCGACAGATTCTTTACTGAAGCTCAAATCGAAAATATAATTTCTAAAATATTTAATACTTAAATATAAGTTATTTGTCAGTTCTCTGAACACAGATCGACGACTTTAACAGATCTATTCAAATATATTTGGACGTATTTAAGTCAGTTAAGTAAGGATATTATATTCTTTGAATATATTCCCTTCTTTCCTTTATTCCAAGGCAAAGATAGCCGTTGACAATTAATGCAAAGGAGTATTTCACGGCTAAGGAATTAAAGGACCTGCCAAAGTTGTTTTGTCCAAGAAAGAATTAAATCCTGATTATTCTATTCCAAAGATAGAATATATCAAGACAGAGTTTATTCTCACGATCTCGACAGAATTCAAATATACTCTTACAGAATACAGAGAGAGAAGAACAACAAGTATAGAGAAAGAAAAGGAAGAACACTCAGAAAAATTATTCTCAGTCTTCTTCTTCCTCAAGCAGCAATCATCATTTCTCTGAGAACATCTTCTTCAAAGATCAAACTCTCAGATATCTGCTGCAAGTTCAAGTCTTCTAAAAAAGCAACAAAGAATCTGAAGAACTATTTCTTCCAGATCAATCTGCTACAGAAGATTTCTGTTTCAAGAGAAAGCCTCTCCACCATCTGTCAAATACTTCTATCAGACAGGGGAGCTTTACAACAAATCCACTAGAGTCTTCTCTCAGCATCTTGACAGAGAAGAACACTATAGACTCTTTCTCACCTCTCTTGTACAGGGTTAATACTCCCTTCAAAAGTGTAACTCACTGGTGGCAAGACACCTTATCAAAAAATCCTTGTTTGGTTTTTAAGCACCTTATCAAAAGCTTATCGGTGAATTGGGTACCTGATCAAACTCTCATTGGTGTGTGGACACCTTATCAAAAATCCCTTGGTGTGAGGGCACCTTATCAAAAATTCCTAGTGGATTCCTACCAAGGGTGGTAGAAGAGTAGACGTACCCAGATTTATTGGGGAACTACTATAGCTCATTGTGTCTTCTGTGTTTGATTTCTTTTCTGTGTTGTGCTGTGCTGATTTTCTTTACTTAGTTTTTATTACTCACTCTGCTTACACATATATATAACACTATTTTTTATTCCGCAAATAAAACTAAGGAAAAGTTTTTAATACTCTATTCACCCCCCCTCTAGAGTAACTTAAGATCTAACCTCCACTTTCAATTGGTTTCAGAGGTTGGTTGATCTTACTTACAGGCTAACACCTGGATCACAAAGATCAATTAGATCATAAATTTTTTTAGAGTTTTTACTGTTTTTATTTTCTGTTAAAAACTCATGGCACAAAACAAGGAGTATTCAAGCACAAGACCTCCTATGTGCAATCTCAGTAAGTTTGCACCGTGGAAAGCAAGGAGTAGGCTTTATATGAGCTCTATTGATGAAGAAATCTTTAATGTCATATTGACAGGACCTCCTGCTCCCTCAGCATCAACAGGTACTGAAGTAACAACAGACAACCATGCTGTCCCACCTCCTGAGTGGACAGAAGCACAAAAGAAGCAAAAGAGTGCTGATGTAAAAGCCATGAATATTCTGGCTCAAACAATGTCTGATGACATATTTCAGAAAGTGGTGGATTGCACCTCAGCTAGAGAGATATGGACCTCTCTCAACAATATGGTTGCAGGCTCTGCTGATGAAAGAAAGGATAGAAGATCTCACTTGATCTCTCTGTATGAGAATTTCAAAAAGGATGAAAAAGAATCAGTTGCAGATATGTACACTAGATTAAGTGTAATTATAAGTGAACTGAAAACACTGGACAAGGAAATCTCATTAACTGAGATCAATGACAAGATCCTAATGTGCTTCCCCAGCACTTGGGACTCTAGGATCTGTCCTATCAAGGAAGCCAGAAGCCTCAATGAGATTAGTACTGAGACACTGCTAGGAAAGCTTAAATCCTATGAGCAACTCATCAAGACAAGAGAAGCTGAACAAGTAAGCACTTCCTCTCCAACAAAGAAGGACAGGAACATTGCCTTCAAAGCTACAGACGAAGAAGGAAAGACTCCTGAAAATGAGGAGTTCATGAGCCTTATAGCCAAGAGATTCTACAAAATGGCTAAGAAATACTTCAGAAAGAAGGACTCCAGATCAAGGGAAAAGCCAAGGTATGACAAAAATAATTCTAAAGAAATTATATGTTTTGGTTGCAGGAAACCAGGACACATAGCACCTGATTGTCCAAAAAATCAAAACAAGAAGGACAAGAAGGAAAAGAGAAAAGAAAAGGAAGAAAGAAGAAACTCCAGCAAATCTTCCTCCCACAAACACAAAAAGAAGGGAAGAGAATTTGTAGCTGAAACTTGGAGTGAAACTGAATCAGATTCATCATCCAGCTTTTCTGATAATGAAGAAGAAAGAAGTCTCTGTATGATGGCTATCAATGCCTCAGCAAGCAATTCAGATGAAGAATCAGAATCTGAAGCTGAAAATGATGCAGATCAGGTAATATCTACCTTTGATTTTACTTCAGTTGAATTCAAAGATGAATTCAAGGTTCTTTGCTTAGAATTAATTAAATCTGAGAAAGAAATAATCTCACTCAGACAAAAGCTAGCTGAAATGAAAAATATAAGTGAAGAAAATGTAAATCTTAAGAAAGATTTGACTGCCTCTAGAGAACAAACTATTCTCCTTGAGAATAAACTTTCTGAGGCCAAGAAATTTGAAGAATGCCTAAATGGGAGAAGCATCAAACTGATGGATATCACAAGCACATTAAATGCTAGACTTAATAGCAAACTTGGCTTGGGTGCTTCATCAAGTGAGCCACCTCTTATTAAGAAGAATATATTATCTACACCTATAAATTCATCTCTGCTAAGAGCAAAGAGGTTGTAGATGAAAATAAAAACATTTCAAGTAAGACTGTTGAGAATAGTAGAATTCAGCAGAATTCGTCGAACGGAGCTCGACGAAATGCATCAAATTTGTCGAACGGAGCTCGACGAAATCTGAAAACAGATTTTCTATATAGTAATTATATGAACGGCGCTCGACGAAATATCAGTCATTTGTCGAACGGAGCTCGACGAACTCAACCCAATTCATATAACAGAAACTATACAGCAAATCTGAACAATTCATATTCTTCACATTCTAAGAATCCTTTCACTGAATGGATTATACCTCCAAGGAGATAGCATCCCCAAGGTTACAAGGACCAACCTGAAATGTCTTTTATTTCAGATTTTTGTGGAAATACAAAAAGACCCAAGGTAGTCTGGGTCAGGAACAAATAGTTCTTTTTGTTTTTGCAGGTACACAGTTGTCCAAGAATAAGTGAAAAATGGTATTTGGACAGTGGCTGTTCAAAACATATGACAGGAAATAAGGCCAACCTGAACAACTACAAGGCAAAGCTTGGACCAAAAGTTATATTTGGAGACTCCAACTGTGGACAGACCAAAGGCTATGGAAAACTCAAGGTTGGAGAAGTCACCTTCAAAGAGGTAGCTTATTTAAAGGGACTGAAGCATAACCTTATCAGCATAAGTCAATTATGTGATGAAGGGTATCAGGTAACATTTAATAAATTGAATTGCCTTATTAAATCTGCTGATAATATTATTGTTTTATCAGGTATTAGGCAGGGTAATATATATTTAGTGAATTTCAATTCATCTACTTCAGAAGTTTGTTTATTTAGTGATTTAAGCAAACCTAGTGAACTTTGGCATAAAAGATTAGGACATGTACACCTTAGGATCATTGCTAAATTATCTAAGGACAATCTTGTTAGAGGTTTACCCTTAGGATCATATAAGAAAGAAGGTCTTTTTAGGGCATATCAACTAGGCAAGCGAACTAAAAAATATATAGCTTTAAATTATTATCTAAAAGTGATTCACCTAGAATCTTATATTTGCTACATATGGACCTTTTTGGAACTATAACAACAAAGAGTTTAGGGGGGAAGTCTTACACCCTAGTTATTGTAGATAACTTCTCTAGATTCACTTGGATGTTCTTTTTGAGAGAAAAGTCAGATAACTTTAAAGTTCTTACAGACTTTCTTAAGAGCATAAAGATTGAGTACTCTACTGTAGTTGCATTGATCAGAAGTGATCATGGCACTGAGTTTGAGTCTCTTCTTATGCAAGAATTCTGTGAGATGGAAGGTATCAGGCATTGTTTCTTAGCTCCTAGAACTCCTCAACAAAATGAGGTAGTTGAAAGGAAAAATAGAACTCTAATTGAATCAGCAAGAACATTGCTTGCAGATGCTAATTTGCCCCTATCCTTTTGGGCAGAGGCTGTTAGCACAGCAAATTATGTTATGAATAGAAGTTTGATACATAAACTTAAGGGAAAGACACCTTATGAATTACTTAAAGAGAAGAAACCTAAAGTTAACTATTTTAGAGCATTTGGTTGTAAATATTATGTTCATAATAATGATAAGAAATATCTTAGAAAATTTGAACCAAAATTTGATGAAGGAATTTTCTTAGGCTATTCACTAATCAGCAAAGCATATAGGGTTTATAACAAATCCTCTCTTAAAATAGAAGAGTCCATGCATTGTTGGAACTAACCTATTAAATGAAGAGAGGAACACTACCTCTACCAGAAACATTGTGCAGGTACCAGAAGTCACTTTCAATTGGTATTTAATTGGCATCAAACTATCAGAGACCTCAACTGATATTAGAGGACTTTCAATTGGTATCAAAGCAGAACATAGATACTCAATTGCAATTTCAATTGGGATCAAACTATCAGTTGCGGAAATAAAAGAAAGGGCTTACACTCTCAAGACAAAGAATGCAAATGAAATTGAACAACAGCAATATAAATCTTGCATCTCTCCCTACCTCCATAAAATGTCCCTTCTTCAAGGGGCCTAGCTTCAGGCCTTTCCTGAAACTAGGCTGGGGGAGAAGTTTTATGAACAAGCTCCATTTGATGCAATGTTTTGCTCAGGGGGAGTTATTCTATGAACTAGGCAAGGAGAGAAAGCTGATGAACCTCCAGAATTCAGGGGGAGACACTCTCAGGGGGAGTTACTGTTTTGAAGAAAAGCTTGATAAAGCTTACAGCAGCTTGCTAATTACAGTTTAATGTTTCAGAAAAGTATTATGTAATTCAGATGCAGATACAGCTCAGAAAAAAGAACTTTTATATAGCAAATTCAATATCAGTTATTGCTACAACATAGTTAATCAAAATTATAAAGCTGATCAAAAGGAGTAGCAGTTAACACATTCAGAAATCAGATAAAGATTCAATTCAGAATTCAGAACAATACAGTTCAGTTCAGATCAGAATTCAGAACAACACAGATCAGACAAAATCAGAATTTCAGAATTCAGAAACAGCAGAATTCAGAATAATCAAGGTTCTGATTGTATTTTCAGTTTTATTTTTATTGAAATGTATTTTCAAAACTCAGAGTACTTTTCACTTTATATCTGATAAAATATTTAAATATATCAGATATATTCATAATATGTTGTTTTTGATGTTTTAGCATAAGTTTATTTTCAAATTTTGTCAAATAGTGTCCTAACCCAAATAGGGGGAGATTGTTGGAACAACCCTATTTGTGATTTGGGCTAGGATCACTATATGTTAACTAAGGACAAGTTGACCCCCAATGTATAGTTTATGGGTCAAGAGTTTAGGTAGATATTTGGCTGTTAGAACTAGAAATTTCATTAAGTCTCAGCATTCGTCGAACGACGCTCAGCATTCGTCGAACGACGCTCAGCATTCGTCGGACGGCGATCGACGAAATATCAAGGAAGCTGCGGTCGACAGATTTCCAGCCAGCGCTTGACAGATGGCTGCCAGCGCTCGACGAATTCCTGCCAGTGCTCGACAGATTCCAGCCAGCGCTCGACAGATTCCAGCCAGAGCTCGACAAATTCTTTACTGAAGCTCAGATCGACAAATACAGTTTCCAGAATATTTAATACTTAAATATAAGTTATTTGTCAGTTCTCTGAACACAGATCGACGACTTTAACGGATCTATTCAAATATATTTGGACGTATTTAAGTCAGTTAAGTAAGGATATTATATTCTTTGAATATATTCCCTTCTTTCCTTTATTCCAAGGCAAAGATAGCCGTTGACAATTAATGCAAAGGAGTATTTCACGGCTAAGGAATTAAAGGACTTGCCAAAGTTGTTTTGTCTCTGTCACAGTTCCAAGAAAAAATTAAATCCTGATTATTCTATTCCAAAGATAGAATATATCAAGACAAAGTTTATTTTCTCACGATCTCGACAGAATTCAAATATACTCTTACAGAATAAAGAGAGAGAAGAACAACAAGTATAGAGAAAGAAAAGGAAGAACACTCAGAAAAATTATTCTCAGTCTTCTTCTTCCTGAAACAGCAATCATCATTTCTCTGAGAACATCTTCTTCAAAGATCAAACTCTCAGATATCTGCTGCAAGTTCAAGTCTTCTAAAAGAGGAACAAAAAATCTGAAGAACTATTTCTTCCAGATCAATCTGCTACAGAAGATTTCTGTTTCAAGAGAAGGCCTCTCCACCATCTGTCAAATACTTATATTAGACAGGGGGAGCTTTACAACAAATCCACTAGAGTTTTCTCTCAACATCTTGACAGAGAAGAACACTATAAACTCATTCTCACCTCTCTTGTACAGGGTTAATACTCCCTTCAAAAGTGTAACTCACTGATGGCAAGACACCTTATCAAAAAATCCTTGTTTGGTTTTTAAGCACCTTATCAAAAGCTTATCGGTGAATTGGGCACCTGATCAAACTCCCATTGGTGTGTGGACACCCTATCAAAAATCCCTTGGTGTGAGGGCACCTTATCAAAAATTTCTAGTGGATTCCTACCAAGGGTGGTAGAAGAGCAGACGTACCCAGATTTACTGGGGAACTACTATAGCTCCTTGTGTCTTCTGTGTTTGATTTCTTTTCTGTGTTGTGATGTGCTGATTTTCTTTACTTAGTTTTTATTACTCACTCTGCTTACACATATATAACACTATTTTTTAATCCGCAAATAAAACTAAGGAAAAGTTTTTAATACTCTGTTCACCCTCCCCCCCCCCCCCCCCCCCCCCCCCCCCCCCCCCCCCCCTCTAGAGTAACTTAAGATCTAACATCCACTTTCAAATATCTCTTTAATGTTATGATCTTGTTAATTTATTAAGCTAAATGTTGTCGTTAATTAGAGTAGATAATTCAAATTTACTGTGTTGATACTATAAGACTTCACAAATTTCTGTTTTAGATGGTGTAAATGGTGGTAATATGCGGCTGATTACTATGGCTGGTTGAAACAAAATTAATTTTTTCTCTTGTTTAATTTACAGTGTTGTTGAATCTGTTGTGATGATCTAGTTTGTGGGTAATGTTCGATATTGTCGGATTACCATAAATTCTGACAATTTTTTGTAAATTCAGTGCAGATAGAAAATTTTTGTTAATCCCACAGTATTACCGCTCTACGAATGTGCGAAATAATTACACTATATTCCTATCTTCAGCAATGATATACTGACAGTATATCACAATCATAACAGTATATTACTTCGGAAGAAACCCAAACAAACTGATAGTATATCAGACTTGTAAAAACCCATATTACAGGTTTTATGTACTTGCAATGATTTTTCGTACAGTATTAGTGCTCTAAGCTACCGTATTTAGCTTAATTGTCACAGAAATAGTTTGATGTTATGAGTTTGTGAGTCTAACAAGGATGATTAATTATAGATGTTTATCGCAAAAAGATTGTTGATTTCACTTCACCTGTTCACTACTCTCGGAATTCCAAATAATATTATCAAAGCTGCCAGCATTATAGAGAAATTAATAGAACAATCATCAGTAATACTGTCTGTTGGTTTAATGACTTATACACATCATGAATACATTAAAATTGTAAAGGAATATTAATAGAAAAATCATCATTGATAGATAATTCATCAGTTTGCTCCACGGCAGCTGGTGTCGCTACTGAATTAGAGTCCCCGTAATTTTGGTCCTTTTGTGATTCATGATCTTGAACTTTCATTGCTTATTTATCCTTTGCAGCTCGACTCTGCTCTGTATGGCATTATAAATGTAAGAAACCTAATCATAAAATTGAATTTGAAACTAAAAGTATTTAGAAAAATTTACTTGTTCTTTTCGAAGAAGTCTCCCAAATATTCTTCAAACGTGTATTAGGCCTTCCTTTAGGTCGCTTAGAAGGTGGATCCTTGAGGAAGTTTGTCACTTCGTAATTTGAGGGAGGGATGCCCTTCTTAATCATCTCATCATAATCCAACATTTCCTCTACAGCTTGACCCACATCATTCAACACATTAATTAGATGTTCCTTGGCAATCTGATAATGTGTAATACGATTACACAAATCATAAGTGTATCGCATTATTTGATTTCTATAAATCATGTTAGAATCACAGTCATTCGATGTAGTTTCCTGTTTTAGATAGATTCCCTTCTTTGCATGCAATGTAAATCGCTTCAGTATATATTGCGGATGAATTTCCTTCTCATTCCTAATATTATAAACCTGTAGTACATGTTTGCATAAAAGGATTGTTGTTTGAAAACCCCGACAATAGCATTCTACATCATTAGTCTTTGTTTCAAATGTCACAAACCATTTCTTACCAACTTCATGACCATCGCAATTTTTGACAACGTATACTACATGATCTGTCCCATAACGAGTTTCATCAGCAACCATCAAACTAAGTGATGCTTCCATATAAGCATTCTCAAAAAGTAAATATATTTTTCTTGTGTACAATTTTGACATTTGCTTCAGTATTAAACAGTTTGGGAATTTAAGTGTAATACTCCCTTGTTTACATTTAAAGTCCTCTTCATGTTCGTTCCTGCGCCAACCGGAAATTAAATTCTTAATTCCAAGAAAGCATTCACCAAGTGAACTTGTTGATTTAGAGCATTCATGCAAACGATTATTCACCGACTCACTTCGTTGCGTGGATAAAATGCCAAGATATAATACTTCTTTGTTATAGGCGGTGGACCACTTCATCCTAATGTTGAAAAGATCATTTAGCCATCGATTGTCATGCAAGTTGCCACGCATTATCATCTCTCTCCAATGTGTTTCAAATTCCTCTTCATTCTCACATTTGCTCATGCAATTGTAAAATAAAAAATGAATATACTTTTCTTTATTAAAAGTTGGTACCTTCGACGGTGCTTTCTTTGAAATATGCCATTGACACAAACGATGTCGAGTTGAAGTTAATACTCTCTGAATAGCTACTGACATTGCTTGATCTTGATCTGTGAAAATCGTGACTGGTTGCTTACCACCAACATATTTTAAGAAACACTCAAAAACCCAACAAAATGACTCAATTGTTTCCTCTACAACAAAATCCCCGCCCACAAAAACGTTTTGCCAATGGTGGTTTACTACAATAAAAGGGGCACATGCCAAATTGTACTTGTTCAAACGATAGGTGGTGTCAAAAATAATAATATCTCCATAACAATCATAATCAATTTTTCCACGACCATCAATCCAAAAGAAACTCCGCAGCCTGTTGGACTCATCTACCTTCACATCAAAAGGGAACATGCTATCCTCGCACTGTATCTCTTTAAATATTTCCAACAATCGCGTTGCGTCACCAGAGTTTATTAATGCTCTTTTCTCTCGATGTACATAATTATACGCATCCAATTTAGAGAACCCCACATTCTGTGCACTGCCAACTTCTTCTGCTAGGAAATTATATGCATCAACGGTTCGAATTCATGCTCTTGTCATATTTTTAATAAGAGATGCTTGATGACTAGATATATGACGATGTGCCCGCAGAAAAAGTGAATCTACCTGTGGAGCTAGTGGGTGATTGTGCTCTTCAACAAACTTTGAAATCTCCTAATTCTTCCCCTCTTTATCAGCGGTGAAGTACATGCACGCCAAACATCCGGTTCTAGTATCAACTTTGTGAAACTTTCTTTGCACCTCACTTGTCGGTTTTATAACCTTATAGCCTGCTTTCGCGCAACAATACTCTCTGCCCTTTATGCTCTTTGTATGAGTCCAGTAATAGATATGCTGTTTTCGGATACCAAAACCCATATTACGAGCATACTCAGCGTACATTCTGTATGCCTCTTCTTCAGAATGAACTGTATGGAAAAGTGTAGCATCCTTGCTTTCCTGCATTGAATAACAAAAAAATTACTACATTTACTAATTCTTAACAATTCCAACAATATTAACGTTTTAACATATTACAATTGTGTCAGAGCATAGATAAATTCGACAATATTGATAACATACCGAGTTACAAGCATGATCAAGTTTCTCTGATTGTACATTTCTTGCCTCTTCATCAGAAGGAATTATATTATTAACTGGTGAATCCTGCAGTCCATTGATTCCCTATATTGAACATAACATACCGCATTTAAAATACAAGAATATTTATGTACAGTATAGTAATAAATACCCCATTGAAAATTCATGAAAAAAGTTTGATAACATACGGCGTTAAAAGACTGATCTACTTTGTCAGATTGCATATCTGTTGGTTCTTCATCAGACTGAACTATATAAACGGGTGCATCATTGAATCCATTGCTTTGATGCATTAAACCAAACAATTTTGATGTAATAACACTACAGTCCAACAGAACAAAAAAATTTACAGAATACGATTATATTATCCGATATGGTACGTGGTATTATCGAAAATATGTCAGTATTAATTTGCGGTATACTATTAAAAATAAAAAATACACTCGTACTTTTGCAATACTAATGTATAATAACTATGTGATTCTATTGATGTGTGCATGAGTACGTCAGTATTTATCCAAGTATACTACTATTAATCCAATAATACGGGAGCATACAAAACCAATAATAATGTTATAGTGTCATTGATTAAATTGCGTCCATTGCTTTTCAGCATTGAACAAATCATAATTTCCTGCAATAATACTACAGTCCAACAACACGAAACGATTTATACAATAATGTTGTGTTATCTGATATACTACGTGTTGTCATAGAAAATACGGTAGTATTTTCTCGCGGTTTAGTGTTAAACATATTAAATACGGCTGTATTTTACCAATAAAACTGTTATAATAACTATGTGATTCTAATGATATTTAGAGAAGTAAGACTGCATGTATTTTTCTGATAATACGCACTTATTCCTAATGAAGTTCGTGAAAATTTACTGATAACATTGTAGGTCATGAAAATACTGTAATAACATACCAAGTTAGAAACATGATCTATTTCCTTCCTCTAAGCCTTCCTCCTCCCGTCGAAAATGGCCTCCCGTTGACCCCCTTAGTCGCGGAAATTTTTCTTAGTCGTGAAAGTAGAATGAATGGATGCAAGCAGTTGGAGTGCCAGAGAACTGCAATGGCCCAGGTTGCCCACCTTCGGAGGAGAAGGGAAGAGGGTCTAGGCTGAAGGAGGAGGAAGAAGGCCTGGTTTTGCAGCCGAAGAATGACGAGGGTTTCTATTCGGCGTAGAAGGATGAGAAGGGCGGGGTTTGGCCGCGTAAAGCAAAAATTTTCAAAATACCGTGAGGCCGGTTCAGTTCAATGGCGCATATTTATCTCTCGCACCTATTTTTAGGTGAGAGATACTCACCTAAATTTTTTTCTTTTTATTAGGCATCTTCGGGAATCAGGAGAGCTTGACCAATAGCAATGAGAGAGCTCTCTCTAATGAAAAAACCAAAAATTTTCAGGTGCTCAGCTTTCTTGAAATGAATCGGGTAGGACCCTGACATGAGCCTGGTGTAACATCCCAAATTTGTTTTAAGGGTCTAGATGTTTGGAATTGTGGCTATGTGCACCCAATCTAGTTTTCTGAGCTAGGGTAAACCCCTCAACCTATATATGGTGTAATCATAGTATGATCTAACCTAAGGTGACCTAGTGGTGTCTTGGATGTGCTTTGTACTTGGTGAATTTACATAGGTCGCTAAGGACCAACCAAGGTGTGACACATCACTTAAAGTAAACCTATAAGTCAACTTTAGTGTATTTGGATGACTCGAGCCATCTTAGTGGACATTTAGACATTGTTAGACTTACTTGAGACCTAAGCCACCTTTTGGTGGGGTCAAGTGGTCAAAAAGGACAAGTGTTGACCATGAATAGTCAAACCGAGCCCTTAAGGTTTAATTTGAGTTATCCAAACCCAATGTGGTTCAATCTAGGCTTGCCAGACCCTGATCAGTCTCCAATAGATGTGTCCTGTCATTTGTGTGGCTAGAGTGGAGATAGAAGAGAGAGAGGGCCACGACCATGGCTAACCACCACTTGAGTGGTGGAGATTAATGGATGGCAGTTATAGGAGTGTTATGTAACTCCCCAAAGCCCCTCATTACCTCCTATTCTTCTTCCTCATCCCATTCGAAAAGAGAGAGCGTTGTGGAGGCGGCTGTTGGCGACTGGAGAGTGAGTTTGAGATTTCTGCCGCTGTGAACTGTACCATGCCGCCGCACCTCCGTTCGGCATCAAAAGCCTCTTCTCAGTTGAACATCTGAACCCCCTTAATGCAAAGATCGTGTAGGAGGAGCAACATGGGGATTCTGACCACCAGAAAACCTATTTACCGACCACATGTGCCTTGGACCACCATGAGATTGTGGAAGCACTCCAAATCTCTTTGAGATTCACTAGAGGGTACCACAGAGGAGAGGAGGACTCTCTAGTCTTTCTCTAGGCCCTTAAGGAGGCTGTCGTTGCCAAAAATAATGATTTCGAGAGACCACGCCACGGAAAACATTAATGTCAAATTCCGACGATAGAGGGTGGCAGACGACCACTGAAAGTCCACCTAGAGGTTCTCCATACTCCGGTGAGTCGTCTGGTGGTGGTTCTCCATCGTGGTGATCACCGGAATGTGATGGTGGTGGAGATAAGGACACGATTGTATAATAACTCTTGATCTCAAGGAGGAAGACAAAATCATAACCGTCAATTAGATCATCTAGCCAACATTGAAGTACTTCTAGGTGATATGATAATCGTCTAGTCGACATGAAACCTTTTCTAGATGATATTGTCCAGATAATACTATCCAGTCTAGTCGACATGAATCCTTGTCTAGCGGTTATTGTCCAGATAATACTATCCAGTCTAGTCGATCGGTTTGATGTCTAGTCGACATGAAACCTTGTCTAGCCGATATGGTCTAGCCGATATTGTCCAGATAATACTGCCCAGTCTAGTCGATCAACTTGATGTCTAGTCGACATGAAACCTTGTCTAGCCGATATGGTCTAGCCAATATGCTTAAGTCATTATGCAGATATTTTCTAGTCATTTCCAGAGAAAGTGCCCAACATCATTCTTGTAGAGGACATTGAGAGCTTTCCAAGTTGCGGTGACACATCTCATGGTGACAATTGTAGCTCCTTGAAAGTCCATTTTACTGAGAGCAAGTTAAACCTTTGGTTGCATTTAGACATAGTGTGTATCTTTCTCAAAAATCAATATTTTGGGCTACAATTTTATTCAGTCTTTTAATATCATTTAAAATCTCCAGTATAAATTTGAGAATTTTTGGAATGATTATCTTTATATTTTATGGTGAAATTCACTAGTATGATAAGAAATAAATAAATGAAATAATAAGTACCTTTACTATTCCAAATAACCTGATAATTTGGAGGATCCTTTGGTAATTCATAAAGTCTCAATGCCCAAATTTGGTGCCGTTTGGACTTATAAAACTGGTTATCACTTAAACAATATTTGGTTAATGTTGTCATTAAACTATAGGAGAATTTAATTATGTGCATAATTCCTCTATCATAAAGTATTTTGTTGTGAAATTTGTACAGTAGATTTGTATTTTCATTTACTTTAAATGGTTGGAATTTGGAGGCACATGGGTATGGCTTATACTTTATATAAAATAGTAAAGGTGTCACCTTGAGCAATCTATTGTTGATACAACTTAATCATCTTTGGCAAGGGCTTAACACCATGTCTTTTGGTGTTGTGACCTCTGACATTTCAGAGCACTTGTCTCTTTAATAACAATATCCTTGATCATCCTTGTTTGGATACTTGGTTGATGATATGAATACCTGTTTACCAAAATACTGGGTTGTTAACTATAAGATCACTACTTGATTTTATGTACTAGATTGTTTAGTCATGAATTCCCAAATGTTGAGTTTGATAAATATATTCCATGTTGTTCCCTTGTAGTTGGTATATTACATGTATATGTAGCAAACTGTATAGAGTAAGGATATTTTACCCTTCTCTTGAATACCATGTTTAGTACTCATGTTTATAACCGTAATAATGTGAAGATAAGTCTTTGTCTTGTATTTTAATTAAGTTATGTACATGCATGAGTCCCCATCACAAATGTGATTGCTATTATGTTTTGTGGCTAGTCCTTCAATCTCTCCCGAATAGGACATACTGACGGGGTGTTTGCGAGGTCTCTTAGAAGCAGTGAGTCATGAGGTAGAACTTAACTACTTTCTAAGGTATTCTTCCTTGTGGACTATGCCTTCTTACATATGGTGTTTTTCGCAGTTTTTGCACTTGACTTGGTCATTTACTTCGAAATAGTACAAGTTTAACCCGTACAATAGGGCCTAGGGTGAGTTGTGTGTTATTAACCTATAAGCGGCGGTAACCATACCGTTGTCGTTGTCTTGCCACTACGACGAGGCCCGTAGGATCGCTATAAACTTAAAAGGTTGTTTTTGTTGTGATATTTTATAAATCATATAGTCATGTTGGCGTCTAGCATAGAGCTTGGGTAAGCTCGTTGATCATGTTATGATTGTGATTATCTTTTCTTTACAATATTGGATTTTGTTGTTGAAACCGACTACTCGGTCTCTGTGGAGTTCGGGGCCCTCAACGAGGCTGAGGGGCGACCAACCCTTACTTCCCCCAAGGGAGAGCTCTAGGTTGAAGGTGTCGGAACTAAGAACTGGACCAAGGGCTTAGCGGGGAGGTCCCGCCACGTACCCGGAAGTCCCCTAGGAACTCCCCCTCCCAAGCCACTACTAAGCTTGGGCACCACTGGAGCCTCTCCTCACCCCCTAGAGAGATTTGGCGAGGGAGAGGGAGAAGGAGAGAGCTAGCCTAGGATGAGAGATCCCTCCAAATGATGCCCCCCTTTGTCCTATTTATAGGATTTTTGAAGTTGGGCTGCAAATAGCCAAAAACTGGTCTGCCAGATTACCAAAATACCCCTGAATTGGGCTGCGGATAGCCGAATCCCGCTGTTCTAAAATGCTAAATGCAGACCACTGGACTGTGAATAGCCAAACTGGACTGCGAATAGTAAACTGGATGAGGGGGGCCTCCCCTGGGCGAGAGGGGGGGGGGGGGGGGGCGAACCACCCCTCCCCCTCTCTGCCCCTACCTGCTGGGCGAGAGAGGGGGGGGGGGGGGGGGGGGGGGGGGGGGGCGAGATCCCCCCTCCCCTCTCTCCGCCTCTACCTGCTGGGCGAGAGAGGGAGGGGAGAGACCCCCACTCCCCTCTCTCCGCCTCTTCCTGCTGGGCGAGAGAGGGAGGGGCGAGACCCCCCCCCCCCCCTCCCCTCTCTCCGCCTCTTCCTGCTGGACGAGAGAGGGAGGGGCGAGACCCCCCCCTCCCCTCTCTCCGCCTCTTCATGCTGGGCGAGAGAGGGAGGGGCGAGACCCCCCCTCCCCTCTCTCCGCCTCTTCCTGCTGGGCGAGAGAGGGAGGGGCGAGACCCCCCTCCCCTCTCTCCGCCTCTTCCTGCTGGGCGAGAGAGGGAGGGGCGAGACCCCCCCCCCCCCCTCCCCTCTCTCCGCCTCTTCCTGCTGGGCGAGCGGGAGGTTTCTGCCTCTACCGCTCTCCCTCCTTTCTCTCTGTTTTGGATCATACTACAAACGAGGCACAAATGAGCTCTTGGGTCCCGGCAACCTACTCGGCGAATATAGGGTTGTACACAATCCCCGCTCTTTTCGAGCGAGGTACACGCTCAAAAAGAAATGTCCAACCCTGTGTATTCGACGAGTGTCGCTGGAAACCCGACTAACGGTGCTATCTTGAAAAAACATATAGCATCTCCGAGAGTTCCTCCAACCCTGCCGGCTAGCGAGAGCCCGACTAGCGGAACCACCTCGGGGGAAAAACATAACCTCTCCGAGAGACCTTCTTATCCTATTAGCTAACGAGGGGAACTAATCATTTAACCTCCCTGGGAGGTCAACCTGCCCTGCCGTCTAGTGAGAGCCCGGTCAGCGGAACCATCCATGGGGAACATCACATATCCTCCCTCGGAGGTCAACCTGCCCTGCCGTCTAGTGAGAGCCCGGTCAGCGGAACCATCCAAGGGGAACATCACATATCCCCCCTAGGAGGTCAACCTGCCCTGCCGTCTAGTGAGAACCCGGTCAGCGGAACCATCCAAGGGGAACATCACTTAACCTCCCTAGGAGGTCAATCTGCCCTGCCGTCTAGTGAGAGCCCGGTCAGCGGAACCATCCAAGGGGAACATCACTTAACCTCCCTAGGAGGTCAACCTGCCCTGCCGTCCAGTGAGAGCCCGGTCAGCCGAACCATCCAAGGGGAACATCACTTATCTTCCCTAGGAGGTCAACCTGCCCTGCCGTCTAGTGAGAGCCCGGTCAGCGGAACCATCCAAGGGGAACATCACTTAACCTCCCTAGGAGGTCAACCTGCCCTGCCGTCTAGTGAGAGCCTGGTCAGCGGAACCATCCAAGGGGAACATCACTTATCTTCCCTAGGAGGTCAACCTGCCCTGCCATCTAGTGAGAGCCCGGTCAGCGGAACCATCCAAGGGGAACATCACTTATCTTCCCTAGGAGGTCAACCTGCCCTGCCGTCTAGTGAGAGCCCGGTCAGCGGAATCATCCAAGGGGAACATCTCTTATCCTCCCTAGGAGGTCAACCTGTCCTGCCGTCTAGTGAGAGCCCGGTCAGCGGAACCATCCAAGGGGAACATCTCTTATCCTCCCTAGGAGGTCAACCTGCCCTGTCGTCTAGTGAGAGCCCGGTCAGCGGAACCATCCAAGGGGAACATCACTTATCTTCCCTAGGAGGTCAACCTACCCTGCCGTCTAGTGAGAGCCCGATCAGCGGAACCATCCAAGGGGAACATCTCTTATCCTCCCTAGGAGGTCAACCTGTCCTGCCGTCTAGTGAGAGCCCGGTCAGCGGAACCATCCAAGGGGAACATCACTTAACCTCCCTAGGAGGTCAACCTGCCCTGCCGTCTAGTGAGAGCCCGGTCAGCAGAACCATCCAAGGGGAACATCTCTTATCCTCCCTAGGAGGTCAACCTGCCCTGCCGTCTAGTGAGAGCCCGGTCAGCGGAACCATCCAAGGGGAACATCACTTATCTTCCCTAGGAGGTCAACCTGCCCTGCCGTCTAGTGAGAGCCCGGTCAGCGGAACCATCCAAGGGGAACATCTCTTATCCTCCCTAGGAGGTCAACCTGTCCGGCCATCTAGTGAGAGCCCGGTCAGCGGAACCATCCAAGGGGAACATCACTTAACCTCCCTAGGAGGTCAACCTGCCCTGCCGTCTAGTGAGAGCCCGGTCAGCGGAACCATCCAAGAGGAACATCTCTTATCCTCCCTAGGAGGTCAACCTGCCCTGCCGTCTAGTGAGAGCCCGGTCAGCGGAACCATCCAAGGGGAACATCACTTATCTTCCCTAGGAGGTCAACCTGCCCTACCGTCTAGTGAGAGCCCGGTCAGCGGAACCATCCAAGGGGAACATCTCTTATCCTCCTTAGGAGGTCAACCTGTCCTGCCGTCTAGTGAGAGCCCGGTCAGCGGAACCATCCAAGGGGAACATCACTTAACCTCCCTAGGAGGTCAACCTGCCCTGCCGTCTAGTGAGAGCCCGATCAGCGGAACCATCCAAGGGGAACATCTCTTATCCTCCCTAGGAGGTCAACCTGCCCTGCCGTCTAGTGAGAGCCCGGTCAGCGGAACCATCCAAGGGGAACATCACTTATCTTCCCTAGGAGGTCAACCTGCCCTGCCGTCTAGTGAGAGCCCGGTCAGCGGAACCATCCAAGGGGAACATCTCTTATCCTCCCTAGGAGGTCAACCTGCCCTGCCGTCTAGTGGGAGCCCGGTCAGCGGAACCATCCAAGGGGAACATCACTTATCTTCCCTAGGAGGTCAAACTGCCCTGCCGTCTAGTGAGAGCCTGGTCAGCGGAACCATCCAAGGGGAACATCTCTTATCCTCCCTAGGAGGTCAACCTGCCCTGCCGTCTAGTGAGAGCCCGGTCAGCGGAACCATCCAAGGGGAACATCACTTATCTTCCCTAGGAGGTCAACCTGCCCTGCCGTCTAGTGAGAGCCCGGTCAGCGGAACCATCCAAGGGGAACATCTCTTATCCTCCCTAGGAGGTCAACCTGTCCTGCCGTCTAGTGAGAGCCCGGTTAGCGGAACCATCCAAGGGGAACATCTCTTATCCTCCCTAGGAGGTCAACCTGTCCTGCCGTCTAGTGAGAGCCTGGTCAGCGGAACCATCCAAGGGGAACATCTCTTATCCTCCCTAGGAGGTCAACATATCCTGCCGTCTAGTGAGAGCCCGGTCAGCGGAACCATCCAAGGGGAACAATACTTCAAAAAACTTTCATTTCATTAATCATTCGGTTACATGCAAGAAAAACTAAGTAGGTAAACATTCTCTCCTACTACATGGACTCAAAGAAAAAACAAAGCACGGAGACCGGGACTCGGACTTCTATTTCCCGGCATGGTTCTCCTCAACCTCCTCTGGTTGTTGATGCTGCGGCCTCGGGCCCCTTGCCTCCCTCATTTCCAAGAACTCAGGGCAGGCGGATGTCGCGTGGCCTTCCTCCTGATGGAAGTCACAGTAAGGTAACTCCACTCGGACGCCCCTTCTTCCTCCCCCATGATTTCTTCTTCTTCTGTGGCCTATCACCATGGCTTGCTGGGGTGGTGGAGAGGGTGCTTTCGGTCCCTGCCTCCATCCTGGGAGGTCGGTCCCCTCTTCTTGGAAGTTGTCTTCCTCCTGGTCGAACTTCCTCTTGGGGGCCTTTGCTCTTCCCCCCTGCTGCCTTGCCTCCGGCTCACTCAGCTTGGCCAGCCTTCTTGTGAACTCCGGGTTGGCCTCTTCACTTTCAACTTCTTCGGCCACCCTTTCCATCAACTCCTCAAAAGACAAAGGAGACCTCCTCTTGAGGTCCGCCTTGAAGAAGCCCTCCCGCAGCCCCAACGTGAATGCAAGCTTGAGGGTGTACCCGGGCACCTCTTCGACGAGGTGAACCTCTTCCCTGAACCGTTCCAGATATTGAGCCAGCGACTCCTCTGGCTCTTGCTTGACCTTGAAAAGTGCTTCGGCATCTTTCCTCCTCTTCCTTGACGTCGAGAAGCGCAGCAGGAAACCTCGACGTAAGTCTTCGAAGGCATAGATGGATCTCGCAGGGAGCTGGTGGAACCACTCTCTAGCCTTCTCCTTCAGAGTTGTCGCGAAGAGTCGACATTTGAAAGCGTCCGACATGGGCATGATGGAGACCATGTCTTCAAACCACTGCATGTGCAGGACGGGGTCATCCTTGCCGAAGTAGTGAGACATCTCTGCTCCCTTGACCCCCCCCCGGAATCGGGGCTGAGAGGATCATCTCAGAAAAAGGACCTCCTCTGCTCGCCCCCCTTGGGGGCTGGGCGAGCCGGGAGGGTGCCCCTCTACTGAGCTCGCCCCCTTGGGGCTGGGCGAGTGGGGGTCTGGCGCCTCCCCACTCGCCCCCTTGGGGCTGGGCGAGTGGGGGTCTGGCACCTCCCCACTCCCCCCCTTGGAGTTGGGCGAGTGGGGGTCTGGCACCTCCCCACTCCCCCCCTCCTGGTACCTCCTCTCTGGCTGGTTGGTCGAGAGGGATCTCACCCTCCTGTTGGGGCGAGACCTCTGAACCACTTCCTCTCCTGCCTTCGCCTATCGAGGCGAGAGTCACATGTAAGGTCTGCAGGACCTTTTGCCTGAAATTTTCGAACATCTCCAACATCACCCCATCTACCGGGGGCTGCGAGTGACCCGGGTCGGAACTTCCTCCACCTCCGCCCATGGAGCTCATCTTGAGGATTTCTTGAATCGGTCACTCTCCACGCTCACCGCACCATAAATGTTGAAACCGACTACTCGGTCTCTGTGGAGTTCGGGGCCCTCAACGAGGCTGAGGGGCGACCAACCCTTACTTCCCCCAAGGGAGAGCTCTAGGTTGAAGGTGTCGGAACTAAGAACTGGACCAAGGGCTTAGCGGGGAGGTCCCGCCACGTACCCGGAAGTCCCCTTGGAACTCCCCCTCCCAAGCCACTACTAAGCTTGGGCACCACTGGAGCCTCTCCTCACCCCCTAGAGAGACTTGGGGAGGGAGAGGGAGAAGGAGAGAGCTAGCCTAGGATGAGAGATCCCTCCAAATGATGCCCCCCTTGGTCCTATTTATAGGATTTTTGAAGTTGGGCTGCAAATAGCCAAAAACTGGTCTGCCAGATTACCAAAATACCCCTGAATTGGGCTGCGGATAGCCGAATCCCGCTGTTCTGAAATGCTAAATGCAGACCACTGGACTGCGAATAGCCAAACTGGACTGCGAATAGTAAACTGGACGAGGGGGGCCTCCCCTGGGCGAGAGGGGGGGCGAACCACCCCTCCCCCTCTCTGCCCCTACCTGCTGGGCGAGAGAGGGGGGGCAAGACCCCCCCTCCCCTCTCTCCGCCTCTACCTGCTGGGCGAGAGAGGGAGGGGCGAGACCCCCCCTCCCCTCTCTCCGCCTCTTCCTGATGGGCGAGAGAGGGAGGGGCGAGACCCCCCCCCCCCCCCCCCTCCCCTCTCTCCGCCTCTTCCTGCTGGGCGAGAGAGGGAGGGGCGAGACCCCCCCCCCCCCCTCCCCTCTCTCCGCCTCTTCCTGCTGGGCGAGAGAGGGAGGGGCGAGACCCCCCCTCCCCTCTCTCCGCCTCTTCCTGCTGGGCGATAGAGGGAGGGGCGAGACCCCCCTCCCCTCTCTCCACCTCTTCCTGCTGGGCGAGCGGGAGGTTTCTGCCTCTACCGCTCTCCCTCCTTTCTCTCTGTCTTGGATCATACTACAAACGAGGCACAAATGAGCTCTTGGGTCCCGACAACCTACTCGACGAATATAGGGTTGTACATTTGTGATTCGTACGTTTACACTCCTGGACCCTTATCTTATTCGGTGTATCGGCGTTGTAATAAGATAAGTTATATTTTTGTGTTTGCAATCATCTTGGACCCTTATTATGTGAGTTAGTTTGGGTTCTCTCACGTGGTAAGTTATTTCATGTAATACCTTATTATACTTGTTGATACTAACATAAATAAGTCACCTAAACCTGTGTGTGATGACTTAATAAACTATTGACCCTACTTGCCTTGTTCCCTAAGGAGCACAGCGGGAGGATGTTACTTAGTTGTCGATAACTAATATTTTAATAACAAACACAACAGGAGCATGGACTAGCAAGCCTGCAGCGGGTGCCTCCTCTGAGGTTCAACTCGTACTGCGGTAGACAAAGCGCTATTAGGATGATGCCCGCACCACCTTTGTTACCAGACTCTTCCACAAATTCGTCTGATGATCCGGTTGTTGTGAGTGTCGTAGAGATTGTCTTTCTGGACTGATTTTACTTATGCGTTGTTTGTGCATATTGTTTGTGTAGCCTTTATGTTTTGACTTTACTACTTTATGTTTAAGACTTTGTATGTGTATCTGTGATGACTTAACTCGATTATGCTGGTATTACTTCGTGTTTAGGCTTTCTTTATACGTACCATTACTTATACTCTTATGTGGATTGTGATATTTTGGCCGACAGTGTAAGCATCACATGGTGGTGTGTAGTCATGATGTATGGAATCACCGCGGGACAGTTGCACGTGTATAAAATCTGCTCTCCGTGTTTTGGGAGGGGGATTTTACACCTGACCTGGGCCTAAATATGTCGGTCAAAGCCTTATTTTTGGGCCTTGTGAGAATCCTCTTTCAAAGAAGGGCCTGGGCCTAATTGGCCTAGGGCCGGATCTGGGCCTGATAGGAAAGAGGCGCGGGCCTGGGGGGCCTGTGTCCTGCCTGGGCCCGACAGGACTTTTTTGCATGCCTAATTGCATATTTGGCAGACGTGCAAATAAAACCTGGGCCCGGTTACCTGGCCCGGGTCTAAGCCCGGTTAGGCCCACTTCGGGACTAGAGGGCCTTACAAGCCCCCTTATTAGCTGCAAGCCCGGGCTAGGCCCAGGTCCGGCACCATGCCACCTAGGCAAGGCCTGGGCCCGACCTGATTTTGGATGGCTGACGTTGCGGCAGGCCCACCCTCCCAGCGAGGATTCAAGTCAAATAAGCATAAATTAATGAAAATTCTAATAAATTATATTAAGTTCGAGGTATTTGAAACTTCTTTTGTCGGCGTCAGAGAAAAACGAGGCTTACACATATTAGGCTGATCTCCCAGGTGCCCTATTAATAAGAAAAACAATTTTTTTACTAAAGGGATGTTAATTGTCAGTAATCATTACCTATTCACATTATAATAATGATATAGGATTAATACATGCTTGACCCTACTTTTAACCTTGTAATTTTTTGTAATAATGCTAACATTGTCATAATATTTTAAACTCAAGCATGACTTTTTATTAGGCTGCTTCAGAAATCAGGAGAGTTTGGCTAATAGCAATTGTAGAGCTCTCTCTAGTCAAAAAACCAAAAATTTTAAGGAGCTCAGCTTTCTTGAAATGATCGGGCAGGGCTAGCCCGAGCCTGGCCTAGGCCTAATAGGACTCGATCAAAGCCCTAATTCTGGGCACTGCAAGGCTCGTGTTTCAAAGAAGCGCCCGAGCCTGATTGGCCGATGGCCCGACCTGCCAAATAGGAAAAATGGCCCGGGCCCAAGGTGCCCGGGTCCGTCCTGGGTCCGACAGTCCTTTTTTGCATGCCTAATATTGAGGGGGGGGGGGGGGGGGATTCTCTACACGCATCATGAGCATTGTACAATGAGTGTACTTTTTGAAAGTATATAGTTTCTACCTAAATCACCTAGAGGGGGTGAATATGTGAATTATATGGCTTTTATGCGGAATTAAAATATTGAAAGAAAAGAACACAAAAAATAAAGAACACACACAAACACAAGGATTTATAGTGGTTCCCCGATATGGGTACTCCACTCTCCCGCCTCACCTATATAGCACGCACGACTAGACTAGGCTACTTCACTAATCTCAGATTAAAAATATCTTACAACTCGGAGTATACAACTCCTACAAACTCGGAGAACAATCACTCCTACAAAAACTCGGAGAACAAACTCTCCTACAAACTCGATCCTCTAAACTAGGTTCTACAAGAACTCGGAAGATAAACTTCCGACAAAGTATGTAAATGGATTCTCAAAAACTTTAGATTGAAAATCAATCTCTTAGAATCTCATGGAGATTCAACTTCTTCAGATCTGAGAAAAATAGATCTTCTTCTTCCTTGAATGAAATAAAAGCTTGAACTTGAACGGGGAAGAAGAAATCTTTGACTTGAACAACTTGATCTGAAAATTTATTGAGACAACAAGATTTATAGGGCACTTAAATGAATCATAACTCAGTAATCTTGTTGAATAGAATCTTAGAGAAAAATTGTGCAGAAAACTTGTCGGCGACAGAAAAGCTTCTTTGCGAGAATGAGAGTGGCCGACGGAGATTACTATCTTTCTTTTCAAATGAGCACGATTAGGGTTTATTGAAATATCCTTTAAGTATTTATAGTTCCTTCTCAAACGGTTATAAACGAGACTTAAGGAATAAGGTTCACGTGTATTGTACATGGAAGAAACCCAAAAAAGAAAAGCTGGCGGCGAATTGAAGAAAACACGCTCTATCAGCATTCGTCGAATGAACTCGTAGAATCAAATATTACTCGATGAATTCACTTATGACTCGACAAAAGGACTTAGCAAAAAGCGATGAGGCGGGAAGAAAGAGTTCTAAGTCCACTAGATAATTTCAGGAGAGCACTCGACGAATTCATCCAGTGTTCACGAGAAATCGGCAGACCACTCGATGAATTCGTCGAGTTCTCGAGTGAACAAAACTTTACTCGGTGAAAAATACTTGTCAATTTTCTCTGAGACCTCTCGAGTAAATTCAACGAATAACTAAGTCTTCATGAGATGTCTCAACGAATTCAATTTGATTTCTCGAGAGCACTCGATGAAAAGGACTTAGATAAAAATTCTTCCAATCCTGTATCCAGCAACTACTTCAACTTGTCTTCTCCATAGTGTTTGAATATGAAGTACAACCCAATAGAGAGATTTCACATGAGTCAACACCTTAGTCTACACAATGAGGGATTACATTGAATAGGCTTGTGTTTTATGACTCATTGAAACCTGACATTGGTTTGTACTTAGCAAATAATATCCTGCAAACACACAACTAAGATTCCACATCAAATACAATATCAATTCATCTTAGTTCAAGGGACACTTCTTCAAATCAAGGTTATTGTGGCTATAATACCCAACAATCTCCCCATATTTGAAGAAGTCAGAACCATGCCTATTAAGGTGAATTGCACAGGTAATAATCATAAACATAAACAAAGAGCATGGCATAAAGAAATTAACAATATGAATTAAAACATCAAAACATTAATAGATATATAAATGTTTTCAGGATTTCAACACAGTCACAACATACAACTAAGGCATCTTAGCCTTCGCATCCTTGCTTTTCTTTAGCTGCCTGACAAAGTATGCTTTTGGCTTTGGGTAGTATCTTGGAGGAGGTGGTGGAGCATTTTGATTGTTATACCCATGATCTCTGAAGTGAATTTTCCTTTTCAACTTTGTTGCCTTGTTCTTGTTGATCTCTTCCTGACTGTAATAATTCTGGGGCTCTTCATTTGAGATGTCAATTAGCTTGTATGTATCCAAGATTATTGCTTTAGAAGTTCTACTCCATACTTCAGAATATTCTCTTCTTTCTGCCACTGGCTCTCTGAATTATATGCATGGTCCTCTTCTTGCAAAAGGATCTGACTTACTGGCAAAATGACCTTCACCATATTTTCTTTTCTTTACAACATGCCATGATAGTTCAGAAATATCTTCTGGGTCAGACCAAACTTGAGTATACTGCACTGGAGGGATATGAGCTATGTCTTCATAAACTTGCTCAGGAAACGTTTGATCTTGAGATCTCCCCATCAATCCTTCATAGCCATTGAAAACTTTGATGGTTGAAGACATTGGCTTCATTAGACTTGCTCTCAACTTCCCTGCTCAATTCATGCATTTGATATAGAATTTTCTCCTCCCCCTTTCTGACTTCTTCATAGGGTTTGGAGAATTTCCTCTTTGAAGATTGACAAGTCAGCAGTGACTTGATCTCTGGTGCTTTCTCCTTGCTGAAAGATTGAGCCTTGACCTTCTAACATAGCCTAAGAATTATTATAGACATGCTTTAGACCTTCATTTGTGAAACTTACAGCCTTTACACCATTTGTAAAATAATTATCCAGGTCATCTTGCATGGTAGATACAATGTGCTTCACCTCTGTTAGGCCATTGTTTAAATCTGATTCAACCTCTTTGACCTGGTCAAACACTTGCTTCATTGATAATTCAAAGTGTTATGCTTGAGTCTTGAGCAAGGCCTCAATTTCTTGTAGCAATTCAGAATTGGAGGTTGAAGCAACTGGAGCAGTAGTACTATTTATAGGAGGCATGCCTTGGATCTCATCATTGAACATTATCTCATCAGACTGAACTCCCCCTAGAGAGGGCACATTCAGATACACTTCATTCTTCTGAGCAGGAGGTGCATATTGTAAGACCCCATTTTTTTGCTACAAAACTCGGTCTTATGACCAGAACCACCACTTTGCGGTGACACCAACACTCGGGAAGGTCAACACTACAAAACGTCGATCCTGTCGGCCATATCGATCACAGAAGAAGAAAAGTACAATTGAACCAAAAATAAGTTCAGGTCCACATCACATAATATATAAATCACAATAAGAGATGTCCACAGAGAATAACTGAATAAAAGAGGTAGTAATAAAAAGGGCTCATGCCCAGCACATCATAGCCTCGCTACAAAATCTCTCGCAGAAGCAAATCGACTAGTAAACACTCACGGATCCTGAGATTGGTGCTCCTATGCTAGACTGGCCCGCCTCCATCTGCACCGGCCTCTGGTGGGGTTGCGTCTCCTCGGTCCCCTAAAATGATATGGTCCACCGACCGTTAGTCAAAAAGATTAAGCCTCGTTTCCCACCACCCATACCCCAGTGGCTCCTAGGCACCATGCGGGAGGGGTGAAGCGGACATCAAGGGGTATATATCAAGCAGATTACATGGCCTAGCTACAGGAATATCTACCACTACACAGGTGCATATATATAATTGAAGTAGTAAATAAAGCAGGGTAACGAGCAAGTAAAGCAAGTAAAGACAAGTATAGAATAGAAAAGTAACCTTTGATTTATAGGAATGCCCATACAAACCTATAGATCAAGGGGTTGTTTAGCAAGGCCTATCGTATAAAAAAATCTCATACCAATTTATACGATAAGGGTAGGGGTTGAAATGTAATGCTTATGCTATGACATGCAGAGTTATGCTGATTAATGTTATGATCCCACAAGTGCAACACACACACCCGACTCTATGCACACAGACCTTTAGTTCCCCCTTTTTGGAGCTAGCAAAACTCCCAGGATAGTACCCCCGTAGTGGAAAATAGAAGCGGTGGGTTGGACCTCGCCCACCACTAAGTTGGTATTCATACTACCTAACCTAGACCTATCGTACACCTCAACGCGAAGAACACCGCATAGCACCTGCGTACTCTTACTGGCTGGACCATTAGACTTTCCTTGGCCAAGTGCATATCCACACTTGCCGAGTGAGCGTATCGGCGTCGGTGAGAACGACCGTCAATACCGAAGACCCACCACCTTTATGTACATGCAATTATGATTACTATACCTCCGATCCATAAGCTCCCTGGGCTAATCTGCCCGTTACCATAACCTTCTGAGCCACCGGCACGCTGGACTAACCTGCCAGTACCTACAACCACCGATCCTACCGCTCGTAAGGCCAAACCAACTAACCACCCATAGCAACGAGGTGTGGGTGAGTGTATTATTGAGTTAATCTTGCATAACAAATTATTCCTACGGTTTTGGGTTAACCATAGACTTCCTGAGGACTACCATGTGAGAGGCTTACAACGGTACTAGGAGCTATGATGGGATGAACCCCAAAGCTCCCTTTCCAAGGCACTTATTCTTATTGGTGTCTACCCTTGACCCGACCACTATTAATGTTACACTTACTAACGCTAAGTGTGTTTTACTTCACTCCACGGGAATGATGATCTTTCATCGATCCCAAGCATACTCTTGCCTCCTAATCGACCAGGCATCTCACTCCTACCCTCTTTTTGGTGACCCCTTCCAATCCAATCAGTCTGGGTGCACCAACTTTGTTGGGAATATTGCCATCAATGTTCCCTTGATTTGAAGATGCATCACTCACAATGCTAAGTACATATTGTATTTGATTAACCCTACTTTGCATCAGGAATGTGCAGGGTTAAGATATTCCAAACATTGGAATAAGTTCAGAGGTTTGTTGTCAAAACCGCTGAGAAGGAGTAGTTGTCTCAGCGGAACAGCTGAGATGAGACTAGGAGCCGCTGGGAAGTGATCTGCCCTTACTGAGCTGCAGATAGACAAAATCCGCTGAGAAGAGAAACTGTCTCAGCGGAACCGCTGAGACGAAAGTAGTTCAACCACTGAGACAGAAGGTTGTCTCATCCCAACCACTGAGACAGATTTAAATCTGGAAGAAGACAGTGGCGCGACTGGCTTTTGGCTCAAACAAATGTAAAGGATAGATAAATCATTCTATCATCTTCCAATGTGTCAGGGGCCCTTCTAAGATCCGTTGAAGACACATGGAGTATAAAAGAACATGTTAGGGCACTTTCAAAAGGAACTGTTGGTTTGCTGAAAAGAAGAAAGCTCTAATCACCGTTCCATTGACGGCTTTCAAGCTCTCTCCTTCTCCTGCTTACTGAACCAACAAGAAGACATAAGGAGAGAAGATAGCTCTTCTACTCAGAAGAGCAAGGTGATCCTTTCTCCTCTGTTGGGAATTTGCCCTCAAATTCCCTTGATTTGAAGAGGGGTCATCATGCAATGCTAAGTGCATGTTGAAAGTGCACAGTTAACCTCACTAGAATTCTCTAGAGGGGGGTGAATAGAGATTTAAAATATTTTGTGCAAAGTAAATATATATATATGTGTATGATCACAGATTAGAGCTTCCCACACACACCAACAAGAATTAAATAAATAAATAAAGTAAATGCAAGAAAAGAAATCACATCACAACACAAGAAAATATAGTGGTTCCCCAAACTTTGGGTAGCCCACTCTTCCACTCCCTTGGTAGGAATTCACTATCTTGCACTAAGTCTTTTGATAAGGAGACTCTTAGAACCACCCTGAGTCTTTTGATAAGGAGACTCTTAGAACCAACTGAGTCTTTTGACAAGGAGACTCTTAGAACCAGTACAACTGAATTTTTTGAAGAGTGATTCTAAAAACTCTTTTACAATATGTGAGAATGAAAAAAGAAAAAAAAAGAAAAAAAGTATTTAAAACAAGAATGAATCTTCTTCCTAGCAAGAAGATTGGAAGCGCAAGAAGTAGTGAATTAAATCTTTCTTCTATAGAGAGAAGAAGATTTGTAGCTTTTCCCTCTTATGTGAGAGCTATCAGAATTTGCAGCAGAGTGATTTCAGAAGCAGGAGAAGAAGAATGCTTGAATATTGCTGCAGGGCTATTTCTCAATTCTCTCTTTATCACTTGGGAGCTTTTCCTCTTTTTCAATGAGCAAAATGGTGGATCCCTAGTCCCCTTTCTCTGCCGACCTCCTTGGTTATTTATAGCTCTGTTCATTAAAATAACACTATAGGAGAGTAATCAATTAGCAGGCGGAGTATTAGAAAGAAAGAGAAATTTACATAATAGTTATATCCATAGAAGGAAAGTATTCAATCTGATTTCAAATAATGTCCATAAAGGATTTAATCAATTTAGCCAAGAATCTAATAGAGAAAAAGAAAGATTCAGAACGGCTATAAGACATAAATTGATTCCATATAAATCAGATCTATAAGATAAGGAAAGAGATCTGGCGATTTTGAATTCTGTCATAAAGATCGACGTGCGTCGAATACTATTCGACGCAAGCGTCGAATACATCCTGTCTGGACGTCGAGAGGAGAATAAGGAAGGTGCGTCGACTAGGGTGCGTCGACTTCTCAAGATACGTCGACTAGAAGTCAGAGCTACGTCGACATAGGATACGTCGACTTCTGCTTGGAGCTACTTCGACTCATTCTGATAGAAACGTCGACTTTATTTCGACGTTGCGTCGAATACTATTCGACGCATATTTACTTAGCCTTATTTTTCATTCTTAGAATTCTTATTCAACTTATGTTCAGGGGTTAAGAGAAATCATTTTCCCAACAATCTCCCCCTATTTGTCTTAACCCTATAGGAGAGAAAGCATATAATTAATACTTCACAGCATTTGTAAAGATAAGAAACATATTAAACAATCAGAAGAGAAATTGGAATAAGAAAGCATATGACAAGCATTTGTTTTTCACAAGAATTAAACCAGAAACTTCTTTCTGTACATGAAGTTGACAAAAACAGAATAAAGTTTCCTAGATAAGTTTTCAATAGCATCAAAAATGTAGCCACTGGCTCTATCAGGTCGTTCCTGGACATTCCTGATGATTGTATGCAGTTTTTCCAATAGTTTATCACCATCAGGGACTGTGTCATTTATGGAGTAGCCTTTGCTGATGATGATTGCTGCCTTTTCATCAATCATCTCAATTGTAATGTTTTGAACTTTCTTTTTAGTAGGCTTGATCTCAGGTGGTCCCTTGTTATCAACCTTGGGCCTATATTTTGTTTTCTTTTCTGATTGCTGCTTCTCAGGAATGTCAGCCATTTTTCCTTTCCCTTTCCAGGGTGAGGCATGCCATTTGTCTAATTTTACAGGTCTGTTGGGCTTCTTGTAGGGAATGTAAGTATCTTCTGTACACCCTACACCCTTCTTGTGTTTTTGACCTTTTCTAGAATGATCCCTGCCTGAGGGTTTTTCTTTTGATAAGCTTCAATATCAAACAACTTCTTTGGAATTCTGATAGAAGATTCAGCAAGAATTTGTTCTTTAGTCATTCCCTTGTTGATCTTTTCTATCCAGGCATTCCTTTTATCTTCCACTTCTTTTCTAGCTGCTTCATATTCATACAGTTCTCTTTCTCGTATCTCTTCATGCCTCTTTTCCATGTCAGGGTCATGGTACTCCTTCACAGGGCTGTTAGGAGTGATAATTGGCATCTTTTCAAATCTTTTTATTTCCTCACATGCTTTTCTATACTTCCTTTTTTTTTGCAAACTCTCTCCTTTCTTCTTTGGAGAAGTTTTGTCAGTAGGGAATGACTTCTCTTTTCCTTTTCATCTGTCCTCCTGGACTTTGCCTAGGTAGGATTTGTTTAGAGAGGCTTGCTACTTATGGAGGTAGAGGTAGTAGAGGAGGTAGAGAATAAGGTTGAAGTGGAGGTAGAGGTAGATGTGGAGATGAAGGAGAATGAGTTTTCTCTTTGGGTGGAGAGGGAACTATATCAAGAAGAGGAGTTTGTTCTGCAATAGAAGGCAGAATGACTTCAGGTAGAATGATCTCTGCTGAGGGATGATTGTCTCCTCCAAGCTCTTTTGTAGGGATGTCCTCAAGTATAGGTGTCTTCAGCTTGATGTAACTGGCAGAGAAGCCAGGGGAGTGATGTTGAAGTTCCTCCTCACATAAGGGTGCATCAATCCACATCTGTCCATTCCAATCATCAGAGGTGACTACTTCTTCCTCCCCCTGGATTTTTGGGTTCTTTACTACAGGAATTTCCCCCTGGTTATATGGGTCATCAATTCTGAATGCTGAATCCACAGCATGCTCCCCTTCAGTGTTGTAAGAGGAGGATTCACCAAAATGTTTGATGAAGGTGTAGTCAGAGTGATTTGAGAGGAGTGGAGCCTATAATGGAATTGGAGTAATAGTTAGAGAGAATACTTAGATTTGGGGAGAAGAGAGTTAAACCTGAGCTTTAAGTGAGATCAAGGACCTGCCAAGAGGGGTTTCTGGAGCAACTCTCCCCCTGGTTTATATCTTTCAGGAAGGATGTAAACCTTTGTGGCGACAGAGGTTCTTCTCGAAGAAGAGCATGAAGCTCTGGAAGAGAGGCAGATAGGGTGGCCAATTTGGCTTCACAGGTGGTGATCATATTGGAACATTCATTGGAGAAGTTGGTTAGACGTGTCTGGAAGTCGTTGAGAAGATTTTCCAGAGCATCGTTCATCGCTTTGATAAGGGCAGATTGACCAGGAGTGGGCGCCATTGAAGCAGAAAGAGAGAGAGGTAGAAGACAAAGTTTTGGCGGGTTCAGAAAGGTATATGTTATGCAATAAGAAGTATTATTTAAAGAAGATGAAACGTCAAGAAGGGAAACAAAAATCAAGGTAATCCAATCGTCAGAAGAGGAAGTAAGGATTTGATTCTAATTTTAACCTGAAGTCGTCGTTACGTCGAATGGATGTCGACGTTTGCGTCGATATAGAGTCGGCGCTCCATGGAGATTGGCCAGCCTAGAGTTCTATCGACGTGATCATAGTCTTGCGTCGATATGAATTCGACGGTGCGTCGATAAAGGATCGACGTAACTTTGTCTGATGGAAATCGGTGTCAGCGTCGAGTTTGTCTCGACGGAGCGTCGATATGTATTCGACGTATCTGCAGGAAATTTTCTTAGATTGTCTGATTTCTTTAGAGTTCCCTAACAATGGTGTTTACAAGCTTCCATCAAGCATTCCTAAGGTGTTTATGAAGTAGTTGTGATTGGTTTCATCCAAGGGTTTTGTAAAAATGTCTGCTCTTTGACTTTCTGTGGGTATATATTCTAAGGTTATCTTACCTTTTTCTACATTATCTCTAAGGAAGTGATGTCTGATCTCTATGTGTTTGGTTCTACTATGAAGGACTGGGTTAGATGCTATAGATATAGCACTAGAGCTATCACAATAAATCTTAGAGTTATTGACTTCCAGTTTGTAGTCAAGAAGCTGATTTTGCATCCATAAGATTTGTGAACAACAGCCCCCAGCAGCTATATATTCAGCTTCAGTTGTTGAGGTTGAGACTGAGGTTTGTTTCTTACTAAACCATGAGATTAATCTGTCACCTAGGAATTGGCAAGTGCCAGATGTGTTTTTTCTATCAACCCTATATCCAGCATAGTCTGCATCTGAGAAACCTATTAATTCAAAGTTGGTTTCTGCTGAATACCATAGACCTAGTTCAGGAGTTCCCTTTAGGTATCTAAGAATCCTTTGGATCAACCTGAAATCTAGCATATATGCAAGTTGCAAACATAATGTCAGGTCTGCTAGCAGTGAGATATAGAAGGGATCCTATGATTGCCCTATATGTCTTTTGATCTATTGATTTTCCCTTGTCATCCTTTTCTATAATGGCATTTGTTGCCATGGGGGTTTTCATAGAGGAGGCTGATTCACAGTCAACAACCCTTTGAAAGATGTCATCTGAGAGGGTTGAGACAAGTATGTTCATGGCCTTTAGATCACATGTTCTTGCCTTCTTCTCATCTTCTGTCCATTCAGATCTTGGAACAAGTGTTTGTGTGACATTGCCATTTGCATCCTTTCTATAAGGCTTTGGGGGACCTGTCACAGTAATATTAAACAAGTTATCATCAATAGAATTCATATTAATTCTAATTCTTGTTTTCCAAACTGCAAACTTTTCAAGATTGCACATTGGTGGTCTGGTGGAAGCATAATCTTTGATTTGTGCCATGTGAAAAATAATTGTTAGAGAAATATATATTTATAAATAAGAGGTAAGATCTTTTTGATCAAGGAGTTAACCTTTTTAGATCAACCTAGCTCTGATACCAATTGAAAGTGCACAGTTAACCTCACTAGAATTCTCTAGAGGGGGTGAATAGAGATTTAAAATATTTTGTGCAAAGTAAATATATATATATATATATATATATATATGTATGATCACAGATTAGAGCTTCCCACACACACCAACAAGAATTAAACAAATAAAGAAAGTAAATGCAAGAAAAGAAATCACAGCACAACACAAGAAAATATAGTGGTTCCCCAAACTTTGGGTAGTCCACTCTTCTACCCCCTTGGTAGGAATTCACTATCTTGCACTGAGTCTTTTGATAAGGAGACTCTTAGAACCACCCTGAGTCTTTTGATAAGGAGACTCTTAGAACCAACTGAGTCTTTTGACAAGGAGACTCTTAGAACCAGTACAACTGAATTTTTTGAAGAGTGATTCTAAAAACTCTTTTACAATATGTGAGAATGAAAAAAAAGAAAAAACAAGAAGTATTTAAAACAAGAATGAATCTTCTTCCTAGCAAGAAGATTGGAAGCGCAAGAAGTAGTGAATTAAATCTTTCTTCTATAGAGAGAAGAAGATTTATAGCTTTTCCCTCTTATGTGAGAGCTATCAGAATTTGCAGCAGAGTGATTTCAGAAGCAGGAGAAGAAGAATGCTTGAATATTGCTGCAGGGCTATTTCTCAATTCTCTCTTTATCACTTGGGAGCTTTTCCTCTTTTTCAATGAGTAAAATGGTGGATCCCTAGTCCCCTTTCTCTGCCGACCTCCTTGGTTATTTATAGCTCTGTTCATTAAAATAACACTATAGGAGAGTAATCAATTAGCAGACAGAGTATTAGAAAGAAAGAGAAATTTACATAACAGTTATATCCATAGAAGGAAAGTATTCAATCTGATTTCAAATAATGTCCATAAAGGATTTAATCAATTTAGCCAAGAATCTAATAGAGGAAAAGAAAGATTCAGAACGGCTATAAGACATAAATTGATTACATATAAATCAGATCTTTAAGATAAGGAAAGAGATCTGGCGATTTTGAATTCTGTCATAAAGATCGACGTGCGTCGATTACTATTCGACGCAAGCGTCGAATACATCCTGTCTGGACGTCGAGAGGAGAATAAGGAAGGTGCGTCGACTAGGGTGCGTCGACTTCTCAAGATACGTCGATTAGAAGTCAGAGCTACGTCGACATAGGATACGTCGACTTCTTCTTGGAGCTACTTCGACTCATTCTGATAGAAACGTCGACTTTATCTCGACGTTGCGTCGAATACTATTCGACGCATATTTACTTAGCCTTATTTTTCATTCTTAGAATTCTTATTCAACTTATGTTCAGGGGTTAAGAGAAATCATTTTCCCAACACATATTGTATTTAATAAAGCTATATTTGTGCAAGAAATACAGGCTTAGGTAACTCAAGAGAAAGAGCCAATCATGCCCTTAGATCAGGAGAAATCTTCCCTGAGAGATGAAAAATTTGCTCAGCAGAACCGCTGAGACGAAAGGTCGAAACCGCTGAGACGAGCTCACTATCTCGGCGGATCCGCTGAGACGGGAAAGGAGCTGCAGATAGAAGAGATCTGGCGTGTTCGTCAAACTCAGAAGGCAGTTCGTCGAACGCAGAGACAGATAGAAGCAAGCGCTGAGATTTGGCGTGTTCGTCGAACTCAGAAGGCAGTTCGTCGAATGCAGAGACGAGATAGAAGAAACAGCTGAGACTTGGCGTGTTCGTTGAACGCAGAACATAGTTCGTCGAACTCAGAGGATGGAAAGTTCGTCGAACACAGAATGGGGCAAGTTCATCGAACACAGAATGGAGCAAGTTCATCGAACCTAGTATGGCGTGTTTGTCGAACGTAGATTGCGAGTTCTGCCCGTGGCCCCAGCGGCATAAAGACAGTGTGGGGTCCACCAGACTCTCCCATACTTGTCAGAAGGTCTGCTAAGAGCCATTGAAGATCAGAGATGTATAAAAGAAGAAATTAGGGCACTTATGAATCTGTCTGTCGCGTGCCAAAAGAAATCAACTATTCCAGTGACGGCAGAAGCTCTCGTTTCTCTCCTCCTGCTCATTGAACAAGGAAGAAGAATCTGAGAGAGAAAGTTAGCTCCTTTACAAGAAGAAGCAAGGTGATCTTCCTTCCTTCATCTGAAGAGGAAGATCAGATAGTTGATGCCATAAACATCTCCAGCTACAAGGAAGCACAAGTTGTACAGGAGCTACAGGAGACTTCCTTCAACTTCTATCTGTTGTAGTAAGATTTAAATTCACTTTTTTGTAGGGCAACTTGCCTGAGTTTGTAGGACCAATTGGTCTGAGATTGTAGGAACTTTTGGGTTCTGAGTTGTAGGGCTTTATGGCCTGAGTTTGTAGGATCTTTTGATCTAAGTTGTAGGGCTTTATTGCTTGAGCTGTAGGAGGTGGATTCCTCTGAGGTAGGGCTTGTTAGCCTGAGTTTGTAGGACCTACTGTGGTCTGAGTTGTAGGATCAGTGGCTGATTTGAGGTAGGGCAGCTATGCCTGAGGTAGGGTTTGGGAAAACCTGAGAGATCTTGAGGGATCTGTGTTCTAAGCTCTTGGAGCCGAGATTGGAGGAGTTAGCCCTTTCTAACACACTGTTAGAAGGGTGAAGGGGGAATGTGGACTACCCATAGACACACTGTCTTGGGGAACCACTATAGGTGCTTGTGTTCTTTCTGTGTGTTTGATCATTTGCTTGCTCTAAACCAGAAAACAGATAGACTAATAAAAAGAAAATAAAAGAAACCTATTCACCCCCCCCCCCCCTCTAGGTGATTTAGAGTACATCCTTTATAAACTAACAAGTGGTATCAGAGATAGGTTCGTCAAGAAGGACATAACTATCTGACCAGATCCCATAAAGGTATAGTCATATCACAATCCAATGGCTTCCTCTAGATTGCAGAAGGAAATGAGATCTATGAAGTTGCACATATGCAGCAAAGAAAATTTTGGCATATGGAAGCAAAGGATCAGACTGTTTAAGGAAGAATCTGATCCAAGGATCTTCATTACAGTTGAAGAAGGACCTTTCACTTTTCAAACTGCCTCCACTATAGATCCAACAAGAAGAGTAGCCAAATTATTCAATGATTTGACCAAGGATGAACTTGAGTTGTTCACCATGGACAAAAGGGCCCAGAACATCATAGTTAATGCCATTGATGACTCCACATTTCAAAACTTGGTACACTACACTTCTGCCAAGGAAATGTGGGATACATTGGTAGTATATATGGAATGGACATCTGAACTAAGGGATGATAGGAAGTCACTCCTTAATCAAGAGTATGAAGCCTTCAGGCAGCAGAGCCAGGAAAGCATCTCCCTGTGCTATGAGAGGTTCTTCAGAATAGTTAATGAGCTGAGAACCTATGAGAGAGCATTCACCAAATATGAGCTGAATGACAAGTTCCTTAGATATCAAACAAGGGACTGGGACACAAAAATCTGTGTCATCAGGAAAGTGGCCAAGCTTGGTGAGACCCCAACTCATACAGTGTTTGGAAAACTGCTCTCCTATGAGATGCAACTGTCTGCAAGGAAGGAAGAGGACACCTCTACAAGGGCCCAGCCAAGGGAGAAGTCTGTAGCTCTCAAAGCTGGCAGCTCCAAGAGAAACAAGAGCAGGATGGTGTCTCCTCCAAGGAGAAGTGTTGAACCTGAAGTCAGCACCTCATGAAGCTCTTCCTCTGATGAAGAATTTGCTGCCTTTTCAAGGCAGTTCAAGAAAATGATGAAGAGGAAGCAATGGAAGAACATGCCCTCCTCATCGTCATAATACAAGAAGGAAAGCAGGAAATTTGAAAGACATCACCCAAAGGGTGACAGGTATGATTCCAAACTTAGTAAACAGGTTTCTGATAACATTATTTGCTATAGCTGCAGCAAACCTAGACATGTCATAGCTGACTGTCCAGCCAATAGAAAGGAGAATGGTGATAAGAAGCATCATCACCAAAAAGATAGGAAGGGTGAAAAATCCCTCCTAGCAAAGAAAGAAAGAAGCTGGAGTGAATCTGATTCCTCAACATCAGATTCTGAAAATGAAGAAGAAGCCTACATTGGGCTATTTGCAGCAGAAGAAGATGAAGACTACCCAGCTGCAAAGGTTGGAATCAGGGCCCCTCTATCACACTCAGATAGTGACATAGATGAGGATGATGAAGACAATGTTCAGATAGGTCTTATGGCCTTCACTGATGAGGAAGACAATCAGAATAGTTCTGACAAAGATTAGGTATTAATCTCCTCCATTTCTCTTTCTGATCATGTTGCATGTCCAAAATCTGAAGCACCTTCATCAATTGGTGGAAGTGGTTCAGAAACTGAGGAAGATGTCAATCAATTGATTGACAAGTATGATATTTTTTTGGAAGCTCTGAAGAAGAGCAAGAAGCTTGCCAAGAGGCAATCCTAGGAAATTGTTTCCCTTAAGATGACTAAAAATGACTACACTGAACCTACCACCCTGGTGGCTCAGATGAGTAGACAGATTATCCATTTACAGGGGTTAACAATTGTGCAATTAAGCACTATTTCCCTGAAGAACAAGGTCATCAAGGACCTTGAGGAGAAGCTTGTGAAGGAGAAGAGCCTGGTGACTCAATTCTCCAAGCCCAAATCTGTGATTCCTATTATTGACACCTTCTCCTCTCAAACCAATAGGAGAGGACTAGGATTCAATAAAATGGAAGTAGGAGAAGGGAGTGGAGAGAAGAGCAAGGGGAAGGCTAAGCCTCAAACCACCTTTCAAAAGGTGTTACTTCCTTCCAACAGGTATGACCATGAAAGCATTCATGGTCACTGGAAGATTGGGAGTTTCTATAGGAAGGAAAATACTCCTTCCCATAGTGGAAGAAAGGGGATGGGAATGAGTGCCATGAAGGCTCCTAATGAGGAATTTCAACTGGTCCAACCTGGACCTTTTGTATTTGGTACTTCAGCCCCTCCAGTCAAGAATAAAGGTGCAAGCTCTTCCAAATCTGCTTCTGCAAAGAGCATAACTGATGTCAAATTTCTTGACAAGGCTTGTTGCTCAGTGTCTGATGCCATCAGATCTTGTATGGCTTCCAAGCCAAAGCAGGCTGATGACATCAGGACAAAGAGCATCAAGACAGAACCTAGATTGACTTTTAGTCAAATCATTGCTGAGAGAAATAGGAAGAATGCAGTTGTCTCCCCTCCTGAACATAGGCAAAGTAATGCTAATTTCCTAGGAAATGTTCAGAAGAGGAGATATAACATTCATGAATGTTGGCGATGTGGTAAAATGGGACACTTTGTCATAGATTGTTGGTACAATCCCAATGTACCTAATGCAAAGAAGATCTTTCGTGCCAAGGGTGCAACTAGAGTAAGGCCAGTTCATCATGCTAACAAGTTCCTAGGACCCAAAGCTAGTTGGGCTCCTAAGGATAACTAAACTTCTTGCAGGTTAGACCATGTGCCAACCTCAACCAAATTTGGTACTTGGACAGTGAGTGCTTATGGCACATGAAAGGAAGAAGGGTGACATCATGATGCAGCAATAAACAGACCAGTGTGACCATATCCTCTGTTGGGTCTGAATACTTTGCTACAAGAAGCTGTTGTGCACAACCATTGTGAATTCAACATCGAGTAGAGGATTATAACCTCAAGGCAAGTAACTAACCTCATTATTGATTTGAAAGTAGAAATAATCATGTGAATTCAACATCCAATGCTATCTCTATTAATTTTAAAGTAGAATGTTCAGCTTAACCCGAACAATCTGCTTAAGCTGGGCTTCAAATTGCGCTTAAATAGCTGGGAAAAGTTTGGGTTCGACGAACGTCGAGTTTGAGTTCTATGAACTCAGTCTTTTGATGAAGCTTTAAATAAACTTAGCTGCGTTCGACGAACTCAGCCCTAGGTTGAAATTTTAGATGAACCCTCTCAGCTGATCCGCTGAGTCGATTAGGTTAACACTAAGACCTATTGTATAAATAGTCGTCTGTGTTAGATGACTCTTCACATTCACTCGCACCACTCCAGACGCTGAGATGAAACTTCTACTCTTCTTCCCAGCGTTCTTCTCTTCGACAAATGGCGCCCAAGATAGCGAAGGAGTTGCTAGAAAGATGCGAGCTAGTGAGGGATGGCTTTCTCCATGCCTCACCAGAGATTTTAAATGTCATCTCCCTCATCTCGGAAGCAGGTCTAGAATTCGTGTTATCTGAACCCTCTCAGATATTCAGGCATGAAGTGCTAGATTTTTATGCAAACGCCAAACAGTCATTTTCTAAGAATGGCATATCTTCTAAAATTGGAGAGTTTAGGGTGAAGTTGTCCCCTAAGAGATTAGAAAAGGTTCTGCGCCTACCTAGAGTGGAAGAAGAGGAGGTGTCAGCATCCGACAAGGAGCAAGCTTTATGATGGTGTGAATACAGTGATTCCCCGACCTCATCTCTGAAGAAGAAATTCTTCAACCAAAAGGGGAAGCTGTTATGTGATATTATCGGTAAAGCTCTTCTGTGCAAGCCAGACTCTCATGATAGAATTTCACAACCAATGTTTGAGCTAATAGTAAGAATCATCATGAAGAAAAGAACATGCTGGAGAAATGTTCTTTACCTAAGGATAAAGCAATGTCTGCAGGCTCGTAACTTAGGAAGAATCCTTTCACTCTTCCTGCTGAAGGCATTTCCAAGCCAATTCTCCTCCATCAAGGGTGTTAATATCCACTACTTGAAGAGATTGGATATTAAGACATTGGATAGATCAACAAGAGTACTCCCCATGAGCCAACCCTCTATGGTGGCTGAGTTGAAGGAGAAGAAGAAAGCAAGGAAGAATGAAGTAGCAGGTGCTGGGGCTCCAAGAAAGATGATAATCCTCATGTGCACATGGTAGGTGAGGGAGGTGAAAATGTCCCCAGGACATGTGGGGATGAGGAACCCCAGGGAAGAGTTGAATGTACTTCTGAGCCAACTCAGTTTGATACTGATCCAGTTGTTCCTCAAGCTGAAGATGATCTACTGAATTCACCAATCCATGGTTTCCCTAGACAGAATTCTCCACATATGGATGCCCAGAGTGAGGGGGCATAGCTCTCACTCTGGAGAAGGTGGTGGGAGTGCTAGTGAGGGGAGCACTGCCCAGATGATGGAAGAGCCAAAGATCAGAATGGTGAAGAGATCATCAGGGTAGATGACAACATGAAAGTTCTACCTTCCTCTGAAGAATTTCCCAGACAAGAACCTGTTAAGGAGAAGGGCAACAATGGAGCTGAAGAGGTGGTGGGGAAAGAAGTGGCCCAGGTAAGGTTAGCAGTTGGGCTAGACACATCTGACCTACTGAACTCAATAAAATCCATCATTAAAGGTCAGATGTTGTCTGTGAAAGAGTTAGTTGCTGAAAAGGTTCAAGGTGTCACTGCTCAAATTAGGGATGAGCTGAATGCCACAAGAGCAGCATTATCTCAGGAAATTCAAGCAAGTGAGCATAGAATAGAGTCATGGGTGGCTGCAGTAAGGACTGAGCTGAATACCCAGATCCATGATGTCTCTACTGCTTCTGCTCATATCCTCCAGCAAATAACTAGGTGGTTTGAGATGGCCAAAGGCACTGTTGCTGCCCAACACACTGTTCTGAAGCAAATTGCTGGTCATCAAGGAGTCTCCTCAAAGGATATTACATATGTAAAGAATCAGCTTTACAAGAATGAAAATGTCTGGGAGAAAGCTGTTGCCAGGATGGCACAAGTGGCTAACACATCCAATAGCCATGTCATGTCCCACATTGACAAGGCCAAGGAAAACATTTTGGAAGAAGTGGACAGTACTTTCCAAACTCTCTCCCAATCCATAATAGATCAACACTCTGAAATAGAGAAAAAGATATTTGAAGAAGGCAAAACGGGGGAGGCGAAGGTTGCCAAGCTAAGTGCTAAACTGAAAGCAACTCACATAAGGTTAAATACCAACATAAATAATGCCCACCAGCTGCTACTCACTAATCAGGAAGCACCTACAAGCAAGTGGTGGAAGAGGTCAATAATGCATCAAATGCAATTCAAGAAAATCTTCTAACTATGGTTAAGAAGGTAAATGATGATCATTGGATCACCAGTCTAAAGGTGTTACAAGGAACAAGAATTGCCTTAAACCTTCCTGTATTTAATCCAAACAGACCCGAAGATTTTGACTTTCAAGGTCAATCTGATCAGATTCAAGATGAATGGGAATCTAAGAGGAGAAGGAGAGAGGGCATTCAAACTGCTGAAGAATATATGGCCCAGAAGAGGATGGAAAGAATAGATGATCCATTTTATGAGGAAGACAATTTGGAATTGGACACAATTGTAGTCAACACCTGGGTCAGCCATGGCAATACACTCAAGGATATTGACCATGTCTACTCATCTACTGAATGGATCAAGCACATAGAGAGGGAATCTCTAAGGGAAAGGATTCTCAAAGAAAATATGGTAAGAAGGGAAACTCCTATAAAGATTCCCCCAAGATACCTTCCCAAGCCATTTCTATACTTCAAAGTGAAAGAAAGGATGAAGACTGCTGCTGAAGCTAGGAAGAGAAAATCTGAAGAAGAAGGAGAAAGCTCTTCCCAAGGATCATCCAAGAAGACTCTACTCTTAGAAGCTCCTTAAATTATTCAATGTATAAATATGACTTGAACTGATTGTTTATGTCTGTTTTAATCATTTAAATGAAATGATATTTCATCTTCTGAAAATCATATTGTGTCATTTACTATTAATATATGTATGTTGCACTTGAATATCTGTGTTTCTACCTTCAGTATTTTGTGCTAAGTACTTACCGTAATGAAGAAATGCTGAATCTTCACTTAATGAACATAAATGTAAAACATCTTTATGTGTAGTTGACATTTGTATCTAATGATAATTCACGTAGGAAATAAACTGTTAATGTCAACAGAAATCTTCTTTATCTTCATATGTCATGAAATGCAATAACTCTCAATATCTGTGATATGACATATTCTTTGATTAAGTTGCTACTTAGCATTGGCAGGTATTTTGCCCTCTTCAAATAGGGGGATATTGTTGGGAATTTGCCCTCAAATTCCCTTGATTTGAAGAGGGGTCATCATGCAATGCTAAGTGCATGTTGTATTTGATAAAGCTATATTTGTGCAAGAAATGCAGGCTTAGGTAACTCAAGAGAAAGGGCCAATCATGCCCTTAGATCAGGATAAATCTCCCCTGAGAGATGAAGAATTTGTCTCAGCAGAACCACTGAGACGAAAGGTCGAAACCGCTGAGACGAGCTCACTGTCTCAGCGGATCCACTGAGACGGGAAATGAGCTGCAGATAGAAGAGATCTGGCATGTTCGTCGAACTCAGAAGGCAGTTCGTCGAACGCAAAGACAGATAGAAGCAAGTGCTAAGATTTGGCGTGTTCGTCGAACTCAGAAGGCAGTTCATCAAACGCAGAGATGAGACAGAAGAAACAGCTGAGACTTGGCGTGTTCGTTGAACGCAGAACACAGTTCGTTGAACTCAGAGGATGGCAAGTTCGTCAAACACAGAATGGGGCAAGTTCGTCGAACACAAAATGGAGCAAGTTCGTCAAACCCAGTATGGCGTGTTCGTCGAACGCAGATTGCGAGTTCTGCATGTGGCCCCAGCGGCGAAAAGACAGTGTGGGGTCCACCAGACTCTCCCATACTTGTCAGAAGGTCGGCTAAGAGCTGTTGAAGATCATAGATGTATAAAAGAAGAAATTAGGGCACTTATGAATCTGTTTGTCGCGTGCCAAAAGAAATCAACTATTCCAGTGACGGCAGAAGCTCTCATTTCTCTCCTCCTGCTCACTGAACAAGGAAGAAGAAACTGAGTGAGAAAGTTAGCTCCTTTACAAGAAGGAGCAAGATGATCTTCCTTCCTTCATCTGAAGAGGAAGATCAGATAGTTGCTTCCATAAACATCTCTAGCTACAAGGAAGCACAAGCTGTGCAGGAACTACAGGAGACTTCCTTCAACTGCTGTCTGCTGTAGTAAGATTTAAATTCACTTTTCTGTAGGGCAACTTGCCTGAGTTTGTAGGACCAATTGGTCTGAGATTGTAGGAACCTTTGGGTTCTGAGTTATAGGGCTTTATGGCCTGATTTTGTAGAATCTGTTGATCTGAGTTGTAGGGCTTTATTGCCTGAGCTGTAGGAGGTGGACTCCTCTGAGGTAGGGCTTGTTAGCCTAAGTTTGTAGGACCTGTTGTGGTCTGAGTTGTAGGATCAGTGGATGATTTGAGGTAGGGTAGTTGTTCCTGAGGTAGGGTTTGGGAAAACCTGAGAGATCCTGAGGGATCTGTGTTGTAAGCTCTTGGAGCCGAGATTGGAAGAGTTAGCCCTTTCTAACACACTGTTAGAAGGGTGAAGGGGGAAAGTGGACTACCCATAAACACACTGTCTTGGGGAACCACTATAGATGCTTTTGTGCTTTCTGTGTGTTTGATCATTTGCTTGCCCTAAACCAGAAAACAGATAGACTAATAAAAAGAAAATAAAAGAAACCTATTCACCCCCCCCCCCCTCTAGGTGATTTAGACTACATCCTTTATAAACTAACATCCTCAACTGAAGTGAATGATCAGTTAGAAGCAAGGACTGAAGTTTACATTCAGCCAAGTTTCAAGGAAGCACCAGCTATGTAGGAACAACAGAAGACATCATTCCAGTGTTGTCTAATGTTGTAAGCTTAACATTTATTCTCTATAGGAACTGTATTGTTCTGAGCATGTAAGGCACATTGCCTGAGGGTGTAGGGTTTCTGAGCCTGAGGTTGTAGGGTTGTTTAGGCATGAGCTTGTAGGGTTGTTTAGCCTGAGTTGTAGGGCAATTTGCCTGAGAAGTAGGGCTTCTTGATAGGCCTGAGGTAGGAGGTCAAGGGGGTATCTGAGCTGTAGGAGTGGGAGAACTCTGAGAGGTAGGGCTGGTTAGCCTAAGGTAGGGCTTGGAGCAAGCCTGAGAGATCCCGAGGGATCTGAGTTGTAAGCTCTATTAGCTGAGATTGGAGGAATTGGCCATGTCTAACACACTGTTAGAAAGGTGTAGAGGGAAAGTGGACTACCCATAGATACACTTTCTTGGGAAACCATTATAACACACTTGTGTGTACTAGCAAAAGTAATTAAGTAAAAATCAAAGACACCTAGTCACCCCCCTCTAGGTGAATTAGTCTACATACTTATTGTTCACCCGGAAGATAGCAGCATCAAATTGTCTTAAGGAGACCGCACGGTCTAACATATGAGACCGATTTAATTAGACCGCGCGGCCTAGCTAACAAGATCATCTTATGAATCTCGTAATTCTGGTTCGACAATCAATCCTAAGCTCGCGCGGTCTGATTTCACTTCTTCGCATAACAGGTAACCCTCTCACCTTTGTCTAACTTCTCATAAATTTCAGGCAGCCCGTATTTTCGAAAGCTACCCGTCTGGGCATCCCCCATGTCTATAAATAGGGGGGTAGGGCTCCTTAAGAAAAGGACTTTTGGAGTGGGGGTAAAGAGAAAAAGAGGGCGATTGCTGGAACAAAGCGGTCTCAATTTTCAGCTCGCTCTATCTCACTTAATTTCGGTCTGTTCCAAACCTCTTTTTAGTCACTAACCTTTTCTTTTGCAAGAACATTTTTCACAACCAAGGACCGAGTAGCTGGCAATCCATAGTCCCATTCTCATTTTCAAAGCACGAGTCGCGGAGAAGGCAATTTTTGCATCAACAGAAAGAAACACGCGACCTTCAGATTTGGATTTGCTGGTGAAGTATAGCGGTCTAAATATGTCAGACCGAGAGTTGAGAAACCAGACCGATGCAGGTCGCGCGACATCAGATGATTTGGAAATATGTTTTGAGCGAGACCTCGAGCAAACCTGTCAAGAGTTCGCTCGAGTACAGCTCCAGACCGCCCAGCATATGGAAGCGATGGGGAAAGCTCTCGGGATAATCTCTCAGCGATTGGCTCCTCAAGCTGTTGAGGCCGCAACACCTGCAGTCATTCAACCAACTTGCGGACAGGTTTTTGACCGCACAGTTCTCGAACCTGTCACGCCCCTGCGATCGCAAGGAGTCGAGCTTGCTGCTCGGCAGGAATTTTTTCAGGCCGCTGCCCGGGGAAGTCCTGCCCGGGCCTTGAATTTTCAAGAAAATGTCGCTCCTCGCTCTGTCGACTTACAGGAAGAACCATCTCCATTCGTAGAACAAGTTAGGTGGGAACCTGTTCTGATAGGTTTCAGAGAGCCCAGGCTTCCAGTATACACCGGAAGGGATGATCCAATCTCTCATCTGCGGGCTTTCGAAGCTGTAGTATCGATGAGGACCTTGTCTGAGGCTCTTCGCTGTAAGTTGTTTGTAACCTCTCTCGGAGGCGAGGCTAGATAATGGTTCTTTAACCTCCCTTCCAGGACTGTTGCCAACTTTGCGGACCTAAGGAGAGAATTTCTCTTAAGATTCGCCACCTCGAGAAAGCGGAAGAGTGGACCCGCAGCTCTTTTCAAAATCAAACAAGGAGAAATTGAGACAATAGATCATTTCGTCGCTCGTTTTCATGAATAAATCTTAAGTATCTGTGATGTTGGCCCCGTCCTCCATCAAGCCGCATTCATTAATGCCTTACGAGAAGGCCCTTTGAAGTTAAAAGTCACCACCAAGCAGCCGAATTCTTACCAAGAATTAATTTCAACTGTGAATAGGTTTATTGAGGGTGAAATCTGCAACCCAGAATTCGTCTCGTACCTCTCCAGTATGGCTTACCAGGGTGGAAACAACTCTTCTTCTTCTTCGAACCCTCAACAACATCAGAAGACAACCCGCCAAGAGTATCAACCTCATGTCTCCAGAGGCAGGAATTTTCGTCATCATCGCCCGAGCAACAACCATCAACAACTCACCCAATGGCAACAAACAGCTCAGGCTCAGGCGTTAGCCTGTCTTGCTCTCCTACCCCTTCCCACTAATCAACCTAGACAACTTTTTAACAATTCGCAAGAATGTTTTGCAGATCTACCTCTTCCAATTTCAGAGATTTTGGAAATTATTGAAAGACAACCCTTCTTCAAAAGACCAGCCCCCATGAAGACCGACATCAAATTCTGAAATCAAAGCCTCTATTGCGAGTTTTATAAAGAGAGAGGGCACCAGACTGAAAATTATAGGGCGCTCAGATTCTTGATTGAAAAAATCCTCAAGGAAGGGAAACTCCAAGATCTAATCAACAAAAAAGTTGAAGATCGGTCGAAGAAGGCGAAAACCGTTGCTGAGGTCGGTTGGGAGTGCCAGGAGGTAGAAGATGCTGGTCTTTTTGTCAGTCTCCATATCGGTTGTGAATGTGTGGAGGCAGACAATGAAGGGGAAAATGGTCTGCTCTTCTGCATCCATGGAGGTGCTGGACTTGAATCTTCCAAAAAGTCTAGCATATCAAGAATCTTCAGGGATGAAGTCTCTGTTGCCTCTGCCTCCGCTCCAACCCCAGAAGTGGTCATCTTCAGCAAGGAAGATCTTCCACCCCACGGGAATCCCTTTAACGATGCACTTGTCATCAAGGCTGTGATAGAGAACTTCACAGTCGAGAGGGTTCTAGTGGATACTGGGAGCTCCGTGAACTTATTGTTCAAACCTATCTTCGAAGCTCTGAAAACTGGGAAACATATGCTTCCTACTGAAGGCCCTCTTTATGGCTTCTCAGGAGAAAAAAGGAGGTCGAAGGAAGAGTTTCACTAACCGTGATGATGGGGGGATCATCAAACAAGCTGAGTTCGTTGTAGTAGATGCACCTAGCAGCTACTACGCCATTTTTGGCAGACCTATCCTTAATCAGTATAGGGCAATAGTTTCAACTTTTCACCTCGCACTAAAATTCTCTGCCCATGGAAAGCAGTTCAGGGTTAGGAGTGATCCTAAGCTAGCCCGAGAATGTTATGTCAGGACAGTTAGCTTCATTGACATAGGTCCTCAGTTGGGAGTCAAAGAGAAAGTGTTGGTGCCATTGCGTTCCGAATAAGGGGATCGCAGTTCTTAATTTTGAGTTTGTTTGTTAACCAACAATAATTCTCTTTTATTCTCAACCAATAAACCCCCTTAAGCATTTTCGGAACTAAAGTTTGTAAGTAAATATGCATCAATAAAATATGTCTTTGCCTTCATCCCTTTTTATCTGTCATTACCTCATTTAGCTTAGATTGATTCCAAGTCAATTATTTCTTGTCTTATCATTTGTTCTAAAAAATGCTGGTTACCTACTCTCTGATACACTCAGGTCAGAAATGGACATTTCAGAAGAATTCATCTTAGAAGATCATGAAGTTAAAGATAAAAATAAAGCTGAGGGAACTTATTTAGAACCAGCCCAAAGTATCCAGCTTATTGCAATAAAAGGAGATGAGAACAAAACACTCTCAATTAACGCCGAACTTTCCGAAATCGAAAAAGAAGAGTTGACAACTTACTTATTCAGAAATCTAGATATATTTGCTTGGTCCGCAAATGACATGCCAGGAATGGATCCTGATATAGCATGTCATCATTTAAACATAGATCCAACTTTTAAACCGGTTCAGCAGAAGAAACGAGCAGTAGAAGATACTCTAGCCGAACCAATTGGAGAAGAAGTTCAAAAGCTTCTCAGAGCTGGTTTCATCCAGGAAGTACAATACACTGACTGGGTCTCAAACATAGTTATGGTAAAAAAGCCTGGCGGCAAGTGGAGAATGTGTGTAGACTTCACCAAGCTCAATAAAGCCTGTCCAAAGGATTGTTATCCTTTACCCCACATAGATTCTCTGGTTGATACAGCAGTTGGATTTCACTACACGAGCTTCCTAGATGCATTCTCGGATTATCATCAGATCAGAATACATAAACCAGATATTCCTCACACCTCTTTAATAACAAACAATGGATGTTTTTGTTATAAAGTAATGTCTTTTGGTTTAAAGAATGCAGGAGCAACCTATCAGAGAATGATGGATTTCGTATTCAAGAAACAGAAAGGCAGAAATCTCGAAGTATATGTCGATGACCTTCTTATCAAAAGTAAACATTTTTCAGTTCACTTAGAAGACCTTGAAGAAACCTTCTCAACACTCCGAGTGTTCAATATGAGGCTAAACCCGCTGAAATGTGTTTTTGGCGCTAACAAGTGTAAGTTCTTAGGACATCTTTTGACTCCAGATGGCCTTGAACCTAATCCAGATAAGGTTAAGGCAATTCTTGAAATGGCACCGCCAAGGTCGCCAAAAGAGGTTCAGCAGTTGGGAGGTAGAATGGCAGGGTTAAGCCGATTTATATCTCGATCATGAGATAAAAGTGCTCCCTTCTTCATAATTCTCAGGAAAGCCTCCAAGTTCGAGTGGACAGAAGAATGTGATTCAGCATTCACCCAGCTGAAGAAACAACTAACATCGATCCCTCTCCTCCAAAGCCCCCGTAAGGGTGAAAATTTATTTTTGTATTTAGGTGTTGGAGCCGATGCAATTAGCTCAGTTTTAGTAAGGGGAGAAAAGAAGAAACAATTTCCAGTTTACTACGTCAGTAGAATCCTGAAAAATGCGGAAACTAGGTATCCGATATTAGAAAAGCTTGCTTTAGCACTTATCATTTCAGCTAGGAAGCTCAGACCTTATTTTCAACCCCATTCAATTCAAGTAGTAACAGATCCACCCCTGAAGAATGTGCTAGAAAAGCCAGAACACTCAAGCAGGTTGGCTAAATGGGCTATCGAGTTAAGTGAATTCAATATCTCGTATGTTCCTCGAACAGCCATAAAAGCACATCTGAGGATGATATCGGAAAACCTATACCTTGGATAATTTATGTCGATGGGGCTTCAGGAAAAAATTCTTCAGGAGCAGGGGTAATCTTGGTTAACCCGAAAGGAGTTAGAATAAATCAAGCTTTGAAATTTCATTTTTCAGTCACCCATAACCAGGCATAATATGAAGCCCTCTTAGCAGGACTTCGTTTTGCCAAAGAATAAGTATCGAAGATATCAAGGTTAAAATAGATTCATTAGTTATGGCGTCTCAAGTAAACAGCACCTATGAAACTAGAGAACCAGTCTTGAAGAAATATCAGAAGATGGTAAAGCAAGAGATCGGAAAGTTCAAGAGTTTCACTATCCAACATATCCCTCGATCAGAAAATTCAGACGCAGATCACTTAGCTAAATTCGGGTTATCATCAGGAGGAACCACATCAGATCTCTTCCATCCAGCAATTGAGGAAGAGTCAGTAATGCAGATCGATCATAAAAGTTCCTGGATGGATCCTTTTATGCTATATCTTTCATCAGGAGAATTCCACACTAGTGTAAAAGATAAAAAAAGGTTCAGATTAAAAGCGGCTTACTATTATCTGATCTCAGGTATCTTATATCGAAAAAAAATTTAGCTCCTTTATCTAGGTGCATCTCAGAAGAAGAAGTTCCGATTATTCTCAGAGAAGTACACTCAGGTGAGTGTGAAAGTCATTCAGGTGCACGGACTCTAGAAAAAAGGATTTTGAGGCAGGGATATTTTTGGCCCAAGATAAGGAAAGATGCAGCAAACTACGCTAAGAAGTGCATTCAATGTCAGAAATTTGCTCCGCTCCAGCATCATCCTGCCCAGCAGTTGAAGTCCATCATGACTCCCTGGCCGTTCGATGTATGGGGAATGGATCTTCTAAGACCTTTTCCCACTGCAAGTGGACAGAGGCGTTTTATTCTGGTTATGATAGATTACTTCAGCAAATGGATTGAAGCAAAAGCTTTAGCTAAAACAACTACCCAGATAGTAAAAAAAATTATCTGGGGAGAAATTATCTGCAGGCATGGAATTCCAATGGCCATAATAACAGACAACGGGCCTCAGTTTAACAATTCAGAAATGATTAACTATTGTGATGAAATAGGAATTGAGCTTCGATTTGCATCAGTCCATCATCCAAGGAGCAATGGGCAGGTAGAAGCAGCTAATAAATGTATTCTAAATCTTCTCAAGAAAAAGGTAGAAAATATCAGGGGCAATTGGGCAGAACAACTCCTTGCAGTTCTCTGGACTCTTAGAACTACCCCAACAAGTGCGACTGGTGAAACCACCTTCAAATTATCTCATGGTTCGGAAGCTTTAATTCCAATCGAGCTTGAGGTAAAAAGTCCCAGGGTCTTATTGGCTCAGCAAAACAAGGATACCTGGATAGGAGATAATAATGAAGATCTCAAACATAGCCTCGACTTAATTGAAGAATTAAGAGACGGAGCTATAATAAGGCAAGAAGAGATAAAAAGAAGAATGGCGAGATATTTCGATAAAAATATAAGAATCAAAGAATTCACTACTGGAGACCTGGTTTTAAAGAAGGTAGATGCAGCAGCTAGATCCAGCTCAGTCGAAAAATTAAACCCAAATTGGGCAGGTCCATATATCATAAAAGAAGTGTTGAAAATGGGGCTTATCACCTCAGCACTTATGACGGAAATGAGATAGCAAACACCTGGAGTGGAGATGATTTGAAACATTTTTTCTCTTAAAACAGGCTTCTCATTATTCTCTCTCTACCTCTCTTAGCAATGTATTCATCTCAACAGTTACTAGACGAAAGTTATTGACTTTCCGAGTTTTTTCCATGTATATTTTTATATGTGATCGAAATGAATCAAAACAAATAAACTTAAAGACATGCCAAAGCAGATATCGCTGGATCATACATGAACCCCATGGATTGACGCTGAGCGTAACACCTACATTTACCACGGATTGCGGGGAGATTTCACTTCCATGCAGCAGTAGCTCACCAATCTCATTTGAGAGGGTTCTATATGATATCCCGGATCTTGGACGATATGTGAGCACACCACTGCATCAAGGGAGGTCTTGGTGAATGCCACCTATGTCGTGCCTTCAGATAATGGCAACAGGCCATCACAGCCTGCTACACTCGAATACTATTTGGTTGTCCTTTCTTAAAAATAGCCATTAAAAGACAATATAGATGGCACTCTCCTTAACCCTGTCCAAAAGGTCACTTCATATATTTCTTACCCTATGATCATACTAAGATCACCTCGTCTGTTTCATTTATTTTGAAGCCATAATGTCATCTCATCCCCCTCCCTCTGTTATCTTCTCAACCCCCAGGGTCATTTACCAAAAGCACCATAACTTTAAATAAAATTACAGGTGGTCATTGTTTTAAGCTATGGTTTCTTTCTCAAAACAAGGTCAAGCGATCTCTAGATTCAAACAGCTCCAGAAGAATCTTGACATAATTCAGAAGCATCTCAAAAAAGTCTCAGAACTCTCCAGGCCCCGGTATCCAGAATAATTGTTATTTAAAAATATGGAGTCAAAGTGCGATCTGCAGTACTAAGATCGCTACATCTTACTCGGTATTCAGTAAAGCTCTTCGATAAAAATGATTGAAACAGTATTAAGACCGCTCGATCATAATTCGAGTTCGACTAATCATTGAAAAGATAACTTGCAAAATTATTACCATCTTTTATGAAATAGCAGAAGGTGGGAAAAGAAAATATACAAAGACAGATGCTGCAATCAGATAAAGTTATGCAAGGAGAAAATGCTATTCTATTTTACTATTTCTTCATTTAAAAGTTTTCATTACAGAAAAAATGAACTAAAATTTAAACCGACATATCAGCAGCCGAACACATTAAAGAAACAAAATATTTTTCCCACTTCTTCTTTTTCTTGGAGGGTGGGTCTTCATCTTCAGAAGAATCAAAGTCAGCGTTGAGTTCGCTCGAACTAGAGGATTCTCCCAAAGAGCCAATATCAGATTTTGCCGCCGAACTCAGCTCTTCATCTGGATCGAACTGACTCCCACTCTGCTCATCTTCGCCTCTAATCAATGGCTGGCTGAAATCAGCATTAAGGAAATCTTCCAGACCATCAAAGTCGAGGTCATCAGATACAACGGGTATCCTCAGAAATCTGAACACCATTATCTCGCAACTTAGAAATAGTCATTTCAACTGCCTCATTTATTTCTTCTAGCATCACTTTCCGGTAAGCCGGATTATTTTCGCCATACATCTCTTTCTTTGTTTTCTACAAAGGAAAAGATCATAGGTCAATATCACCCAAAACAAAGCAAATGAGAAGAAAGAAATCAGATCACGCAATCTCAAATTACCTCCAGCTCAGCCTTAACAGCCTTATTCTCCGACATATATCTCTGAAGCAGACTGCCCATGTGATGACTATAGACCTGATGCCTAAGACCGGTCTGCGAACACATATCTGGGATAAGGGTATCTTCCCAACTATAAACTTCCTTGAAATTTTCTTCGCCATATAAAGCAGCTGAGACTGCTCCAGCATGGAGAGAAAGCTCACCGCCCCAGTTCGGGAGGGACGTGGAAACCCCCACATGTTTTCCTATAGGATCCCATTTCATGAGCGGTCTCCCTTGAAGATCAGTCATGGATTTCCTATAACCATATAAACCGAATGATATATCGGAGTAATCTGAAGGGCCAGCGATCTGAGAAAGGTATTGGTCTCGATTTTTCTTCAATCTTTTTTCCCTCTGAGTAAGCTCGCCCTCTGGAGCATAAGGTAAAGAAGAAAGAACTTGCAAGATCGCTACAAGAAAGAAATTCAAGTAAGTTCAAAAACTCATGATAAGCGGTCAAAGCATAAAAATCGCTCGAACTCACTATCCTTTCGTCTGATGGAAGAAACCTCAGCCCAAAGCACCAGGTAATGATCCAAATCAACCCTTTTTTCTTTAAGCATATCTTTTATCTGCTTTTCAATAGTAGACAGACATTTTGGTTTTCGGAAGACCGATTCATCTCGAAGTTTGGCCGTGTCCGGAGACCGCCTAATCTCCCCTGAAAAATCAAATACCTCTCCGCCCAATTCGGGACCTTGTTAGGGAGATTAATGACTTTTAGACCGCTACAAGTAAAATAAAATAGGCCTTTGAAATCTTCCTTTCTCGAGCCCTCCTTCAAAATCTTCAGGGTGAAAAGAGATCTAAATAGATCTAGAGTGAACCTAATGTTGACCGATCGCAAATATCTTATGTAGGTAAAAATTAATGCAATAGAGTTTGGAGGGAGCTGCCCAGGTACAGGACCGTAATATCTGAAAATTTGTTTCATTTCCCACGGCAGAGGAAAACAGAAACCATGGTAAAAGTGGTCAATAGGAATTGCGATCTCATTCTCTCCGCACAAATTAAGGCGCTCACCTGCGGCGAGCAGGCGAATCACTATCTGCGAGCTCATAGGATAATCCCTCAGAAAATCCAAATACTCGACTTGAGAAAGGCGGCAAGGGCGCTGCTCGATCTCAAGAAAAAATTTACAAGCACCAGCTCGCGCGGACAACATTCTTCAAAGAAAATCTAGACCGCTTAGGTATAAAGTTCCAGGAGAGCGTATTTAATAAGGTCACCGACCGAATATTTATAGTCACGAAGGCAATCAAGTTATAATCATTACAAAAATCCTGACCCATTGAGACCGCAAATTCAAACCGCATAAGACAAGCAAAAATGCTACATGATGAAGTTTCAGACCGAGCGATCTCAATATATATATTTTCTCATAACTATAAGAAAAATTTATAAGAGTCATGAGATAGATAAAAACTGACCAAATCCACAACATAAATACACATCACAGTAATCTGATCAAGTCCCTCAAATATACAAACCATAAAATAGGTAAAAACTATTTTGGAAGATCCTTTTTCTTTCCGAGGAAAGCTACCCTGTTCTGAAGCTTATTAACCGCTGTAAGCGTCATACAAATACTCGTGTTAGCATCAACAGCATATCGCTGAAGATCGCCAGCATCTCGCTTCAGCTCTTCCCAATTGACGACTTCTTCCTGGTCCGCGATCATCAGGAGCAGCGTTGGACGATCCCGCGAGCAGAGAAGCAGGAAAACATGTTCTTAATTGAGAAAATGCAGTATGAAGAGCATCAGCTTTTCCTCTAAAGATATTATTTCCTCCTTAGATTCACAGAGCCTTCTCCGAAGATCGATTACCTCTTCCTCCAGCTTTTTCTTACCATCTTTTTCTCGTTGTTCGAGCGATCTCCGCTGCTCATTTAATTTTTGCTCATTTTTAACCAAGGCCGCACGAAGTGTTTTAATGGTGTCTTCTTCAGCTAACAATACCTCATCTTTTTCTCGCAACTTTTTCTCAATATCTTTTTCCCAAGCCTGGAAAGCTTGAATCATCTGCATAAGGGGAGATGCAAGCAGTGGAGGGGGAGGTAGACCGGTCTGAGGAGCGATCAACCCACCCTTTTCCAGCAGGTTTTGTGCCTCCATATCTTCTCCTGCAGCCAAAAAGCAGTTTTCAATCAACTACAAACCCAAAGAGGAAGTTTAACAAGCATAATACACATACTTGGAGAAATGGAAACAGGATGGATAGAAAAATCATCTCGAGCGACCTCGGAGACCGCAGGTGAAGGATCTAAAATCAGACGAAGGGGATGCTTTCGGCGTTCAAGATCTATCTTTTCTAACTGTCTTTTTTGCGATCGATCCCCTTCTTTTCTTCGTCATTTTAGATCTGAAGAGCTAAGGAGAATATCATCGGTCTCAATAAGAATGAGCTCACGTCGCCGAGCTGGAGATTGTGGCCTAATGTAGATTGGCAGAGAAATATCAAGTGGAGCGGTCAAGAAAGGCTTACCAGCCCGGATTGAAAAAATAGCGGTCGCACGGTCTTCGGCCTGTCTCGTCGCTATAGTATCATCCTCAAAAGATAAAGGTTTTTTGGCAGCAAGACTTTCTTTTTCCTTAAGCATCTGAGCTTCAAAGGTAAGCCGGTCTTCCTCCCCTTTTTCTTGACTTCCTTCTCTCTCTCCATCATTTTTCTTCAAGATAGTACCCAAGACCGTTTCGGTCTCCTTTGAGACTGCATCAACCTTCTCAGGATCACCTTTTCTCTTTTTCTCCTCCTTTTCTCAGACCAACTTCCCTTGGTTTTCTTCTCTTCTCTTCCTCTCTTCTAATTCTTTTTCTTTCTTTCCTCTTCCTTTTCTTCTCCTTCTTCTTTTTCTTCTTCTACTTCTTCTTCTTCTTCTTCTTCTTCTTCTTCATCTCCTTCTTCTTTCTTCTCCTCTCCTCCATCTCCATCTTCTAAATCAGGGATCTGGTCGAGGTATCGCGCGGTCTCAGGATCGGGTGTCTCAACCGTGTTTACAGGCGCTGCAACTCCCTCTCTAGAAGCCCCAAGCTTCTTTCTAGAGTTCTCCCCTAAATTCACTTCTAAATCTTTTTCCTTTGCCTTCTCCTCCTTTTCTTTCTTTCCCTCATCATTCTTCTCTTCATCTTCTTTTCTTTTCTTTTCTTTCTCCTCTTTTTGTAGTTGTATCTCATTATCCAAGGAGGCCCTATGTTGTTTTGATACCAGCTCCATCCGCTATTTCTCTAGAACAGCCTGACCTAATTGTTCCTCAGTCTTGACAACAACAAGAATATCTGGTGTATAGCTTCCAGGATCTTGTAAAGCTCGAGACCGCTCATTCTCAAAAGGGTCGAGCGACTACAAACGGTAAAAAAAAAGGAATGTTAACGAAACATGCCAGAAAAAAGCCTTGAGACCGCAGCTACCTGTAGAGGAGCGATCTCAAGCAGTCCAACAGAACAAGCACTGACGGATTTGATCGCAAGGGTCTTGGCAAGAAGCTTCAATTTGTCCTTTTTTATCTCAACCCCCCGATCTATGATTTGTTGTCTCATCTTTTAAGCTAAAGATACCTTTTCCATGACGCTGGCTGAGATATCTTTGGAGGACATTCCAGCAGAAGACAAGTTTCCTGTCTGATTGGTCTCTTTAGCTCCTAAAGATGAATCTGTAAGGTCCAAAAAATTTGAAGTCGCCGAAGTAGAAGGTTTATTCAGCATTTTTTCAGATGAGTCTTTTAAAGGTGATACGATCATCTTTCCCTTTTTGAAGGGAGGTTTTCTTGAAGACACCGAAGGAATGACTCCTTTTTCAGCTATCACACTTTTTACCAAACCCATGATCGATCGGGATTGAGGTAAGTTCAAATTCCAGACCGACCGAAAGATTTCTACCTCCAGGATTCACTATTGGCAAAAAATACAAGGAACCCCCAGGTCTATTTATAGCCTGAAGAAAAAGATTAAAATATTTCAAACTTTCGCGATCTCCGCGGCCTGGTGTTAACATTTTCGAAGCACCTCGGAACTTGAAAATGTGCGGGGATTATGTTCACCCGGAAGATCGCAGCATCAAATTGTCTTAAGGAGACCGCACGGTCTAACATATGAGACCGATTTAATTAGACCGCACGGCCTGGCTGATAAGATCGGCTTATGAATATCGTCATTCTGGTTCGACAATCAATCCTAAGCTCGCACGGTCTGATTTCACTTCTTCGCATAACAGGTAACCCTCTCACCTCTGTCTAACTTCTCATAAATTCCGGGCAGCCCGTATTTTCAAAATCTACCCGTCTGGGCAGCCCCCACGTCTATAAATAGGGGGTAGGGCTCCCTAAGAAAAGGACTTTTGGAGGGGGGGTAAAGAGAAAAAGAGGGCGATTGCTGGAGCATAGCGGTCTCAATTTTCAGCTCGCTCTATCTCACTTAATTTCGGTCTGTTCCAAACCTCTTTTTAGTCACTAACCTTTTCTTTTGCAAGAACATTTTTCACAGCCAAGGACCGAGTAGCTGGCAATCCATAGTCCCATTCTTGTTTTCGAAGCACGAGTCGCGGAGAAGGCAATTTTTGCATCAACACCTATAAACTATCAAGTGGTATCAGAGGTACGTTGGTCAAACAGGACTTAACAGTCTGACCAGGTCTTACATAGGTATTATTAGATCTGAATCCAATGGCTAGCAATGGATTTCAGAAGGAGATGAGGTGTATGCAGCTTCCTATATGCAAAAAAGAAACCTTTGGCATTTGGAAGCAAAGGGTTAGGTTTTTCATGGAGGTCTCAGACCCTAGGATCTATATCAATATTCGAGAAGGCCCCTTTCTTATCACAAAGCCCTCCACGATTGATCCTACTAGGCAGGTAGGCAAGTCATACACTGAAATGACAAGGGATGATATAACATTGGCAACAATGGACAAAAGATCTCAAAACATTATAGTCAATGTTATTGATGATTCAACACTCTAGAACTTGGCACACTGTGAGACTGCCAAGGACATGTGGGATACACTGATAGTGTACATAGAAGGGACTGAAGAGGTGAGGGATGATAGGAAATACCTCCTCAATTAGGAGTATGAAGCCTTCAGACAACAAAGCCTGGAATGCATAGCTGATTTCTATGAAAGATTCTTCAGGATAGTGAATGAGTTGAGGACCTATGAAAGGACCTTTACTCATTATGAGCTGAATGACCAATTCCTAAGATCTCTAACTAGAGACTGGGATACCAAGATATGTGTCATCAGGGAGGTGGCAAAGCTGGGTGAGACTCCTCCCCATACTCATTTTGGAAAGTTACTTTCCTACGAGATGCAACTATCTGCCAGGAAGGAGGAGGACACATCCTCCAGACCTCATTCAAGGGAGAGGACTGTGGCCCTCAACGCTGAGGGATCCAAGAAGAGTAAGGCAAGGATGCCTACACCTACAAGAAGGACTGATGAGGAGTTTGCTGCCTTCTCAAGGCATTTCAAGAAGATGAGGAGGAGGAAGCAGTGGAAGAACAAGCCTTCCTCCTCCTCACATTCTAGGAAGTATCTCAACAAAGCAGACAAGCAGCACCTCAAATGGGACAGGTATGATTCTAAACATGTTAGACATGTTTCATCTAATGTAATTTTCTATTGCTGCAGTAAGCATGGACATGTCATTGCTGACTGTCCAGTCAAGAGGAAGGAGAAGGGTGATAAGAAAGCTTATCACTAAAAGGGAAGAAAGGGAGAAAAGTCATTCCAAGTCAAGAAAGAAAAAAGTTGGAGTGAATCTGAGTCTTCATCCTCAGACTCAGATGAAGAAGAAGACGCCTATATTGGGCTGTTTGCAGCTGAGGAAGATGAGGACTTTCCTGTTGCGCAGGTGGGCATCAGGGCCCCTCTATCACATTCAGACAGTGATGTAGAGGAGGATGAATATGCAAGAGAACATCATGGCTTAATGGCCATAACAGATGATGATGAAGATAGTCAGGACATTCATGACAAGGTACATATTCTTCCCCATTCTTATGAGTATGAGTCAATACTAGACTCTAAAGCTTGCTCATCAATTGATGAAAATGATTCAGAATCTGAAGTGGTTGTCAATCAATTGATTGACAAGTATGATGCCTTATTGGATGCTCTGAAAAAGAGCAAAAATCTGGCCAAGAGGCAGGCTCAAGAAATTGCATCCCTTTAGTTTGCTAAGAAAAATTGCACTGAGTCACCTACCCTGGTGGCTTTGATGAGTAGAGAAATTAGCCAACTCAAGGGGATAACAGTTGTCCAATTGAGCACCATTTCCCAAAAGAACAAGGTCATCAAGGACCTTGAGGAGAAGTTTCTTAAAGAAAAGAGTCTAGTGTCTCAATTCTCCAAGCCCAAATCAGTGCTTCCAATTATTGACACCTTTTCTTCTCAAACCAATAGAAGAGGACTAGGGTTCAATAAAATGGAAGTGGGTGAAGGGAGTGGAGAAAGGAGCAAGGCTAAGGCTAAGCCTCATACCACCTTTCTAAAGGTGTTACTTCCCTATAATATGTATGACCATGACAGCATGTATGGTCACTGGATGAATGGGAGTTCCTATAGGAAGGAAAATACTCCTTCCCATAGTGGAAGAAAGGGCATGGGGATGAGTGCAATGAAGGATCCTCATGAAGAAATTCAAATGGCCCATACTGGACCATTTGTTTTTGGTACCTCAGCTCCATCATTCAAGAGTAAAGAAGCAAGAACTTCCAAGTTCATTCCAGCCAAGCACTTGGCTGCTGTCAAACATGTTGATAGATCTAACAGCTCAGTGTCTGATGCCATCAAATCTTGCCTAGCTTCCAAGTCAAGGAAAGCTGATGTCATTAAGACAAAGGATTCTAAGACTGCCCATAAGTTAACCTTTAGCCAGATCATTGCTGAAAGGAACAAGAAGAATACTGTTGTCTCCCCTCCTGAACACAAGCATATTAATTCTCATTTCACCTCAAGAAATGTTCAGGAGAGGAGATACAACATTCATGAATGTTGGTGCTGTGGTAAGGTGAGACACTTTGCCATAGATTATTGGCACAATCCAAATGTGCCAAGTGCAAAGAAGTGCCTTTCTGCAAAGGTTGCAGCAGGTGTGATGTCATCTTTTCATGCTAACAAGAACCTATGACCCAAAATTATTTGGGCTCCTAAGGGTAACTAAATTCCTTCTTGTAGGTTAGTTCAAGTACCAGCCTTGGGAAAATGTGGTACTTTGACAGTGGGTGCTCACGGCACACAACAAGCACCAAAAGTATTCTACATGAATACAAAGCTGTGAAGAATGGATCTAAGGTCATCTTTGGTGGATCAGAAAAGGGCATTACCAGAGGTTATAGTATGATTTCCAATGGCATAGTCTCCATCAAAAAAGTGGCTTATGTTGAAGGTTTGCAACACAACCTTGTAAGCATAAGTCAATTGTGTGACTTAGGCCATGTCATTGAATTCCATAATGATAAGTGCTTGATCAAAAAGTCACATGACTTAGAGATCATTCTCTCAGGCATTAGGAATGGGAATGTGTATTGCTTAGATTTCATTTGCAATTCTTCTTCTTTTCCTGTGTGTCTTGTGACTAATGAAAATGAGTCTCTTTGTGTTCAATGACACAAGAGACTTGCTCACATTAACTATAAGATAATGTATAGGTTGTTTTCTAAAAATCTAGTTAGAAATAGTCCTAATTTGAAATATGTTAAAAGTGGTCCATGCAATGCATGCCAAATGGGCATGCAAACAAGGGCCACCTTATTGTTCAATCAATTGGAAGGAGCGCACTAATTTTCAAAATTAGATTTGAGGGCGGGATACTATCAACTGCGAATTCAGGAAGAGGACATTCCGAAGACAGCCTTTAGTTCTTGGTATGGCCTATATGAGTTCACGGTGATGTCGTTCGGACTCACGAATGCCCCTTCTGCATTCATGAGTTTGATGAACCATGTATTCGAAGCCTACCTGGATGTCTTCGTTATCGTGTTCATCGACGATATCCTGATTTATTCGAGGACCAAAGAGGAGCATGGCTGACATTTAGAAATAGCATTGGGAAAGCTGAGGGAGCATCAACTATATGCTAAGTTCTCCAAGTGCCAATTCTGGCAGAAAGAGGTTGCATTCCTGGGCCACGTCATTAGCGGAGCAGGATTATTAGCGGACCTGGCAAAGATTCAAGTGGTGCGGGATTGTCCACAGCTGAAGACAGCTTCCGACGTACGGAGCTTCTTAGGGCTTGCCGGCTATTACCGGAAGTTCGTGGAAGAATTCTCCAGAATTTCCCTCCCACACACCTCTCTTACAAAGAAGGACGTACCCTTTGTATGGATACCATGATGCGAGGCGGCCTTCCAGGAATTGAAGGACAGACTCACTACCGCTCAGATCCTTGCCCTCCCATCCGGGAAGGAGGGATTTCAGGTCTACAATGATGCATCATACCAAGGGATGGGTGCAGTGCTGATGCAGCATGGCCATGTTATTGCTTATGCTTCCTGCCAGCTGAAGAAGCACGAGGAGAATTACCAGGTGCATGACCTCAAGTTGGGAGCAGTAATCTTTGCATTAAAAATCTTGAGACATTATTTATATGGGGTCCATTGCGATATTTTCTCCGATCATAAAAACCTAAAATACATGGACACCCAGAAGGATTTGAACCTCCGACAAAGACGATGGATGGAGTTCCTTTGCGATTATCAATATATTATGCATTACCACCCCGGAAAGGCAAACTCGGTAGCAGATGCACTTAGCCGAAGGGCGAGCACATCCGATGCGGAACCCCGACTAATGGCCATGGAGCTAATGAAGGTGCTAAAGGACATGCAGATCACTTTGGTGTCCAAGGCCGACCCTGAGACTTATGAGGAATATTTGGCTTTGATGAGCATTATTTGTGATATTCGGGACTGCATCATGTTTGGGAAAAGGCAAGACGCAGCGTTGGACCGGTGTTTGTGGCCTTGGAGTCAGGCCCTTCAGGAGATTTTTCCTTACATGATGATCTCATTCACTTCCGAGGGCAAATATATATACAAGCGGGAGATAGAATCCAGGAGGATATCATGGCAGAAGCACATAATAGCAAATATTTCGTACACCCGGGAATCTCCAAGATGACGGCAGACTTGAAGAGGTCAATGTACTAGCCCAGTATGAAGAAGGACATCGCATACTTTATGATGCACTGCGAGTCCTGCCAACTAGTGAAAGCTGAGTGTAAAAGGCTCGGGGGATTACTGCAACCATTACCAGTGCCAGAGTGGAAATTTGAAGACATATTTATGGACTTCGTACACTGTCTACCCCACTCCCACTCCGGGCATGACTCCATGTGGGTGATCATAGGCAGACTGATGAAGGTTGCACGGTTTATTCTCGTCAGGAAGGATGCTCCGGTTGGGACATTGGTGTAGTTATTTGTGAAGCAGTTTGTTCGATACCATGGAGTCCCTAGATCAATCATGTCAGATCGTGACGGTCGGTTCACATCTCAGGGTGGAGATCTGTCCAAGCTTATCTGGGATCTCAGTTGACCTTCAGCACCACCTTTCACCCTCAAATGGATGGCCAGACAGAGCATACCATCTGGACAATGGAGGATTTACTACGCCTCTGCATCCTGGACTGTGGGGATCCATGAGAGAGATTCTAGCCGCTCGTCAAATTTTCTTACAACAATAGCCATCAGTCCAGTACTGGCATGGCTCCCTACGAAGCGTTATATGGTTGGAAGTGCAGAACTCTGTTATCATGGGTCCAGGATGAGGATCCAAAAGTGCTGGGGTCGGAATATGTAGAGGACACGGATGCTCCGGTGCGACTAATATGTGAGCAGATGCTAGAGCCCCAGAGTCGACAGGTCAAGTACTATGATGTGCAGCATCGCAAGGTAGAGTTCTAGGTGGGAGACTGTGTTTTTCTGAAGATACGTCCGGTGCACAGTGCCACACGGGTGCGGAGGCTAAAGAAGCTCAATTCTAGATATATGGGGTCATATAGGATCTTGAAGAAGATCGGACCCCTGGCTTACCGACTAGAGCTGCCACCAGAGCTGGCAAACCTGCACAACGTCTTCCACGTCTCTTCACTTAGGAGGGCTTTACTTTGGACAGAACAACAAATTTCATATACCTCAGGCCCGGTAGCATCTGATCGATCAGTCCGCTGGTGCCTATACGGATTGACGACACTAACATCCGGATTTTGCGGCGGAAGAAGGTCTCGTTGGTCAAGGTCCTATGGTCAAATCATGGATAAGAGGAGCATACGTGGGATCCCTTGGATCTTATGCAACAACGATACCCATGGCTCCTTGCAACAGGTATACCCTAACCCGCATGAAGTTTTACTTTTATTTACCACAAGCAAGAACCCGTAGACCCAATCTCAATTTTGGGGATGAAATTATTTTCTTTATGTATTGGGATTTGTAACATCCCCGGAACAACTAGACCTCTAAGGTGTATTTTGTCATGACAAGGTCATGGCATTGCTCTAAGAGACCAATATGGCCATAAGAACCAAGGTGAATAGGTGAAAATCACCTTGGTGTGCAAATAGCGAAATTTGACTCCAAGGTTTAGGGCTTGATATTAAGCTTCAAAATGACAAGTTGATCCCACCTACTCCTCCTAAACCCCTTAGGGAGTCCCTTGGGTCAGTTAGGACCCATTAGGGTCACCCAATTGACCAAATTGTCCAATGTCAACTCTACCCCCAAATAGGTCAAACCATCCAATTTAGGGTCATTAAGGCTCAATTAACCTAATTGACTTCCCCCAAGTCCACCTAACCATCAAGGGAGGCCAAAGGAGTCAAATTTGTCCCATTGGGCCACTCAATTTCATCAAATTGACTAAAGTCAACCCTTGGTCAACATCACCTCAAATTGGCCTAATTAGGCTAAAATTGACCCAATATGGGCCCCACCATGGCCCAATCCACCATTCCTTATGTTCATGGACCCATGACCACCATTTGGGACCAGTCCACTCATCAATTTGACCAAGTCAACTCAAAAGTCAACACTTAGTCAAATAGGCCTAAATTGGGCTTATATGAAATAAAACCAAATTCTCATGGGCTAAGGCCCACAATAGAGGCCCATTCTGAATCCCAACCACCAATTACCATGCTTTCCCCTCTGAATTTGAAATAGGATGACATGCAAGGGGTGAATTTGAGATTTCCCCCAATTTGGAATGGGACAAACCCATGAATTCATGGGGAGAGCTCCACTTGGCACTCCAATGCTCTTCCCAAGCCTCCACAAGCTTCAGTGAGCTGAGAGAAGAAGAACCCCCTTGATAATTGAAGGATTCGGCCCCAGTTCAGAGAAATCACCATGGATTCAAGGAGGAGCTCGGCCATGGCACCCAAGAGGATTACACGCTCCAACAGCACCAATCAGGCTGGCTTTCCTCCTCTCCTCCCCTAGTGCTAGATCCTACTTATCCCCGTTTTGAAATTGATTGTGAAATGATGATTTTGCCATCTTCCCATTCGAGCTCTAAAGCTCTTCCAAATCTCCCCCCCCCCCCCCCCCCATTTTGTCTACAAGCCACCTCGGACCACCATTTCGTTGTCTATCGACAACCAACCCTCGGCCGGAGGTGGTGGCGTCGCCCTTTAGCCGGAGATGGACTCAGGTGGTCGGGATCAAGCTCCAAAATCCCTCCATGGAGGAGAGGTATGAGCCCCTGTCTCAAGGATGAAGACGATCTCTTAGCCGTCAGATCTGGGAGATCGGCTAAACGCAGACCCGTAATATTTAAATATATTAATATGTGAAATCTTGCATGTACAACCCCGATATTCGCCAGGTGAAGAGGCCCGGATTAAGAAGGCAACAAGATGGAAGAAGTAATAAGAGATTCCAGGCCTTAGGGCCAAAGACCTCGCGATGGAGACCTTGGAGAAGTCTCTCTCGGAGAGCTCGCTGAAGGGCGAGCGAGAAGGGTCGGCGAGATAAGCGCTCGCAGGCCGTTTGAGGAAGATTTCTGAGTTTGGCGAAAGGAGTATTGCGTTCGACGAACTCTCCAGTGATCGTCGAGCCCACCCCAGTTCGGCGAAATCATCAGCGTTCAACGAAAGGCGTGTTAAGCTCGACGGTCAAGAGGCGGTCTCGCAGGAAGGCTCGCGAGACCGGACCTCGGCAGATACCGCCAGAATGGGCCAGGAGAATACCGTTCTCGCGAGCGCGGTCCCCGCGAGCCCGAGTCTGGCGAGAGAGCTTGGGGGTCGTGTGGAGCGAGAAAGGGTAGCAGAAGGGGGAAGTCCCTTCTGCGAGTTGGTACTTTCAGCACCTGTCCTGGCAGGGTTCGGAGAGTGGGACAGGGTGTACTACAACGGCAGGGATGACCCTGTCCAACATCTCCAGTCATTTGAGGACTCGGTCTCTATCAGGCCGATGTCAGATGCTTTCAAGTGTCGGCTCTTCGCCATCACCCTTAAGGAAAAGGCCAGGGACTGGTTCCATCAACTCCCTACAGGGTCGATCTACGCTTTCGAGGATTTGCGCCGGAGTTTCTTGTTGCGATTCTCCACTTCAAAGAAGAGGAAGAAGGACGATGAGTCCCTCTTCAAAGTGAGGCAAGAGCCAAAAGAGTCGTTGGCTCACTATGCAGATCGGTTCCAGGAAGAAGTGCTGCTCACTCAGGAGATGCTTGGGTTTGCACTCCAGCTCGCCTTCACGGTCGGGCTGTGGGAAAGTTTCTTTAAGATGGCTTTGAAGAGGAAAGCCCCCTGTCTCCTACGAGAAGCTGATGGACAGGGTGGCGGAGGAGATTGAGAGTGAAGAGGCCAACCCGGAGCTTACCAAGAGGCTAGCAAAGCTCAGTGAGCCAGAGGTCAGGCAGCAAGAAGTAAGGAGAAGGTAAGAGCCCAGGGCCCCGGAGGGGGAGTGGAGACAGCGTGCCGAAGGAATGCAAGGTCAGGGAAGAGGTTACGGCCCGGGAAGGGGTAACTTCTATCGAGGTCAAGGAAGACCTCATCAGTTGGGATGGAGACAGGGTCCGAGGCCATTGCCTCCCCCACCTTAGCAAGCAATGGAGATCAGGAGGGGACGAGGAGGAAGAGAAAGGAGAGAAGAGGCGAGAGAAGAAGCGGGAGCAAGAAGGAGGAGGAATATGATGGCGGAAGGAGAAACAGGGGAGGTGACGCTACCGTATTGTGACTTCCATGATGAGGAAGGTCATGCGACGGCCACCTGCCCAGAGTTCCTAGAAACAAAAAGGGGTCGAGTGCCCACGCCGAGGCAACAGCAACAGGTGAGAATTGAGGAGGTCGAGCCTCGAGGGGAGGAGGAAGAAAGGTGTGAAGACAGAGTTGATGTGGGGAGTAGAGGAGGGATCGGGGTGATCCATGGGGGAGTAAGGGTGGACGCAACCCGCAAGGCTAGCCTCCATACCATCTATCGGCGGAGCCTGGCCTCAACATCCACTGCTCCAACCCCAGCGAAAAGAATTACTTTCTCCTAGAAGGACATGCCAAGTTATGAAGACCCGTTCTGTGATGCACTGGTCATCCAGACCACCATCGAGAACTTCACCGTCTCGCGGATTCTAGTCGATAATGGGAGCTCGGTCAACGTCGCCTTCAATAAGGCGTTTGACGAGATGAAGGTGGAGGCCAAGTGTAACACCCTGCCAGTACGAAAAGTATAACAGCAGGTCCGGTCGGGACCCCACGCCATACAAACCACACTAGCTAGGAGTTAAAAGGTGATAACCAGAAAAGTAACAACAAAACGAGAGTACAAAAACGTAAGCGGAAGCATTAATTAAACCATTCAAAAAGACATGTCCACTATCATAGGAATGAGTCCAGAAGTAAGAGTTACGGCCTTAGGGCCTTACATCAAAACAATGTACAAAACTCCAAAAAGGCATACATCGCCACGCAGGCTGGCAATACATGAGAAAACAGGAAAAAGGCTGGCCTTCGAGGGCCAACACAGCAAAAGGGCCAACGCCCGCTACTTCCCGCTAGGCTCACCTGCACCTGCATAAGAACATTCCACCAAGCGGTGGCAAACAAGGTAACGGTCAGCATAGCTGACCAAATTATAATGACCCCACCCCTTACCCGGGGTGGCGGAGCTTCTACCCTGCAAGCAAGCCATACTAGCACAAGTACTAATATAAAGAAAGTGCAACTACACGATGTGAGGTTTCAAGCACAATCAATCTTCTAAGTTGAGCATCAAAAGAAGGGAACCTAGGTATGCACATGATGTTGGTTGGGTTCACCCGAAGGTTCCCCACAACCGCCTAAGCCACCGCATGAGGCTAAACATGACATCATTCTATCACAGACGTGGGTACAACAACCGCACGCTCCATGCTCACAAGGCATGGATCAAAGGTACTTCTTCCCGAGCACCAACACCATCATGAGTCCGGAAACTTGAGATGGGAAAAGAGCTTATGGCCCGTCTAGGTAAACACCTTCCGCGACCTCTCCCACGATCACACGGCTTTACGAGAGACAACTATCCCTTTACCGATACTGCATGGGAACGGGTTCAGTTCAGTCAATTCCCGAGCTCTCATCGTCGAGTTCACACATACGATGCGGGTATGACATCACCTCGGCCCGTAAGGGTTTAGCACTTGCTAGTGCTACACAAAACATAAGTTACAACACCCAAGCCTTCACGAGGACATAGGCTTTACACGTAACCAAAAAGGAGATACAACTCGCTCCGCATCAATTTCGTGGTGAAGGTTTGCCTTCATCCAACTCTCAAAGCATGGGGCTTTCGTTAGGATCTTCGCAAGACGCCTACGCTTAATTCCCGCAATACTATAGAAGATTTCACGGAGTCATTCTCCGGCACGCATTCTAGGCCTAACCTAAATGCAACGTCGCAAATCAAGCATCACCGATTCGGGCTCACGGCCACGAATAGGCTTCACACAAAATGCCTAAATCCGCACGACTACCGGATTTTCTACATGCAATAATGCCGGGGACGGACACAATCTACCCGGAGTTCCGAAGAACTTGAGGAAATCCTACACTTCACCCATTTGGTGAAAGAGACACCTCATGCAAGCATAGAAAGAGGAATGAATGGACAAATACAAGTCCAAAGTTCGGGAGGAAGAATCGTTACCCTAGGCGCTTTCTTTTTCGCCATGGATCCGAGATTCTATACGGAGAGAAACGACCGCACCGGGCTGCACTCTCCAAATCTGGAAACGGCTCGCGAAACGGAGCTCCGGAGCTCCGTCAATGGCGGGATCTTCCTTCTTCTTCCTTGCCTCCTTCTTCTTCCTCTAGCCTAGGAGAGAGAAACACCTCAAAATAATGAGGATTAATCTCCTCTCATAAGCCCTAATAGCCTCCAGCATCTAATCCTAGCCATCGGATCAGATCTCAAAAGATTTGGACGGCCCGATCTTCTTCTCCGCTCAAAATCGCGGAACAGAATAAACAGGGCGCACGATCACAGGCGCACGGTCAGTGGTCGTGCGCGACGAGGGCAATGGTCGTGCGCACTATCCGGGACAGAACTCTGAATTCTTGCTAATAAGCGCACGATCGCTGGCGCACGATCACTGGTCGTGCGCGAAGAGGGAAATGGTCGTGCGCACTGTCCGAGACAGAACTCGATTCTCTTCTGAATTAACGCACGATCGCTGGCACACGATCACTGGTCGTGCGCGAAGAGGGAAATGGTCGTGCGCACTGTCCGAGACAGAACTCGATTCTCTTCTGAATTAACGCACGATCGCTGGCACACGATCACTGGTCGTGCGCGATGAGGCCACTGATCGTGCGCTAAGAGCAGACAGGGAAAATTCTAGCCTGCTTCACGTGCCGCACTACCACTCCGCCTACTTCGCGGAACTACCAGATTTGGGGTGTTACAACTCCACCCTCCTTAAAAGAATTTCGTCCCGAAATCCAGGAAACAGTAATAGCATAAATTACAGTTATACTTTACCTGAGGGAAATAGCTCGGGGTACTCCGCAAGCATCGCTTGCTCTCTCTCCCAAGAGAGCTCCTCTCGGCCGCAGTTATCCCACCGGACTTTTACCATCCGAATGGACTTGTTCCGCAGCTGCTTTACTTCGGTATCTTCGATGCGTAAAGGCTTGACTTTCGTCGACAACCCACTATCAACCGGAACTTTGCCGACCGCAATGATATGAGTAGGCTCTTGCACTGCTTTCCTCAACACTGAAATGTGGAACACGTCGTGCAGACCGCTCAGCTCTGCAGATAGTGCAAGCCGATAAGCCGCATCACCAACACGCTCCACGATCTCGAACGGTCCTAAGTACCTCGGACTGAGCTTTTTCAAGCGTCGAATCCTTGATACCCCTTTGAACGGTTTGATCTTCAAGTAAACCCGGTCACCGACGGCAAACTCTAAGTTCCTATGCTTGGCGTTGAAATACTTTGCTTGCCTATCCTGGGCAACCAATAGCCTTTCGCGTAGCCCGGATCGTCGAAGTTGCTTCTTCAACATCCTTTCGCTTCAATAGCTTAGTATCGCCCGTTTCCGCCCAAGACAACGGCGTACGACACTTCTTACCATAGAGGGCCTCGAAAGGAGCCATCTTTATGCTGGCTTGGTAGCTATTATTGTAGGCGAACTCGATCATAAAGAGGTGATCCTCCCACCTCTTTCCAAAGTCTAGAGCGCACATTCGGAGCATATCCTCCATAGTCCTGTTGGTTCTCTCGGTCTGTCCATCCGTTTGCGGGTGGAAGGCCGTGCTGAACTTCAATTTTGTGCCCAACAGTTCATGGATAAGCCTCCAATCTTTCGATGTGAAACGCCTGTCACGATCGCTGACGATGCTACGAGGGACACCGTGCAGTCTCACGATACTATCCACATAGAGCTTTGCTAGCTTCTCTACGGAATCATCCTTCCGGTTCGGAATGAAGTGTGATACCTTTGTCAAACGGTCCACGATCACCCATATGGCGTCGTTTCCATGTTGCGATCTCGGCAATCCGTGCACGAAATCCATCGAAATATCATCAAACTTCCACTCCGGAATCGGCAAGGACTTCAGAAACCCACCGGGACGTTGACATTCCGCTTTCACCAACGCGCAAGTATGACACTTGGCCACGTAAAGGGCAATGTCTTTCTTCATGCCCGGCCACCAGAACAGTTTCTTCATATCCATAAACATTTTAGTGCTCCCCGGGTGGATCGAGTACTTGGTATGATGAGCCTCGTACATCAACTCCGCCCGTAGAGTACCAACGTTTGGGATGCATAATCTTTCCTGCTTCCACATAAGGTCGTCTTCGAAGGAGAAATCAGCGTTTAACCCTTCAACGGTTTCCGCTTTGTATCGTTTCAAGCTCTCGTCCAACGCCAATGCTTGTCGAACTCGGTCGGCAAGGTCGTAGTGAACTTCCGTCCAGTTCAAGCATGCTGAAGTAGACGTTCTCCTATTAATGCATATGATCTCCATTTCTTCTAGCTCACGGATTAGACGCTCATCGTGCATCAAAATCCAATTTGCTTGTGCGGGAGCCCGACGACTCAACGCGTCTGCAACTACGTTTCCTTTACCGGGAGTATATTTGATATCGAAGGTGTAGTCCCCAAGGAACTCCATCCACCTCCTTTGGCGCATGTTCAACTCCCTTTGATCTAGTAAGTACTTGAGGCTCTTATGGTCGGTAAAGATATCGATCTTCACGCCATATAGATAGTGCCTCCAAAGTTTGAGGGCAAAAACCACGGCCGCTAGCTCCAAATCATGGACCGGGTAATTCCTCTCGTGAACCTTCAGTTGCCGGGAGCCGTAGGCAATTACCTTCCCGAACTGCACTAGGACACAACCCAAACCACTTCCTGAGGCGTCGCTATATATTTCGTAGCCTTCCGTACCTTGTGGCGAGCATAGAATGGGCGCCGTGGTCAGACGGCTCTTTAGCTCTTCAAAAGCTCGTGCGCACTCGGGCGACCAAACGAACTTATGATCCTTCCTAGTCAATTTTGTGAGAGGAAGTGCGATCCTCGAGAAGTTTTCCACAAAGCGCCTATAATAGCCGGCAAGTCCTAAGAAACTTCGGACTTCCGCTACGTTTTTCAACAAGGGCCACGCTTGGATCGCTTCTATCTTCGACGGATCAACTGCAATTCCTTCGCCACTAACAACATGACCAAGGAATGCCACTGACGGTAGCCAAAACTCGCACTTGGAGAACTTGGCATATAGCTGACTCCTCCTCAAGGTGCTCAGGACTGCGTGCAGATGCCCTACATGCTCCTCTTCCGACTGAGAGTATACCAAAATGTCGTCGATGAAGACGATCACAAATTGATCTAAATACTCTCGGAATGTCCTATTCATCAAGTCCATGAATACCGACGGTGCGTTGGATAGACCGAACGGCATTACCGTGAACTCAAAGTGCCCAGAGCGGGTACTGAACGCTGTTTTTGGAATGTCACATTCCTTTATCCTAAGTTGCTAGTAGCCGGACCTTAAGTTAAGCTTAGAGTATACCGTCGACCCAACCAGTTGGTCAAATAAGTCGTCGATTCTCGGAATCGGATAACGGTTCTTCTCTGTCAGTTTGATCTGCTACTACTAGGACAACACCAAGGCTGGTCTTAGGCCCCGAATCCTTCAACAAGGTGAAGAATATCTTCGCGCCTTTTCACAGCTTCTCCTAACCGCGCTCACCCGAGATCTATTGGGCAGCATTACCTCTAATCTATCCTTGACTAAGGTAAACGACACTCCGATTCATAACACGAAGTCCTTAGACAGATAAGAGAGCGATGCTCCCACACCAACAGAGCTTTCGTCGGATAGTCGATAATTAGGACAAGGCCTAATTGCACACAAATTCAAAACATAAAATTTTGTTGTCATCGGATACAATGGACACAATGAAATCTTTAACCGCACACAGGGTAGAAATCATATTAAGAGATGATCATCCATACCTGTGGCAACATCGCATTGTTGAACGACCTTTTGCTGGCCATAAGAGTAGACTCTCGGCTGGGTTAAAGAATATTGGGGAGTCGAAGACTCCACCGCCTTTCCTTTCTCTATAGCAGCTGAACCCATCGCACGAGCATAGTCCACTTCTCCGCTTTTTGCCTTTGGAGGACCACTTCGACACACCGCGGCTTTGTGCCCCACCTTCCCGCAGGTGAAACACGTAATAGGTCCCCGCACGGTCGTGGCTCCCAAAATATTAGAAGGAGCTGGTTCCGCGAACCTAGACTTCCTCTTGTTTCTTCTGAACTCCGACTTGGATTGAGAGGTCGGCGCATGTAACTCATTGAAGTCATTCGCGCGTGGCATACTCTTCATTTCTATTTCTAGAGATTTTGCTGCTTTCACTAAGACGTTGAAGCCAAGTAACATTGGACCCACAAGCATTTGTCTTAGGTCATCTCGCAGGCCATTGTAGAACTTGTTGACCTTGGTCTCCTCATCTTCCCACATAGACCTCTCATAACGACCCAGACTGATGAACTCATTCAGGTACTCATCCACCGAGTGTGCTCCCTGCTCCAGGTGCAAGCACTGGTTCTGTAGTGCCAAATGCCCTGATGAGAGCATGTACCTTAGAAGGAATGACTCATGGAAGTTTTCCCAAGAGATTTCGGTAAGTTGTCTCCCACCAAACTTGTGCACCAACTCCTCTTCCCACCAAAGTCTTGCTTCTCTTATAAGTAGGAAGGTGGCCAAGGCTACCAACATATCCTTAATTATAAGTATTGACGTTAAAGTCTTCTTTATTTCTGACAACCACTCAGCAGCTCTCACAGGAGATTCGGTCCCCGCGAAGGATGGAGGGTTGAGGCTCAGAAAGTACTTTAACAGTTGATAGCGCAATTGCGGTTCCGCTTCTGGCTCACTTGCCCTCGTCGGAACCGGGGCCACAATAAGACTGGGAGGCTGTACCAGCTTTCCTAGCCATGCATTTTGTGCAGCCGAGACCGCTTCTGTGACCACTCTGATCATCTCAGCCGAAGGAGCGGTCGCTGGCACTTCAGCCGACCCACTCCTATCAGCGGTGTTACGGGGTCGAGACTGCCCCGCACCACTTCCAGTCACCTATAATCATGCAAGGCACGATTTAGTGACTCAAAACATATCAAACATCAATCATGGAACGCTCAGGTTCCGCAAACAAGTATGTTTTTTCATTCCTAAGTGGACATTCTTATTAGTTTTTGTCGTTCTAGGTGAATGCACAGCCCGTGCGCACCACCCCTTAAAAGGAATTCGTCCCGAATTCGCTAAACTACGGATCGACGCCTTAAGTCCGATACCAAATTGTAACACCCTGCCAGTACGAAAAGTATAACAGCAGGTCCGGCCGGGACCCCACGCCATACAAACCACACTAGCTAGGAGTTAAAAGGTGATAACCAGAAAAGTAACAACAAAACGAGAGTACGAAAACGTAAGCGGAAGCATTAATTAAACCATTCAAAAAGACATGTCCACTATCATAGGAATGAGTCCAGAAGTAAGAGTTACGGCCTTAGGGCCTTACATCAAAACAATGTACAAAACTCCAAAAAGGCATACATCGGCACGCAGGCCGGCAATACATGAGAAAACAGGAAAAAGGCTGGCCTTCGAGGGCCAACACAGCAAAAGGGCCAACGCCCGCTACTTCCCGCTAGGCTCACCTGCACCTGCATAAGAACATTCCACCAAGCGGTGGCAAACAAGGTAACGGTCAGCACAGCTGACCAAATTATAACGACCCCACCCCTTACCCGGGGTGGCGGAGCTTCTACCCTGCAAGCAAGCCATACTAGCACAAGTACTAATATAAAGAAAGTGCAACTACACGATGTGAGGTTTCAAGCACAATCAATCTTCTAAGTTGAGCATCAAAAGAAGGGAACCTAGGTATGCACATGATGTTGGTTGGGTTCACCCGAAGGTTCCCCACAACCGCCTAAGCCACCGCATGAGGCTAAACATGACATCATTCTATCACAGACGTGGGTACAACAACCGCACGCTCCATGCTCACAAGGCATGGATCAAAGGTACTTCTTCCCGAGCACCAACACCATCATGAGTCCGGAAACTTGAGATGGGAAAAGAGCTTATGGCCCGTCTAGGTAAACACCTTCCGCGACCTCTCCCACGATCACACGGCTTTACGAGAGACAACTATCCCTTTACCGATACTGCATGGGAACGGGTTCAGTTCAGTCAATTCCCGAGCTCTCATCGTCGAGTTCACACATACGATGCGGGTATGACATCACCTCGGCCCGTAAGGGTTTAGCACTTGCTAGTGCTACACAAAACATAAGTTACAACACCCAAGCCTTCACGAGGACATAGGCTTTACACGTAACCAAAAAGGAGATACAACTCGCTCCGCATCAATTTCGTGGTGAAGGTTTGCCTTCATCCAACTCTCAAAGCATGGGGCTTTCGTTAGGATCTTCGCAAGACGCCTACGCTTAATTCCCGCAATACTATAGAAGATTTCACGGAGTCATTCTCCGGCACGCATTCTAGGCCTAACCTAAATGCAACGTCGCAAATCAAGCATCACCGATTCGGGCTCACGGCCACGAATAGGCTTCACACAAAATGCCTAAATCCGCACGACTACCGGATTTTCTACATGCAATAATGCCGGGGACGGACACAATCTACCCGGAGTTCCGAAGAACTTGAGGAAATCCTACACTTCACCCATTTGGTGAAAGAGACACCTCATGCAAGCATAGAAAGAGGAATGAATGGACAAATACAAGTCCAAAGTTCGGGAGGAAGAATCGTTACCCTAGGCGCTTTCTTTTTCGCCATGGATCCGAGATTCTATACGGAGAGAAACGACCGCACCGGGCTGCACTCTCCAAATCTGGAAACGGCTCGCGAAACGGAGCTCCGGAGCTCCGTCAATGGCGGGATCTTCCTTCTTCTTCCTTGCCTCCTTCTTCTTCCTCTAGCCTAGGAGAGAGAAACACCTCAAAATAATGAGGATTAATCTCCTCTCATAAGCCCTAATAGCCTCCAGCATCTAATCCTAGCCATCGGATCAGATCTCAAAAGATTTGGACGGCCCGATCTTCTTCTCCGCTCAAAATCGCGGAACAGAATAAACAGGGCGCACGATCACAGGCGCACGGTCAGTGGTCGTGCGCGACGAGGGCAATGGTCGTGCGCACTATCCGGGACAGAACTCTGAATTCTTGCTAATAAGCGCACGATCGCTGGCGCACGATCACTGGTCGTGCGCGAAGAGGGAAATGGTCGTGCGCACTGTCCGAGACAGAACTCGATTCTCTTCTGAATTAACGCACGATCGCTGGCACACGATCACTGGTCGTGCGCGAAGAGGGAAATGGTCATGCGCACTGTCCGAGACAGAACTCGATTCTCTTCTGAATTAACGCACGATCGCTGGCACACGATCACTGGTCGTGCGCGATGAGGCCACTGATCGTGCGCTAAGAGCAGACAGGGAAAATTCTAGCCTGCTTCACGTGCCGCACTACCACTCCGCCTACTTCGCGGAACTACCAGATTTGGGGTGTTACACCAAGAGTGTGTTGGCCTCGGACGGCCCCCTATTCGGATTTTTGGGAGAAAGGAAGGAGGTAGAGGGTGGAGTGGGGCTACATGTGACCCTCGGAGGGCAGTCCCGGAACTGCCGCTTCGTGATAGTGGACGCCCCAAGCAGCTACAGCGCCATCTTCGGACGGCCTCTCATCAGCGCATTCAGATGCGTCCCTTCCACCTTCCATCAGTGTCTCAAGTTCAATTCGGGTGGAGTCCAGGTCCGGATCCGAGGAGACCCCAAGATGGCGAGAAAGTGCTATGTGACGGCTGTCAACACCGTCACCTGGATGGGAGAAGCGGAGGAGTTCGATAAAGTGATGGAGGAGGCGGCAGAAGCCGGAGGAGAGAATGGAGTCGAGGAGAGGATGGAGGAAGAGGAAGTTCGTGCCCAGGAAGGGGTCGTTGAAGGACCCAGGGTAGAGAGAGGAGGAGAAGAGGAGAAAGAAGAGGGTACCCAGGAAGGAGGAGTGGAGGAGTTGATGATGGTAGGGGAGGAAGAGACGGAGGATGGAGCCCAAGCGCTCGCTTGCGGCGGAGAGAAGGAAAGTGCTTGGGGGGGAGCAATCCAGGCTGGAGGCCGTGGATGAGGTCGTGGAGCTTGAGGTCACCACTCGGCTTGGGGTGGTAGAGAAGGTCCGAGTCAGCGGGGAGCTCAGTTCAGAGGAGCGGGCTGAGATCCTAGCCTGCGTGCAGAAGAATGTGGATGTCTTCGCTTGGAGCACCGCGGAGATGCCCGGGATCGATGTGGATGTGGCTTGCCACCGCCTCAACCTCGACCCCGGCACCCGCCCCATCTGCCAAAAGAAGAGGGCCACGACGGACAAGCTAGAGGGACCAATCCGCGAGGAGGTGAAAAAGATCATACAAGCAGGTTTTGTGTCGGAGATCCAGTATCCAGGCTGGGTCTCCAATCTGGTCATGGTAAAAAGGGGGGGAGGTAAGTGGCGCATGTGTATCGACTTTTCACTTCTTAATAAATCAAGCCCAAAAGATTGCTACCCCCTGCCTAGAATCGACGCGCTGGTTGACTCAGCCGTTGGTTTCTCTGTAATGTCTTTCTTAGATGCTTTCTTAGGTTACCACCAAATTCGCATGCACCCCCAGACATCAAATATGTCTCCTTCATCACGGGGTATGGATGTTACTGTTATAAGATGATGCCCTTCGGGCTCAAGAATGCAGGTGCCACATATCAAAGGATGATGGATCGGGTCTTTCGCGAACAAAGGGGAAGAAACTTGGAGGTCTATGTTGATGATCAAATGGTAAAGAGCCGGGACCTTGGGTCTCACCTCCGAGACCTTGAGGAGACGTTTGGGACCCTACGGAAGTATAAGATGAAACTCAACCCCTTGAAGTGTGTCTTCGGGGCTAGCCGAGGGAAGTCCGTAGGCCACTTGCTCACCCCCGGCGGGGGTGGAACCTAACCCAGACAAGGTCAAGGAAATAATGGAGTTGGGGTCGCCAAGAAACCCGAAGGAGGTTCAGAGCCTCACGGGGAAGCTGGCCGGACTCAGCAGGTTCCTCTCCAAGGCGGGAGAGAAGTGTGCGTCCTTCTTTAAGGCGCTAAGGGGCAACGAAAAATTTGAATGGATCCCGGAGTGCGAGGTAGCTTTTCAGGCTTTGAAAGGGCAACTCGCCCAAACCCCCTACTTCAAGGGCCGAGATCGGGAGAAGACTTATCCCTATACCTGGGAGTAGGACTTGAAGCGGTAAGTTCAGTATTGATCTGTGAGGAAGGAAGAAAGCAATTCCCTATTTACTATGTCAGCCGAGTGCTGAAGAAGGTGGAGCTCCGATACCCAATCTTGGAAATGTTGGCTTTCGCATTGGTGGTGGCGGCTCGGAGGCTCCGGCCCTACTTTCAGGCACACTCCATCAGAGTAGTGACAGACCACCCGCTTCGCAAAATCATGGAAGGGGTGGAGCACTCGGGAAGATTGGCGAAGTGGTCCGTGGAGCTGAGCGAGTTCGATATTACGTTCGTGCCCAGGACATCAATCAAGGCCCAAGCAGTGGCCGACTTCATGGCGGACTACACATCCGAAGTGGGGGAACATGAACCGCCTCCCTCAGTGGCGTGGAAGATGTTGGTGGATGGTGTGTCAGGAAAGCACTCCTATGGAGGGGGAATCATCCTGGTAAGCCCCCAGGGGACCAAGATCGAGCAAGCTTTAAACATCCACTTCCCGATTACCAATAACCAAGCGGAGTACGAGGCGGTGATAGCGGGTTTGCGGTTAGCTCTAGAACTGGGAGTGCAAGATGTGGAGGTCTCGACAGACTCCATGGTGGTAGCATGCCAAGTCAAGGGAGAGTTTGAGGCAAAAGACCCGACCCTCCTGCGGTACTTGGAGAAGGTCAAGGGAGTCATCGGGCAATTCCACACTTTCTCCATCAAACACGTGCCAAGGGAAGAGAGCACCCCCGCGGACCTCCTAGCCAAGTTCGGTCCCCGAGCAGGGGGAACAGTTTCGGAACTCTTCCGACCCACCATCGAGGAAGGAGAACTGATGGAGATAGATCAGTGGACCTCGTGGATGGATCCTTTCATCACCTTCCTATCATCAGGGAAGTTCCCCGAAGGAGACATAGACAGGCGACACTTTAGGTATAAGTCGGCTTATTACTCTTTGCATGCAGGAGGGCTGTACAGGAAGACTCTCTCTGGACTCCTGGCCTGATGTGTTTCAGAGGAGGAGGTTCCGAGAGTCCTAGAAGAAAGTCACTCCGGGGAGTGTGGGAGTCACTCCGGGAGCCGAACTCTGGAAGGGAGGGTGTTGAGACAGGGCTACTTCTGGCCCACCCTCAGCAAGGATGCGACGGAGTTCGCAAGGAGGTGTTCAAAGTGGCTCTATGCTCCGCTCCAACTCCTCCCGGCTCAGAGGCTCTGAAACATCACTGCTCCCTGGCCCTTCGCCATATGGGGGTTGGACCTAGTTGGCCCTTTCCCTCAAACTAGCGGCCAAAGAAGATTCTTACTGGTCATGATCGATTACTTCTCCAAATGGGTAGAAGTGAAGGTGCTCGCCAAGGTAACATCTCAAGTTGTGAGGAATTTTGTATGGGGAGAAATAATCTGCAGGCACGGCCTTCCCCTGGCAATAGTGACGGACAATGGGCCGCAATTTGCTAGCGAAGAATTTGTTAGCTTCTGCACCCAGCTTGGCATCGACCTCAGGTTCGCATCGGTTCATCACCCGAGAAGCAACGGTCAAGTGGAGGCGGCAAACAAAATAATTGTCAACCTGCAAAAGAAAAAGGTGGAGAACCTCTGGGAAAACTGGGTAGAGCAGCTACCATCCGTTCTTTGGGCCCTGAGGACTACTCCAAACACTGCCACCGGGGAGACCCCGTTCAAACTTTCTCATGGGTGCGAAGCCGTCCTTCCCATAGAATTTGAAGTAAAGACCCCCAGGGTGATCGCCGCAGGTGAAGGGAATGAAGAGTGGCTAGTGGCCAATGACGAGGAACAAAGGCTATCCTTGGACCTGGTGGAGGAACTTCGGGACCAGGCAACCGTCAGGCAGGAGGAAGTCAAGCGGCGAATGGCCCGATACTTTGACAAAAACATCCGAATAAAGCACTTCCAGAAGGGAGACCTGGTCTTAAAGAAGGTCGACGCGGCCGGAAGAGGGGCCGTGGTAGGTAAGCTCGACCCCAACTGGTAGGGTCCATACATTGTAAGCGAGGTGCTCAAGTCATTGGGTATCACCTCCAAGATGTGGAAGGGGTACCTCTCAGCCGAGCCCGAAGTGGAGATGATTTGAAACGATTCTACCCTTAAAAGTATATGGCAATATTAATTGTATATTTTACTTCACTTGATAGTTATAACTGTTATGCGAGGACAGGCAAGGTGACAAGTTTTTATGCTGGAATGCCCCATATCGATTCCGCTCCCGGGCTCTCACTAGATGGGGGGTTTCAGGTTGATCTCTGGAGAGGCTGGCAAGGTGACAAGTTTTTATGTTGGAATGCCCCAGATCGATTCCGCTCCTGGGCTCTCACTAGACGGGGGGTTTCAGGTTGATCTCTGGAGACGCTGGCAAGGTGACAAGTTTTTATGCTGGAATACCCCAGATCGATTCCGCTTCCGGGCTCTCACTAGACGGGGGGTTTCAGGTTGATCTCTGGAGAGGCTGGCAAGGTGACAAGTTTTTATGCTGGAATGCCCCAGATCGATTCCGCACCCGGGCTCTCACTAGACGGGGGGTTTCAGGTTTATCTCTGGAGAGGCTGGCAAGGTGACAAGTTTTTATGCTGGAATGCCCCAGATCGATTCCGCTCCCGAGCTCTCACTAGCGGGGGGTTTCAGGTTGATCTCTGGAGAGGCTGGCAAGGTGACAAGTTTTTATGTTGGAATGCCCCAGATCGATTCCGCTCTCGGGCTGGGGGTTTCAGCTTGATCTCTGGAGAGGCTGGCAAGGTGACAAGTTTTTATGCTGGAATGCCCCAGATCGATTCCGCTCCCGGGATCTCACCAGACGGGGGGTTTCAGGTTGACCTCTGGAGAGGCTGGCAAGGTGACAAGTTTCGATGCTGGAAGGCATCAGGTCCATTCCGCTCCCGGGCAAGAAGATGAGTTCTTTATAAGGTCAGGATGAAATGAATCAGGTTAGCGAGACTTCGGCGCTGACCTGATCCTTCTCGCTCGGCGGGCCTGCTCGTTCGGCGAAGAGAAAGATTTCGCACGATAGTATGCGAGTGACGAGAATCAATCCTATGCGCTCTGGGGTATCTGATGCTCGGTAGAAAGGTCGTCGGCACAGGGTAAGAGGCGAGCTCTCGCCGAGAAGAAAAATACCTCGCGATACCTAGAGAAAAATGCATACCTAAAGGGTAATAATCCTAAGGCAAATAACGAGAGGCCAGAGCAGCCAAAAAGGTCCTATGTCTGTCTATTCAATAACGTAAGATGCGAGAATGATCATCGCGGGAATAGCCTACATAAAAATGAACATCGAGATAAGCGAGAGCGAGACGCCGGCAAAAAAGGCAAAATAGCAGAAAGGGCGAACACAATACAAGGCTAAAAATATGCATCCATGCATTTCACAGTTAAATTACAGAAGGCGGCGATCTCGCCAGCCCAAAAACAAAACAGAAAATAAAATCAAAAATCTATAAGCATCATGAGTCGCTCGCGAACTCTTCCTCGTCATCGCTGCTCTTCACTGGTGGAAGCGGGATGAAGAGCTCTGGGACGATATCCTCCAGAACCATGTCAGCCGCGTCGGCAGCTAGGAGGCCGGTCGCCTTCATCGTCGAGAAGATGTAGCGAGCTGACTCGGTGGACTCCAAGCGAATGTCCTCGTCTCGCGCTCGCCGCTCTTCCTTCAGACGGCGGGGGGAAGGGGGAACGACGACACGGGTGAGATCGAAGTTTAGGGCTTTCAGCCCAGCCACCTCGCCCTCCAATTCCTTGATGCGAGCGTCGGCTCTTCCGGCGGCCTCGGCATCCTGCAAGAAAAACAAGTTAGGGAAACGAAATGGCCGAAGGAAAGGAGGGTGACAAGGTCTAGGTAACTCACCAGACTGCCCTCTGCGGCGAGTAGCTTCTCCTTCAGCTGCGTGTTCTCGGCAAGGAGCTCCTGATATGCCCTCGCGAGCTCCACGTTCTGAATCTCCAGCTGTAAGCAGTGCCTCCCCGTCATATGGGCGAGCTCGGCAGAGCGCAACTGTGACCTCGCGCTCTCGAAAGCGAGGGTTCTCGCAGTCTCGTCTTTATAAGACCCTGCGTCCTCACGCCCATAGAGGGAGAACGAGAGGTCGAAGGCATGACCGCTAATGGTCTCCTTCTCCACCCAGGAGGGAAGGATGGTGGATATGTCCACCCGGTTCATCTCCGGTTTCCAGTTTACCAAGAGCTCGCCGGTCTCATCCCGGCGCCTCTGGCCGAGGCCGAAGTTGTAATGGTTGACGGGGATGGGCAGGACGGAGGTTCTGGAAACCTCCTGGCAGGGCTCGTCGTCCTCACCCCCCCGCAGAGAGGCAGGTGAGGTTGAACTCATCGAAAGCAACCTCGCGAGGCTCCTTCCCCTTTGAGGAGGCGAGCGAGACCCTGCTCTTTTTGCTCTTTTTCTTCAGCGAAGATTTCGGGGGAAGGGCATGGCTGCTAGAAGCCCCCAGTCTCTTGCGAGAGGAGGGCTCACCCGGTGCGACGGCGCCTCGGCAAGCCTCCGCCCCCATGGTCGCGAGAGACACGGTAGCGTCGGTCTTCCGATTGCTCGCGTAGGGGGGATGGGTGGGAAGATCACGCTCGCCTGAAAAAGGATTGAAATTTCAATAAATAGTTACAAAAAAAGAGGGGATTGTAGTAATAGAGCGAGATCTTTACCCTCCCCAGTGAGTACTGGAAGCAGCTTGTCGAGGTTGCGGCGAAGGTGAAGAACCTCAAAGTTCTTCTTACAGAAGAACTGATAGAGGAGGGTGCATGCCCTCCGAGGGCGACGGGCCGGTAGGTGGTCTCGCCATGTTGAACTGGCGAGAGGGGTATATTGCCAAAGTTCCCCTTGACGAAGAGAAACTTCTGGGCCCAGAAGTGGGCCTTGTTGACGGTCTCGTCAACCTTAGGACCCGAGCCCACGAAGTAGGCTGTCCCGTCCTTGTAGGCGCGAAAGCCGAACAGCTTCCGAAAAACCGGAAGGCTGAACTCGATGCGCTCCTCGCGCAGGTAGCAGGCGAAAGCGGTGACCACCGCCATAGCGTTGGGGGTGAGCTGACCTGGAACAACGCCGTAATGCTTAAGCACCTGGCGGGCGACAAGAAAACCAGTGTTATCTCATGTGATGAGCGAGACCTAACCTACGAAGAATAAAAAACGAGCGAGAATAGTTAGTACCTGGCGGACTTCCGGCCACAAGGGGAGACGCAAGCCGACCGCGAAGTGAGCGGTGGAGATGGCCAGCTCGTCGACAAGCGGCACGTTGATCACGTCGTTCTCTCTTGGACGGCGTGCCTCTAACGGGGGGTGACGTAATCGGCGACCGCGCTAAAGTACTCCTCATTCGTCTGATTGCAATGGAAGAAGTTGTGCTCAGCGAAAGCTTTGGCGATCTTTTGCTGGCCCTCCGACTCATTAGCGTCGCCGCCCATTTCAATAACCTGCGAGAAAGAAAGTGGAGCGAGAACGGGAAGGGGCGAGATCTCTGAAGCGGAGGAAGAAGAAGGATAACAGTAAATGCGGTGGTTGACTCAGTTATGGCCGCCTATTTATAGCAAAAATAAAACGGCGGGAAGAAGCCCAAGCGCCGGTGGGCGCGATTAGCCAAAACATCACATCACAGTCGCGGGCGAGAAAGACTTGCGGGGTTAGTACAAGCCACATTTTCGCGAGATACACTCAGCGAGGTCAGAGACCCCCGCGAACACAACATAGCGTCAAAATGAAATAGACATATTAGCAGCGAGCGAGAACTAATAAAAAGCTAGTAATTATTACCAGACGAGATTGAACCAGTGTATAAGTCGGAGACCATTGCGAGATCGTCTAAAATAAAAGTGCTCATTAACAGGTAATAATAGTTTGCGACAACGTAAGAGTTAGCGAGAGTCGTGGGGCAACCATTTCCACCTACCCCCACCTCGCGACCCGGAACGTGGCGGTACCCTTGAATTATAGTAATCCTCGACCGTGCGGCCCTCCCGGTCAATGAGGAAGGTGTAATCCCTCATTCTCGCTATATGCACCTCCGGCGTCGTGACGTTCTCATCATGATCGTGTTGTCTCGCGGTCTGGAGCCTCGCACATTCTTCCATCAAAACGGCATGCCTGTCCTCGGCGGCTTCTCTGTCCTGTCTCGCCTGCATGTTAAGGTCCATCAGCATCCGACCATTTTTTCTCAGCAACTCCACGGCTCGTTGCTTCATCATCTCCGGATCTCGCGGATCACCTAAGAAGTCTTCCACTTGGTCAGGAAGGGGGGACATCTCGTCGTCGCCCAACTCGGAATCGGTAGGAGGAAGTTCAATATTCTCTGCGAAGTATTACGGAGAGGTCAGATAACGCACTTGAGCTCGCGCAGGGCAGGGGGCCGTCAGAACGCTTACCCAGAGGGGGGCGAGAAGTCTCAGGGCGGCCCTGGAAGAGGTTACCGTAGTGGGGGTAGAGAGATTTGCCCAGACCAGGAGGGCAGGCTTCGCTGTTGATCGGAGGGACCTTTAGCAGCGCGGAGCCGTCGGTCTCCTCGCTCGTCAGGAGTCGGAACCCTGGCTTATCTATAGTCTTACCGGGAGGAGGCGGAGACAGAGTCCGCGATGCCCGGCGAGCCGGGGACTTCTGGGGTGAGACTGTAAGAAGCAGGGAATGAAGGTCAGATGGTTGACAAAAGGAGAGCTGGCATGCGAGATTAAGGACATACCTGCGACGTTTTTCCCAGCAAGATTTGTATCCGCCGCCGGACTTTTGCGAGAGCCACCAGCAGGCTCGCCAGCGTCCTCGTTCGGCAGTGCATCCTGCGAGTAGACATGAATCATAGGCAAGCTCATTGATTTAAGCTAGAGGGGTAACTCGTACCTTCTCGTAGGCACGGTTATCCGGGGAGGAGTCCAGCAGCACGGATCCGTCCCCGATTCGGCAAACCGCCTTCGCCTTCTTGGTCTTCGGCGACTGAGCGGGAGGTGGCCGGTTCATCCCGGCGGGGACCCTGGTCATGGAGGGCAGCCCGCCGGCCCTCACTGCCCTCAGGCGAGCCTCGGCTTCTTTGGAAAGAGGCATCTCCAGGAAGCTACAATACGGGAAAAAGAAAAGGAAAGGAAGTGGCGGCGCGCGCCATTAAGGACTCGGGACGATATTTATAGCCCTCGGGGTGGGTCCCACCGAAGATTCTTGATAGATCATCAAGGGGCTGGCGAATACCAGGGGTTGGATGTTTCTTCGCGAGCATAAATATCCTCGCGAAGAGCGGGGATTGTGTACAACCCTGATATTCACCAGGCGAAGAGGCCCGGATTAAAAAGGCAACAGGATGGAAGAAGTAATAAGAGATTCCAGGCCTTAGGGCCAAAGACCTCGCGACGGAGACCTTGGAGAAGTCTCTCTCGGAGAGCTCGCTGAAGGGTGAGAGAGAAGGGTCAGCGAGATAAGCGCTCGCAAGCCGTTTGAGGAAGATTTCTGAGTTTGGCGAAAGGAGTACTGCGTTCGACGAACTCTCCAGTGATCGTCGAGCCCACCCCTGTTCGGCGAAATCATCAGCGTTCGATGAAAGGCGTGTTGAGCTCGACAGTCAAGAGGCAGTTTCGCAGGAAGGCTCGCGAGACTGGACCTCGGCAGATACCGCCAGAATGGGCCGGCGAGGTCCTCGCAGGGCGATCGCCTAGGAGAGGCGTCGCGGGTAGGACCCGCGAGAGGACCTGCGAGAGCTTCAGCAGTCAGGTTCTCGCAGTTCCTTGCCCATAAGTTGACAAGGCCAAATTACCCTTTTACCCTTGGTGGTCTGCCTTTAGCCTCTCCAAACAGCGGAGTTTGGCTGTTAGCAGACCCATTTGGGTGCGGATAGTAAAATCAAAAGGCGGAATCCTGCTATTTGCAGGCCAGATTAGGAAGCCTATAAATAAGACCTCAAGGGCACATTTGGAGAGGACTTCACTTCAGCTTCTCTCTCCTCAGGCTTTCTTTGGTTAGCATTCCCAGAGCTCTCCAAGGTGCCCGAGTCTCAGCTTTGGCTTGGGAGGAGAAGCGCTCAACGATCTTCCAGGTTAGTGGAGGGACCTCCTCGCTGCGACTAAGGTCTTAGTCTTCTTTCTAGTCTTCAGTCTACCTTCTCCAAGGGACCAGTAAGGGCTAGCTGCCCCTCATCTCGGTGAGGGCCCCGAGCTCCACAAGAGGCCGAGAAATCGGTTTCAACATTGCATGTTCTTAAACTAATTTTAGGAAATACTTAGAGGCTGCATGAGAAAATGTGTCCAATATGAAAATTGCGAGACTCTGGAAGGGCATTTAAAATACTTAGTGTTTTTAGAAAATTGCGAGACTCTGATAAATCACTTGGAACAACCATTGAAACCTCTGAAAATTTTGTAAAAAAATTCAGAGAAGTATTTTCTTGATTTTTAATTAAATCATGACTTGTCACATTTCTGAACTATTGGAAAAAGTGTTGGAAAATTTTGAAACTCTGGAAGAGCATTTATAATCTAGTTTTGAACCTCGGGAAATTTATTAGGAATTTTTGGTGATCATATGTCTTGCAAAATTTCAATAATATCATTTGTCACACTTTTGAATTAATGAAATGAATATCATGAAAAGTACCTGAAAATTTATGATTCTCTGGGATTGTTCTTATTTCATCAGTATGAACCAAGCAAATTTTATGAAAATTTTTAGATGTATATTTCTAGTACTTCATTTGTAAAGTGACATATAGAGATTATTATTCACAAATAGATATTGTTGATTTAAAGGAGTTGGAAAATTTTTAAACTCTGGAAGGACATTTAAAATCTAGTTCTGAACCTCTGGAAATTTATTATGAATGTTTGGTGATCATTTGCCTTGTAAAATTGCAATAATATCATTTGTCACACTTTTGAATCAATGAAAGGAATATCATGAAAAGTACCTGAAAATTTATGATTATCTGGTTTGATCTTATTTCATCAATATGTATTAGAGGAAATTTTTATGGAATTTTTAGATGTATATTTTTAGTACTTTATTTGTAAAGTGACACTTAGAGAATATTATTCATAAATAGTTATTGATGATTTAAATATGTTGGAAATATTTAGAGACCTTATCAATCTTAATATCTTGCTTATAGTTGACTGTGTTAATTTAATTAGATTATTTGGGCATTTGGAAATGAACCCTCAGGTGTTAAGTGGCATGGAAAAAGAAAATTACAATTTTATCTTAGGAGCAAATTAATCAGAAAAATTATGAAATTTTGGTAGCATCTCATCCACGCGTTTATTGAGTTATGATAAAAATTTCAGAGCCCTTGACCCAAGCATTTGACATATTGAATTCAAAGAGTACATTTTGTTCATGTAGGCATGGTGTGCGTTTAGCAAGAACTTAAACTAGTGATTAAGCCATCAAGATCATTGAGGATCTGAATGAAATTTGTATCACATCAATATGTTATGTAGAGTTTCAAGAATAAATTGGGAAGTCTTTTGAACGTGGTTGTCATTCACATCTTATAAGGATCCTAGATTATACCCTTGGTCAAGATGGTCTGCGGATATCAATTTTACATTTAGTGGTTGAGGCATTCTTGAACATGACACACAATCCCAGCCACCTTAGATTGTTTTGTGCCACATAAGAGGGTGGGTAGGCCAATTCATTTTAGAACTGGTCCCAGACAAGTTGGTGTGCGGTTAGACGAATGCTTAGGTTTGGATTACTAGATCGGAAAAGAGAATGAGACGATACGAGCCACCCAAAATATGTTAAGCTTCTGGGACTAGTCCTAGATCGAGATCAAGTGAAAATAAACTGAGGAAAACTTAGTCAGCAAATAACAGGCAGCGTTGAGATTCAATTGAAGATCACCACTCCCCCCTAAATAACTAAAACCCATCTTAGGGACCAAAAGTAAGCAAAGAGGTTGTGGGGGGTTTGGGTAGCTACCAATAATAATAAATATCTTGAGAAAGGGAGATTTGGGATGTCACTCAATCGTACGTCCTAGTACCGCTGCGAGCCCTTCATCGGGTAGACCTCAGGAAGTCCAAGATACACCCTAAAATATCTAAGATTGACAAAAGCAGTAGAAAAGACTAGATAATCTTAGGGATGAGAATAGTTCATATACACACCGTTGAAGTGACTAGTATCTTATAGAGTGGAATGGTCAAGTCTGTTCATGGAACCTTAAGCTTGGTAGATATAAAGGACGGGTTTGTCCTGCGAGTTTAAACTCGGGTAGAATAAAAGTGTATGTGCATAAAATATGGTGGGTCTTCGGTACTAGCCTAGTCTACACACCGACGGAAGTACGATGACTCGGCAAGTGGTAGGAGTCCAAGGGGGCCAGCATCTTTTACTGTGCATTCAAAAGACCATACACTTAGTCATTTAAGGTCTGGCTCCTATGGGTCCAGCAAGAGTGCGCATGAGTGTATGAGTACCAAGACTGGTGTTATAGCATACATTAGGGTCTAGGACTGGTAGTGTGTTATACCCACCTAGGTGAGGAGTCGCCCACTCCTCTGCTACCGATTGACCATGACAGGAGGTGCCTGAGAGGTTAGCTACCTCCGAAAAGTGGGAACTAAAGATCTGTACATACAGAATCACGTGGGTGAGTTGCATGTGCGTGAACCTTCAATATAACTATTGCATTGCATTGCATTTCATACACATCATTCACATATATCATAACCCCCATCGTATAATCTATTATGGGCTCCCTTATACGATGGGTCTTGCAAAATGACCCCTTAACTTATAAGAGTGTATGAGTTTTCCTTATAAGTTAAGGTTACCTTTCTTAGTTGATAGCTAGTTTTTACTTCCTTTACTTATTTGGTTGTTCTGATGCACTAAATATATAGCTCTTGTAGTAGAATTGCAAGAACTTGTTTTACTTGCTGGTAAATCTACTCATAGTTTTGATATATTATTATGTGAGGGAGAACACTGTCACCTGCTTGATATTACCATTTGTTGTCCTCCGCGTCTTCCTCCCGCCCGGTACCTAGGAGTCACCGGGGGAGGGGACGGGGAAAACCGCTTAGTCTTTTTGACTAACGGACAGATGTGGCACAACAAACAGGAGCACTAGGAGGAGCAGAACCGCATCCAGAGGGAGGGACCTGAACCATTTCCAGGCCCGGTGTCGGATTGTCAGCAGCTTCAGGGAGAGCGCCGGTGAGATACCGCCTTCCGTTCGCAGTCTTTCATCCATTTTCAAATCATGGTGTATATGTTGTTTAACTATGGAAATGGAAAAGCGTATGAGAGAATAGGAAAACTAATGGGCATAAGCCATCTTTCTATTCGAACACTATGTTATTTCAGCACTTTTTCTTCTATGTATCTCATCTGGACATCTTTTTATATTATGTGATATATTGTGGACTGTGGTTTATGTCTTACTACTTCTCTTATTTTATGGTGAAATGGTTGGCATGTGTGATGATCAGCCGGCAGGATCGGCGTCTTGTCGTGGGAGCTTCCCGAGTGAAGGTGTCACCGCAAGGTGATGGTTCTGGACGGTAAGACCCGGAAACGAATGCAAAAAAAGAGGGGTCTTATAGTGGGTGATCAAGGAACTTCCCTTTTCTAGCACCAAAGATGCGCTTGGCTAGATTCAACCTCGTATTATACTTACGAAGAGTAGCGAACATCTCCGTCAAATCTTCAATTTGACCAGCCAACTCGAGACTTTTGATGAGAAGGTCGTCGACATAAACTTCAAATTACGACCTTTTTTATTCTTAAACATATGATCCATCATCCTCTGATAAGTAGGACCTGCATTCTTCAACCCAAAAGACATGATGCGATAGCAGTAACAACCATCGTTCGTGATGAAAGATGTGTGAGGGATATCGGGCACGTGTATCCAGATCTATGGTATCCTGAGAAAGCATCTAAGAAACTCATTACTGAAAACCCTACGATGGAGTCGACGAGAGAGTCTATCCGAGGCAGAGGGTAACATTCTTTGGGCATGCTTTATTGAGCCTTGTGAAGTCTACACATATTCTCCACTTGTTGTTGGCCTTGCAGACCATCGCAACATTGGAGACCCATTTTGAATATTGGACTTCCTTAACAAAATTTGCTTCAAGCAGCTCAGAGTCTTCTTCCTGAATAGGCTCAGCGAGCGTTATGTCCACCACTCGCTTCTTCTGCTTCACCAGTCTGAAATCAGGGTTGATATTGAGGTGATGACAGGCGATGTTAGGAATTATCCTCGGCATGTCCGAGGTTGACCGTGCAATTATGTCTATGTTATCCAAAAGACACTAAATAAGGATCGCCTTGTCTCCCTCCTTTAGCTCTGCATATTTGGAGACGGTCCTGTCTCTGTCCCCTCCTAGGACTTTAATCTGCTGAACCTTCTAGGGTGGGCTGTAGATGGGTTCCCTCTATCCGGGCGGCTAACTATATGGGCGCACCTGTGATTGCTTCATGGGTGTCCGCGGGTGTCCGCTCATATTGGGGAGAACCCACCTGCATCTGCTCTCTTGGAGGCTTCAGGAGGATTCTAGCCCGCGCCCAGGTGGTTTCACCGGTTGCTTGATCTGAAAGTCGCAAGTTTGAACTGTTGGAGCCAAATTTGTCACCCAACTTCCACACTCAACGAACACTCCAGGGGATTTGAGGAGAGATATCAAAAATCACAAGCAACTGCTTACTAACCTGAGGCTTGGCGAGTAGAACACATAAAAGAGGATGTCGCTGGCAGCGATAGACACCAGACTTACCCGTAGTGGTGAATGCCTCTCTTGCTGCGGGCTATGTAATTTGATAAAGAGTATTACAAGCTATTACAAGAGAATATGCTGGAAAAGAAGGCAACTGAATGACGAGAACTGGTAACCGCACCTACAATAGGGTAGACTTTGTCTAAAGTTCTGCGTCATCATCCAAGCACCCATGACCCTCTATTTATACTTGAGGGTAGGATGCTCGGCCGGTGAGGGGCATTTAATGCTGCATTAAATTCACCACCACCTGAGAAAACTGAAGTGTCGGTTGCAAAAGAGGGAGAATAGGGCGCACGGGCACGACAAGTCGTAACCGCGCACACTTGCTTGCTAAAAAAGGTCCAGGATGGCTCTAGGGGGTGCCCACCGCGATTCCTTTGGGGAGGCTGACACTGCTGGCTTGAGAGCGCGGGCACTCTGATGGGCAACCGCTCGCGCCCTCGCTGAGGAGAACAACCCCTTCCTGAAAAGAGTCTACGGACCCCCCGGGTGTCAACCCGGGCCTTCTGCCGATAAGAAAATACGCTCGTATGGTATTTGACCAAGGGCACTTTTGGGTGTCCGCCTGGGACTTCTGAAACTGGCATGGAGGGCACTGGTAGCGGTCGTAAGATTTGGGTTAACAAATACCTCTTTCGCACAATGCCATCCAATAAAATCCCTATGAGATTGTCTATGGCCAGCCACACCAACTCCACACTCCTTACATTCCAGATTCAACCATGGCAGAAAGTGTGGATAGAATCTTGCAAGCTAGAGAAAGTGCTCTAGGATGATGAAGCGTCACTTGCAACAGGCTCAAGACAGAATGAAAGTGATGGCAGATAAGAAAAGATGGGAGAGAGCTAGAAGTGGGAGATTTAATCTACATTAAACTCCAACCGTACCGACAATTATGCATAAGGTAGAGGGAGCTAGAAGTGGGAGATTTAGAGTAAGACCCCCCCCCCCCCTCCCAGAACACAGAACACGGTCGAGGGGTGTCCTGTGCCCAAGACAACCACCTTGCGGAAGTGTCAGCGCACGGGATAGCCCCCTTCCACAAGACGCATATCCTGCAGGCTATTCTCAAATATCATCATGCCAACCCATCAATAATACAAAAAACAATAGAAGCAATTATTCACAAATAAGTAAAAGTGTCCAAAAGAATAGGTAGCTACAAAGCTCCTACAAAATATCATAGTAAGAAAATTTCCCTAAGGCTACATTTCAAAACACTCGCTCACATATGTCACTGATGGTAGCGAAGGTATCATAGTCTCAGGCCCTGCCGCCCTGGCCTGGCTGTCCTCCTACGTTGTACGTTGCTGCTCCACCAGCCAGTGAGTTCCCTCCTCAAAATAGCGACGTAGCAACCGTTAGTCATACAGACTAAGTGGCTTCACATCCTCTCCCCCGGTGACACTTAGGCATCGGGCGGAAGGAAAGAGGAGAACGCTGCAATATAATCAGTATATATACAAGCAGGTGGTTTGTGACAATGTAATAAGAGAGCATCATATGTATAGATAAGCAACAAGAAATACTAGCATGTATAAAAGAACAACATCTAGCAGTATAGTCAGCAACAGGGTATAACAGAGCAGAGTATATAAAGAACTAAAGTAAACTTAACTTATAAGGATGCCCATATAAGCTAATAAGTTAAAGATCTTTTGCAACAACAAGTAACTCATCATATAAAGGTGTCCATACAAGTTTATATGATGAGGATCTTTATGCGGTGCAATGCAATGAATGTATGTATGACGACTCACCCATGATTTACACACGCACTCTAATTTGCTAAGTCGACATAGACTTGTACATCCCGCTTTTCGAGGGTAGCTAACCACCCAGGCACCTCACGTTATGGCCAGACAGAGATAGTGGAGTGGGCATCTCCACAACTAGGTGGGTATACACATTACCATACCTAGGCCTTACGTACGCCTCGACGCTAAGAACGCAACAACGGAAACCATGCGTGCTCTTGCTCGCCAAACTAGCCGCGGAATGGGTCTTTGGGAAGTAAGCACCAAACGACCAAGTCCAACTGATTCTAGATCTATCTGTCAGCTCCTGTCGGTGTGACGACCGACGAACCCGTAGATCTGCCACAAGTAATCCTCCAACAAAGATAACTATGCAATCGTGTAAAACTATGCACACCCAAGTAATTTCCCATGCTCAACCCGTGCTATCGAGCACCCAAGGACTCCCAACCAAATCCATAACACATGTTAATATTACTAGTTTTAACGATGCTACTTAGCATACAAGGACCTACCAACCGGGTCCTTAACATAACACTTTAGGATATAACCATATCCTATAATCCACACCAAACAATCACTGCTACCCATACCAAGTCGTCATAACTCTTGTGCAGTAGTACGTGTATGAAAGGGAAATACTATCTTTGATCCTATCAGACTACTTCTGCGTGTAATGTCATGTTCGAGGTCACTATGCAAATCTGCCCATACACATTAACCATACAACTCCTCATGCTCGATTCACAACCTGCTTAGAACACAATTGAATTCATAAGCATCATTCAGTCACGCTTAGTCAATACCCATCGTCTCACGCCAGTTTTCTTTGAGGATCATCACTCATAATCTCTACTAAGCGGTTATCACCAATCTAACCCTCTATTAGATTACCAAGTGATAAATATACAGTTTTATGCACGTTTCCAAAATTCTTGTCTAAATGAGCAACTTAACATTTCATTTCAGCGTAATAAATTATAACGACATATTTAATTTAGGACTCATCTCAAGGCCAAATTCGCTGAAACTTCTACCATAGCTGATAATTAATGCCTGAATCATTCCCACCGAATTTCGACCTCATTGTATTAAGCAATACTTATTTACGGTGCTCTACATTTATATGATACGACAAGCAATTTCATGGTAAATATGTATTCAAAAATTTTGAAACTAAACAGGATTGATCACAATATCATCAGGCACGTTCCTACCATATTTCATAAGCATTCGATAAATATTATGCGAGAAATCAATAAAACATCAAAAATTCATACATATTCAACAATGTTTACCAAAACATGATTTCTGGGAGCTACCGACCACCAAAAATTATGTGCCACCACATTCCGAAAAGGTATCGTCAAGGGATACAACTTTTGTGTTGAGTCCAAGGTCCAGATCTAAGCCTAACCAAACTAAAATCGGTTTTAAACCCAACAGAGTAAATCTAGACAGCAAGCTGTCCTGTACATAGTCCGAATAAAATTATGTACAGCCATTTTCAATTCCACTTTGCCAGAGCTAGAGAGCTCCCCTGAAAACCCACAACCGCTCGTTGGAAAGGTCTTTCCGAGAGCTACAACTTTCATGTTGAGCCCGAGGTCCAAATTTAACTGGATCTTGCTTAAAAAGTGGCTTGAACCCAGCTGCGCACATAAAAACAGATTTCTATCTAGATATTATGAAATCTGCACGGATCTTAAGACAGATGAACATCAACTGTTCATCTTCTTCCTCCAGCACTCAAATATTGTTATTTTGCCTTCTCTCCTCAATACTCCCTCAATAGATCATCGTTCTTCACGAAATCAGTTCCTATAGCTTCGTATTGAAGAGAGGACTTGATTGAAGAGATTCTTTCGACGAACGACGCCCTAGAACAGAAGTTCTAGCATGGTATCTTCCTAGAAAACTCCATTAAACTCACCAAGGTCAAGCTCTCTTGAGCCGACATCTCTCCTAAATCAGATCTAAAGATCTAGCACCAAGGAAGAGGGGGCGGAAGTCACCTGATTTCCGTCCATGGAGCGGGTTTGTCTTCTTGGTGGCATGGTGGTGGTCGGCCAAGCTCCAAGCCTTCTCTCTAGTCTTGTTCCTTCAAGAAGGTTGCTGGTTAGTTTCTTGAGGTGTGAGGAAGAGGAAGAAGAAGAATGATAAACCTTTGGATGAGGGGATGAAGTTCAAGGTTAAGGGAGGAGAGAGAAAATGGAGGCTGATTTGACTAGACTTAATGGGGAAAACATTTCCCATGCTTTGGATTGGACAATCCTGTTACAAATCAAAAGTATGAAAACGAAAGAGACGATCAAGAACCATTCAACTTAGAAGTAGAGAACTGAGAAAAAGCAGAGCTCAAGTTTTTGCATCCTTTTCTTATTAATCACACTTATCTTTCTTACAGAAAACAGAGGCCTAAGGACATATATATAGAGCCAGTCTTTGATAACAATATTCCAGAAGGAACTAGAAAAAACGAATCAGTGAAATAAACTAATTACCAAAAATATAAACAAAAATAGTTATTACAAAAATGCCACATTTCCATTTTATCATCCCCCCTCAAGTTGGGATTTGAGTGGGAGAACAAATGCCCAACTTGCTTAATAGAAAACGAAGTTGAGAGTGTCCAAGCGCCTTTGTAAGCAGATCAGCAAGTTGTAAATGTGTAGGGAGATAATGAGGTGCAATAATTCCGGAATTGAGCTTCTCACGAACTAAGTGGCAATCTAATTCAATGTGTTTAGTTCGTTCATGATAAACTGGATTAGAAGCAATATGCAATGTCGCCTGATTATCACAAGCCAAAGAAACTGGTGTAAGATTAGAAAGTTGAAAATCCTGAAGAAGTTGTAACAACCAAGTGATTTCACAGCATACAAAGCCATAGCACGATATTCTGATTCAGCGGATGATTTCGAAACCATATTTTGCTTCTTTGATTTCCAAGAAATAAGAGAAGAACCCAATAAAACGCAGAATCCGGTAATAGACCGTCTTGTCATGGGGCAAGAAGCCCAATCAGCATCACAAAATGCAGAGAGCTGCAGATCTGAAGCAGCAGAGAAGAACAAGCCTTGTCCTGGCGTTCCTTTGACGTAACGAAGAACTTTGAGAGCCATATCGTAATGTGGTTGACGAGGAATGGACATGAATTGGCTTAAAACGTGAACACAATATGCTAAATCTGGACGAGTAACTGTGAGATAAATCAAACGGCCAACCAACCGTCGATAAATGGAAGGATCTGGCAGAAGTTCACCATCAGTATCTGAAATCTTAAGATGTTGATCCATGGGTAGTAAGCTGGATTTTGCTGAACAAAGGTGAGCATCAGAAATGATGTCTCGAGCATACTTAGATTGATGAAGATAAATACCATCAATTATTCGTGTTATTTGCAAGCCTAAGAAATATGAAAGATCTCCCAGGTTTTTGAGTTTGAATTTCTGATTTAAGGTAGTAGCCAAGGTATCGAGATCAATTTGATGACTACCAGTTAAAATGATATCATCAACGTAAACCAAAAGGGCAATGAAGTGATCATTGTTCATTTTGATGAATAATGAGTGATCATTTTTGGACTGTGAGAAACCAAGAGCCAGCAAGGTAGTTGAAAATTTGGAGAACCACTGGCGAGAAGATTGCTTAAGGCCGTAAATGGACTTCAAAAGATGGCATACAGACTGACCATTACAGTTGTGTGGAGGTTGAAAACCTGGTGGCAAACGCATATATACTTCTTCAAGTAAATCCCCATGAAGAAATGCGTTGTTAACATCTAACTGATGAATAATCCAGCCTTTGACAGCAACAACAATAAGCAATGTGCGAACAGTGGTCATCTTAGCAATAGGAGCGAATGTATCATGATAATCAAGTCCCTCTCTTTGAGAATATCCCTTAGCAACTAATCGGGCTTTGTACCGTTCAATGGAACCATCAGGTTTGTGTTTCAATTTGTATACCCATTTACATCTGATTGTCTGTTTTCCAGGTGGCAAAATAACAACATCCCAGGTCTTGTTATCCTCTAAAGCTTGGATTTCCAGTTGCATTGCTTGGCGCTAGGATTATATTGGAAAGACTCTTTATATGTAATAGGTTCTTTTTCTGAAGGACCAGTAGAAGAATCAGTAGAACTGAGAGTTGTAATTGTAGAACAAATATAATCTTGTTGCCAGCGAGGGGGAATACTAACACGGGTGGTTTTTCAAATGGAAGATGATGGAGGCAAAACAGGAGAAGGTAGCGAAATGCTTTTCGAAGAAGAAATAGGAACAATATCAGTATGCAGAACACATTCAGGAGTGTCAATGGGAACATCAGTAACCATTGTGGGATCATGGGGTTGAATAAATTCATCATCATCACTAGGAAAAGGCAGGACATGGGAAGGATGAATGGAGCTGTCAGAGAAAGGAAAGATTTGTTCAAAAAATTGAACATCTCTACTAACAAACATGTGGTTATGTTCAATATCAAAAACTTTGTACCCCTTTTTCCCTGTTGGATATCCAAGAAAAACACAACGAGTTGCTCTGGGAGCAAACTTGTCACGATTATGAGCAATGGTGGAAGCAAAGCATAAGCAACCAAAAATTCTCAAATGATGATAATCAGGTTTATTGTTAAAAAGAAGCTCATAAGGGTTTTTTTTTTGTAAAATCTGAGATGGAATTCGATTGATGATGTAAGTGACAATGAGGACGCACTCTCCCCAAAAAATTATTGGTAAAGAGGCTTGAAAACGAAGTGCTCTAGCAATTTCTAGGATGTGGCGATGTTTACGTTCTGGAATCCCATTTTGTTGTGGAGTATGAATACAACTACTTTGATGAACAACTCCATTATCCAAAAGAAATTGTTTGAGCAAATGGTTATAAAATTCTGAACCATTATCTGTGCGAAGTATTTTTATGGATGTGTTAAACTGGGTTTTAACAAAACAAAAGAAAGATTTGAGGATGGATGGAACCTCACTCTTGGAAGTCATAAGATATGTCCAAGTATTTCTAGTAAATCCATCAACAATAGTGAGAAAGTATCGAAAACCAAAATGCGTGGGGGTTTTATACGGTCCCCAAACATCACAATGCACAATATCAAAGGTTGTGGTACATGAATTATCCTTTTTATAGAATGGTAATCGTGTTTGCTTAGCCAAAGGGCATACATTGCAATGTTCATAAGGAAAATTTGCTACATTCGGAAGAACAGAAATTAAAAGGCGCAATTTATCTAATGGAGCATGTCCTAGATGGTGATGCCACAGTCTGGTGTTATTTGAGGATGTAGCGGCAAGGCTTTTAGCGGAAATGGGAGGAGAAATGATGGTAGAATGATTTGCTGGAACAAGAGTATATAATCCTGTCATACAGCTCCCAATCATTACATCAGTCTTCTGCAAATGGTCCTGCAAGAAACATTTATTAGAACTGAAAATCAAGGAGCAATTTCCATCAGCTATCAGTTTGCTCACTGATAAGAGGTTGTGTGTAAAATTAGGGACAAACAGAACATTTTGTAAAATAATATCTGGACTAATTTGGACATTCCCGATATGAGTTATTGAAGAACTTGTTCCATCAGGTAGATGTACTACTTGAACCTGTCTCGGCTGTTTTGGTGTCTTTAACAAGTTGAAACAATGTGTTATATGATCAGTAGCCCCGCTATCTATGATCCAGTCACTCACCCTATGATTAGATGAGAAACAGTGACTTATACCTGCAAGACGATGAATATCATCAGCAGAAGTATGATGTTGAGTCGGATTCGATAGAAGGCTAAGTAGTTGAGTGATCTGTTGTTGAGTAAGATGAGGATTTTCAGTCGAACTGCTTCCTATGTTTGATGAATTTGGAACACTTTGAACATCTAAAATAGTAGAATCAACATTATGCGCTTGTGTTTTGGAAAAATGATCAGCTGGTTTCCTTCCTTTAAACTTGTAATTTGGCGGATACCCAATAATCTTGAAACATTTAGCCTTTGTGTGACCTCCCATTTGGCAATGTTTACACCACAAATTCCTTTTAGTGTTCCACGTTTGAGGATGAACAATCTTATTCTGACTTCTTTGATCATATGAGGAATTTGATGTGATTCCTGAATGATATTGATTCCCCATCATAAATGTTGTGGTCAATTCCCCTGTGGGCATAAAGGAAGACATATTCATTTGTCTTTCTTCTTGATGAACCATCGAATAAGCATCTTCTATTGTTGGTAATGGTTTCATCAGGAGGATCTGTCCTCTAATTGGTTTGTATATGTCATTCAGGCCCATTAAGAATTGCATCAGACGTTGTTCATCTTGTTGATCTTGCCAGGCTCTCATTACCTCACATTGAGTATTAGTCTTACAGACAGGAATGGATATCATTGCATCTAATTCATCCCATAACTGCTTCATTTTGGTGTAGTATGATTCTATTTTCAGTCCACTTTGATTGCAAGACGAGATCGCTTTTCTTAAACTGTATATCATCGATCCAGTGTTGTTCGAAAATATCCTCTGCAAATTACTCCACATAGTCGCAGCTGTATTCGCATGAAGGATTGAATTTCCTATTTCCTTTGAAACAGAATTTATGATCCAAGAAATGACCATATTGTTCACTTGTTCCCAGCGTTGGAGGTTTTGATCATTTTCTTCTGGTTTTGCCACAGCTCCAGTGACGAAAACTAGTATATTCTTACATGCGAGAGCGATTTCCATGGATCTACGCCACGGGATGTAATTGGAAGTACCCTCCAGAATTTGATTCACAAGAATCATACTTGGACTATCAGAATGTTGTAGATTCAAAAAATTTGCCATCAAATTTCTTGAACTTTCAGCTCTATCACTTTCTGTAGATCCAGATTGCTCACCCTTCCCTTTATCCATTGATCTGCAACAGGAAACGAAGAAGGCTAGAAATCCGATCGGAAAGAAAACAAAGATCTGTCGCTGCTCTGATACCATGTTACAAATCAAAAGTATGAAAACGAAAGAAATGATTAAGAACCATTCAACTTAGAAGTAGAGAACTGAGAAAAAGCAGAGCTCAAGTTTCTGCATCATTTTCTTATTAATCACACTTATCTTTCTTACAAAAAACAGAGGCCTAAGGACATATATATAGAGCCAGTCTTTGATAACAATATTCCAGAAGGAACTAGAAAAAATGAATCAGTGAAATAACCTAATTACCAAAAATATAAACAAAAAAAGTTATTACAAAAATAGTTATTACAAAAACATTTCTCATGCTTTGGATTGGACAATCCATCCATGTGTCACTATCCTATTGTCCTAAGCCACATCCTAGCCTTGACATAAGCAAGGATATGATATCACATCGCCGTCAACATATTTCTGAAGACTGTCGCATTAAAGGAACAAATTGCACGAAGGAAACAAAAATCGGCGGGAGGTCCCGTCGAACGACGAGAAGCCCCATCGATTTGGACTTAGAGCCTAGGGAAACATCTTCCATGCTGATGGCAAAGATTGATGGGAGCTCTCGTCGATCGACGGGATGGTCCCATTGATCGACGAGAATCCCCATCGATTTCGACTTAGAGACTAAGGGAAACACCTTTCCCAGTTGATGCCAAAGATCGACGGGAGCTCCCGTCGATTGACGCGAAGCCTAGTCGATTTTGACTTAGAGACTAAGGGAAACACCTTTCCTAGCTGATTCCAAAGATCGACGGGACGGTCACGTCGATCGACGGGATGTCCCGTCGATTTTGACTTGGAACATTTCTTTTCCTAAATTTTTGTAAACTAACCTAACTTACTTCTATCAAAGCCTATTTCTGGACTGCCAGGACATACTTATACTTACAAAATTGCAATTAGAGTAGAGTAAATCAATCATCACTAATTACCAAGATAACGAAGATAAGAAAGGAGTAGGAATTTGGAGAAAACAGGCCAAGGGGAAAGAAAACAAACCACCACTTGCTGACTGTGACTCAAACCTGACCACCTCAGGGTCTTAGGGCTTCTACCGAGCCTGAGTCAACTCTCGGCGACACAACACACCCCCGAGGGGTCTAGCTCGAATTGGGATGTTACAAATCTAATAAACAAAGAAACTATTTCTTCCCCGAAATTTAGGTTCGGGCTATGCGGATTGAAGGTCGGACTATGTAAATCCAATTCGGGCTACACTTGATGAGGTTATTAATTTAGTATGTCAGGATTCCCACTTAACACTTGTGCATGGCACTACTTATCCATATTGCCTCGCGCATCACACAGAAATTCTCCCACGAATATCATTATTATTCTCCACAAAAGTCGTAATCAAAATTATGTACAAGAAGACACTTGAATGTCTCTCACCGTGATGAAGACCATCATTGTTTATACAGGTAGGGACTTGTGAATAGTCTCACCATGATCAAATTCTGTATCTCCCTCAAGTATGCATGAGCAGTTGGTCAATACAATCATTTACCATACACGTATGGGTGATTCTCTTGACCGAGTCGTGCTAACAAGCACTCAAGGACTTCCACCAAGTCCTTACCCGATTTCCACAGGATATGACCATATCCTACCAACTACACCAAACCGACACTGCTGCCCATAGTGAGTTGTCATACCTCTAATGCGGTGAAATGTGTAAGTCATGGAATTACTCTCTACAATCTCCTTTAGGACTACTCGCGTAATTAGAGATACTTTTAGGTTCACTACTAAGGGTTGTCCAACTGTATTTACTAGCACTTTCCAACCTCATACAAGAGTCACTATATGTCTCCAATATAATTTAACTCATGATCAATAGTAAATTACAAAATACACATGTTTCTAGATTGTCGATCTTAATGGGCATAATACCATTCCCGTTCATAAAAATAAACCATAATAACATCTTTTAATAAGAATCCATTTCCAAAATCCATCGCCTTGAAATTTGTACCATAACTTATAAATTGATATTTACAACATCTTCATCGCATTTCAAGTTCACCTGATTTCACCACAACTATTTATGAGCGGTAAACAAGTTCATCGCATTTCAACCATATGTTCAACAATTCTGAAACTGAACAAGGATGAACATAATATCGTCAAACAAGTGTGCTTTGATTCTTGAGATCATCAGAACCATATCCAAGGAATCATATATATTTTACCCATCTTCAAGAACACAACTCGACATCCACTTGATTTCAAGTTTTATGGGGTCAATGTACCCTTCCAATATCACGAAATGGAAAAATAGTCATAATTGTTCACCACCCGACTTGTCATGATGCAACCCCATTTCAACCTACCAATTCCCAAACATGATGTTATTGTCTCAAGGATTTAGTGTTTGTAACCTTTATGTTCCAAAATTCTAAAACTCGGTATTTGTTTTAGCCAGTGATGTTAATAATTTGTTCTTAGCGCTTTCTCTTTTCAAAATATAGACAAAATATCCCCGAAAATAGCGCCAAAAACTTGATATGAAATTTATTGATTATGGATTTATGAGAATTTTTAAGAGATTTGTTGTTAATGTTCTCTAATTCTATATCCAATGAAGGCAAGTATACCTTATCGTCTATAGTATAGGATACTTAAGAAAAAAATGTCAAGGTCGTATTAAAACACGGGTATGTCGAGTACTTCTACTTCGAGAAAGCTAACTATTATTTTATCGAAGAAAGAGCGGAAAAGAGCTAATAATTAAAAGTAAAAAAAGAGAACAAAAAGAAATAAAGAAAAACAAAACTTGATTAAAACTTGTTTTGAAATGAAATAAAAAGATAAATATTATCATTCTACTCTATACCTTGACCGTGGAGATTCCTAGTTTATGAGCGCACCTCTCTCGAGGAATACGCCCACCTGAGATTAAGTTGATCGGACAGACTCTCGTCCTATAACCGAAACGCCTAATAATCGCTTTAATGAGGTGAATCCCACATTGGATTTGACTCCTATCCAGAAGATTTACGTCATCCTCTCTCGAGTGATGCGTGCAACTCTTTTTTTTTTCGAGTGATCAATTCGTACGGACGAGCCTCTCTGCTAACTAGAATACGAAAACAAATACTGAAATTCATAACCGGCATATGAACTCGATATCATTATTTTTTTCGAGAATAAATCGAAGGAGAGAAGATACGTTAATAAGGTAAAGAGATGAATTCCAATCAAAGCTTGCAAAAATCAAGAACAACTAAATATTTGCTAAAGGAAAAATATAGGAAAGAAGAGTAAGGAGGAAGGAGGAGATTTTTCATAAGTGAAAAAGAGCTTAAAATTTCATTACATAAAAAGATATTACATAAATTGAAAACTAGGTTACATTGCATGGAAATAAACCTAGATTATCTTGGATGAAATAAAGAAGAACAAGAAATAAAACTAATCTTAAGAAAGAAAATTACATTAATTAAAAATTAAACATAAACATGAAAATAAAGAAAAACTATACAAGAACAACCCAAATGGGCAGGGGCGGGAGGAGCAAATGCTGGAAATGAGCTCCTGAATTTATAGGAGAAAATTTGAGGTTACACGCCCTCGATCACGGGCATGACCAAGGGCGTGTAATAATTGTTCTGCAGCTGGGACAGCGGCGTGGGCGATTGCGTGACGGCGCGGCGAAAGAAGGACATGTCACGGCCGTGACATTTGGGTCACGGGTGTGTACTTGGACGGCTTCAATTAATGCAGTGTGGGCTTGACTGCGGTGCGATGGCGAGCATGATCACGCGGGAATGTCACAGGCGTGACCTCTGGGTCACGGGCGTGACTTGTGCGGCAACATTAGATTCGGTGGCTGACATGTCCACGTGGAAAGCTTGAAAATGAGCTTTAAAATTATACGCCCTTGGTCATGGGCGTGACCGAGGGCGTGACCTGGGTCAACTTTTCGACCGCAGCTCCTCTTCTCGACGGCATCGCTGGGAGCATCTTTTTAAGTCTACACGCCCATGGTCACTAGCGTGACCGAGGGTTTGACTTGTTGTTGACTAGCTCAAACTGCGCGGGATCAACTCTAGACTAAAATTAAGGTTACACGCCCTTGGTCATGAGCGTGACCTAGGGCGTATACTGTCAATTTTGAGCAAAAGTCTTGAAAATCTGCAAAACAGAAATACAATAATATTTAGAACAGAAATTGTAAAAGAAATGATTCTTAACTAAAATATAAATAATATTTATAAAATTTTATAAAAATTAACCTAAATACTATAATAAAAATATGCACAAATCCTACTTATCAATATCATGTCATTCTCTTCTAAGGACAAAAAGAGCCTGAGTTAAGTACTACTTTTGTCTAACCGAGATTCTACTTAGATTTGGACCGAATTCGGAAGTCGTGCCAATTTCTTTTGTGATTTAGACATTTTATTTAAAGAATCTTTCAACTGTGAACCTAACCCTTATTTAATAGTTGGGTCATGATACAGTCCCTCTAGAAATCTACCTTGTCGAGGTAAAATGCTACACATATTCTTACTCATTCATACATTCTCCCAACCTCCAAGGTTGCCCAAAATTTTGGTGCTTTGGAGGTAATTGCTACATCTCTCGGTTAATTTGCAACAGCTCTTTACATAGGGAGGTCATCGTGCCTTAATATGTCATGACTTCATCTCATGTGGGTGTTAAATAATTACCTCCTCCTTCCACGCGAATATATGAGACAACACCTATTGTCACTTTGTGAGTAGTATATCATTGATGTGCATGTTCCTTCCTTATTATGATACTATTAATCGCGTGCATGTCATATTTATTCCACACTACAAGGTGGAGATTTATATCATCTAACAAGTTACACCGATTTTGATAATTTTAACATATAAATTTCTGTTATTCGTACCTCAAGTATGCGCGACCTCTTTCCAAGTCAAACACTAAAATGAATATTATTATGAATTCTTATTCCAAATTCCACAATATCTTAGTCGTCGACCAAGTATAGTCCTCATCGTTCACATACTATTTGAACAAAACCTTGATATCATATGTTTACAACACACCATTTCAAAATAAGATCTAGGGGAAACCCAAGTCGGTACATAACTAGTCCAATAAATGAAGAGATAAGCCCCCATACATTTTTGGGCTAAGTTTCTTCCACCACCCATATGGTACATTCATCTCATGTATGGGCACAACCCTTAGGGGCATATATCCCTCGACTTAGAGTTCTTACCCTATAAATCCATGTATAGAAGCACTTGTATATCGGTCTTGATGTAGAAAATTAAATATTCAATTTTTCGGCGAAGACCAAGTTGCATTCCATTGTAATGGGAGCATGTACAAATAACATCCAATTAACCGGTACATTTATATATGTTTGAACTTGACATGAACTAAGGTACAGGTTCGAGATGATTTCCCTTGACACGGATTATGCAGACTACCAAAAGTAAGGGCATTATTCACAATATGATAGACTAAATCAAATCAATTCCAAGCGCCCTACCATCTCTGTCAATGATCGTTCAGGACATGTTTATTTTAAGATAAACTTTGAGATGTCAACTCACCGAATAAGTCATACTAATCGTGTTATCTTCACCACGAAACGGTTAGTAACTAAAGTCCTAAACTTAAGGAAATCATGCTCCTCCAGCAATTCCGACAATCTGGAGCTCTTCTTCGGGCATGTAAGATGATATGTAACAACTCCCAAACCCTTGGGTAATTAACCGAAGAGGAATTCAAGGTGTTAGTTCCTGTTATTCTTACCTCGGGCATGCATAACTTCTCTCTAGATCAAAATCACAATGATTAATGTTGTTTTAAATCCCTAGTCTCATGCTACCACATCTTTATTACTAATTAAATATAATCATCATCATACTAATCACCCATATACAACATTTTATCATATCCACTTGTACGCACAAAATTCCATCAAGTCCCATCCGATTATGTTATCAAAAGTTCACGAGTAGACAAATATAGATGCATACCCCAAAGGGTTATCTCATTATTCTCCTCGTTTACTTATACACAAGGTCTCAGGGAAGCACAGAGAAACAATGCTCATCCTTGAAATGTTCTATTTTCTTGTTCTGATTGTGATGTTTTCTCTCGATCAAAACATGGTGTTAGCAGTCCACCCTGCTCAAGGTGAACTAATTGTTCAAGGATTACGACCTTCTAGTTTTGAAAAATTGTGAAGATTTTTAATTCCCTGATAAACCCCAATCGGTAGGTCACTAGCTCAATAAACGAAGATATAAGCCCTCCGGAAATCATGGGTTGAGTCTCTTCGACCACCAACATGATACATTCATCCTATATATGCACACAATCGCGAGGGCATACCATCTTTGACTCGGAGTTTTATCCTAAACTTAATCCATTCTTTAGGACATTATAGTTACCCCTTACGACACCCTTTTCAAGGTCAACATGTGACTAAATCAAAAATAGGCCTATTTCGGATTCCAATTCTTATTTGACCTCTGGTATCCGTCATGGTGATTGATTCAATGCAACAAACTAGGAAGTGTCAAGTTATTGGCAAGAAAATTAGGCTTACAAGTCTCCTACTATTTCAATAATAGTTTCTAGGCATCAACTTTTCCTCCAGATATCCTATTAGTCTGGGTAAGAGGTGGTAATATCTCTCAATAAGCCAAGCTGCGCATTATAATATAAGATTTGAAAACCTACCCTTACATTAACTCTTCCCTTAGTCACTTTATGTGTCCTCATATCTCAACCACGTCTACACCTGAAGTTGATTTTTGACTAGGATATGCCACGAAACGTCTCAGTAAGTTAGAATAAGGTGGTTTCCTAGTTAGGTTGGCAGTAGTTCTAAGGATTAGTGACATACTTAATGTGAATCCCACATGGGCACACCACAGCTTCTGCTGCATCAGTTTGTCCTCAAACTGATTTAGCCAGCAGGGGTGGCCTAGTGGTTTAATGGACTTCTTTATCTCAGGATTATTGCAAGTTGATACCATTTGTAAGACCCCGTCCCATAACACAGAAAACGGTCGAGGGGAGTTCTATGCCCAGGACAGCCGCCTTGCGGAAGTGCCAGCGCACGGGCTATCCCCCTTCCACAAGACGCCTATCCTGCCGGCTATTCTCAAATATCATCATGTCAACCCATCAATAATAGAAAAACAATAGAAGCCATTATTCACAAATAAGTTAAAGTTTCCAAAAGAACGGGTAGCTACAAAGCTCCTACAAAATATCATAGTACAAAAATTTTCCCTAAGGCAACATTTCAAAACACTCGCTCACATCTGTCACTGATGGTATCAAAGGTATCGTAGTCTCAGGCCCTGTCGCCCTAGCCTGGATGTCCTCCTGCGGCGTGCGCTGCTGCTCTACCTGCCGCTGGGTGCCCTCATAAAAATAGTGGCGTAGCAACCGTTAGTCATAAAGACTAAGTGGCTTCACATCCTCTCCCCCGGTGACTCTTAGGCACCGGGCAAAAGGAAAGAGAAGAACGCTGCAATATAATCAGTGTATATACAAGCAGGTGGTATATGACAATGTAATAAGATAACATCATATGTATAGGTAAGCAACAAGAAATATTAGCATGTATAAAAGAACAACATCTAGCAGTATAGTCAGCAGCAAGGTATAACAGAGCAGAGTATATAAAGAACTGAAGTAAACTTAACTTATAAGGATTCCCATACAAGCTTATAGGTTAAGGATCTTTTGCAACAACAAGTAACTCATCATATAAAGGTGCCCATACAAGTTTATATGATGAGGATCTTTATGCGGTGCAATGTAATGAATGTATGTATGATAACTCACTCATGATTTACACACGCACTCTAATTTGCTATGTCGACATAGACTTGTATATCCCACTTTTCGAGGGTAGCTAACCACTCAGGCACCTCACATCGTGTCCAAACGGAGACAGTGGAGCGGGCATCTCCACTACTGGGTGGGTATACACACTACCAGACCTAGGCCTTACGTACGCCTCGATGCTAAGAACACAACAGCGGAGACCCTGCATACTCTTGCTTGCCAAACTAGCTGAGTCTTATAACGCGGAAGGGGTCTTTGGGAAGTAAGCACCAAATGACCAAGTCCAACCGGTTCTAGATCTATCTACCAGCTCCCAATCTAGCGCAAGGGGAGAGGGGGAGAAATCGGACCTGAAGTAAGGCTTGACGGCGCGTGTTGTGGCTGTACGGCACGGTAGCGGCGAGCTCCGGCGATCCTCCTCGAAATCTCATTCCGGCAGCTTAAGGCTCGCTCCAGATGGCTGGTTCGACTCCTTGCGAGGTAGGGAAGGTGATGAAAAGGTCGGCTTGGGTTGGGAGGAGGTGTATATATGTTTTACCATAGGGGGGGTTCGGTCAAGTGGTTTTTGGAGGCTAGCTCTTGATGAAGGTGGTTGCATTCAATGGGGGAGGAGTTCCTATGCATGGGGAAGAGCTGTTGGCAGCCATTGGGAAGAGAAGGAAGGTGTCAAGTGGCAACCTTCCCGTGAATTCCTCCTCTTTCTCCTCCAAATAGGTGGAATTACCCCCCCCCCCCCCCCCCCCCCCCTTGCCCTCCATAACTTCCTCTCATTCAAAATCTGAGGGGTGTGGGCTGTCTTTTGCCTAATGGTTGCTGGATGGGCCTTGGAATTGGGCTTTAGTTAAGGCTTTAATCCATGGCAATTTGGTTTGAATCCAATTTAAGCCCAATTTAGGCTTACTTGACCCTAAGTTGACTTTTGGGTTAACTTGGTCAATTGGGTGTGTTGACTGGTCCAAGATGTTGACATTGAGTCCAACAACACCTCCCAATGTTGATTGGGTCATGATGATGCCCCAATTGGGTTAATTTAACCAATATGTGTGATTTTGACCAAAATTGGGGAAGAGTTGACTTTGGTCAATTTGGTCAAATTGATGATCTCTTGATGGGCTTTTGATTCAATTAGGTCCCCCATGGTGTTCTAAGACTAGGGGTGAAGTCAATTTGATGTTTTGGGGATGAATTGAGTCTATTGGAGAAGGATTGACTTTTGTTGACCTAAGTTTGACTTTGGTCCACTTGGCTAAATTGGTTGACCAATTGATGAGACTTTTGGTCAATTATGCCTCCTATAGTGGATCACGTGTGAGTTCACTCAACTCAGTGCATCCCAAGGTCACCACCAAGCTCAAACTCACCTAACTCACCCTAATTGAAGTCAATGGGTCTAGTAGTTCTGGGGATGTTACATGACCGACCCGCCACTTTTCCACCGCAAGCAATTTACAGTAAAAGCAATGAATAAAATAGGCAACCAGCATATTCGGGTCCGTGGTGACTTACCCTTTTTAACGAGGCTTTCCGGCTGGCCGAGTATGCAATATCGCAAGTCCCATGAATGCTAACAATGTACTTTTGGGATGGGGTGCATACAAGCTTTTGTAAATTTGTCACTATTTTATTTCAATCCAGCACATTGCTTTAGTAATTATTTCCTGAAATATTGACGTTATTGAAAAAACTAACATTTCATCATAGCTCTTCTACGATTGCACAGCTTTATTTTAAATAGATCGTCAAATTGATAAATGTTATATCAAGTCAAAGCATATTTCATATTTGCAATCGTCAGAGCAATTCTCCATATACATACAAAATTTCATTTGATTAGCTTACCTCAAATGAAATTTGAAAAACGAGAATTTTAATCCCAATAAAACAAAGAGGCTTAAACCCGGGATTGAAATTAGTAATAGAATCCTTACATTGCACACAAAATTCCATTTGATTAGTTTACCTCGAATGGAATTATGAAAACGGAAATTTAACCCCAATAAAACAAAGAGGCTTAAACCCGGGGTTCAAAATTTGAAGTGGTCGTTTGTAGGGTTTAACGAAAGTGTTTTATGGGGACAAGGTAAATCATCGTTTGAGATCAAATGTGATAAAGACATTTAAGCGTTGATCCACATATATATGCCAAGTTTGCTGTCAACTTTTACCTTTAAGGTCCACCACCGCTTCCGCTGCAGTGGTTCGTCCCGAACCACGCAATAACGACCGGTGGAGAAAGAGTTGTTTCTGTGAACACTATTGGTCGAAAGATCGGTTACATTCTGATCCATTTGTAAGACCCCCCCCCCCCCCAATCGGCGGTCCGACCGGGGGATCTTATCGCACACCACCCTTTTAGCACGACGCCGAAGCGATCTCGATGGTTGGAGGTACTAGCTTCTACAACCCCCTTCCTTGAACACTCCGTTGTCACACCTAGGGGTGATGTTAAGCGAAAGTCACTATGCACCAACAGAGTAGGGAAGCAGTATTCTAGCGGAAGACATCATCAAATAGTGCATATTATAATACTTAGCGGAAGACGTCATCAAAGAGTGCACTTTATAGCGCTTAGCGGAAGACGTAGTTTTAGCACAGAAACCACAATTTCAAGACCTGTAAATAATCTACATATCTCTGCCGCATAAAATCCTAACCATCAAGGATTTATTGTCATTATATATATATCCCCCGGGATAGGGCACAACAAAAGGAGATGCGGCTTAACAAACTTATACCTGACGTAGCCTACTCTGTGGCTTCATCCACACACAGATGTTGTCACTCATCTGCACCTGTCACCTGTGCCAAAGACAAGTTATTAGAACCACGAACAGAATCCAACCCCTACTAACAAACAGACATAACATAACATTTATAAGGGAGGGGATATCTGGACTCTTATTGGGCCGAGGTAGTCTTCCCACGACCACCGCCTACGTACTCCGTATCATCCTGCATATGGTTTCAAACCCATGTAGTTCTATTAGTTTCACACGGGTTGCCCTCCCAGACTGTCCATCGTGCGGGTTGCCTTAGAGTAAAACTCATAGGTCATCCGACATTCTCCCAAGGCACATTTTATATTCCCGTAAGAATAATTCTCGAAGGCACAATATATTCTCGTAGGAATATTTCCCGAAGGCACAATATATTCCCGTAGGAATATTTCCCGAAGGCACAATATATTCCTGTGGGAATATTTCCCAAAGACAACATTTCATTCCCGTAGGAATTACTTCTCGAAGGCAACATTTCATTCCCATAGGAATTACTTCTCGAAGGCAACATTTTATTCCCGTAGGAATTACTTCTCGAAGGCAACATTTTATTCCCGTAGGAATTACTTCTCGAAGGCAACATTTCATTCCCGTAAGAATTACTTCTCGAAGGCAACATTTCATTCCCGTAGAAATTATTTCTCGAAGGCAACATTATATTCCCGTAAGAATATTTCTCGAAGGCACAATATATTCTCGTAGGAATATTTCTCGAAGGCACAATATATTCCCGTAGGAATCTATATTACCGCAAATACAAGAATAAAACTTCAAAACATTGATTCGTCACGCTGCTCTAACACTCGTAATTATTAAATTATGAATCTTAGAGATAAGGAGAATTATTGGCTCCACCACCGATCATTCCTGAAATAATGTAGGAACAGGAACCCAAATTCAATCCACATAGCTCCAGCTCCGAATTGTAAAAGCTTTAAATCAAACTCTTCTTGCAAGAGAAATAAGATATGTTTGTCTCTGTGTTGACAAGGCAAGCACAGTCCTCCTCTCACCATAATCAAAACCAACAACCATTCAAGTCGCAAGCAGCCCGAACGACAAGAATTATAAGCTTTAAGGTCACCCGAAGTCAGATATTGGAGGCTGCCAGTTTACCAAATAAAATGGAATAGGAGAGGAGTACTACCAATTGCTCTGTTGGGTTGCGGTTAATAGGAGAATTATAAGTTCCAAATTTGTCATAAAATATTCAAGGAAGAAGAGGAGGAGGTGGAGGAAGGAAGACATATCAGGCGTGCCAGAAACTACGGCGCAGGGACTTGTAGGGAGTAGTTATCCTCAAAAATGCTCATAATAATAAATCTCTAATCCTGTAGATCCATTGTTGTAGCTTCCTTAATAGAAAGCTTACCCACATGAATTCATAACAGCCGACCAAATCCCCACAAAGGAGTGCCAATTCCAGAAGATGGCGAAGTGGGGGAAAGAAGAGAGAATTTCCAATCATTGTTGCTTCCATTTGGTTAGAAACTTTCAAAGAGGGATACAGGTTAAATCTCAAACTATAAATGAAAGCCTCATGCACCTCAGCCCAATTTTATCAAAACTGCTTACCAATTGAAGAGAGAGAGACAATTGATGCGCAAAACTATATCTGCTAACGACAACGACAAGTGTACTGTATCGAGGGTAGTATAGGTTTATAAAACCAAGGTCGTATTAGACTCGGGGTGGTTGAGCAATTCTACTTAATCGCTATTATTTTATCAATAGAAAGTTGGGTTGGTTTGTTTGCAAATAGCGGAAACTAAAAGAAATGCTAACGGAAATTAATCGATGGTTTAAAACTAGTACCCGATTTTTGAGTCACCTCGGATTTATAAAATTACCAAATGAAAGTAGCAACGCAATTCTCTTGTTGAAGAGGCTTTGATCGTGAAGGTTCCCGCAGCATGAACACTCCTCTTTCGAGGATTAAGTTCAACTAAGTTTAGGTGTATCGACCGAACTTTCGTTCTCAAATCGCATCGCCTAAGACTTCCTTTAGGAAGTGAACCTCGCTATTGGATTTTACTCCAATCCGGAAGAGTTACGTCGTCCTCTCTCGAGGGTTGCGTTCTACTCCTTTTACCAATGAGTTATCGATTCGACTTATGAGCCTCTCGGCTAACTAAAGAACGAAAACAATATGAAGACTATATATTAATGATATAGCCTCATAATAATTTGTTATATCCAAGGTAAATCGTAAGCGTTCAACAATTAGAGAAAAACAAATCTAAAAATCATAGCAAAATTATCTCATCCTCGGATCGTCGCGATCGAGCAATATAGGAATTAGTTACTCATGGAGGTGGAGGAATTATTCGCTTCAAAATACAACATGGTGGAAACGAGCGAAAAATGACGAGACAAAAGTGAAATAGGGGATGACAATATTTTGGAGCGAAAATATAATCAGAAATTTAATTGCTAGACGGAAAAAAAATACAAAGTTACAAGTTGACGAGATCCCAAAGAAACGTACAAGATTGTAATCGAACAACTAAAATATCGGCCGAAATTAATAACTTTCCGGAACCAAATATTTATAAAATTAAACCAAAATCTCTAATAACTCATCTCTTATTTTCTTCTCTCCCAATCCTCCTCCCCTTGGCCTTCCCGAGGTAATATTTATAGGTTCTTGACGTGAAACGTCTTGGGCGGGAGGTGCAGGTTGGCGGCAATAATTTGAGGCGGCATCATTGGAAAACGGCAGATCTTGAGCGGAGGAGGCGCGCCTGGAGGAGTTGCTGGATTGATGACGTGGAGGAGGTGGAAGTGGCGTTACTGATGAGGTGGCCGAGCTCCATGAATGGTGGTCGGGCTGCTGTTCGCTGGATTTTGGAGGAGGCGCACAGGGATTGCTGACGTGGAGGAAGCGGAAGTGGAGGTAGCTGGCTGCTTGAGGTGGCGACCCAGCTAGGTGGCCGGCGACTCATGGAGGAGGCACGGGAGAGCTGGAGGTGGCCGGAGCTGGTGCTGCTGCATGGAGGTGGCGGGGATGCTGCATCGTGTATATATATATATATATATAAACATATATATATATAAACGTATATATATAAAATAAACGTATATATATAACATATATATATAAACATATATATATATATATATATAAACATATACATATATATAACATATACATATATATAAACATATACATATGTAAATATATGTTCATATGTATGACAGCTTGTGCATCTTGAATGTGACAGCGGGATTTCGCACATCTATTCCCCCAGGCCTGTCGAATCCTTACAAAATAGAAAATATATGAGCTAGAACATAAAATATTATTTTTACGAATTTTTTATAAAAATAACGAACAACTGCAATTTTTTTAATAAAAACTAATAAGAAAATAGCCATAAATGGTGACTAAATTACTAGTCATCAAACACCTTCATACTTACTCGTTGCTCGTCCCAAGCAAATCATTCTTCATAAGGGTAGGAAAAATTAATGCTAGATAGAATCTTGAAAGCTAGTGAGTAAAATGCGAAGTTTTATGCCGGCATGCGTAGATATTTTAGTAAAAAGACGTTCTTGGCATAAATACTAATTTATGAAATAGTTCAAAATGCGTTTTAATTATTTATTATCACTTTTAAAATGAGTCGACGGTCAATCTCAAAGTTATGTAAAGGGAGAAAATAACGTGATTGCTGAGATTTAAATTACTAGATGTTGACGCTCGGGGTGACTTCCAAAGAAATCCTTCAATATCCATGGTCATAGGCTTGTCTGTTTGCACCTTCTCCACTGCACTCCATACTAAATCAACATTATGGATCTTTAGGACTTAAATAGGGTGTAATTTAAGGCTTGGGTTTAAGGGCGAGGTAAACAATGATAAACATGAAAGCTTATTCCACTTAAACAAAGAGTTTTGAGCTAAAAGAAAACAATGACTACCACAAAATAGAGAGGCTTTTACCCCCATACTCACATTTTGCAAAGGGGAACACTCTCTTTTTCCTTTATTTATACCACTATTCTTCATAATTGGGATCATTCCAAGCATGCGTGTGCATACCTAGGCCGCATATCATTATGAGATTTTTGCTTTTTGATATAAACATATTTCTTTTGAATTGACACTCATGATTTTTTTGAAAAATTGTCTCTTCACCGTAGCATCTAAAAATTTTCAACAATTTAGCTCAAAATTTAAGTGTATATGGGTTTGGCTTTTTTTTTGTTTTGGTGGCGATATGGTGAGGGTTTATAAAAAAAAGGGTAAAAAGGCTCAAATTTGTGTTAACAACGGTAGTAATTTTAGGATTGGATGCAAGAGCTCAAACTGTCCAAAGAAAGGCCTAAGTCATTTCCATAAGGTTAATTTTTCTAAAGTACAAATGCTTTGAAGATAGTTAAAGGCAAGTTCTAGACATCGAGAAAGGACACCCTTCTGATCGATTCGAGTAATAGCTTTCTAACAATCTTCTACACACTCACCAAAACTACTTTTAGATAATTACCGGATTCGTATTAGAAGTAAAATAAATTATTTCTACGCAAATTAACAAATCATAATTTTAGATCTATGCCAAGAATTTAATTCTACACCAATACTACTCAAACACATGCATTTGACTAGAAGCACTGCATGAGTCAACAATTTTACTCAAAAGTTTCAAAAAAAAACTATTCTTGCACAAAAAATTTTTAGTCCATATGAAAAATAAGTCTACTTTAGAACTTACAATTTAGGAAGCTAGGATGTTTTGATAAACTAAACAAAAAGAACATTTCCTAATTTTTTTTTAGTTCTTGGACTTCCCAAGGTCAACCCGGTGAAGGGCTCGCAAGGTACTAGAGGCTGTGATGGGAATTCAAGCCCAAAGCGTCCTTTCCAAGAAATTTGTTTTTTTATTAAATTAAAAATATATATTTTTTCAGAAATTAAAATTTCAACAAAATGCTATGCTCCACCCCCATACTTAAAAGTAAACATTGTCCCCAATGTTTAAAACTAAGTATGAAGATAAAAAAAACTAAAATGACAATAAAGAAGATAAAAATAAATGACTAAAGGGTGAAGAGAGCTTCCCTGGTTGGTAGTCGTGGTTGCCGGACAAACACCTGCAGAATTAAAATCAACAACAAACAAGAAAAGAAATAACAAAAATAAAAAGGATAACGTTGGGGTGCCTCCCAAAAGCGCTTTGTTTACCGTCGCGTAACTTGACTAAGTGATTTTTTTTTTAAATTTGGTAGGTTAAGCGATTCTATTTTTCCGGCTGAGGGATCACCGGAGTGATATAATTTCAAACGGTGTCCATTAACCTTGAATGAGCCGTTTTCCGGGTGCTCAATTAGTACGGACCCATATGGCCAAACCTCTTTTACAACAAAGGGGCCGGACCATCGAGACTTCAATTTTCCCAGAAAAAGCCTAAGTCTAGAATTAAAAAGAAGGACAAGATCTCCCGGCAAAAATGATTTTGGATTTTTAATGTTTCTATCATGATAAAACTTAGTTCTCTCCTTATAGAATTTGTTATTTTCTGAGACGTTAGCACGTCATTCATCAAGCTCATTTAATTGCATTTTTCGTTGGTCGGAAGCTAAGTTTAAATCTAAATTTATAAATTTAAGTGCTCAATATGCACGATGCTCTAGTTCCACCGGTAAATGACATGTCTTTCCGTAAACTAATTGGTACGGTGTGCAACCGATGGCGGTCTTGTACGCAGTCCGATAAGCCCATAAGCGTCATCTAATTTTAGAGACCAATCCTTTCTATTAATATTCACCGTTTTTTCTAAAATTCTTTTTAATTCACGGTTTACCACCTCCACTTGGCCATTTGCCTGTGGGTGATAGGCGGTGGATAATTTGTGTGTGACGCCATACTTGGCTAAAATTTTAGCAAGTTGGTCGTTACAAAAATGAGTGCCCCTATCACTAATCAGTGCACGTGGTGTGCCAAATCTAGAAAATATTTTTTTTTTTTAATTTACGACGACTCTTGTGTCGTTAGTGGGGAATGCTTGCGCTTCCGCCCACCTTGACACGTAGTCGACCGCAACAAGGATATATTTATTATTGTGAGAAGATGGTAGTGGACCTACGAAATCTAAACCCCATAAATCAAAAATTTCGCATTCTAAGAATATATTTTGGGGCATTTCATCCCGGTTAGAAATATTACCTGACCGTTGGCACCGATCACAATTACTCACAAAATTGTGAGCATCTTTGAATAAGGTGGGCCAATAGAAGCCCGCCTCTAGTACTTTCCTTGCGGTCCGGTTCGCTTGATAGTGACCACCGATTGGCCCTTCGTGGCAGTGCCGCAGAATTTGGACGCCTTCCTCTCCCGAAATACACCTTCTTACCACTTGGTCCGCGCAGACACGAAATAAAAAGGGGTCCTACCAAAAATAATTTTTCAAGTCCGAAAAGAATTTCTTCTTTTGCTGACTTGAAAAATCTTTTGGTAGGACCCGAGCCACTAAATAGTTGGCCAAATCCGCGTACCAAGGGGTGGAAGAAGTCGCTACCTTTTCGATGGCGAGGAGGCGCTCTTCAGGGAATTTGTCATCGATTTCGGCCTCCACTAGCGCTCCTGCAGCCAGATTCTCTAACCGTGGGAGGTGGTTAGCCGCAACATTCTCCGCTCCCCTTTTGTCTTGGATCTCCAAATCGAATTCTTGTAGTAGGAGGATCCACCTTAGCAGTCGAGGCTTCACATCTCCTTTTTGTAGTAAATACCGGAGAGCGGAATGATCTGTAAAAACAATAACTTTTGAAAGCGTTAGATATGATCAAAATTTATCAAACGCAAAAACAATCGCCAAAAGTTCTTTCTCTGTAGTTGTATAATTAGCTTGGGCGGATGTGAGTGTTTTGCTTGCGTAATAAATTGGGTGAAAATATTTGTTCACCCGTTGGCCTAAAACAACCCCTACAGCAAAATCACTCGCATCGTACATTATTTCGAACGGTAGAGACCAATTCGGCGCAATTAAAATCGGCGAGTTTATTAGTTCTTTTTTTATTTTTTTCAAAAGCTTTCAAACATTGATCGTCAAAAATAAACGCGGATTCTTTTTCTACGAGATGAGTTAAGGATTTTGTAATTTTAGAAAAATTTCGAATGAATTGCCTATAGAATCTCGCGTGTCCTAGAAAACTCCTAATAGATTTAATATTGGTGGGTGGAGGAAGTTTCTCTATGACTTCGATCTTGGCCCGATCGACCTCGATCCCCTTACTAGAAACTTTATGTCCGAGGACCAACCCTTCTGGGACCATAAAGTGGCACTTCTCCCAGTTGAGTGTCAAATTCGTGTCTTCGCAGCGTTGAAGAACACGATCAAGATTATTAAGACAATTTTTAAAAGAATCACCAAAAACTAAAAAATCGTCCATAAAAACTTCCATAACGTTCTCTACTAATTCTTTAAAAATTGCCAACATACATCTTTGAAATGTAGCCGGCGCGTTGCAAAGGCCAAACGGCATTCTCCGATAAGCGAAGGTGCTGAAAGGACAAGTGAACGTGGTTTTCTCTTGGTCTTCGGGCGCGATTAGGATTTGAAAGTATCCCGAAAGACCATCAAGAAAACAATAGTGTGAGTGACCGGATAGACGTTCTAAGATTTGGTCAATGAAGGGTAACGGAAAGTGATCCTTACGGGTAGCATCATTTAATTTTCTATAATCGATGCATACCCGCCAACCCGTAACAGTACGGGTAGGAATCAACTCATTATTTTTGTTTGCGACTACCGTTATTCCACCCTTCTTAGGCACGACTTACACTGGGCTAACCCAAGTGCTATCAGAATTTGGGTCAATAATCCTCGCGATAATTTTATTATTTCAGCCTTAACGACGTCCTTCATATTGGGATTAAGGCATCGTTGAGGTTGAATAGTGCCGCGAGAATTAGTTTCTAAATTTATTTTATGCGTGCAAAATGATGGGCCACTACTAGAAAAACCTTGATTAGGAAGGAGCAAAATTCGTTGCTAATTAGAAAAATTCGATGCTAATTTTAATTAGAAAGGAATTTAGAAACGAAAAAATTTCGTAGCTAATATGACCCTAGCTAAATTTAGCATGGATTTTTTTTTGTTTCTAATTAGCAAAGATTTCTTAGTAAGGTATTTTATTTAATTATTCGGTTAAATTAAAATTATATTGATATGCAAAAAAACTTTCTTTTTAATATGCCCCCATTGAGAATCGAACAGCTGACCTCCCAAATGTGCATACCTCACTTTACCAACTCTCCTAATTAACTAATCTGTTTTATGTAGACGGTAATATTTTTATATATAGACATTTAAACGTTTATATAATCAAAATATTTATATAATAATAAAGTTTATATTATTTATATACATAGTAATTTATATATATGTATATATACTTATATTTATAATTATTTAGATATATCAATATATATTTACTTACATATCTATATAATATATATTTATATCTATGGAATTGCTGTAAATACCAAATACACTTAAGGTGTATGTAGCGTATATACACGTCTTTTTGAAATACAGCTTATACATGCATTTTTAGAAAAAGTGTTCAACATGAAAGTTGTAGATCTCGTCGATATCTACAACTTTCATGTTGAACACATTTCCTAAAAATGCACGCACGATGCGTATTTTGGGACCGAATGAAACCTGGGCGAACATTGCGAATTCACAATAGTTCCGCCCAGGTTTCATTCGGGCCCAAAATATGCATCGTGCTTGTTTTTTTTAGGAAAAGTGTTCAACATGAAAGTTGTAGATATCGACGAGATCTACAACTTTCATGTTGAACACTTTTCATAAAAATGCATGTATAAGCCGTATTTCAAAAAGGCGCGTATATTCTTATATACATCTTAAGTGTATATATTATTTATATAGTTTATTTAAATATGTAATTATTCATTAGCTCGGCGGCGAAATGGCACGGGAGAGTGAGGAGCTCGGCGAGATTGCACAGAAGAGTGAGGAGTTTGGCGAGATTTGGAATACCAGGAATTACTTATAAATAGTTTTTTATTAGCAAGGAAATATTTCGTTGCAATTTAGCAACAAATATTTAGGAACGAAATAATTCGTTGTTATTTTTTGCAACAAAAAATTTCGTTGCTATTTTTGTAGTTAAAATCAAATACCTAATACCTTGCTAAATTCGTTCCTAATTAGCAACGAATTAGTTAGCCTTTCTGATTTTCGTAGCTAAATCAAGTTTTTCTTGTAGTGGCTAATCCCTTTTATATCTGAAATTTGTCATGCAATTGCATGGCGGTGATTATTCAAAATTTTTATTAATTCAGAAATTTCCGAATCGTTAAGCGCGGAAGATATGATTACAGGCAATTTTGACTCTTTTTCTAAAAATATATATTTTAAATGTTCCAGTAATTGTTTTAATTCTAAACTCGGCGGCTCCTCGTAAGATGTTTTTACTTTGAAATTATTCAGTTTTATTTCTTCAAATTTAAGCGGCAAAGTTATTTCTTTTAAGCAAAATAATTTTTCAATATCCGGATTTTCAAACAAAGGAGAGATAATTTCAGAAAACGACGCTATTTCCTCTTCAAGATTTGTTTCTAAGGTAAAACAAGAGTCGTCGTTAGAAAAAGAGTTTTTCATAGAAGAGTCGATACTAAAAGTAACTTCTTCATCCCCTACTCGTAGGAGAAGCTTTCTGTTACTTACGTCAATTATTGCCCTAGAGGTGGCAAGGAAGGGACGACCGAGTATAAGGGGCACTTCGGTGTCTTCCTCAATGTCTAAAATGACAAAGTCTACCGGGAAGATAAACTTGTCAACTTTAACTAAAACATCCTCTACGACCCCCATTGGGTATTTTATTGACCTATCCGCTAGTTGGATGCTCATTTTAGCTGGGGTTGGGGTGCCCAACCCAAGCTTTTTGAATAGAGAAAATGACATTAAATTTATACTAGCCCCTAAATCGGCTAAAGCATGCTTAATTAGATAATTGCGGAAAAGACACGGGATCGAGAATCGTCCCGGGTCGTTTAATTTTTCCGGCAGTTTGTTTAAAACAACCGCCGAGCACTCCGCGTTTAGAGATACGCACGAAATATTTTCAAGCTTCTTTTTATTAGTTAACAAATCTTTTAAATATTTTGCGTACTTAGGCATTTGAGAAAGTGCCTCGCAAAAAGGAATATTAATTTGAATTTGTTTGAAAATATCAATGAATTTTTTATAATGCTCCTCATTGCGCTCGTTAATAAACTTAGAAGGATAAGGGATTGTAGGATTATTAAAATTGCGCGGAGCTAAAACAGATGAAGGTGGAGGAGAAGAAGAAATAACTTGCGGGGATGAAGTTGAAACGTTTACCTCGGGTCCAGCCAAATTTGTAGAAGTTACCTCCTTTCCGCCGCGGAGGGTTATTGCATTAGCGCTCTCCCTTGGATTGGGCTCAGTATTGCCCGGTAGAGCTCCTTGCTGGCGTTCGGAGAACATCTTGGCGAGTTGTCCAATCTGATTTTCTAAGCTTTTAATGGATCCGGATAGGTTCCGGATGTTGGAATCATTGGAGGCAACGTATTTGGTGAAGACCTCTTCAAATGAAGAGGGCTTGTGTGGTGGTGGCGGAGCGAATCCGGGAGGATTCACTGGCGGCGGACGCTGAGCATTATTGGGGTTGCTCCATGAAAAATTTAGGTGGTTCCTTAAACCCGGATTATAACAATTATTTAATGGAAGATTATTATTCGGGTTATAAGGAGGACGATAGGAGTTCCCCATATAATCTACTTGCTCTTGAATAAAATTATTATTATAATAATAATTATTATTATTATTATTAGCCCCATTAGTGGCGGAGGAAGCAGACATCTCCGCCACTTGCTTAGTAAGCCATTCTACTTGATGAGCTAAATTCGGGGTGGCCTCGACTTCAAAGAGTCTGGTCAGCTTGTTAGGACGCGACCGTGGCGCATTCCACTGATAAGCATTCATGACCATCTCCTCAAAAAGCTCTTGAGCGGCCTCGGGGGTTTTGTTATTCAAAGTTCCCCCAGCTGCTGCATCAATCATTTGCCTCGTTTGGAGATTCTAACCATTGTAGAATGTTTGAACTTGTTGCCATAAAAGAAGGGCGTGGTGAGGACATCTTCGCAATAATTCCTTGAAGTGCTCCCATGTGTCATAGAGAGACTCCGAGTCTATTTGCGTAAATGAGAGAATGTCCGTACGTAATTTCACGGACTTTGCCGGAGGAAAATATTTCGTTAAAAATTTTTCCACCATTTCGGCCCATATAGTGATAGAGCCACTAGGAAGAGTGGTCAACCACTGCTTGGCCTTAGTCCGCAAAGAAAAAAGAAATAAAGGCAAACGAATAGCGTCATCAGTGACGTCATTAATTTTAAAAGTATCGCAGATTTCCAAGAAATTAAATAAATGCAAATTAAGATCTTCATCCGGTAAGCCGTCGAAAATGACGGATTGCTATACATACTGAATGATACTCATTTTTATTTCAAAATTATTATTCGCCACAGTCGGGCGAATAATGCTTGATTGTATTCCCTCCCAATTCGGCTTCGCATAATAGGACATAGTCCGTAGCGGAGCCTCATTATGGTCGGGGTCACCCATTATATCTTCGTTAGTCTCTCCGACTGACTCTTCGCGAATTATTGGCAGATCACTAAATCGAAGACGTCGCCGCAAGGTGCGCTCGATTTCCGGATCAAAACCAAATTCAAGATTAATTGAAGAGTTTCCTCGGGTCATAAACCAAAAGAAAAGAAAAGATGCGGAAAAAGAAAACGGGAAAATAAGATTTTAGATAAATAAATTTATTTATTTATTTTATATATATATATTTGATTTTTTTTTATATAGGTGATTTAAAATTAGTCCTAGACTTCCCAAGATCTGCCCGGTGAAAGGTTTGCAAGGTACTAGAGGCTATGATGGGAATTCAAGCCCAAAGCGTCCTTTCCAGGAATTTAGATTACACCTTTTAAGATTTTTAAAAAATAAAAAAATAAAATAAAAGAAAGGGGTGAGAAGTAAGAGAACGATAAAATTAATAACTATTTCTTTTTCAAATTATCGACCAAGGTCCCCAGCAACGGCGCCAAAAACTTGATGCGCAAAACTATATCTACTAACGACAATGGAAAGTGTACCGTATCGAGAGTAGTATAGGTTTATAAAACCAAGGTCGTATTAGACTCGGGGTGGTTGAGCAATTCTACTTTGAAAATCGCTACTATTTTATCAATAGAAAGTTGGGTTGGTTTGTTTGCAAATAGCCGAAACTAAAAGAAATGCTAACGGAAATTAATCGATGGTTTAAAACTAGTACCCGATCTTTGAGTCACCTCGAATTTATAAAATTACGAAATGAAAGTAGCAACGCAATTCTCTTGTTGAAGAGGCTTTGACCGTGAAGGTTCCCGCAGCATGAACACTCCTCTTTCGAGGATTAAGTTCAACTAAGTTTAGGTGTATCGACCGAACTTTCGTTCTCAAATCGCATCACCTAAGACTTGCTTTAGGAAGTGAACCTCGCTATTGGATTTTACTCCAATCCGGAAGAGTTACGTCATCCTCTCTCGAGGGTTGCGTTCTACTCCTTTTACCAATGAGTGATTGATTCGACTTATGAGCCTCTCGGCTAACTAAAGAACGAAAACAATATGAAGACTATATATTAATGATATAGCCTCATAATAATTTGTTATATCCAAGGTAAATCGTAAGCGTTCAACAATTAGAGAAAAATAAATCTAAAAATCATAGCAAAATTATCTCATCCTCGGATCGTCGCGATCGAGCACTATAGGAATTAGTTACTCATGAAGGTGGAGGAATTATTCGCTTCAAAATACAACATGGTGGAAACGAGCGAAAAATGACGAGACAAAAGTGAAATATGGGATGACAATATTTTGGAGCAAAAATATAATCAGAAATTTAATTGCTAGACGGAAAAAAATACAAAGTTACAAGTTGACGAGATCCCAAAGAAACGTACAAGATTGTAATCGAACAACTAAAATATCGGCCGAAATTAATAACTTTCCGGAACCAAATATTTATAAAATTAAACCAAAATCTCTAATAACTCAGCTCTTATTTTCTTCTCTCCCAATCCTCCTCCCATTGGCCTTCCCGAGGTAATATTTATAGGTTCTTGACGTGAAACGTCTTGGGCGGGAGGTGCAGGTTGGCGGCAATAATTTAAGGCGGCATCATTGGAAAACGGCAGATCTTGAGCGGAGGAGGCGCGCCTGGAGGAGTTGCTGGATTGATGACGTGGAGGAGGTGGAAGTGGCGTTACTGATGAGGTGGACGAGCTCCATGAATGGTGGCCGGGCTGCTGTTCGCTGGATTTTGGAGGAGGCGCACAGGGATTGCTGACGTGGAGGAAGCGGAAGTGGAGGTAGCTGGCTGCTTGAGGTGGCGACCCAGCTAGGTGGCCGGCGACTCATGGAGGAGGCACGGGAGAGCTGGAGGTGGCCGGAGCTGGTGCTGCTGCATGGAGGTGGCGGGGATGCTGCATCGTGTATATATATATAAACATATATATATATAAACGTATATATATATATAATAAACGTATATATATAAAACATATATATATAAACATATACATATATATAACATATACATATATATAAACATATACATATGTAAATATATGTTCATATGTATGACAGCTTGTGCGTCTTGAATGCGACAGCGGGATTTCGCACATCTATTCCCCCAGGCCTGTCGAATCCTTACAAAATAGAAAATATATGAGCTAGAACATAAAATATTATTTTTACGAAATTTTTATAAAAATAACGAACAACTGCAATTTTTTTTTTAATAAAATCTAATAAGAAAATAGCCATAAATGGTGACTAAATTACTAGTCATCAACGATGCTACCCAAAACAGTTATTTCCTTAAATAACCACCACTATGTGGTGGAGGTCGGGTCTTCCTCTGACCCGGCCTAAGCTCCTGCAAGGGTTCAACTGAACCGGCTAGACCCCTTTTCAAAGTTGGGATGTTACATATCATGAATCATATATTATCATGCAAAAACCAAAAATCAATAAATTCAATTATTGAATGCAATTTTATTTCATAACTATATATTTGTGATCTTTGTCTTTGATATGATTGCATGATCATTATTTTCTAGACTTACAAATTAAACTTGCTCATTCAAAAGAAAATCACCAAATCATATTGCCATAAGTCTAGAAGGAATAGAATTCACATACATCATGATGATCTAACATATATTCTATGCAAAATTCTCTAAAATCATAATTCATATCTATCAAGAAATATCTCAAATCAATAATATCTATCGCCTAAGAATTATGAATCTTATGATAAAAATATGAATTACGTTTTTATTTCCATTATTTAGTGTATTGATATGTTTTGCTATTGATTGCATGTATCTCACATATTTGTAGACTCTAGAATCAACTTTGTAATAATATGAATAAATCAAACTAAATCATCACTTTATTCTAGATCTATAATTTGAAACTCTATTTTGGAATACATGCAATATTAATGTTATTCTTATGACATGACATTAAACTCAAAACTCATCATACTAGCATTATCACTTATTGAATATTAGTAATTGTGCTAGTAATTATCTCATATCGTCATCTCATAAAAGTAGAGAAACTATGCGACTTTATATTTTTTTTCCTATAATTCTTCACATTAAACAAAAAACATAGTTTATAAATCAACCCATAGTTTAAAAGCATAGGTTGTCCAAAGATTATTCTCCTATGACTTCATATCTCACAATAGCGGGGGCATAGGATTGGATGCATTATAGACCTAACCTCTAAGTCATGTCTTGTTCTTAACCGGGGAGAGTTCTAGTGGGGCCTTGCGAGGCACTGGGAGAAAGAGTGCTAGGTTGAGCATTCTCTAGTGTGTGCATATGAGATTAACACCCCAACCTACGACATGTATGCAACTCCCCATGCACATCCGTCACTTAGTACAGGGCTAGAGTGTAGACATTTAGTCCGGGTAGTTTTTTAATCTTATAACATACTTATATTACTCATTGCATGAACATTTTTATTTACTTATCACTTTAATCATGCATATTTTGGGTTGTTCAAAATATGTCATCTTGTGTTTTGCATAATTTATTTATTTTTGTGCTTAAATGATTTTGTAAAACTCAAGTGTTTGAAAAAGCCAAAGTTTCATGCAAATTTGATCCACCTAGAGATCTCCAAAAATTCTGAAATTTCTGCATGACACTACTCCAAGGACACTTAATCAAGATCAAAAAGTGAAAATTTAAAATTCTCAAAAAATCAAGTGTTGTTTATCGCGCTAGCACTAGCGTCGGCGCTAGCGTGAGTGTTGAAATTTTCTGTTTTTTAAAATTTCTAAAATTCTTTAAAAATATGTTAATTTATATGTACTACTTAATTTTTGTATTTCTGACTTTGTTATTTTTGTTTTATCCATATTTTGAAAAATAAACTACAAAACTTCAAAATTCAAAAATACAAAATTTTTTTTCTTTTGTTTTTCTTTCATTAAAAATTTTCAAAACAACAAAAAATTGTATGATCTTTATTGTTAATATCAAGCATGTATGAATTCTATTATTTAAAATTATTTACAATGTTAAAACTTATTCCTTCAAATTACTATGAACATTATTTTGTTTATCGTGCTTTGATATATCTATTTAAAGTGCATCAATTATATTTAAAAATATGTGTAGAACCAAACTTAGCATGCCTCTAAGTATGAGTAAATGTATTGTGATTGATAATGATACTTTTACACTCACTTATGTTTGGTAATGTACATATGTGTTTAAATCTAAAAATGTTTGCTTGTGTATTGTAATTGTACAATTTATTAAAATTTTTATAAGTTTATTATCTACACTACATTTGAATTGCACTTAAAAATTAAGAAAAGTGGTTTAAAGTTTTTAATTATGTTAGGTTTGCAAAACAATTGTATTCAGAGAATGTTGTCTCACAAAAGTGAACAAAAAATAGACAAATATAACTCCCCCAAGCACTACTTGAACCTCCTGATAAGTCTTCATAAGCATTGTGAGGTTGAGCACCTTGGAAAGAATAGTAAAGTGTCTTGTGCAAACCTTGGTTATTACACCACTTTGTTAAAAATTATGTGCATTAAAAGTGTGTGAAAGTAATATACTTGTGTTTTATTGTGCACTTTACTCTACACATGTCTTGTATTTTGTGATTTAAATCATTTGTTAACATTGCTCAAAATACACCTATGTGCACTCATTATCTTTCATAACACTTCTTCTCATGAGTATTGGATTCTAATGCTTTATCTATACTACTCTTTATATAAGAAATGCACTAGATAACCTAGCATGATCTCTACAATGTTTGGTATCCCTTAAACTTGAAATTAAGTAACATTGTAGTATAATCTCTTTTTGATATGTTCATTTCATGTTTGGTATCTTTATGAAAAACTTTGAGATTTCAAAAAGGTTAAAACATCTTTCAATTTTGAACTTAAACTCATATTTTTACTTATGTTTTCATACTTTCAAAAAGATGTTTCTTATAATCTTCCGTTTGCTTACAACTCTTATCTTTTTATTTGAAAATCTCTTATATATACTATGCTTAAATTCCTTATCATTTCATATATTATAAAAGCTCGATCATGAATTATCATTTATAAAGAATGTCTCCTTACTTCCCTTACCCCACCTTCTTTTGATAATACCAAAAGGGGGAGATTAATTAAAGAAATCTAGAGGAGAAATCTAGAAGATTAAGGGAGACTAATTCTTGTAATTTAGGGGGAGTAAAACATAAATTGCATTTATGTAGGGGGAGCATTAAGATAGAGGGAGCATTAAGATAGGGGGAGTATGCACTATTCTCATGCTTATCATATACTATAGTTGCACTTTTATCTCGCTTATCATATCCTATAAACACCTTTGTTGATTTCTTGCTAAGAGGATTTGTTATTATCAAAAGGGGAGATTGTTGGACATGTGTGTCACATACCTTTGTTTGAGAATAACAAATCTCATATTGTATTTGATCTTGCTTGTTGTGTGTTTATAGTGTGCAGGAACTATATGTGCAATACTCTACAGGTAGCTAGCAACTTCAAATCAAATTCTTTGAAGGAGAGCTACCGCCAGCGCTAGGGATACCGCCTGGCCCTAGTGCTACCGTCAGCATTGGCGCTACCGCCTGGCGCTAGCTCAAGTTCGTGCACAATGCCACGTCGCGATGATTTCGTAACTGCTTCTACACGAATACTACCGCAGGCGCTAGGAGCTACCGCAAGCGCTATCTCCAAGTGCTATAAATTGATGATTTCTTTCTCATTTTGGCCATCCATCCCAGAGAGAATTCAAGTGCCAAAATTCCATTGTTGTTATGCTGCCAAAGATGGATCTCCCACAAAAAGCTTAAGGAGAATTCTGGAGGAGGACTATGTCACGCTACATCCGAAGGACGATCGCTTCGACCTCGCTCATACTACATCGATCCTTCATCTCCAACTTCAGAAGATCCCATATAGGGAGTTTTTATTGTTGTTATCATTATTTTCATTTCATTCCATTTTTTAACCGTATAGAGAATTCGCCTTGTGTTGGCGACTAGGTCCTTCCGCGGCTTATGGGGTAATTCGCTGCGTGAGTTGGCGACTAGGTCTAGGAGATTAGATCTAGGGGTGCTCGAGGCCATGTCCGGGGAAGGATTGGCTAGAACGGCTTGAAGCCATATCCGGGGAAGGATTGGCTAAAGCCAACCGGTTCGTGGGGATCCGAGTCGGTATAGAAAAGGAAAAATTATTTTCATTTGTACGCCTCCGATTTCTAGCGATATTGAAATCAAAATTATGTAAACACCTTTTTATATAAATACAATCATGTCTCTATTTGTGTTTACTTGATTTCTCTCATTTGGCATAATCTCTAAAATATTGGTTACTAAGTTTTCAATTCTAATTACATTATCTAAATTATTTATTTCAATCTTTTTTATCATAAAACAATTTTGTACTTGCTTCTAAACTTGGATATTATGATATTCTCTTAACTTAGCTAAATTGTTATTTTGCTTTCTCCTATTATAAAACAATTTAGTAAATTGCTTAATATTACAAAAAGAATTTTATTCCCTTATTCACCCCCCTCTAAGGGCGCCTATCGATCTAACATAATGATATTATAGAGACCGCGCGGTCTGGTTCTGAAGACCGCGTGCTTCAATAAGGAAGGTGACCATATCTCTCTCGGGCGGTGACGACATCCGTTTGTTTGCCTAGAAATAGAGGGGCAGGGCTAGTCATTCATAAGTAACCAAGAACTGTAAGAACCTACTGTGGATTGTTTGGGCCGGTCTCAGATTGAGGTCGCGCGGTTTGGTTTCTTGACCGGTTTGTTGTGTTCGCAGGTTAGCGGCCAGCGGTCTACCTTCAACATTCTTCCTTCTTTCCAGCTTTGAATAAACCAACTCGCTAGTGGTCTGTCTGGGCAAACTGTGTTTGGAGGTTCTTGTTCTGTTTCAGCGAACTCAGGGATCAGGCGACCTAGCGGTTAGGCGATCAGGAGTTGCGATCTGGCAACAGTGCAGTTCGATTCTTGTGTGTTCGTTGAAGCTTCTGTGATCAGGCGACCTCGTGGTCAGGTGGTCTCGAAGTGCGAACAGTTGTTGCTTTCAGCAGTCGAATAAGGTAGCAAGTTGTGCGGTCTGACAGTTCGCAGGTCATCAAGCTTGCTCTGTTTGCGCGGTCTCAGGGATAGCCGTGCGGTCTGACTGTTTGAGCGGTATGGCGTGAACGTCGCACAAATGTGGTATGTCATAACTATGGCGAACAGTGAACATTATACACGCGGTTATCACTGCAAATAATTTTTTTTTATCTAGAAGTGGACTCTAATGAAGGAATGAGATGAAGATGGCATGTGAATCCAATCTCTCTCAAAGCTTGAAGACAACCTCATTTTGAAAGACAAGAATGATGTTATGGGCCTCGAGCGTCGCGCTAGTTATCAAATTGCCTCTATTAAATTTTTTTTTTAGTCATTAAGTATTGTCTTTTATCTATCTTATAAATTGTCCATTATTAAGATGTAGTTGGATATTATGAGTCAATAAGAGTGGAGAGTCATATACAAACTTATTTAAAAGCATGAAAGGTTGCAGCGAAAGCATGCAAGAAGTAATTTATTTCTCTGTCCCATATATGAAATTTTGGTAGCACTCCTCTCTCTTTCTCTCTCGAGCACAGCCCGCTTAGGCAGTCATGACTCCAACTCCATAGTATCATCTTCTCATCCCCGCTTCTGGCCACCCCACCGACAACTCTAACGATATTCTACAAATTTGTCTGTAACACAATCCTACAGACTAGTTAGCACGCAGAGCCTGATCAAGAGTCTCCAAAGCCGCTCACGGAATTGCTGGAAATACATCAATGGCCGATCTCCACTTAGAGGTTCAAGAGGTGCCATAATAACTTCCCTTCAAAAAAAACCGGATCAATAAACCCAAACCCCAATAAGTGGTCAATTTGATCTAGTAAAAAAACTAATAAACTAGTGGAGATACCAAAGAGAAACAAATGTCCAACAATTATCATTTAATTTGTCTATTTAATGAGCATGATTAATTTATTTTGAAACAAAATTATGTTATTCTATTCAGACAAATGAAAAGCCATCATGATAGAATAAGTACCAGCATATTTCAATTTAATAGATTTTGCTGATGCGGGAAAACTAAAAAAAATGTGATCCTTAAGCCTCATCTAACAATGAATTGCAGTAAAATAAACACAAAGATATGATAAGTTTGCATTAGGAGTAAACAAATACAGATACATAGGTAAAACTTCATTTTCTATAAAATTGGATTATGAATATACATACGGCGGAAATACTAGCTGGGCCGTGATTCACGAAATCGGAAATACTAGTTGGGCCGTGATTCACGAAATCGCAAGATAATTATCTATAGAGATAGAGATGATGAAAGGAAGGAGAAGCATAGAAAGGTTTCACAAGAGTTGATCCAACAAGGAACTTCCATCCTTTGCGAGAACGAACAAGCCACCATCACCTCTTGAAATCCGAAAATCTCGATCCAGGTAGGTTGTCAAAAGCCATGATTTCGCCCGGTTTCCGGGAATTGGAACCTTGAGAGGCGACTGGCTAGAAATTCCACGTGTGATGTTAGCGACAGCTTCTTGTATTGGATTCAGCGATTGCTGGACAGGTTGAAGATCGATCTTCTGCCCGAAAATTTCTAGTTTTTCAGGTAGATTCAAGGTTGATGGTACTTCTGGAGGCTGAAAAGCTCCCTCTTTGAACTGAACCTGCATGGCGAAAAGAAATAGGATATGAGCTCAGCCGACAATGCTTTCCAGATTCGTAGTTTAAGCTGTTGACGGCTTTATTTTTATTTTATTTTTTGAATTATTTAAATAGTCATTGACTTATTTATTAATTCTTCAAGTGTCAGGATCTAAATTAAGCATGTCATTTTCAAACTTTCATCCGGGGAACATAAGCTGCCTTGATTAAATATGTGAGAAATGCTAATTTGAGTAAGTTTGTGAGAATTCTCACTGCAGATCTGCATTAAACCACCCTGGACATGAAGATATCCAGCATCAATTTTGGTAGGAAGTTTAAACCAGATCATAATGTCAACTAAAAGTACAACATAATAATAGTGTCAATTAACAAAACAAGAAATTGATATAATTTAAGTGAATTTAATTTCATTATGATTCTGAACAATTCATGTATGATTTTATGAGTTAAGGACTATATATACTTCAATCTTGGATAAATTTGAAATGAGAAATAATTTAAGCGCTTTTCTTTGAAGTTTAAATATATGTAATTCTCAGAAAAAGGAACTTAATTTACATTATTTACATTCAATATTTAAAGAACACTATTTATATTCAATGTATAGAAACACACATATACATATACGCAAATATATATACACATATATATACATATATATAGGGCCATTTACCGGGACCTCCCCTCTAACTTTGCTAAATTACTGAGAGCACCCCTCTTATTTTTGAAATTACAAAAAACTCCCCTATAAGTTAGCATAATTACAAAAACTTCCCTTGAAGTTTTAATTTCATTACAAAAAACCCCACCCGTGTACAATTTCATTACAAAAAAATCCTGAATTTTTGTTCATGATGTTATGAAATGAAAAGTTCAGGGGAGGTTTTTGTGATTTCGAAAATAAGAGGGGTGCTCTCAGTAATTATGCTAACTTACAGGGGAGGTACGGGTAATTATTTCTATATATATACATATATATATCCATATATATATACATATATATATACTATTTTAAAAAGAAATAGTATGGCCTGTCAATAGCCTGATATAAAAATTCATGGAAAAAATCTTGATTGGGGATCGTCAGATTCAAATGAAAACTCTATAAAACATGTCTGCAACCCAATAACCTCCCTGACATCCCTCTGCCCTAACCGCAACACACGCACGACGGCCCCTCCTCCCTCCCCTCCGCCGCTCCCGCTCGTGCATCCTCCCGTGATATTGTTGTAGGTTGTAGCCGACGAAGACATCAACACTCCGCCCTCTGCCGCCGAAGACATCAACGCTCCCTGCCTCCCCGACAACCAACCCCGACCGACGGAGAAGGCGCACTACGGTACGCTTCTTCTTCACGACCTCGAAAAGATTCACCTCGCCAGAAGCCCTGCTTCCAACAACGACCCCATCCTCCCGCTCTGATCTGGGACTGCTTCTCCTTCAGGTAAAAAAAAAATCCGCCCGAAGCCCTTGCTTCCAACAGCGACCGCATCCTCCCGCTCTGATCTGGGACTGCTTCTCCTTCAGGTAAAAAAAAAATTCCGATTCATATATTCCATTCACTCCTCTATTTCATACTTACAAAATAATTTCACTGCATTTGCTTCTTCAACTCTCTTCTTCATTCAGGGACAGACACTCAACCTTCCAGAAATCGGGACTACTTCGCCCTCAGACTCTTCCTTCAGGTAGATCTACATTTTTCAGCCGTATGAGCAGAACTCTCTTACATTTTTCCAACTTACACTTCAACTGTTTGACTTATTTCCTCCAAAAAATACCTTGACATCACTTTTTTGTTTCCGCTTAGTGATAGCATTTACAATTATCTGGTTTCTTCTTTGCTTCACCTTCTTTGTAATTATTATTCCCTCGTTTGATCTATGTCAATTGTATCATGGTCTGATTGATTCCAATAGTTTTTTGTTGTTGAGGAATTTGTTATAAGTGAATCATTTATTGAACATTTCAAGAGTACTGTTTGAGTTTCCTATGGTAGATTCAGATCTGAATTTATCTGTCTAAATTTATCTGTGGAAAACATGATCTGCTCCTCATGATTGGTGTTTTACGGTATGTTAGTGAGGTTAGATTATACAATTTCGCCGGCTATCAAAGGTTTTTCCATGCCGGTTGATTAGCCAATTTCGCCGGCTATCAAAGGTTTTTCCATGCCGGTTAATATTAATGCTATATATATAAGTTACAATAAATATAGCTAGAAAATAATGTTTTTTTATTAACTTGAATCTTATAAGATTATACATCAACTGAATATTCTATTCATTGAGTTGCTACGGGATAACAATATTGTATTCTAATCATTATGTTTTGAGGCCTTTCATGATGTTTAGCAAGAGGTGTGGCAATTCAAAAGCTAATGAGTCAATTCAAAAGCTAATGAGTCATTATATGTTGTTTATATGAACTACAGTAGACTGTAGTTTACAATGCAGCAGGACTTGCAGTCTGCAACTTAAAAAAAACTCATTGTATTCATGGTTTGTAGATTAGTAGAGGGGGTGTTTGAGAAGATCAGTAATCCTAATCTATTCATTTACTTTATAGATTTGTAAGCACTAACTTTTTCTTAATAAGATTACCATTTCAGCTTAGCATTACACAGGAGATTAGCAATTGAGAATATCATTTCAACAATTTGACATTAGCAACGCCATGAACTTGGGTGTATCAGTTGATTTTTAATACAGGCTTCGGAAAACCATGTCTAACTATCATTCATGCATGTTCCTGCATAATTTATCTAAACATGTGCTCCTAAATGTTGGTGATAAAATAGTCTCTTTGTGATATGTTGAATCTCTGCCTTACTAAAATAGTCTTTGCAATTTTGTTGTTAGAAAACTTATGTTACTAATTTTATAATGCAATTCACAGAGTTCTACTGAATCAGAGTATCAGATGCCTGTTGTGTATTCTATCTGTATTTTTTTAAAATTCTATTTATTTATTTCTACAAATGTATTTGCGGCAGCTACCTTAGGCTCTCTTTGGGACAAATATGACATTTCAGTACCAACGATGTGATGTTGTCGTAGTAAATGTAGTGGCACAACTTTACCTTCATTTGAAGCTTTCGTGACCATTTTTTTATCGGCTCAAAGTCCAATATGCTTTCCCTATTACAAGCACGGTTGATTATCCAATTGCTTATTTTATCGACGGATGTCACCCCCCACGATAAATGTCGCCCCTCACGACAAATGTCGCCACCCACGATAAATGACGCCCACACGACAAATGTCGCCCCCACGACAAATGTCGCTCCCACGACAAATGTCGCCCCCCCCCCCCCCACGATAAATGACGCCTCCACGACAAATGTCGCCCCCCACGACAAATGTCGCGTTGGATCGGGTCGGAGGCCCATGCCTGTCACTCGTATATGTATGTATGTATGTATATATATAGACATTGTTACGGACGGGGACGGCGAAGGCGAGGGGCGGCCGCCAACTTGGCGAGTCTATCGAAGGAGGGAACATGGCACGCGCGCCGAAGCTTGATCGGGCGGCACTGTATCAGTCTTTTATTCTCGCACCATATTATTGTATTTTCCTTTTATGTACTGGCTAGTATATAAGCCCAGGGAACCCTTATTTTGGATATGCTGAAATATTATTGTGTCTTTGAATTTCCTCTCCCTCCTTCTCCCTTTTTTTCTCTCCCTCCCTTAATCTCCCTTCTTGGAACCCTAATCTAACAAGTGGTCCGACCTACCCTTCCTCCGGCCGCGGTATCCGGCGCCCGACACGAACATGCGCCCTCTCTGCTGATCTTCAACATCGCCGCCCGCATCATCCGCCTACGGGTCGAAACCCCGTTCGCAGCCTGGCTTGCGGTCGAACCCACGCACGCAGTCCAACGCCCCGCCGATCGCTCCACAGCCTGTGAACCGTCGCTCTTCCACAGCAGTCGTCGATCTTCCACAGCCGATCCACTTCTGCGATCTCCTCCGCCGATCTTCCACAGCAACTCCGCAGATCGTTCCACAACAGCTCCGCCGCCGGCACCTTCTTGTTTGCATGCCCCCCCCCCCCCCCCCCCCCCGTCTGCGATCCATGGGCAACCCGGACTCCACGCCCTCTCTTCCGACCTCCGATCCGGCTGTCCTCCGCCGTTTGGAAGACCACGATGCCTCCATCGCCTCCCTCCAAGCCCTCGTCCTCCGCATGAACTCCAAAATCGACGTCCTCCTCGCCGGCCGCCCATCCCCGTCCGCCACCTCCAACGCCGAGTCCCCTTCTATCTTGGGCACCCCTCCGGACATTTCTCCGCCAGCTAATCCCCCTCTCTCCACCATTGTCGGCAGCCCCCGGTCCCTCGAGGTGCCCACTTTCAATGGCACCGATCCGTTAGGGTGGATCGCCCGTGCGGAGCAATTCTTTGAACTCCAACAAACGCCCGAAAATCTTAAAGTCAGCACAGTCATGATCGGAATGGAAGGCTCCGCCCTCCAATGGGTCCGATGGCTCCGTCAAACCAACCCGACACTGCAATGTCCGGATCTCCAACAAAACCTCATCAGCCGCTACGACTCCCGCTACTCCGGTACCGCCATAGAGCGGCTTTGCGGCATCCGTCGGACGGGCTCCCTTGACGACTACTCCGATGAGTTCATCGCCCTCGCCACCCATGTTCCCGGCCTGCCGTCGGACCACTACCTCAGCTTCTTTATGCATGGGTTGCGGCCTCACATCTGGGCAAGGGTCCGTACCCATCACCCCCACCCCCTCCTTGACGGAGGCAATGAATCTTGCCCGCTTGGTTGACGCGGAATTCCATTCTCGGACGCCCGAGCCGGGCCGACACCCCCCCCCCCCCGCGCCGCCGCACCTGGTACCTCGGCATCCACCTTTCCCTCGCCCTCCACCGCTCGAACCCCCACCCGGACCGGGACAGGCAGCACCACCGCCGCGCGCCCCCCGGCCCCCAACCCATCCATGGCTCTCCAACCAGGAATACAATGACCTACGATCTAAGGGTCTCTGTTTCTGGTGCAAGCAGCCATACACACCCACACATGATTTCCCGCTCAAAACCCTTCGGGTCCTCATCGGCGAGGAGGAACCGGAGGTGACTTTGGCTGATTTTGAGGCTTTGGAGGCCGACACCACCACCGAGGATCCTCCTGAGGCCACTTTTCACCGTTTGAACATTCCGTTCTTTGCGGTCGGCGGGATTTCGGGCCCTCAGACGATGAAGCTGCGGGGGTTTCTTCACGGGATCTCGGTAGTCGTTATGATCGACAGTGGCGCCAGCCACAATTTCATCTCTCAGCTTATGGTTGATCGCTTGACTCTCCCGGTGCAAGCCGTCGATCGCTTTACAGTCTGCCTGGGGGACAGCCACCGGCGGGCTACGGGATGACTCTGTGCGGGCCATACTCTCACGATTGGCCAGAGTCCCTTCCATGCTGATTTTTACGCTTTTCCTCTGGGTGTAGTGGATATCATCCTTGGCGTGGCGTGGCGTGGCGTGGCGTGGCGTGGCGTGGCTCCGGACTCTCGGAGACGTCAACGTCAACTGGAACCGCATGACGATGCGCTTCCTCTGTGGGGGCATGCCCTGTATCCTGCAAGGCAAGGCCTCCCTTCTCCATCGAGTCGTCTCTCTTCAGTCTCTGCAAAAGTCCTCCGAAGTGGAGTGGGCAGCTACTTTATGGCACGTAGCGGACACGGACGGTCCACCACCTCCACCAGCTCCAGCACTACAGGCCATCCTGGACGGCTTTCCGGATGTTTTTGCCGACGGGACACGCTTCCCTTCGCCTCGACCTACAGATCATCATATTCCGTTACGAGAAGGGGTGACCGCCATTTCAGTCCGCCCCTACCGTTACGGCCACGCCGAAAAGGGCGAAATCGAGGCGCTAGTTCGTGACATGCTCTCCGTAGGCATCATCCGCCCCAGCGCCAGCCCGTTCTCGAGCCCCGTCCTACTGGTCCGCAAAAAGGACGGGAGTTGGCATTTTTGTGTGGATTACCGTGAGCTCAATAAGGCCACGGTCCCAGACAAGTACTCGGTCCCCGTCATTCAGGATCTTTTGGATGAGCTGCGGAGCGCGGTCTTCTTTTCTAAGCTGGACCTTCAGGCCGGCTACAACCAGATACGGGTCCGCGAGGAGGACGTGCCCAAGACGGCGTTCCGCACCCACGACGGCCACTATGAGTTTCTAGTCATGCCTTTTGGCCTGACGAACGCTCCCGCCACCTTCCAGGCTACCATGAACGACTTGTTCCGCCCGGCTCTGAGCAGGTACATACTGGTATTCTTCGATGATATTCTTGTGTACAACTCATCCTGGCAGGCTCATTTGGATCATATTCGCGCCACCCTCACCACCCTCCAGGAGAACGCTTTCTGCGTGAATCCCAAGAAGTGTGTTCGGCCAGACGGAGGTCAGCTACCTGGGCCATACTATTTCGGCCAACGTGGTGGCCATGGATCCGGAGAAGGTGCAGGCCGTCCTTCAGTGGCCCACTCCCCGCTCCCTCGGTGATGTCCGCGGGTTCTTGGGCCTCACCGGCTATTATCGCCGGTTCATCTGGGAGCACGGCAAGCTCGCGAAGCCGCTCTCTGAGTTGTTGAAGGAGGAGGCTGGAAGATTTCAGTGGACACCCCTAGCCGACGGTGCCTTTCGGGCCCTTCAGCGGGCTTTGAGTACCGCCCCCGTTCTCGCCATGCCTGACTTCTCGCAGCCATTTGTGGTGGAATGTGACGCATCAGGATCCGGAGTCGGCGCAGTTTTGATGCAGGCTGGGCAACCTATAGCGTACTTCAGCCGGACGTTCGCTTCCACCGTTCGCCCCCGCTCCGCATACGAGTTAGAGTTGATGGCCCTGGTCCTCGCTGCCCAACATTGGCGTCCATACCTGTGGGGCGCCACTTCACCGTCCGGACGGACCATCATAGCCTTCGCTACCTGCTCCATCAGAAGATCGCAACACCGGCACAGCAGATCTGGGTGACCAAGCTCCTTGGATACAATTTTGACATTGAGTTTCGGGCCGGCGCGTCCAACCGTGAAGCCGACGCTCTTTCCCGCCACCCGCGGACAGCCCACCTGGCGGCCATTTCACGTCCTTATTGGGAGGATGCCGACATATTGCAGTGGGAGGTGACTGCCGACCCCACCCTTAAGACGATCGTGCGGGCTCTCCGGGCCGACCCGTCGTCCTGCTCACCATACCACCTCGTGGGGGACCGTCTCCACTACCAACAGCGCCTCGTGATCCCCACTTCATCCCAACTGATCTCACACCTACTCGTCGAGTTCAACGCCACTCCTGAGGGAGGACATGCAGGCGCCTTCCGGACGTACCGCCGCCTCGCGGCCTCGCTATACTGGCCTGGCATGTTTCAGAAGGTCAAGGCCTTCGTCGCAGCGTGCCTCCCGTGTCAGCGGGCCATGTACGAGGTCACCTTTCTTGGGGTCTCCTTCAACCCCTACCCACCCCCACTCAGATTTGGGAAGACATTTCCATGGACTTCATCTCTCGCCTGCCCCGTTCCAAGACTTGGGATTGCATTCTGGTGATGGTGGACCGACTGTCCAAGTACGTGCACTTCATTCTGCTCTGCCATCCTTTCACAGCCCCTCTTGTCGCCGCAGCTTTCGTCGATGGCATCGTCCGCCTGCACGGGGTACCGTGCTCCATTGTCAGCGACCGCGACCCGCTTTTTCTCAGCGCCTTCTGGCAGTCTCTCTTCAGGATGCAGGGCACACAGCTACGCATGAGCACAGCGTACCACCCGCAGACAAATGGCCAATCTGAGGTCATGTACCGGTGCCTCGAAACCTACCTGCAGTGCTTCGTGTGCGACCACCCGCGGGCGTGGGCGGAGTGGCTATCTTGGACAGAATACTCATTCAACACCTCTTTCCACTTCGGTACCGGTACTACTCCGTTTGAAGCCGTCTACGGGCAACCCCCCCCCCCCCCCCCAGTCTTGAGCCGCACCCTTCTGGGGGACTGCGCGGTGGCCGCGGTTGACAATCTGCTTCGAGACCGGGATTCCATACTCCAGCAGCTACGCCAGCACCTTCAGCGCGCCCAGGACCGGATGACTTTCGCGGCCAACCGCCATCGTCGCGACGTTCAGTTCAGCGAGAGGGACTCCGTCTTCCTCAAGTTGTGCCCGCACCGTCAAGTCTCGGGTGCTTCGCGGACCCACTCCAAGTTGGCGGCCAAATTCTATGGCCCCTTCGAGATCCTGACCCGAGTACGCACCCAGGCCTACCGCCTCCGCCTTCCGCCCGAGAGCCGTATCCACCCGGTATCCACGTGTCACAACTCAAGCGGGTGATTGGATATCATCCGATCGAGGTGGCGTTTCCACCACCGGATTCGGGAACTATTCCGCCAGCAGTTCACTTCCAGTGCATCATCGACACTCGCACGGTACAGCGAGTGGACCAGGCAGTGGAGCAGGTTTTTGACTCTATGGCATGGCCTCCCTGACTCAGAGGCGACGTGGGTCGACCGTGCCGAGCTGCAGCAGCAATTTCCAGATTTTTGCCTTGGAGACAAGGCAAATTTCCCAGCGGGCGGTATTGTTACGGACGGCGACGGGGACTGCGAAGGCGAGGGGCGGCCGCCAACTTGGCGAGTCTATCGAAGGAGGGAACATGGCAAGCGCGTCGAAGCTTGATCGGGCAGCGCAGTATCAGTCTTTCATTCTCGCACCGTATTATTGTATTTTCCTTTTATGCACCGGCTAGTATATAAGCCCGGGGAACCCTTGTTTTGGATATGCTGAAATATTATTGTGTCTTTTGATTTCCTCTCCCTCCTTCTCCCTTTTCTTCTCTCCCTCCCTTAATCTCCCTTCTTGGAACCCTAATCTAATACACACACACACACACATATATATATATATACAAACACACACATATATCTACACGAACGTATACATAAATATACACATATATATACATGCACATAAATATATGCATACACATATATATATACACACACACACTCACACACACACACACACACACACATATATATATATATATTCATATCTTTATATTTATACATACATGGGGAAACGTGATTTTTCAAAAAACTAGAATACGAGAAACGTTTACAAAAATTATTTAAATATAATTATTAATTAATGTGAAAACAAACGAAGTGTATATATCTTGAATTATAAAGAGAGAATTTTATAAGACTACAATATATATATTATGTTTCATTCACATTTCATAATTCTAGTAATGACATAATGCTATAAGAAATGTAGAAAAGAGTCAATGAGACGAGCATTATAAAGATCAATCACTAATATACCACATGCCCACATCATTACATAAATTGATAAATATTTCAATTTTGCATTACATGCACATACAAAATATCAATAGTTCAAAAATTAAATATTATCTCCAATAGTAACAACTTCATCGTCTTCTTCCACAATCGAGAGCTCCAACCTTGGCTCGCCAAGCGATAGATTAGTTATCTCAAGTGTACTTACATCTTCAAATGACTCAAAGTCATCGCCCGCAATATCCCACAATCTAGACTCTTCTTCATTGTATTTTTGATCTCTTCTTGAAACAAATCGAAGATGGCTATGAACACTTATTAAATCTTCAACACGTTGCGGTGTGTTGTGTGCTCTGGTTCGAGATCACGTATTAGGTCGACTGAGGGGAAAATCCCTCGAAGGATTGAAACTCCCCATCCTAGATCCGGAAGGAGCAATGGCGGCGGAGAAAGAGATCGGAGGAGAGGAGACAATCGGGCGACCAATCGAGCGAGAGGCTTGTGATCTGGAGCTGCGCGGCAGTGGCTTCGTCGCTTGCGGCTGTCGAGGGAGACGAAGCGGGAGATAGGGTTATGGGAATAGAAAGGGGGTAGAGAGGGGGGGGGGGGGGGGGGGGGAAGAAGAGAGAATGGAAACAAGATAATACATTTCATAAAGAACCACGATGAACCACAACCCAACCAAATAGATTCAACCCCTCACATGGGCCATAAAACATGTGAGTCATGCATAAAATAAACGTGCGCTAAAACTGATAAAAGATAATAGGCGGGCAAGACTATCCCGCGCGGCGATGATAGGTGCACCCCCAATATGGGTCCGGATCGTCCATAACATCTCCTTCCCGGTCGAGATGCATCTTGTCCTCAAGTTGTGGTGGCAAAAGAACCAGGGGCTTCGGTGTGTTTGTGTGTGTGTGTGTGTGTGTGCGTGTGTGTGTGTGTGTGTGGGGGGGGGGGGGGGGGGGGGGGGGGGGGGGGGGATCCACAAAGGGCTTCAACTGGGGACATGAAAAACATCGTGTATGCGGGCTTCTGGTGGCAGTTGAAGCTGGTAGGCCACCTCGCCGATGCACTGGAGGATCTGGAACTACCCGTAGAACTTGGGCCCCAATTTGTTGGAGGGGGCGGAGGCTGACAACTGACGGTGCGGGCGAAGCTTCATCCAAACCCAATCCCTAATGGTAAAAGACAACTCCTGATGGCTCAGTTATAAGCCACTTCCATGCGCAGCTGTGCCTACAGTAGCCTCTCCCTTGTTGTGGCGAGTATCTGGTACCGATCGACAAGCTCATGATCGACGATGTCAAGGATGGAAGTGCCCTCACTGTATGAAAGGAGTCGTGGAGGATACCGGTCGTAGATCAAGCGAAAAGGGGTCATATGGAGCGCGGTGTGGTATGAGGTGTTGTAACAGTACTCCACCCAATGAAGCCATCTGACTGAATCCTTGGGATGATCCGTGTGATGCAGCGTAAATACATCACCGTGCAATTGACCACCTCGGTCTATCCGTCCGACTGTGGATGGTAGGCGGTGGAGAAGGCCAACTTGGTGTCGTTGAGAGTGAATAACTCCTTCCAGAATCGGCTCGTAAAGATCTTGTCTCTGTCTGAAACGATGCTCTCCGGCATCCCATGAAGGCGGAAGATCCTGTCGAAAAAGATACGCGCCACAATCTCGGCCACGAGGGGGCAAGCCAAGGCAATAAAATGTGCACCCTTGGAGAATCGGTTGACAACAACCATCATAACAGTCTTGTCTCTAGAAGTGGGCAGCCCTTCGACAAAGTCCATGGATATGTCGGCCCATATCTTCGTCGGTACTGGTAGTGGTTGTAGGAGTCCCGCATGGAAGAGATCTGATGTCTTGTTCATCTGTCAGACGGAACAGGCGGCGATGAAGTCTTGCACACGGCGATGGAGATCTTTCCAAAGGAACTCGGCCCCTGGATGCCCTCATGCCCACGGCTATGCGTGTCCTCCAAGATGGTCTGAATCAGAGGTGAAGTGTCCTCCAGGAAGAGACGCCCCTTGCAGAATATGAGGGCCCCCTTGCGGTCCAACACGTAGGTGTGAGGCTCTCTTTAATACGGAGGTGGAGCTCAGAGGCAAGTGGCGATGATTGAATCTCTTAGCGCATGACGGTGACGAGGGCGGCAGTTGGGGTTGAAATGATGAAAAGAGCCCCCTCGGTAGTGTGCTCGCGCCGAGAAAGAGCATCAGCCGCCCTATTCAAGGTTCCCGTCTTGTACTCCACCCGGAAGTCAAAACTGAGAAGCTTGCTAACCCAACTTTGTTGCGGGGCGGTGGTGAGGTGTTGTTCCAACAGATACTTCAAATTGAAATGATCGGTGCGGATCACAAAAGTGCGTCCCCAGAGGTATGGCCGCCAATGTTGTATGGTCTTGGCTAATCCGATCAATTCCTGCTTATAAGCGGGTAGCTTCTGATGGTGGAGGGCGATTCGGCGACTGAAGTACACAATAGGGTGTCCCTCCTGGTGTAAGACAGCCCCACAACCCTGACTGGAGGCGTCACACTCCACCTGAAACTCCTGGACAAAGTCTGGTAGACATAAGACGGGGGCGGACATCAAGGCCTTCTGGAGCGCCAGAAAAGTTGCAGTGGTGGAGTCACACCAGACGAAGTCCTTCCGCAATAGTGCCACAAGTGATTCTGCAATGGTATTGTACCCTTGGATGATGTAGCGGTAATACCCGGTCAGGACAAGGAATCTACGGAGGTCGCGCGGTGTCTAAGGGGTGGGCCACGCCGCCACGCCCTGAATCTTCTTCGGATCCGCAGATACTCCCTGGGCATGCACGATATGCCCCAGGTAAGCGACGCTTCCCGTGCTAAAGGAGCACTTGGATGCCTGAGGAAGAGTCGGTGGTGGTGTATCAGCTGAAGAACAATGCGGAGATGCTGCAGATGATCTGCGAGGGACTTGTTGTACACCAAAATGTCGTCAAAATTTATTATGACCGACTTACACAGCAAGGGTTGGAATACCTCTTTCATCAAAGCCTGAAATGTGGATGGCGCATTCGTGAGGCTGAAAGGCATCACCAAGAACTCGAAGTGCCCATGATGCGTCTGAAAGGCCGCCTTTTCGATGTCTGCGGTTGCCATCCGCACTTGGTGGTAACCTGAAAACAAATCCATCTTCGAGAAGAAGCGGGTTCCATGTAGCTCGTCCAAGAGCTCCTCTACCACCGGAATCGGAAACTTGTCTTTCATCGTCTTGGCGTTAAGCTCCCTATAGTCAACACAAAAACGCCAAGAGCCATCATTTGTGTGCACCAAAAGAACCAGCGAGGAGAATGGTGAGATGATGCGGCGAATGATCTCCTGCTGCAGCATTGTTGTACAATGTTGCTCAATCTCATCCTTCTGGAGGCAAGGATAGTGGTACGGGTGGACGACCATTAGAGATGTGCTTGGGAGGTGGCAGATGCGATGGTCCTGGCTGCGTGGTAGCAGAAGGGCAACCAGTGCCACAAATGTCTCGGCAAAGTCGTGGAGTAGCTGCTGGAGGTCAGAAGGTACGGCCGCCGGAGAGGACATCACTAGAGGGGGCGGATCGTCGTGTATCGCGAAGGAAGTCATACTCGGCAGCAGGGGTGGTCGTGCCACTCAATCCGTTGTGCCCCCTAGTACCAACACATAATGAGGCGGTCGAAGTCCCACGTCAGTGGCCCTAAAGTCCTGAGCCAACGAACGTCAAGTCCCCCATCGAACCCCTGAAGGTCCACCGCAAAAAGATCGACGATGGAGTGGTGGTTTTCCACCACTATGGGAACGCGACGACAAATACCCGGGCACTCCATTTGGTGGTCGTTGGCCACTGATACGGCGATACCTGCACCCGACTGCGACGTGTGATCGGGAGGTGAAGGTGGTGAGTTGTAGTCTGGCAAATAAAGTTGTGGGTGCTGCCAGAGTCCATAAGGGAAAGGAGCGTCTGGCCTCCAAGAGTAACGTCCAGCTGTATGGTATGCCCTTCCTGAGGTCCTAGGATTGCATGCAAGGAAATCTCTAGAATCCCCATGTCAGGGTCATCCTCATCGTCGTCAGAGGGGTCTACTTCCACCCAAAAGAGTTGTTTGCACCTGTGTCCCGGTCCAAAAGTCTCGTCGCATGTGAAACAAAGACCCTTCCCGCGGCGCTCTGTCATCTCGGAGACGGATATGCGGCGATGGAAGGGAGGACGGCTCGGTTTGGTCCCCTTAGACGGTCCGGGGGGTGGTTGCCTAGAGGTGATACTGCTACCACTGCCGCCACTGCCGCCACCACGAAAGGCCCCTGCAGTATCCCTGCGGGTACCCGGATGTCGATCAAAGAGAAGGCGCTTCTCGCATCCCCGTGCGAGGCTCATCGCGATGGTGAGATCAGTAGGGGCCTAGAACTCCACGTCAAGGCGAAGGCGCTCATGTAGGCCCGCTCTGAAGATGGGAACCTACTGGGACGGAAGCACCGATGGAGTCCGAACCAGGAGAACTTGGAACTTTTCCAAGTACTCATCGATGGGCTCCGTCTGCTTGAGGGCAACTAGTTCACCGAGAGGGTTGCTGCGTAAGGGGGGGTCCGAAGCAAAGTACACAAGAGTCCGTGAACTGCTCCCAGGTGAGCTGGGGTCGCTCCTTGTGTAGCTGAGTGAACCACATTTGTGTCGGGCCCATAAGGTGGAACGAGGCGATTCCCAGACGTTTTTCCTCCGGTGTCCGTTGGTTGTTGAAGAAAAGCTCGCAGGGTTTGTTAAATGAGAGAGGGTTCTCGCGGTCTTCAAAAATGGGAAACTCCATTTTGACATAGCGGGGAACGCCGCCACCTTCGGAACGGGGGTGTTGCTGCTAGGCATTGCGGACGGTGTCGGGGCTGTCGGGAGAAGACCCCGTGGCCCGTTGTTGTTGTTGGAGTGTGTCAATCTGAGCTTGAAGGTTAGCCACGAGCGATTGGAACGACTCCATGAGTTTGGTGATGGTCATACCTCTGTCGTCTATGGTGGTACGCAGCAGGGGTAGTGTGGGAGGAAGGGGTAAGAGACTCGGGGCATTGCTGGAGTGAGCATGTGGTTGAAGCTGGGCGCGGAAAACTGCGAAATCGGGCGGCGGTGCGTCGACAGATCGTGTCGGCAGCGGAAGAGGAGGAAAGGGTTTGGCGTCGGCATCGGAGAGGAGTGGCTCTGATACCAAGTTGTTGTGTGCTCCAGTTCGAGATCGCATATTAGGTCGACTAAGGGGAAAAACCCTCGATGGATTGAAACTCCTCTTCCTAGATCCGAAAGGAGCAATGGTGGAGGAGGAGATCGGAGGAGAGGAGACGATCGGGCGGCCGATCGAGCGAGAGGCTTGCGATCTGGAGCTGCGCGGGTAGCGGCTTCGTCGCTTGCGGCTGTCGAGGGAGACGGAACAGAGGATAGGATTATGAGAATAGAAATGGGTTGAGAGAGAAAGAGAGGAGAAAGAAGAGAGAGAAGGGAAACTTGATAATACTTTTCATAAAGTACCACAATGAACCACAACCCAACCAAATAGGTTCAACCTCTCACATGGGCCATAAAACATGTGTCATGCATGAAATAAACGTGCGCTAAAACTGATAAAGGATAACAGGAGGGCAAGCCTATCCCAAGCGGCGATGATAGCGCCCCAAATGTGGGTTCGGAACGTCCATAACTATGATTTTATGGTCGGAAGAGTGGAAAAAACGCACGGTCGTGTGTTGTGAGGCGCACGATCCTGCGTGGCGATGAAATTTGTCTTTCCAGACAGAAATTAGGGAAATTGAGCACAAGACCACGCTTATGCTAAAACACGATCATGCACCCCCCAAGAAATAAATATATTAGGAAAAAAAATAGGAGTAGATATGAAGAGAATATTGGGGTGCATCTGTGATAAAAATAACACACACGTGCATCATATTCAGAATATCTGATAAGATTCCACACAACCATGTTGAACTAGAAACTACCCTTTTAGCTCTAAATGTGCTCATGCATCAACTTAGAGAATTCTTGGAGAATATGCAATTAAATCACGACATTAAGAGCAAAATGCGTGAATAATTGAGCTAAAAGGATGCCAGAAACACTATACAAAATTCACCTATCATTGAGTAGCAATGAAATTATAAAATACTTCAAAAAAATTCACACCTCGCTTTTCTTTTTCATTACATCTAATTGAGGGAGATAATTTGTCAATAAAAGGTACAAAATACCGAAAAACATTTGCAAAATGAATCGGAAAAGTCCAAACAAAAAAATGCACCAAATCAAAAGAAATTACCTCTACTAGTACTAGTAGAATAAGTAGTAGGATGATGTTTCCTAAGCTCACAAGTTCGACATCTAATAGGTTCGTTATAATTCATAAAATGTTAAGGAATTATAAATTCAAGACATCTTAATCTAGCATGTTCAAATTGGCGATGTCAAATCATCAATCTTAGAGTTCCATTTCTTATGATCAGCCACGTTTTCTGGGGATGTTAGGTAGCACCCCACATTTGGGCTCTTTGAAACTCAAATTCAGAAGAGACATGAGAGCAGTTAAAAGGCTCTTCATTGCATAGTTCTTCTCTTATAACCTTCAATAGAAAGAATATTAGAGTATGGATCTAACTCAGCTCACTTGTGTGTCAACTTATTGTAATATTCATCAAAGTTCTCGACATTCGATAAGGAGATTTGTTATGTTTGAAGTTGATAGATCTGCACGGATCTTTTCTTTTAGAGTAGTTTTTCTAACTTAGATCCTACATTACCTTACCTATTGACAGAACATGAAGTAACTGCAATGTTAAGCTCCTTAAAATGTATAAGCCAATCCATCACGGTCAATATTATCTCCTTGTCAATTTTCTAAGATGCATCTATAACAACAGAAGGAACTTTGAATTTTGTGATAAATCCAGTATTGATGACACTACCATACACATCACTATTGCCTGAGCTTCAAATATATTTACTAGATTTAATTTCAGTAGGCTTATTTTGTACTATAAGATCAAGTGGAATCATCTGAAACCCCTCCCTCGGTAGGCTTATTTGATGCCAGTAGCTATCTGATTGAAGATGGCAACTTCTATTGCTTAAACAGCCCACTCAGTGAAGCTTTTCCGGCAACGACACCACTTAAGAACTCGGTGGTTGTTGCTGCTCACAGTAAATCAAAGCCTAACTGTAAAAAACCAAGTTGAAAACTTGAAATGTCTTGCTGCTTACCAGAACATGACAGAGTCCACAGCCTATTGTCGAAGTTAACCTGAGTTGACGACGAGAAGAAATTATTGAGTAGGATACGACGCATCGAGGACCGTTGTTGAGGAGATATATGGGAAAAGGGTGGTCGAGACTCGTCGATATGGAAGCACAAGTAGGCGAAGCAGGATGTAGATCTTTCCACGAGACGGAAGGATGACACATATAAATCGAGAAATGATATCAGAGTCAGATCTCCTGTGGTGCGATTTGTGGTCCGGGGACGAACCAAGCGTAAGCTGGTGGGGTGAGGCTCTTCGAGGAGGGAGAAGGGTTGTCGATACTCGACGAAATGGAAACACGGGTACGCAAAGAAAGATGTCGATCTTTCCTCGAGAAGGAAGAGTAAAACATCGAGTCAACGATGATACAGGTGTCGCGGAGTCGTTAACAGCGTCGAACAACCAACCATAGCATAGATCCCTGCTTTGATACCATGATGAAAGAAGGTAATACAAGTTGGGGGGAACACAAGTTCACAGTTGTCGATTGCACGACTTCCTTCAAAGATTATTCATATCACAAGCCTTCTCACCAAGCCATAATCACATGTATCATTGGAGCTCTAAGTGACATTACCACCTCGGTTCCAATATGAAACACTCGTGCACGATCATTTCCATTTCGCAAGTCTTCACATGCGAGATATTCCATCTTAATAGCTTCCTTCTCACAATCGTCAATGATAGAGACCATATTTTCACTTATTATTTCTGAAATTAGTGCTTCAAATTACATGGGATCAAGTTGCGATTCAGCACCACATACCATCCCCCAAACTGAGGTTTTGAATCTTTGTATGGAGGATCAACTGAGCAGAGTTGCTGTGTGGCATTTCATAGCATTTCAAATATAGGAATGAGTCCATGAGGTGCCTGAAATTCCACTTAAATAGTGTTCAACAGCAGATGGAGTGCAACTGCACATCATCACGCAGTCTTCTTACACCTCAGCGACTCCATCATAGTCAAGCTCAGCCCCCACTCCCAAATATGGACCTCTCATCGACTGCACTCCAAACTCGATACTATGGTCATTTCCTTATTGGGAAAAGAATTGTACATGTAGCATACCGCTTTCATCTACAACAAGGAGTAGAATATATATAGTTTTTCGTGTATCTCAATCAGTGTTGTAAATGTCGGCCTCCATGTCCGACATAAAGGTTTTGGGGGAGAAAACAACACGACATCGACATTGTAAGAAAAAATGTTGTTTTGAAAATATCGCCCGATATATCGGGCGATATTTCAAGGTTGATGTATCGGTGAAAGTATTAAAAAGAATTCATTTCTTTTAAGCGACCGAGTGACAATATTTTGTTCTGTGGTTCACTTCTGCATCTCTCTGCAGCTAGCTTTGATAACTTTCTCGTCTCGCTCTCATTTGGTGCTCTTTATGTCGTTTATTGTCGTCAACGTCTCTTTTTGTGTAATTTATAAGCATGCATTATGTGTATATATGTTTAGTGTGTAATTTATAAACATATATTATATGTACAAAAAATATATATATGAATAAATTTATTTAAATATTAAAATCCGACATTGTAAATATCCCTGATATACCCCCGCAATCTGACATCTGACATTTCCAACGCAAACTAGCATGAATCCAACTTTCGACATTTGCAACCTTGATCTCAGTTATACGGACTTTGAAGGGGATCACTCAATTGAGCCATATATAACCAAAGCATTTGATATTGATGTTACACCACTCTACGTTCCTGACAAGATGCTTGCCAACCGCACCACAATCATAAGCGGTGAAGGGGTGGAGGTACTCATTCATTGGAAGGATCTTTTTGCAGATGAGGCAACATGGATTCTATCTAGTCAAGCTCCAGGTACAATTTTTCGATCTCAACCATAGGGCACGATTGTTTTTCCACTAGTGGGTATTGATCTGTGCATGAGGGAGCAGGGGCCCCAATTGTACATGTGTACTTGTGGAACGGATGCAAAGATGATGAGATACAAATAGGCTAACTAATTAGCCAATAGTAATATTTTATTTGCTTTGTATATACAATGGGCTAAAATTTGTAGGGTTCACTACCTCTTATTTTTGTTATTGAGTAGTTGTTTTGCTTTTGCAATTAAAGTTCTTGTGCTTGCTTGTTCTGCTCAAACAACATTCTTCCTCTAGTGAAAGATTGATCCACGATGCATATGCAAAGTAGGAGCTTAGTTTTAATTTTCCTTATTTTAATTTGGTTTATTATGACGCGGCCCTACTATAATAATCGACTTGTTTGATGATCCAAAAGTATCACCTTGGACATTTGTTTCAACAATGAATATATATAAGCTTTTTGCATGTCTTCTCCATTGTTGTTAGAGTTTCTGCCAAGGGATAGCCTGCATCCTCTTTGATTTGTTGCGGTTGGAAGGTTCTTTGTGGCAGAGTTACGAAACTTGCATTTGTTGCAGTTAGTAGTCTATGTTGCACAAGAGTTCTAGAGGCAGTTAAGGGAGGTATTTTTTTCTCTTCTGCAACTATATTATACAACAAACAACAACACTCAAGCCTTTATCCCACTATAGTGGGGTCGGCTATATGGATCCTTTGTCGCCATTGTGCCCTATCTTTAGTCATAATATCACTAATGCCTAAGTACATCATGTCTTTCCATATAGTTTCATTCCAAGTCTTTATTGGTCAACCCCTCCCCCGTTTAACATGTCTAGTGACTAAACTCTCACAACGCCTAACAGGTGCCTCTAATGGTCTCCTTTGTATATGTCCAAACCATCTTAGTCGAGCTTCTCGCATCTTCTTTGCAATTGGTGTCACTCATGTCTTATCCCTGATACATTCATTCCTAATTTTATCCAGTCTCGTGAGTCCACACATCAACCTAAGCATTCTCATCTCCGCAACTCCCCCTCATGTACACAATTCACTGCCCAACACAATTCTGCAACTATATTATGATTTATGAAAATTGTGGTTCCGTTGTCTGTTATGAACGAACTAGAGAACGAGAAGAAATCTAGAAGAAGAAGAAGAAGGAAGACGGCTAGGGTTTGAAAGAGAAGAGGGAGAGGGAAAATACCTTGGAATAATTCTTGCATAACCATAATAGAGAGGGGTCCGGGTTATATATAGCCCGGGACCGAAGGCCGGCCAACCAAGGGGGCCGGCCGGCCCCTATGGGGCTGAACCAAATGTGGTTCAGCCCGCTTGGGCCGAGCTTTTAAGACGAGGGGGCTGAACCAATTGGTTCAGCCCCGTTGTCGCCTTTAATGCGCCTTTGCCGCCGCTTGTAATGTTGCCCAAATAGCCTCGCCTCGTCCGGGGGCGTAACATTCCCTTCCCCATCAAAAGCCAGCTTGTCCTCAAGGTGGTAATCGGGGTAAAGCTCCCGAAACTCCAGCAAATCCACCCAAGTATTGTGCTCCGCTGAGAGATCCTTCCATTTGACCAACAGCTCTGGACAGTACGTCGTTCCACGACGTTTCCACTTGATCAACAGTATCTCTTCCGGAATAGGGCGCAGTTCGCCTCCACTAGTAGCCTCTGGCAGAACGGGAAAGACTTGAACAGCATCACCAAGCTTCCTCTTTAACAAAGAGACATGAAAGGTAGGATGAATCCATGAACCCTCAAGTAACGCCAAAGTATAAGCAACTGGCCCGACCCGCCACGTGATCCGAAATGGCCCATAGTAGCGGGGTGCCAGCTTCTGATTGGTCCTCTGCGCCACAGACAACTGCCGATAAGGGCGAAGTTTGAGGAAAACCTCATCCCCCACTTGAAACTCTCTCTCAGTCCGATGTTGATCTTCCTGTGCCTTCATACGATCCTGTGCCGCTCGAAGATTCTCGCGCAAGGTGGCAAGGGTTCGGTCACGATCACGGAGTGCTTTATCCACGGCTGTCACTGCGGTGCTGCCTGGTTCATAACTGCTCAAGGAAGGAGGTGGCCGACCATACACGACCTCAAAAGGAGTGAGCTTGCTAGCTGAGTGATACGAAGTGTTGAAGCAGTACTCCGCCCAATGTAGCCAGCTGGTCCACATCCTCGGCTCATCCATGACAAAGCAACGCAGGTAAGTTTCCACGCCTCGATTTAAGACCTCCGTCTGTCCATCAGTCTGAGGATGGTGAGCCGTGTTGAAACGTAAGGAAGTCCCTTGCAATCGAAAGAGTTCCTTCCAAAATCTACCAACAAATATAAGGTCCCGATCGGAAATGATCGCCTGGGGAATCCCATGTAATCGAACAATCTCCCGAACAAACAAAGCCGCCACAGACTCGCCGGTGTAAGGGTGGCTCAGAGCAAGAAAGTGCCCATACTTGGACAACTTGTCCACCACTACCATGATAACTGTTTTACCCTTCGACTTTGGCAACCCATCGATGAAGTCCATAGAAACCGTATCCCAGATCTGCTGCGGAATCTCCAAGGGGGTGAGTAGCCCGGCTGGAGAAGTAGTCTCATATTTCTGCCGCTGGCACACATCACATTTCTGCACAAAGTCCTGAATGTCGCGGCGCATCCCCTTCCAAAATACATTTGCCCGGGCCCGCTGGAGAGTGCGAAGAATACCGGCGTGACCTCCCGTCGGCGACGAATGGAACGCATGCAACATCATTGTCCTCCAAGCCGACTGAGCAGGAATGACCACGCGTCCCTGATAATATAGCCGGTCATTTTGTAAGTGATAACCTGGGGCTACCTCACGAGCCTGCCGCAGGTTCTCCACAATAACATGTAACTCGGGATCTCGCTGCACCTCGTCCTGAATCTCATCCAACGACTCCAACTGTGGCATAGAAATATGCGCCAGGGCACCCTCAGGTAAGCGGGAGAGGGCGTCAGCCACCCGATTGTCCTTCCCAGGACGATACACAATCTCATAATCATATCCCAACAACTTTGTGACCCACTTCTGTTGAAGGGGAGAAGAGATCCGCTGCTCCAGAAAATGTTTCAAGCTCTGATGATCTGTCCGTATTTTAAAATGACGTCCCAGCAGGTATGGGCGCCATAAAGCCACCGCATGAACAACGGCCAGCATTTCCTTTTCATACACCGAAAGCCCTAGCGTCCGTGGGGCCAAAGCCTTACTGTAGAAGGCGATCGGACGTTCGTCCTGCATCAAGACCGCACCCAATCCCACTCCTGAGGCATCCGTCTCCACCACAAACTCCTTAGTGAAATCCGGAAGTGTCAGCACTGGAGTCGTCGTCATCGCCCGCTTCAGTGCCTGAAAAGCGGTCTCTGCCTCATCCTGCCACGAGAAAGCATCCTTTTATAGCAGCTGTGTAAGTGGCCGAGCAATCTTCCCATAACCCTGTACAAAGCGCCGGTAGTAACCAGTGAGTCCCAAGAACCCCCTCAGCGCCCGAATGGTCTGAGGTCGTGGCCAAGAAACCATGCTCTCGATCTTCCGTGGGTCGGCCTTCACCCCCTCAGCTGAAACCAGATGCCTCAAGTACTCCACTTCCTGTTGTCCAAAAGAACACTTGGACCTCTTAGCATATAGCTTATGGTGTCGAAGAATAGAAAAGACCTGAGCCACACGACGTAAATGATCCTCCCACGTGGCGATGTAGATCAGAATGTCATCAAAGAAGATCAAGACGAAGTGCCACAGAAGTGGGCGAAAGATCTCGTTCATGTTGGCCTGAAAAGTAGACGGTCCACCCGTCAACCCATTCGCCATCACTAAGAACTCATAGTGGCCGTCATGAGTCCTGAAAGCGGTCTTATGAACGTCCTCCCCCTTCATAAGAATCTGATAATAGCCAGATCGCAAATCCAGCTTTGTGAACCGAGTCGCCCCATTCAACTCGTCCAACAGCTCCTCAATCACGGGAATCGGAAACTTGTCCTTCACAGTAACGTTGTTCAAGGCACGGTAATCCACACAAAATCGCCAGGATCCGTCCTTCTTTTTAACCAGAATAATCGGTGCCGAAAAGGAACTGGTACTAGGCCGTATGATGCCTGCATCAAGCATCTCCTTCACACTGCGCTCGATCTCCGCCTTCTGCGTGTGGGGATATCTGTAGGGACGAATATTGGGTGGTTCCGCCCCGGTCTTTAGCACAATCTGATGATCACGGAATCGTGACGGTGGAAGTGTACTCGGCTCCTGAAAGATGTCATCATACTCCTCGACCAACGCGCGCATCTGGACAGGGACCTCAGTCGGTCCTTCCTCATCCGACCTCACTCCCAACAGAACTGCTATCAGACTACTCGACTCCTCAAGCTGCTGTAAGCTGCGAAGGGAAATCTCTTTGACCGGAGAAGATCGGAGCCCTTTCAAACAGAACTGTCGCTCCCCCCTATAAGAACTCTATCGTCATCTGGTCCCAATCAAAAGTAACCCTCCTCAACTGCTGCAACCAATGCACTCCCAGCACCATATCTGAGCCCCGGATCGGTAAGAGATAGACATCCGTGCACCCCACATAGCCCTGCATCTGAAGCTCCACCGCCTTCAGCACGCCCTGGCACTGTAATTTGCTGCCGTCCGCGACCATAACCTGGAACGCAACTCCTGTATCAATCACGTGCCCCACCTTCTGTGCCACATCTGGATGAATAAAATTGTGAGTACTCCCGTTGTCTACCAGAATAGTCACCTTCTCCTGCCGAATCCGTCCCGCCAGCCGCATAGTGAGCGGAGGGGGATTGCACCCTTCCATGGCATGTAGGGACACACCCAACTCCGTCAAGTCTAAGTCCCCCTCAGACTCCAACTCCTCCTCCAGACACACGTCCTCCTCAAGCTGATCCTCCTGGTGCAACATAAAGACCTGAACCATTTGGCACTTGTGACCTAGCGTGAATTTCTCGTCACAATTAAAGCAAATGCCCTTCTCCTTCCTTGCTTATAACTCGCTCCAAGACAATCGTGTCACCGTCGGTCGGCTCGGTAAAAGCCCCACCCCTTCCATCAACACCAATTCCACCCATGCCACCACTTCCCGCGAAGCCACCATTGCCGGCCATCCCCATACTTGCCGGCACAAATCCAGCCCTCACCATGCTTGCCGGAAGAGGTTCCGCCATTCCGACGCCACCCCCGACCATGCCGAAGCCACCCGTGCCAAATCCGGCCACCCCGTGGCTCGCCGCTCCAGATCCGAGCACCACGGAAGCAGATGCTCCCATTCCGACCCCGCCGTAGCCGCCTGTGAAGGGTCCTCCCCCTCCGTAGCCTGCCGCGCCAGATCCGGCCCCTCCGGTGTTCGCCGCCCCTGATCCGGCCCAGCCGCCGCCGCCAATGGCCGATCCGGCCCTCACGGTGTTCGCCGCCCCCGATCCGGCAAAGCCGCAGCCGTCAATGGCCGATCCGACCCCTCCAGCACCCGATCCGGCGCTACCCGCACCCGATCCGCCATTCCAGGGTATTTCCGGCCTCATTCCTGTAGATCCGCCCGGATCCTCCTCCGCCACCGCCTTGCCCTTCAAATTTTGCGCCAATAGGGCCATGATATCGTTCAAGCGGCCATCGATTCGCTCTTCCAACCTTTGAGTGGAGGTTTTGACATTTTCTTCGATGGCGGCCACCGAATCGGTAAGCCCCACCACATTCTCCTCTAGGGTTTCCAAACAGCCATTCTCGTCTTGCAAGTGTGTAGTCACCATGATGGAGGAAGGAATCCCCCAATACCAAATGTTATGAACGAACTAGAGAACGAGAAGAAATCTAGAAGAATAAGAAGGAAGACAGCTAGGGTTTGAAAGAGAAGAGGGAGAGGGAAAATACCTTGGAATAATTCTTGCATAACCATAATAGAGAGGGGTCCGGGTTATATATAACCCGGGACCCAAGGCCGGCCAACCAAGGGGGCCGGCCGGCCCCTATGGGGCTGAACCAAATGTGGTTCAGCCCCCTTGGGCCGAGCTTTTAAGACGAGGGGGCTGAACCAATTGGTTCAGCCCCGTTGTCGCCTTTAATACGCCTTTGCCGCCGCTTGTAATGTTGCCCAAATAGCCTCGCCTCGTCCGGGGGCGTAACATTGTCCGTGTCTCTTAAATATAGATTTGATGGTTGCTTCCTGGATTCTCCAATTCTCTTGTTTTCAACAACTACTCTTTTTACTGCTTTTTTCAAAATTGGAGACTGATTATAAAGGGGTATGAGACATGTAAAAAGACAAGTTGAAGAATGGACTCTCCCTTTTATCACATCTCTATTTTTTTCTCAATGCTCAATCGATGTTGAAGCTATCTTGCTCCTTTTTTTCCTTTTAGGTCATATGGGGAAGATAAGAGACTTTGTTGCACTCATTGTTGCTCTCTTGAAGCAATTCGAAATAAAGTTTTCATTGGATATACAATTCCTCTAGTTTTCTCCTAGTTCAAGTTGCAGACTTGTCTAACAGAGGTTGCCTACTTGTACGGTTGTGAAGCTTGGCTATGATGATCTAATAACACTTTTTCTTTCCACTTTATTTATGTTCCCAAAATTCATGTTATTGGTTTGCATGTGTGGCTGAATTTTTTGTCAAATTTAATATAATCTAGATTTCTGTCAAGAAGTATTTCCATTGCATCGTTGCACACATGATTTTCATTTTTCAAAATTTATACACGTTTTTACTATAGGCCAATAATCTCTATGTTTTTCAATTTTCATCTAAAACAACAAAATTATATTTAAAAATTACGTGAGCCGCAAATTTGAGTGGATTTGCATAAATTTATACATCACAATGCAAGATCTGCATTAGAAAACCAGATCCCAAGACATGCTTCATCAAGTAGTCTACATGTACAAGTCAGAAGTCATATATGGTTTAGTATGATTGAAGGAAAACATGGTTTGCAATTTTCAAAAAACAAATAATATAGCTAACTCGGGAAAGCAACAAAAATGTCCCTTCTCAACTGTCCCATGTCCGACACCATCCATATTGATGGGGAGCAGCCCGCCTGACTCGTTCGGGTCTACTCACGACGACCACGGGCGCAGTGATGATCTGGACCGCTCGTTTCAAGCGGCTCGACGACCTTTGTATTTTGTCTCTTGTCGTATTCCATTGAGTTGTAATTTTATGTTTTATTTGAGTTAGAGTGTTCGGTCAATCATAGCCGTTCATTTGGTCCTAGAAAAATTATAAATAGAGGGTGAGGGCTCTCATTTTAGGCATTGAAGGATTGGAGCATAGAAGTCATCCTTTGGTCATCTCGGTGCCGAAGCCGAACCCCGGGTGTGAATCTCGGGTCTACCTCCTCCCTCCCATCTCCCCCATTGGTCGGCCCTCCCCCTTGCCATTCCTCCTTGACCGGCCACTCCATTTCCCCTCTACCATAGCAGCAACCCCAACAATCCTCCTCCACTCCACCTTGAAGCATCCGGCCATCAGCCTTCTCACCTCCTCCCCTTCACTATTGGAAGCAGCCAACAAGACTTCCTCCCAGAAACTGCCAAAAATCCACCCATACATCTCCCTCATCAAGTGTATTAACCGGCCACTTCACCCCCTTCAAAATCCACCCCAACATCCCCTCCAGCAGCCATAATATTCCCCTCTCTCACCCACTGCTCCCCTCCATTTTGCTGCCAGCATCACTATCAGCCGGCCAAGGGGCCTCATTCCCTATCCAAGAGGCCGACAACCACCTTCCCGACTCTCCTCTTGCCGTGGAACCACCATCCCCTCCAACCCCCTCCAAAAACAACCCCAGTACTCCCATTAAAACAACTCCAGCGATCACCGGAGTTCGTCTCCGGCCACCTCCAGTGGTCCTCTTACACCTCCTCTACATATTTCCTACATCTAGAGTTTTCCGGCGATCGCCGGAAAACGTCTCCGGCAATCACCACCACCGGCAACCACCTCCGGACACCACCAGCCATCAACCACCTCCATCACTACCCAGTAACACCATAACTACCTTCCTAACCACCCACTACTCCCACTCTCCTAAATTAAAGGAGTTACTTCCTAATTTCAAGCCATAACTCCTCCCCACTTCCCCTACAAATTGTTGTCATCCCTACGTTTATTCCCTTATTAATTCTCACGTGGAACCACTTATAAATCCCCCTAACTGACAGCCCTCTAACTCCCTCATCATCCTGACAGCTGAACCTCCTCCCCCTATTTCCCTACAGGCTACAGCAGCCCTCTCCCTCAGAACCTCACGTGGAACCACCTTCTACCAGCTCCAGCAGCCCCCAAAACCTCCCTGTAATTGCTGCCTGAATGCAGTCCAGCCACCCTACAACCATCCAAAACCCCGGCCAAGCCTCCACTCATCTCATACAGCCACCCTACCATCCCGATCGCTGTTCAAACCATCCAGAACAGCAAATTCCACTTGCTTGCTGCTGAGAACCGCCTCCCTGCATCATTCTTTTGCTTTTCCTGTTTCTGAGCAGCCAATTGACGTTCTTGATTGCTGAAAATCAGACCCGACAATCCTCGAAAGTGCATCCAGCCCTCCCCTCTCCTTCGTTTGCAAAGTTTAAGGTGTGTTGTTATTTCTTTTAGCATTGAGTTTTGTGTTTATTCTCTACTTGTAGAGATAGTGATATGTAAGTTTTGCTTCAGTCGTTTTGTCTTTTTAATTTCCTATTTAAATAGCATTTGTTTTTTTCGCGCACTCTCGCGCTCATACGCTTCTCTTTGTTACCTTGGTTTTAAATTGCTTTAATTCAAATGTGGAAAATCTAGTTATATGGTTTATAAATATTGTTTTGCAAGTTTGAATTCGCCGGACATTTGCATTTGCATTTGCATCTAGCCTTAGGTGTTCATTAGCGCCTTACCCTACGTCACTTATCCATACCAGAGATCACATTTGATCATCTACCTAATAAATTTATACTGGTTATAAGATTTTATTATTGAAAGGAAAATAAATTTTAAAAAATAAAGATAGACAAAAATCAAACCATAAAAATCAGTATTAAAAGAGCAAGAAAATATAAAATCTACAAGACAACAATACCATTGAACTAAAACCTAACAATTTAAAGAAAATAACTTCTTAAGACATCAACTGCCTTAAGATTTTGCTATGATATGCATGCATATATTCTCGCCCAGAGACTCAATAAAATCTGTAATTTTTCCAATAAAATAGATGATACAATTATGGCTGGACTCAGCCACCTCACCAAGCATTGTCACTGTGGCATTGCACATGTCCTACTTTTACCTATTTAGCCCGAGTGATATTTCCATAATTATACTGTATGCTCACTCTCACCTATATAAGCGAATAGAGGAGAGAGTCCTTTAGACATTGATCATTTGTGTTGTTTAGGCTCTCATAGAAAAGAAGAGCTCTTAGAGGATCCTGCTCTCAAGAGTTGGGTATCGAGCAACTTCGATCTATTATATCTTTATTTATATTAATATATAAGTGCATTCAGTTCGACAATAGCGAGTATCTTTCAATTGATCTCGACCGGTCAGCCACTTAGCGTTCAATCTTGAACATAATCGGATCCTCCTTCACTGTCCAAGCTCATGTCGATGTCCAATCAGCTTCCACGTAATATCGACCGTTCACGAACCCTCGCCCGATTTCGACGACAGCAATTCCCACTCAGTTCCACTCGACTCCAGTGTACGCTTCTCATCTTCCGTGCGATCCACACACTCCACTAGTCGCATCAACCGTCAGCCTCCAACACCGCATGACATCGACCATCAACGCACCCTCGTCCTGTTTCGACGACGAGATTCCCACACAGTTTCTACTCGCATCCTATGCGCGCTTCCAGCGTCGACTCCTGACTGCTACCAGCGACGAAACCAACCTCGTACCAGCATCCAGCGGCCCTCCCTGAGGATATCAGCGCATCCCTGCTTACAACGAATCTCCTCCAATGGTCCTCCATTTTTGTCTCCTCCAATTGATGCCCACGACTCGTTCGATGACCCTACGCGCCGATGAGGACGCCTCCGCTTTAGCTTCTACCGATTCCACTCGCTTGGATCAACTCGAATCACAATTAGAAGATCTCACTCTCTTCCTATACAAGCTCGCGATATCGCTGACAAAAATCAACATGCACATCCACCCCCTCCTCCACCGCAACCCTCTACTGGACCCTCCTTGACTGCACGGGATTCCTACACCCCCGCCAGGGACATTCATTTGGCGCATGTCTGCCGGATTGAGATTCTAGTGTTCGAAGGCACTGACACCCTCAGTTGGATCGCCCGCGGCGAGCAATTTTTCAACGTTCAGTCAACCCTGCCAACTAGAAGATTCTCATGATAACTATCTACATGGAAGGCCTTGCGCTACATTTGGTGTGTTGGGCGCGCCAAAATATCTCTGATCTCTTTGGTCCTACACTGAAAGAGGAACTCATTCGTCACGACACACTCATGGTCGCACCACCAGCTTCTGCTACCGTCGAAACCTCAACCACCTCTCAATCGCCTAGATCCCCCTCCTCCATCTGGACTTCTATTGATCGTTCCACCACCGCTCTGCCATAGCAGGTACCCCACCACCCCAAACTTATCTCACCAGGAGTATCTCGAGCTCCATCAAAAGGGCATTTGTTTTGTTGTCAGCAACAGTACTCTCCCACACACAAATGCCTTGTCGAGGACTTGTGCTTGCTGCTCAGTGTCAAAGATGATGATCCTGACTTCGCTGACTTGGATCTTTTGACGCTTGTTGCTGACTCTTACGGGCCTCGACCTTGAGGACAAGGTAGATTTTCGTGATGGAGTGTTGGTATGATTACGACTATCTGGGCCCACAGCCACCTCATCAAGCGTTGTCATTGTAGTCTCGCACATGTCCTTATATAGCCCTAATGCCATTTCTGTGATTACAATGTATGTCCACTTTCGCCTATAAAAGGGAGTGGAGGAGAGTCATATAAATTATCTTGGATCATTTGTGTTGCTTAGGCTCTCATGAGAGAGAAGAGCTCTTATATTGTATGTCCACTCCTGCCTATAATAAGGGAGAGGAGGAGAGTCTTTTAGATCATCTTGAATCATCTAAGTTTCTTAGGCTCTCATTTCTGTAATTACATTGTATATCTACTCCCGCCTATATAAGGGAATGGGGGAGAGGCCCTTTAGATCATCTTGGATAATCTATTAGCTTTAGGCTCTCATAGAAGAGATGGGCTCTTTGGGGATCCCCTTCCCTCAAGAGTTGGGTATCGAGCATATCTTGATATATTGTATCTTGATACATGTTCTAGTGAATTCAGTTCGAGACGAGCATCTATCAATAGAAGTTACCATAATAATTTCTTATCATGTTTCACTATCAGCGACATCCTCAATCTTATTCCTGATTAACATTGTAGAAGACCATGTGATGGAGATCGGCGCTAGACAACGGATCACCAGTCGACGGGGGCCACATTTGTATATTCGCGCAGGAGGCGCTGATCAGATTGGTGATACGAGACCGCGAGCGCGTCCGGATCGTCATATTATTATTTATATATTTTTTATTTTATTTTTTTAGACATGTATTTAGTGTTTTAGGACATCGGGCGTAACGGCCAATCATAGTCGTTCACGTTTGGTGCCCAACCGCCCCTGTTGTTATAAATAGGAGCGAATGCTTCATTTTTTCATTGTTGATTTCTGAGAGATTCCAGACCGGCGATCATTCGTGGTGCGACGCCGCAAGACCACGGGGTTCGACCCGGTTATTCTCCGGTAAATTTTCAGTTGTCTATTTCTCTTTTTATTTCTCCAGTGAAATCCTTCCAGTTTCCACGATCCTCTTCCAAAACCGTCGAACTGCCCGGTAACCACACGTAAACCGCATTCTTGTTCATCTCCTTCCTCCTCGACAGAAAAATTGCAAGCTTCCTGTATCGTATTCCTCCATCCAACCACCCAAACCCTCAGCCGCACATTACCTTCCACCAATCAAGGTCTCGATCGTCATTCCCCTCCACACAGGCGTTTGACACCCACCTCTCAATCGACTCCAGCAAACCGACACCTCCACAGGACCTCCTTCCCCATTCGATCGTTCTAATGTAGCCTCCTGCGCATTCCATCGCAATCCATCTCCCACCCCTTCTCACTGTCAGCCGGAAACACATTCTTCCACCAGTCATTAATCCTCCACCCGTTCTCCTGTTACTCCACGTCCCAGTCATAGAATCGCCAGTTTTCCCCCTCCCAGTTTCATCCTCCCATGGAGCCACTACAGTTATTGTCGGAGAAGTCCATCATGTCTCCTTTCAGCCTGGGAACGACCCCCCCTGTCCATGTAATCCCCTTCCTCCAAGTCCACCACTGAAAAATTCCTACAAGGACTTCTTCCTCAGCCCATTCCCACAACATTACTACCCCTATCTTATTCCAGCAGAAACCCTACTCAATCCCGCCAGTCCTCGCTCTCATCTCTCCCACTTCCAGAACCAAGAACAGTCGCGGCTCACTTTCAAGGATCTCCTCCTACCATCACTATCGGATCTCCATTGCTATGTGAGTTTTACTGTATTGTGTTTATTTACTTCATTATTGAATATTGGGAAAACACCCCACGTATTTGTTTGGGAATTCGACTCGTTTGTGTAGTTGCTTTCATTTTCGTATTTTCCTATTAAGTTCATTTGTGAAGACTCGTAGTTGAAAGCACTTTGTGCATAACCGAACATAATTTGCTAACTTACTTGAAATTATCGCGAACATTGTGTTTACTGCCAGACTTGCAAAGTACCACTTGCTAGCAATATTAATTTCCGGATTTTAAATTGAGATATCCATGCATCATATAGCATAGGTTGCATTTATTTGAGTTCATCTTGCATCACAATCACTTAGGGTTACATTAGCGTCGTGACACCCAAGTCTCACGGCCTACCCTGCGTCACCATCCTAACTTTGCTCAAATTCAAAAGTAACCAGGCATTACATGCCAACTTCATGGCCATCTGATGATGCATTTATGTACAGGTATTACTCGGGGAGGAAATGTACTATATACCAAGAGTTCCTATATGGGAGGATATTCATGGTAATTTTATAAATAAGAAAAATTAGTGACATTCAGAATATTGCATCAAATTAAAGCATAAAAAACATCATGAAAGTACAAAATATTTTTTATTCAATTATCATAAAACATAGTATTCGCTGCAGTACTGTAATATCATGAAATTGTGATTAAATGTGAGACCTGTATCCTTGATGGGCTTTGAACCTCGAATGAAGCAGATGCGCTGAAAGAGAACGTAGCCAATGGACTGGAAAGTGTTGTGGAATTAACTATGGTCAGATTTTTAATGTCAATGGATTGTGATATCTTTTTAATTTTCAATGTAGGTATAGACCCAACTGCTAGAAGAGGGAGGAGCTCTGAAAAAGCTGTGTACCTAAGAAAATCCAATAATAAAGTCCAGTGAGATGCAAGTTAAAGCATATTCAAATTACTATGGAGATAACAAATTTAATTGACAAAACAGAAAAAAAAAACTAGTGAAGCAGCTAAAACATCATATCATTGAAAACATGAGTCATTCAACCTCCTAGAATCATTATTAAGGGTGCGTTTGTTTCAGTTGTCGACTTGTCGTTACTGATCGAAAGGGAGCTGTCAGAAATGGAGTTTGAAAAAAGAGTTGACTATGAAAAATGGAGTTTGCAGTACAAAACTGTTTGGGTAATACTTTGTTTGCAGAGCTGTTCAAAAAGTAGTGCAAATAAACTGTTTGGTAAAAATAGAGTTTTTGTGGATGTTTTTTTCAAAATCAAATTTTGTTTCTCAATTATCATACAGGGCGTGTGGATTTAGTTTTAAATGGTTTCGATAAACTTTTTTGTTTTCGATCGGGCAAAACTCACGCACGTGCGCGTGGATAGGTTTTAATTTAAGATGCACTCGTCCACGGTTGAATAGTCAAATAAAACCATCTCCACTTGTGTCAAAGATGATGGATGAAATTATTGAAATCTCCAAAAGTTAACTCATCTGGTTTTTTCTGTATATCCACTTACTTCATTAATATTACTTCATATTTCATTTATAAATATTTAAGTGCTTTAAAAATTTCCTGAGTTCTATCACAAGCTTCCATACCTAATATGGAGAGGATAATTAATCCAGATACATCTTACAATAATAAAGGCACTATTAGAAATTAAAATTAACATATTATGATAATAATTCTTCTTTCATTCGCTGGTACAATATTACGTAAATACTCACGCGGGAAAAATCACACAATATATATTAAAAAAAGAAAATCAACAAATCAACAAATAATAAAGGCGATTAATATATTCATACCCGATTTGCCTATTCGCACACCACGAATTAAGTTTTGAAATTAAAACTAGGAAACCCTACCGCTTTCTAACCGCAACCCCCCCCCCCCCCCCCTTCCCAATCTCGTGCGCCTCTCCCCCCATCGCGTCCACTTCGCACCCGCCGGAGCCCGCCTACCGGAGGGACTTCGCCGCCTTGCATCCCTCTCACGCCAAGGACGCATCCTCTCCGGAGCCGGTGGACCTAGGTAAAGATTTTCCCCAAATGGTTTTTCTTTCTAAACCCTAAAACTCAAAGTAAGTTAAGAAATGTTTTTGAGTGACCTTTTTGCTTGTTTTTGCTATAGAAGAGAAAGTTAGGAATAACTATCTTGAAATGTCCTTTGGGCATTGTCATTGACCTTGCCTTGCATGGTATTGATCTTGCTGTTACCTCCCAGATAAATGAGATGCTCTGCAATCCTACACGACAAATGAGGCATCCTTTGATTTTTCTCAAATGTCCCTCTTCAGGTCCTGATGGTTTGTCTTATATTTTCTATCAAAAAATTTGGGATATTGTCCGTAATGATGTTACTCACTTTGTTCTAGATTTTTTAAACAATCAAAGATCTTTTGCTGATTTCCGCTCCACTGCTTATTCCTAAGTGTGCTAATCCATAACCTTTGGTCCTATTAGTCTTTATAATATATCATATAAGTTAGCCTCTAAAATTATCTCTCTTTGTTAGTCTACCTTCATCTAATAATATTTTAGTAGTAGGAAGGATTATCGCATGGCCTTTAAACTTGATGTGAGTAAGGCTTATGACCACATTGAATGACTTTTGACTTTTCCTAGAAAATATTTTCTCTGGTTGAGTTTTTAAGAGTGATTTTTCTCTATTATTTTGATGTGTTTCATATTTTACCTACACATACATGCTTAATAGTGAACAGTTTTGCTATGTGTTTCTATTCTTTTGTTAATTTCATTTTATCGTGGATGACTGAAGCTTGCCCACTACCAACAATATTTTCTGTTTGGACAAGATATCATGAAGAAGTGGCCGAACAGTAGGACATTTTGTACATAACAAGATTTGAAGGTTAATGAGAAGGTAATTAATTTAGAATTTGCTCAACTTAGATTCATTTGGAAAAATTAATTTATGTCATTTAACTAAATTAGTTTTTATGCAGGTTGCAGATATTCATGACGTAGAGAAATTTTGGGTGTAATAAATCTGTTTATATAGTGCTTTCATTTTCGAGAAGACTATCTAATTTATTTGACTTTATTGTTGTAGGTGATACTTTTTGGATGCGACTTTTTTGTAGATGATACTTTTTGAATGCATTGTTTTTACAACTATTAGACTCTTGATGGTATGAATTTTAACTAACTTAATTTGTTACTTATAAAAAACATGAATGTCGCGTTTTGACAAACTCTTTTTTTCTGGTAGGTTAAAGGTATTTTTGATGAGATTTAGTACAAGCATGTGTAATGGGTTTTATTTTGTTCTGTTATGCGTTATGTTAAGAATGAACTTTGTGTTATGTGTTATGTTACTAAAGGAAAGTAATTTGTTACTGAAGGAGAGTAATATGTTAGTTGCTATTTCGAAATTTGAATGCGAATTTTTTTTTGGGCTACAAATATCAAAATGGTGTACAAGTGGCGGTTTAGGGGCTGCATATAGCAAAGGGTGCATATATCAATCTCCATAATAAACTCTGTCGAATGAAGAATTTAGAACTCTGTCCAACAAATAATTATATTAGAAAAGGATTTACACATTGTAGAATTTTTGGGGATGCAAAGAACAAAAAAAGATAAATATGATTGGTAATGAAAGCACTGCAATGCAACCAATAGCGGAGCCATGACCTGAGGTGACAATCAACAAAAAAACGATGTGCAAAGAAAAATGAAGATTTGGAATCTTTCGTGTTTCTATGATATGCTAGATTAATCATTAATTGAAAAAACTAGGTTGCATGCAATTTGACCCCCATAAACTAAAACTTCATTAAAATAGAATCATATTCATTAAGACACCGGGGATATCTAAAATTTTGCAATAAGCCTATGAATTAAAAAAACGCATAAATAACCACTTAAAAAGCTCAACAAATGTTCTGAAGAGTAGACAACAAAATTGGTTTCCACTTTCCATCCAAGAGGTGCTTATAAAGAAGAAAAATCTAACGACAGCCAAAAATATATTCTGAAAGCTCAAAATACTGATGAAGAGTTTTGACAATAAAGATAGGGCTCCTTGCTCGGGAACCAAGTAGTCAGTATTCCCAGCACAACAGATCGATTTTATGAATTTCTGGCTATTTTTACTGCTAAATTAAGGTTGGCTAAGCAAAACGGGTCAGATCATTGTCATTGGTACCTACAAACCAAATTCGAAGTAAACTCTTCCCTCTAAAGTATAAAAGTGGCATTCATCTATCTGTTGAGGATTTATTGCTCACTAGAGAGATGCAGGACAAACATTTGCATCGTATTGTCTTTACTGATTTCACTGTTTTAAATGTCCTCTGACATGCTCGATGTTACGGAGCTACACGACGCGAGCCACCTTGGAAAGTTTACACGCGCCGGGCGCGTATAGCGGATGGGCCCACGATTTCCGCAGCGAATAATTAATAATTAATTATCTACCTTGTTTGCTTATGGTGTTTAATTTGTTGTTTTGTTTGCGTGTGTCAATTTAGGTATTTCCGCATTTCCTATTTTAAAACATTTCCTTTTTTGTATTCGCTCCTCGCCACTATAAGAGGACGCTGTAAGCCTTTTATTGTGGTATCCTGGAATAAAATTGTGTTTTCCCTCTCCTCCTCTCTAACCCTAATCCCCCTCTCTCTCCCTCTCTCTATCTCCCCTCTCTCCCTCTCTCTATCTCCCCTCTCTCTCATGTACTCTCTCTGGCCGACAGCACCACCGCCCTACCAGGATCGTATCAAACTGGTCCGACCTGCCATTTCCTCCTGCAAACAGTCGTCGGAGAACCTACGCCCATCCGCGATCTGCTCGCTGCAGCCCGTCCACCTTCCGCTCCGAAGCACGCGACATCCGCGTCCGCTCCGACGCGCGCGTCGCCTGCGACCCGTCCCGACCGCGTGTCGCACCACGCCGGCACCACCTCTGCGGCTCCAGCCGTCTTCCCTCTGCCACCGCCGGAGGACCAGGGCCATCTTGCCGCGCCGCCGCTGCCATGGCACCAACCACTCGTTCCACCGCCGAGGCTCCATCGGAGGATGCCAACGAGGCCCTCCTTCGTCGTGTCAGCACACAGGAGTCCATCGTGGCCTCCTTGCAGTCCTCTTTGCTCGCCATACACGCCAAGCTCGATGCATTACAGCCTTCCGCTGCCTCCACCGCCAGTGGATCCGCGCAACCGACCTCGAGCCCGTCCAACATAGGGGTGGCACCACCGACGCTCATTGGGGACGCCCCACCACTTGGCCTTTCCGGCCGTCCGACCCTTACCTTGGATCTTCCAACCTTCACCGGATTTATCCGATTGGGTGGATCGCCAAGGCGGAACAATACTTCGATCTCCACCACACACCCGAGCAGGACAAGGTCTCTACCGCCGTCGTGGGACTCGACGGCTCCGCCCTCCACTGGGCCTGATGGCTCCGCCAGACCAATCTGTTCATCTCATGGCCGGAAATCAAGCAAGAAATGATTCGCCGCTACGACACCCATTATTCCGGCTCCGCCATCGAAAGATTATGCGGGGTACGACAATCCGGTACGATGGAGGACTACATCGATGAGTTCTTGGCCCTCGTAACTCATGTTCTGGGCCTACCACCGGACCACTATCTTGGCTTCTTCATGCAGGGCCTTCGCCCCAACATACGGTCCCGGCTCCGCACCCACCACCCCCAGACAGTCTCTGAGGCCCTCGACATGGCCCGCCTTGTGGACGCGGATTTGTCACCTCGACCGCCACCGATCCCCGGTGGGCTTCCGTCAGGCGCCGGGTTTGGAAAACCACTACTACGGAAACCCAAGGTCCTCGCCCCCCGCCGGCCGCCCGGCCAGGGCGCCCAGCCCCACCACAGCGGTTCTCCAACCGCGAGTTCGACGATCTCCTCCGCAAGGGGCTATGTTTCCCCTGCCGTCAACCCTACTCCCCGACCCATGTCTGTGCGGTCAAGGAGTTCCACACCATCATCGGCGACTTCGAGTCGGAGATCACTTTAGCAGATTTTGAAGACCTCGAGATCACTGCAGAGGACACCACCGTGGCCGCCGCTGACACAGACCTTCACCGTTTGGAGCTTCCTTGTTTTTCCGTGGGAGGCATTTCGGGCCCCCAAACCATAAAGTTGGCAGGCAAGTTGGGCGACCGCCACAGTCATCATGGTAGACAGCGGGGCGAGCCATAATTTCCTTTCATCGCATCTGGTCCAGCAGCTACGTCTTCCTACAGAACCATCTCTAGATTTCACAGTTTGTTTGGGCGATGGTCGTCGCCGCTCGATCCAAGGCCGTTGTTCGGCCGTTTCACTCTCAGTGGGACTCTACTCGATGAAGACGGACTTCTACGTTTTCGGCCTTGGCGGGATCGACGCCATTTTGGGAGTAGCATGGCTCTGCACGCTCGGTGACGTGCGAGTCAACTGGAGGTCTATGACGATGTGGTTCCTCCAGGACGGGCGGGAGTGTTGCCTTGTGGGAGACGTCGCACTTCTTCGCTCCCCAGTCTCCGCCCACGCCATTCAGCGGACAACGGACGTCGATTTTTCGGCCTTGCTATGGCCCATCTCGGACTCCGCTCCATCAGCCTCAGCACCGCCTCCAGACTTTCAGGACCTCCTATCAGAGTTTGCAGACCTATTTGCTCCACCAACCGAGTTACCACCAGCTCGGCCGCACGATCATGTCATACCTCTGCAACCCGGCGTGACGGCAGTCTCGGTTCGTCCATACTGCTACGTGCATGTACAAAAGGACGAGATTGAAAGACTACGCAACATGTTGATGGGGGGCCTCATCCGCCCAAGAGTCAGCCCCTTCTCCAGCCCGGTCCTGTTGGTCAGAAAAAAAGACGGCAGTTGGCGTTTCTTCTGCGTAACTATCGGGAGCTCAATAAAGTCACTGTTCCAGACAAGTACCCGATTCCGGTGATTCGGGAGCTTTTGGATGAGCTCCATGGCGCGACCGTCTTCACCAAGCTGGACCTCCGTGTCGGATACCACTAGATTCGCGTTCGGCCGGCCGATGTAGCCAAGACGTCCTTCCGGACCCATAACGGCCACTATGAGTTCTTGGTTATGCCTTTCGGCCTGACCAATGCACCGGCCACCTTTCAGGCCACGATGAACGATATCTTTCGTCCGGTACTTCGTCAGCACATTCTTGTTTTTTTATGACATATTGGTCTAGAGTTCTTCTTAGCAGGCGCACCTCCAGCACGTCCGCCATACATTGGCTACTCTACGACGACACCACCTCAAGCTCCACCCAACGAAGTGTTCCTTTGGGGTTCCAGAGGTGTGCTACCTGGGACACCATCTCGGCGACAGGAGTCGCCATGGATAGCGACAAGATCGAGGCGGTCCTCCAGTGGCCGACACCATCGTCACTCCGCGATGTCCGGGGACTCTTGGAACTGACAGGGTACTACCGTCGGTTCATTCAGGGGTACGGCATGCTGGCCCGACCACTCACCCAGCTTCTGAAAAAGTTGGCCGAAGGGCCCTTCGAGTGGTCGGTCGCGGCTTCAGCCGCTTTTACCGCTCTACAACAGGCCTTAGTTCGAGCCCCGGTGTTGGCAATGCCGGATTTTTCACAGCCCTTCCTCGTGGAATGTGACGCGTCAGGCGTCGGTGTTGGAGCCGTTTTAATGCAGGTCGGTCGCCATGTGGCCTATTTCAGTCGTGCTTTTTCAGACACAATCTGCAGTCGTTCCGCTTACAAAAACGAGCTTATGGGTCTCGTCCTCGCTGTGCAACATTGGCGACCTTACCTCCTGGGAAGACGGTTCATGGTCCGCACCGACCACCACAGCCTCCGCTACCTCCTCAAACAGAAGATTGCTACGCCCTCTCAACAAGTATGGGTAATCAAGCTACTAGGCTATGACTTCAGCATCGAGTTTCGTTCGGGGAAAACGAATTGCGCGGTCGACGCCCTCTCGCGCAACCCCATACTCGCAGTCATTTCTCGCCCAGTTTGGGAGGATGCGGATAGCCGGATACCCTCCAACGGGAAGTAGAAGCCGACCCGGCGCTCAACAAGATACGGATAGCACTTCTCGCGGACGCCACAAGCCACCCACCATACTCCTTGGTTGACAGTCGCTTACTCTACAAGGGTCGCCACGTACTCGCCCCTTCCTCCCCGAGCATTCCTCTGTTGTTAACCGAGTTCCATGCTTCACCAACAGGGGGACACACCGGAGCTTACCGGACGTACCGACAGCTAGCCGCCTCACTCTATTGGCCTCATATGTTCTGACAAGTCAAGGCCTTTGTGGCCACCTGCCTCACCTGCCAGAAAGCCAAGTACGAGGTCATGTTTCCTGGTGGCCTGCTTCAGCCCCTTCCGATTCCTGATCGCATTTGCGACGACATCGTCATGGATTTCATCACACGGCTGCCCCGATCACAGGGGCACGACTGCATCCTGGTTGTAGTGGACAGGCTCTCGAAGTACGCTCATTTTATTCCCCTCCGCCACCCATACACGGCGTCCACAGTCGTCGACAGCTTCGTCCAGGGGGTCGTGCGCCTCCACGAGCTTCCTCGGTCAATCGTCAGCGACCGCGATCCGCTCTTCCTGAGTACATTCTGGACCACGTTGTTCCGCTTACAGGGCACCCATTTCCGCATGAGCACGGCATACCACCCGCAGACAGACGGCCAATCTGAGGTCCTCAACCGGTGTTTGGAGACGTACCTTCGTTGCTTCGTGGGGGAGCAGCCTCGCAGTTGGGCCAAGCGGCTCGGGTGGGCCGAATACTCGTACAATACCGCCTACCATCAGGCGGCCGGCACCACCCCATTCAAGGCCGTTTACGGCCGCCCTCCTCCGTCGATCGTCCGCCACCTTCCAGGGGAGTGCCAGGTGGAGAGCGTGGCCACCACTCTCCGTGACAGAGATACCATCCTAGATCATTTGAAGCACCACTTACGGCGGGCACAGCAGATGATGGTCTCCTTCGCCAACAAGAAACGTCGAGACCTCTCCATTGATGTTGGCGAGAGGGTGTTCGTCAAACTCCACCCCTAACCGACAGCTTTCGGTGGCCAGCCGGCCCTTCCTGAAACTGGCTCCTCGTTTCTTCGGGCCTTTCGAGGTCCTCGCCAGCATAGGGGCGGTCGCCTACAGTCTTCGCCTTCCATCCGGTAGCCGCATTCATCCGATCTTTCATGTCTCACAGCTCCGACGCGTAGTGGGCGGCCACGCTCCCGCAGATCACATTCCAGCCGACATCGAACTCGCAGGGGAGGCACCCTACTATCCCGCCTCAGTCCTCGATCAGGGATGTCGCACACCAGGAGACCGTACATCGGAGGAAGTACTTGTGGCCTGGACCGGCCAGCCAGACTCGGACGCAACATGGTTGCCCCGGGATGATTTCAGCCGCCAGTTTCCCGATTTCTGCCTTGAGGACAAGGCACATTTCCCAGAAGGCGACATTGTTACGAAGTTGCACGACGACGAGCCACCTTGGAAAGTTTACACGCGCCAGGCGCGTATAGCGGTTGGGCCCACGATTTCCGCAGCGAATAATTAATAATTAATTATCTACCTTGTTTGCTTATGGCGTTTAATTTGTTGCTTTGTTTGCGTGTGTCAATTTAGGTATTTCCGCATTTCCTATTTTAAAACATTTCCTTTTTGTATTCGCTCCTCGCCACTATAAGAGGACGCGTAAGCCTTGTATTGTGGTATACTGGAATGAAATTGTGTTTTCCCTCTCCTCCTCTCTCACCCTAATCCCCATCTCTCTCCCTCTCTCTATCTCCCCACTCTCTCTCGTACTCTCTCTGGCCGACAGCTCCACCGCCCTACCGGGATCGTATCACTCGACATGTCTGCCAACATATCATTTTTGAAGATGAATATGGCAAACAGTGCATTGATGAGGACTGTATACAATGAGAGACTTAAGATATAAAGGAAGGAGTTAGAAGACGGGGCTCTCATACCAAAACAGGTGTAACAGCCGAAATTTTAAGCACTTACGTAATTTTAAATTCCTGTGCAGAAAGGAGACTGTTCTACAACAAATCAGCAGTGGTACCTAGACAGTGGATGCTCCATGCATATGACTGGAGCAAAAGAAGTGTTGGAAAAGTACAAGGCCAAGGAAGGCCCTAAGATTTCTCAGAAGATTGCTATCGCAAGTTGTGTGCCCAACATCAAAGGTTAAGGAACCTCACTGCTCAGACGAAAGCCATCAAAAAGGAGACGAGATCGTCGGCGCTGCCTGCTTAGGTCTTTATATCTTTCTCCAATGATATAAAGCAGGGGGAGAAGTGCGACAGCAGACCCCTTCCTGATTCAGTGTACACTGCAATTGAGCACCAATATCAACAATCTCCTTATGTTTCTGAAGGAGAACCAGCTATCACCTCCCAATTCTCTCTGGCACCTGCGCCATCCTCTCCTCACAGATTTTTGCATGCAATCCAGGGGAGTCTGATTTATTCTCAAACGATGAGGATTATTGGGCTAGTTTGAAAGAGTTCTCAGTATGGGCTGATTCACCCATTTCTGAGAACACAGAACTCAAGCCTGCTTCTGAAGAATCAACAACAGTACCACCTGCTGTCTCTACTCATGCTTCTGATCCTATTTTGTCCTCTCCTGATCCTACTCCAGTCCTGCCTCCTCATGTCCCTATTCTACCAGCTCCAGCATCAGTTCCCAGACAAAGGGACACTTTCAGAGGGAGAAACACATTCAGAAGAAGGCCATATGGGAGAAACATGCATATCTGAGGGAGGTATACTAAGGAACAGAGAAAACAGTACAAAAAGGACAGGTCATACAACAAAACTTATGAGAAAGTCCAAATGCCTGAAAACTTATGAGAAAGTCCAATTAAGGTGTGCTTATATCAATCTCCATAATAAACTCTAACCAATAAAGAATTGAGAACTCTGTCCAACAAATAATAAACTGTCCAACAAATAATTATATTAGAAAGGGATTTACACATTGTAGAATTTTTGGGGATGCAAAGAACAAAAAGAATTAAATATGATTGGTAATGAAAGCAGTGCAATGCAACCAATAGCAAAGCCATAACCTGAGGTGACAATCAACAAAAAAACGATGTGAAAAGAAAAATGAAGATTTGGAATCTTTCGTGTTTCTATGATATGCTATTAATCATTCATTGAAAAAACTAGGTTGCATGCAATTTGACCCCCATAAACTAAAACTTCATTAAAATAGAATCATATTCATTAAGACACCGGGGATATCTAAAATTTTGCAATAAGCCTATGAATTTAAAAACAACGCATAAATAACCACTTAAAAAGCTCAACAAATGTTCTGAAGAGTAGACAACAAAATTGGTTTCCACTTTCCATCCAAGAGGTGCCTATAAAGGAGAAAAATCTAATGACAGACAAAAATATATTCAGAAAGCTCAGAATACTGATGAAGAGTTTTGACAATAAAGATAGGGCTCCTTCCTCAGGAACCAAGTAGTCAGTATTCCCAACACAGATCGGTTTTATGAATTTCTGGCTATTTTTACTGCTAAATTAAGGTTGGCTAAGCAATACGGGCCAGATCATTGTCATTGGTACCTACAAACCAAATTCGAAGTAAACTCTTCCCTCTAAAGTATAAAAGTGGCATTCATCTATCTGTTGAGGATTTATTGCTCGCTAGAGAGATGCAGGACAAACATTTGCATCGTATTGTCTTTACTAATTTCACTGTTTTAAATGTCCTCTGACATGCTCGACATGTCTGCCGACATATCATTTTTGAAGATGAATATGGCAAACAGCGCATTGATGAGGACTATATACAATGAGAGACTTAAGATATAAAGGAAGGAGTTACAAGACGGGGCTCTCATACCAAAACAGGTGTAACACCCGAAATTTTAAGCACTTTCGTAATTTTAAATTGCTTTGCAAAAAGGAAACTGTTCTACCACAAATCAGCAGTGGTACCTGGACAGTGGATGTTTCATGCATATGACTGGAGCAAAAGAGGTGCTGGAAAAGTACAAGACCAAGGAAGGCCCTAAGATTTCTCAGAAGATTGCTATCGCAAGTTGTGTGCCCAACATCAAAGGTTAAGGAACCTCACTGCCCAGACGAAAGCCATCGAAAAGGAGCTGAGATCGTCGGCGCTGCATGCTGAGGTTTTTATATCTTTCTTCAATGATATAAAGCAGGGGGGAAAGTGCGACAGAAGACCCCCTCCAGATTCAGTGTACATTGCAATTAAGCACCAATATCAACAATCTCCTTATGTTTCTGAAGGAGAACCAGCTATCACCTCCCAATTCTCTCTGGCACCTGCGCCATCCTCTCCTCACAGATTTTTTTCCTGCAATCTAGGGGGAGTCAGATTTATTCTCAAACTATGAGGATTATTGGGCTAGTTTGAAAGAGTTCTCAGTATAGGCTGATTCACCCATTCCTAAGAACACGGAACTCAAGTTGTCTTCTGAAGAATCAACAACAGTACCACCTACTGTCTCTACTCATGCTTCTGATCATATTTTGTCCTCTCCTGATCCTACTCCAGTCTTGCCTCCTCATGTCCCTATTCTAACAGCTCCAGCATCAGCTCCCAGACAAAGGGACACTTTCAGAGGGAGAAACACATTCAGACGAAGGCCATATGGGAGAAACATACCTATCTGGGGGAGGTATACTAAGGAACAGAGAAAACAGTACATAAAGAACAGGTCATACAACAAAACTTATGAGAAAGTCCAAATGCTTGAAAACCAGATGAAGGTATATAATGACTCAATTCTTGACAAAGTCTTCGATGAGATCAGAGAAAGCGAACAATGTGAATATGATGCTTCTCAAAGAAAAATTGAAGAATCGAGAAGGAAATTTATTGAAAGACTTAAGAAAGGGAAAGATGCAGTAGAAGAAGAGCAGATCAAAGAAGCAATCGGATTCCAAGAAAATTGTTTGACTCTTCAAAATATGCTGCCAAGAACTCTCAAGCTAAAATCCTGAAAGACAAAGGACAACTTGACAAAAAGGGTATTGGATGTAATTAAGACATAGAAGATCAGCCCTACAAAAAGAAGAAAAAGATTGTTTTCAAGACAGCTCCAACTTCAGGTATCGCACAGTCAACATTCATAGTGCAAGATCCAGATTCAGAAGAGCTTGACCTGGTTGAAATAAATGAGTTGACTGCTAAAATCATCAGTCTTGGATTCAAGGTCAATGAAGTCTACCATGATGCAGAAACTGACCTGGAAAAATCATTCAAAGGGCATGACAGAATCGAGAAGAATCCAGAAAAGGTCAAACCAGCCAACTTCAAATATGTTGAAGCAAAGTTCAGAAAAGTCTATGAGGCCTTATCTACATTTCTCAAAAAGAAAAAGTAGAACACTTCTTTGGGTAATTAATTCTGATAAACACTTATTTCTATTAATCATATGTGTGAGTTTATGATGTCATTATGTTATAGTATACTTGTATGTACTCTGCTTTATTTGTCAAATATGATTGAAATCACTTAAAATATTTGTAAATTTTGTTAAGATAAATAGGGGGAGATTGTTGGGAAAAACATCATCTTGATTTAACTTACAAATTATGTAAAAGTGATTTCATCATCTAAGATTCATTACCCATGTTGTATAGTGAGGGTAATATGATCATTAGATGTCCTAGGATGACACACTCATATTAGGGTGTCAAAGACCGGTCCAAAGGAGTACAAAATTCAGCTGAGTTAATTCTGCGTCGAATAGAAGTCGACGCAGCTTCGACTGCAAGTCAAAGTAACTTCGAATAGAAGTAAGGATAACTCAGACTGGTAGCCGATGTATCAGTTAAAGTCGACGGAACGTCGAAATGTATTCGACGCAGAAGGAAGAGTCAGTCAAAGCAGCATTTGAAATCGACGCAACTTCGAATTATATTCGACACAGAAGTTGGAGGTCAATGTCCAGGTCTTCATCTCGACGGATACGTCGATAAATACTCGACGCAACGTCGATATCAGAGTTCATTTCAAAGCTGAGGAAGATGTCGAAGCAGCTTCTATTAGAACTCAGAGGTGCGTCGATAAGAAGACAGTTATTCGACGCAACGTCGAATACAGACACAGAATTAGAATACTTCCTGTATTCTATTCTGAAGCTTATTCAGAGGATATAAATGGAAGTTATTTGAATTCTAACGGGTCGTCCATAATCAAGAAGGGAAAGAAGAATTCCAGAGAAACAATAAAGATATATTTGAAAGTTATTAAAAAAGTATTTGGACAGGTTGTCAACAGAAATGGAAAGAGATCAATACTACCTTTTGGACATTCCTATTAGGGAAATAACAGAAGAGGAAAGTAATTCATCATTATTCGACAGAAGAATAAGTATACAGAAGAAGACAGACAACAAGGAGAATCAACATACAATAAGCTCGTCTTCTTCTCCTTCAGCTTTCTGGTTTTTACAGAAAAGATAGAACAGATCTCTGTACTGGACAACACAACAAGGCTTCTTCTTCCTCTCACAGCAAGAAGCCTACAGATATACAGAGATCGTTTTCAGGATCTGCAATTTCACAATCCTTGCATCTCTCTCTCAAGCAAGGATTCATTTACTAAACAGAGATCCACACAAACACTAAGTGCCTAAATCCTCAGTGACTGTTGCAGGAGAATTCAATCAGAAGAATCATCTTCTCTTCTTCTTCTTTACTCTTTCTTTTACTTTTTTAAACTGAGTAAAGAGTCTTTAGAATCCCTCTTCAAAGGATTCAGTGGTTCAAGATCTCCTTATCAAAAGATCTAGTTTGGTTCTAAGAGTCTCCTTAACAAAAGACTTAGACCTTGGTTCAAGATTTCCTTATCAAAAGATCTAGCTTGGTTCTAAGAGTCTCCTTAACAAAAGACTCAGACCCTAGTTTTAAGAGTCTCCTTATCAAAACTCTGGCACTGGATAGTGTATTCCTACCAAGGTGGTAGAAGAGTGGAGTACCCATATTTTTGGGAACCACTATAGATCTTGTCTCAATCTGTGCTGTGAATTTTTTGTGTTGTCCATTCTTTATTTCTGTAATTCTGCGTTTGTTTTATTCTTGATTGGATTTCTGAATGCATAGTTGTTAGAAGTATTTTATTATTCAGTGCCTAATTTATAGAAATGTTTTAAAACTCTATTCACCCCCTCCTCTAGAGAAGACTCAGAGGACTCACTGTGCACTTTCATTACCCCTTTCCTGTTATGTTGCTACCCTTCGATCATCGTTTCTTTCAATTCTACTACAGTTTGTGATCGATTGCAGGTACCGAGAGTCCCAATTCCACTTTATTCAGAGGATGACCGACTGTTTTTTGCCTGCCTTTTTGTCGTGGTTCTGTCGGATTACGGCAAGGTAAGGACTTCTCCCCTTCTTAATTTTGAATCAACTTTCTTTTCTTTATCTTAGGAAGTATTTTCCCCCTAAATTCCAGGAAACCTAGCAGTGGAAAAGGGGCTTTTATAGTGTAAATCGGAGGAGGCTTGCATAATTTCTGATTCAACCTTGTGAATCATGTCGCCACGTCGCGTTTATGAACGTCGTAATGCCGAAGTAAGAAATTTGATTCATTTTAGTTAGACATATCATGTAGTTCAATTTATGTACTTTCTCTATGCGTTGATGAGAATATTAAATCATAATTTAATGATTTTGTCACCATAATATGAATAATGTATGTTAGAAGGTAAGAAGTTTGATTCCCTTCAGTTAGACATAATCACCTAGTTTCCTTTAGGCTACGTTCATTTTGCGGGAATTGGGAGAAGGGAATTGGAATCGGGTATCCCAAGTCCAATTCCTACGTTCGTTTGGGACTTTTTACGGACGGAATTGGCTTTCACCCAAAACCCATGGGTTTTAGGTTTTTAAAAAGTGGGATTTCCCCAAAACCGACCAATTTGGTGGATTTTGGAGCCCAAGGAAACTCATGAGTTGTTGTAGGGGAACTCCCCGAGCCTTCTTCCTCCTCTCCGGTGACGACGGCAAAGGTCATTCCTCCACCATCGGCAAGTGAAGATCTTCCGCCAGCGACCAAGGTGAAGCACACGCCTCTCCCTGTGCGAATGTTACGCCGTACTCGTATCAAGAACAAACACGAACGAGAACCTGGAGGTTGGGTCCTCCAAGGCACTCCCCTCTCCAAGAGAGCCAAACAACTAATACTCCAAAGATAGCAAGACTCCAACCCTAAGGCTCCGTATATAGACGGAGCCCCTCACTACATGACAAAATACTTAAAAGACAAAGTGATAATTAATAGAATAAAGTAAACGAGACTTTGAAAAACTCTCGCGAGGTGTGGCCGAACGTTCGAGCGTATGCGTGTGACATATTTCCCCAATGTGAATACGTAGAAACACCCCCAGCTTGAAAATTGACCTTGTCCTCAAGGTCGAGTCAGTAAGGGTCCTATGAGCGCGACGTGGAGACGCGGGTGGCTCCTCTGGTGGACGGTGCTGGTGAAACCCCAGGAGATTGGAGGCGCCATGCAGACCCGGCTGTGGCATATTTGTGCTAAGAGTACTCGAATCTAAAATCAAGCTCATCACGACCCTGTTCATGAAGTGAAAAGATGTCGAACCAAATAGTCTTGAAATAAAAGACTAAAATAATTGTGGGTGCAAATTTAATTTGTCGGGGTCCCTGAGAAGCGAAGGCGCGAAAATAATTTACGCCAAAATAAGGAAATAGTGGTCGGGAAGTGTGGACAAAATAAATGCGGCAAAACGAGTCAGGCTAAAAAGGTGGGGACAGAAACATGGGGTCAATGAAAAAAATAGTAATGGTGGAGCCGTGGAGGTGAGGGAGAGGGAGAGGGAGTGGTCCCATCAGAAAGGCATAAATAATTTGGTGAGGTGGAGTAATTAAAAGGGATATAGGTGGGGAAGTGGGTGAACCAGTGGTAAGGGGGAGTACATGAGACGCCTATTATGATGGGGTGTGGGTCTCGAAAAAGGAAAATGTGGCAGTGTGGGGCATGGAGCACTGCACGAGAAGGGAAATGAACGCCTGCTATGACGGGGCGTGGGTCTCGAAAAAGGAAAGTGCAACCGCGTGGGGCGTGGAGCACTGCACGAGAAGGGAAATGCGGCTCTAGGAAATGGCGGGGAGCGGAAATGAACGGTTCCGCCGAATGAAACACTGGCAAACCGCCAGTTGGACGTGAGTCTCAGCAAGGGTTGCCTGCGCAGAGCATAAGGTGGGTGGGGGGCTTGAGTCGAGAGAGCGGTGACGCCTGGCGACGACATAGATTATGCGTGTGGGCGGGTCTATCGAGGAAGATGGCATGTGGAATAGATGGATAGAGGAGAAGTGGGCCACAAAACAGATCGACAGGGCCGGGATGATCGTCGTCGACAGTAGGGAGGGGAGCGGCAGCTTCGTCGGCAGCAGGGAGAGGAGCGGTTGTGGAAGCAGGGAGAAGATCATCTTCGGCGAGCGTGGAGGGCTCGGCCGGTTTGGCTGCGAGGGAAAGGAAGTCCGGAGGTCATTCTCCCGGGTCAAGTAGTCGAGGCAAGGGGCGGTTGGCATGCGACGAAAATGGAATGCATGTGGACAGGGCGTGGAGCAACGTCCCGAAGGAGCTAGTGCAGCGGCTGGACATGCGCTGGAGGACGGATTCGACGATGAAGCTCGGATGCCATGGCGAGGGGGGCATTCACGGTAGCGTCAATGCGATCGAAGAGAGCATGTAGAGAGGCCGGAGATAGGGCCATGGAGGAGGAAACTGGGAGAGTGATGGTTTCCAGTGGCCTAAGAGGCGGTCGGTGAGCGGCAGGTCGGAACAATTGTTACATCGTAATCGTATCAAGAACAAACACGAACGAGAACTTAGATCGCAATAAAAGAAACACGGATACAATCGGGAGACAGACTCCCGTCAAGCACCTGGAGGCTGGGTATTCCAAGAGAGCCAAACAGCTAATACTCCAAAGATAGCAAGACTCCAACCCTAGGGCTCCTTATATAGATGGAGCCCCCCACTACATGACAAAATGCTTAAAGGACAAAGTAATACTTAATTAATACAATAAAGTAAACCAGACATTGAGAGACTCTCGCGAGGTGCGGCCGAACATCCGAGCATATGCGCCTGTCATATTTCCCCAATGTGAATACGTATCAGCGAAGCGACTCCGTCGCTCCCGTTCTGCTTACCGATCAAATCCTCAATGAAAGTTGCAATCACTACACTTTTCTAATCTTCTTCTTTAGTGTGTGAGAGGGGACGGACAAGGATGAACGTCTCGATGCAGTGATGACTCTAAATCTATGCGGGGGGATTTTTCGGCGGACAGCCCCAATGCGTGGGAGAAGAGGAGGAAAATCTACGTCAACGTCATCACCAACTACTCCCCGACCATCGTCTGCACCCAGTAAGGTCTATATTTATACCAGTGCTCGATTTGTTTAGGGTTAAAGGCTATTTGCTTCCCTTATGTAGAAAGCATGCTATAAACTAGTGTTTTTGTTTCCACTCATTTCTAACTTTAAGCAATCAAACGGACCTTAAATGGATGGTTTGTTTGTTGTAGTTGGTCGAGAGTTTGATTATTGATATATTTTTCTCAATGGGTGTTGATGCAAGTCTTAAATGGTACTTGGAGTTCCTACAACAGTGTGAATGATTGCTCCATTGGCTCTATTTTGACTATCAACAAAATGGTATCTAGTGCCTTATCTCTTTTCAAGTTTCCCCATATAATCTCACTTCCTGGACTTCTAGTTTGATTTAGTACATGGAATTGCATTCATAATTAGGCTTTTTTAAAGAAGATAAAGCAAAGAATGAAAAATACATACAGGTTGCATTCATTGATTCATTTCATAGTACATTATATACAGCTTAAACTGACGCTTGGTTTTTCAACTACATTTAACATTTAATGTTTTCTAGAGAGCATGTTCCTCCTCTCCTCGATATCATCTTTCTTCCTCCTGCGTCGACAGTGATACTTAAACATGAATTCCTTCGTTTGAATTTCATCATGTAGCCGAACAATATAATTAACAGATTTAATTCCTATGCCACCAAACCATCATGCAAACGAACAAAGGAATTGAGTTTTGGCCCAATTCCAAACAAAACCTATGAATTTTTGGTTTTGGACCAAAACCAATTCCCTCCTCGAAAACCCAACAAACAAACAAGGCCTTATGCATTTTCCTTATGTACACGTGCAAATATGTAAGAATTTTATGAATACATCGAGTTAGGTATAATGTACTTAGGAATCAATGAAAATGGAATATCATATTTTAATTGATTCATCGTGTTAACATTAGTAACACCAAGACAAGACATAGAACGTAAAGACTATGAAATACTTAACTTAAGATTAGTGGCTTTATGCGGGTGTATGTTTTATGTTAATCATACCGACCACTATACGTAAAGATTAATAGGAGGCACGATGGAGAGTTTTTCTCTCGTGATTGATGGGCGCACACTATCATACTCTAGGGCATAGTAGATCGTATGAGCCTCAAATGGGAGAGTTGACACCTCATGGAAGATTATTAGATGTGAATCCATGTCCGTGACCGAGACACAGTAAAGCACTTATGTTCATCATAAGGGACTCAAATCTCTAGAATGTAGTTAATAATTCATGAAACTAAGAATAAGAAGAAAGTGAACGTGAGTCACCTCAACTTAAGATACAAGACGAAACCTAGAATCTATATACTTTAATGATTTCGAATTTAAAAAAAATTAAAATATGATCCAAACATAGAAAAGATGATTTATGTTTGAAAAAAAAATTCTATAGAAAAGCATACATAGTATCATGGTTAGTCAACTTTCCTTAGCATAAATGTTACTTTAAAGCATACATGCATATTTTAAAAATGTTATATTTTAGTGTCACTCGGAGAAAGAGTTTTCTTACTCACCAGATGGGTTGATCCATTTTCGGATTTTTTTTCTTTTTAGGAGAATCAGATCGGAATATTCGCTTAGGATAAGCTTCTTAGGGTTCCTTCAAATTTAGCTTATGTTTTCCCTTTCAATTTGATGTATCACTTATTGTGGACATAAATGTATCGGACATTGTTTAAATTCTCAATTATTCAGACTTATTGTACTTTACAATTCTAGTTGGCTTTGTGAATCAAATTTTGAGGTATTTTTTAACCCTAGCTTCACTTTTTTTTATTTCCATTGTGATCTTTAATTATTTTTCTGTTATGATATCAATTTTATTATTGCTGTTTTGTTTACTTCATTCACAAGTGCTAGCCAGGATTTTGAAATGTTGTTGAATTAGGTAAGGGTGTTACAACAGGATCCTTCATTTTTTGAACAAGTACTAATGGATGCTTTACATGTACGTTAAGAAACATGAAAAAGTCCTCGAAAGAACAAACCATGCATAAAAATAAATATTTTGGTTGGGTACAACATCAACTTCCATTTATATTTCGGAACACATGGTAGATACTTTTGATGTGCCGGTGGATGGACATTGTAGCCACCAAGTTATTAGTGAAGCGTTGAACATGAGTGATAATTTGCATCAAGTTAAAGAGAACTCTTGTATGATGAGATGTTGGGAAATTCTAATCGAAAGAAATTACTAAACTTTCTCGATTGAAATATTGTGCCCGCCCCAATAGAAAAGTGAATGTTCATGCCTTAGAGCAACTCCAATGGGGGATCTCTAAATATAGAGATCCCCTTGTACTATGTTCTCTAAATATAGAGAACATGGTAGAGCAACTCCAACCATGTTCTCTATATTTAGAGAATATGATTATTATATATATACTTTTATGTTTATCTATATATATATATTAAATTATTTTTATATGTAGAGCGGGCATTTGGAGTTCTTCAGTCAAGATTTGTGATTATTAAGGGGTCAGCCCGTTTTTTGGATAAACAAGTGTTACATGATATCATGACTGTTTGTATTATAATGCACAATATGATTGTTGAAGACGAGCGAGATGAAAATGAATATGGGGAAACTTCCACTCCACCACCCGCTCAGAATGTTGAAGAGATGAGCACAAGTGAAGCTGAAAGATTTCGCCAGTTCCTAAATCGGCATAAGAAGATCAAAGACAGGGATGCACATTTTGCACTTCGAGATGCACTGATTGAACATTTGTGGGCGCGACATGGCAATGAAGCAATGTAATTTTGAATATTTTATGCATTTTTAGATGAATGTATTTCGATTTTTATGCAATTAATAATTTTCAAAAAATATGATTTGTTGTTAACTAGAGTGTAAATAATTTTTTTTGGTTTGCGATTAACAATTTTTAATAATAATTAAAATATATTCAATATTAGTCTCGTTTTGTAGATCTCGACAAAATAAATTTATTGATATATTATGTGACATAATTGGACAAATATATTAGAAATTATAGGAGTTATAAAATATAGGTACTTTTCTACAAACATTAATTTTATAATTAAAAAAACAAAAAAACAAAAGCAACCCAAAAAAATTGCAGCCACTCTATTTTCTCTCTCCCTCCTCTACATTTAGAGGGAGAGAGGGGATCGGCAAAAATGCCGATCCATTTGGAGAACGATTGGAGGTTGTCGTTTCGGCAAATATGGAGATTTCGGCAATTTCGGAGAACCGTTGGAGCTGCTCTTATGCCGAAATAATTATTTCCTTGTGCTACAACATTGGGATGGTTATAGCATCTAAGTCACAATGCCTCACATTTCTTCCACTGGATTCACCAGTTTCTCCAAACACAAAGATAATTTTCAACGAATTTGTTTATGGAAATCATTTTCCAAATTGCACAAGAAAGAAGGATGCCCTTTACCACAACTCTACTCACATTGGAGGAGGAGGTATCATAGTCAAATTGCAACTTCATGGGAAGACATCACGCTTATGGAGCTAATGTCCATGTGATGAAGTGTAAGTTTCTATTTCTATTTCTATAATTACAAATATATTTTTTCCATGATAAGGCACTACTAATAGTATATTTTCTCATTGCATGATATGTTACAATATTTTAGAGTACTTACAGGATTTGATCACGAAATGTTTTTTGTGTAAACATCAAAATTGTATAAGATCATCTCTCTTTTTGTAAGAGTGAGCATTGCTCATTTATATGTAGCGAAAATTCCTTTCAAAACTTCTTTTTATAATTAACTGTATGGTTTGCTAATAACAAAGGTTTATGAGTAGGGGATTGAAAAAATAGTGATTTGTTATTAATAATGGTTTGCTAATAGCCATTTAAGATTTGTCTATAACAACCCTCTTAGTTAATTGCTCAAAACATGGTATAAAATTTCCTTCTCAATTTAAGCTCTCTCTAATCTGTGTCAAACTACATGTTTATTTAACATGATTTTATTCTACAAATATGGCATTAATCAGATGCTGTATTTTTTAGAAAAAAATCATCTAAAAAAATTGAAAAAGAAATCCTCGGCTCTTTCAGAGGAACATTCCATCAAATATGTAGAGGAACTTGGCCGCTGCTGCAAAATAACAGCATAATTGTAAAACAGTGATCAAGAGGGATGGCAACAACACTTGTCAAGAGTAGTCCACGATTACTCTAACATAAGATAGAGTAGCATGATAGAGCCCACACTTCATATAGGGTCCAGGCTAATGTCACAGACTCCAAGTCTGTGACATAGTTCTGCGCACTGAGGGAAGAATTCTACGAAAGGATGGAGAAAATTCTTGAAGATGAAAGAGAAATCCGGAAAATTCTTGAGGTTAAAATGTCTAGAACAATGTTGTGTTATGAGGAGTTGTGTAGAAGCTTCCAAAGAAGTATGAGAGCTTCCAAAGAAGTATGAGAACTTCCAGAGTTGTATAAGTATTTTAGAGCATTTTATTGTAGTGTATAGTTGTCTTATGATGAGTTGTGTAGAAGCTTCCAAAGAAGTATGAGAGCTTCTAAAGAAGTATGAGAACTTCCAGAGTTGTATAAGTATTTTAGAGCATTTTATTGTAGTGTATAGTTATCTTATGTATGTTGGAAACTTCTAAAGAACTCTAGTTGATGTGGAGCCTTCTAGAAGGATGCAAATGTCTCTGGCGTGTATGGATGGGTCTAGAGTGTTCTAGGTTGTTCTAGTATGTGGGGAAGAAAGAGGATACCAACAAGAAAGATAATGAAACCATCGTTTAAGTGATGAAGCTCGATATTGCATGGGAAGAGCGGATTGAGGAAGAAATAGAAGACCTCCAAGGTGAAATGCATGGGGCCTCGAAGGATGAAATCAACATATTGGCCAAGTGAGATTATCTTCAGGTCTTGGTGGAGACCATGTGAGGACAAATAGAGGAACTAAAGGCAAACCTCACAATGTTAAAGGCAACACAAGGGAATGGTATGATCACTATGCAATTGGTGCAAGCGATGGCGCGAGTTGATGTCCGTAGATTCAAGGAGTTCCACATTACTAGGTCAAATCAAGGCATCGACAAATTCTTCAGGAGCATGGAATAAATTTCGAGTAAATGGTATCATAAATGGAGCTCTACAAGTAAGAACCACTTTCATGTACTTTTCAGATATTTCATTGTTATAGTGGCGACGAAGATGTCATGGCCACCACCAAATCCAAGATCGGCAATCTTCCGATAAGATCTAGGTAACATCCTCACAACCTCAAATCAGCAGTCTCCAACTACACACCTAAAGTTCCACTAATCCAAGTTTTAGGCAATATTGATTCTCTTCCCTACTCCTGTTTTGCCCCCTATCAGCCACTAGGATGATAACTCCAACTGATAGAACTCCTCTCTAGCCACACCTTGCCAGAAGAGAACGACAACACCTCGAAGTTTACCCATGACCAATGAAAACAACGACGACCTGCAATCATCTTCTCCATCCATCCATTGGAATCTGGCGGTGACCAATACCTCCGGCAACACTCGGCAACTTACGAAGTCACCGAGCCTTCTACATAGACTATCCTTCCTCCTCGAGCTCTAGTTGATCGTGCACGGAACATCTAGGACTAACAACGACTCCAACCTCATATGTTATCGACCACATCAGCACTTGTCGACTCGCAATGCCCAGGCGAGCCTCTCACGATTACAAATGCAGGAATAATATGCGAAGGGATATTTGACCTAACTCTCAAAACATATAACATTATAACTACATATACATATACCCAATAGTTCTCACAATTCCTTGATCTCATTTGCATTTTTCTATCCATCCTCTGGATGACCGACAAATTCGCACCAAAATGAAATGAACTGATAGATCTAAAATGGTCGAAAAGTATCAGGAGTCTGATAGGACTATCGGTCCCATATAGGACCCTGAATGAAACTCAACAAGCTCATTGCCTTTAATCGGGGATTTAGTCTTCTATAGGCTATATTGGGACCTCGATAAGCCCATTACAACTACTTGAGTGTTTAATCGGGACTATGAAAAGGTGCATCAAGACGTTGATTGATTTCAGCACAACAAGTCTACAACTCTTGTATCTATCGGAACACTGGTAGGGTATATCAAACACAATAGGCACAAAACCCAAACTCATATTTTTGGGTGTTACACAATAGGCAGTCAAACATGTCAATGTACAGAGAGAGTTGATTTGAATGGGCGTTCCATGATGTAGACGAGATAGTGAGTCACTTAGTGATTTGCACGATGTAGCAAAGACGGAAAGTCAACATGTGGTGGTTTGCAATGTAATAAGATATTGTTGCAAATTATGAGTCTACCAAGTAAATTGAAATTCTAGTGGTGATGGTTGATTTGAGCTTGGGCTTAAGACATGAATAAAGAGAAAGATCAAAGGATTGAGGGAGAAAAATAACAAATTTTAATGATAGAAAATGTTATGAAAAATTATATCTTGCGCTGGCCTTAGATGAAGTAGATATATCTCTTCGTCGGCCAAAGACGTAGTCTAAGATCGTTGGACCACATATTATCTTCTAATGTTCTCTTACAGAATTAGTGTCATTGCTCGGTACTCTGTTTTCCACTGGTTTACACTTTACACCTCACGAGTATGTGTAAATGTCTTCACTAAAATCAAGTTTGCTGGTCCTAGGATCATCTTTCATTGCTTCATTTCTAAAAAAAGTCACTAACATGTCTCCCCACTCGCAACCTATTCATGTTTCATGAAGCACTTAAGGAAGAAAACAGTCAAGGCCTGAAAACGAAAATCCAGGAAAATCTATGGAGTATGAACCATCAAAGGAGTTCATAAATAAGGGTGAAAAGCACAACATCAACTCACAGAAGAATCCAGTTCCCGTCAAGAAGCTCCGGCGCTTCATTGGGTGCAGGTGTCGGATTCTGCGCCTCCAACTGGGTTACGAGCTCAACAATCTCCGCCCTAACCTCCGCGCTAGCCCTTAATCCCAACTCAGTCCCATAAAACGTATCAACCAGACACCTCTTCAGTTCCCCAAGCTTATCATCCGGGGTCGGGACTCCATTCCCCCACTCATCATCATCGAGCGACGGATCAGGCGTCGCCGGCTTCTCCGGCTCTAACTCCGACTTCTCACCCAACTCATCAGTGATCACCGTAGCAGCTTTTGAGCCACCTGAGGCCACTTCCTTCCCCCACTCATCGTCGTCTTTGGGCGGATCCGCCTCCGTCGGAGACTCTACCTCTGGCTCGGCTTTCTCACCCCACTCGTCTGCAAATCCTTCCCGCCGGGGGGAGGGTTCCTCATCGTCGCCGCCAGGAGAACGATCTACCCGGATCCTTCTGGCCTTGCCGGATGCGGGAGGGGGGAAGCGGGATATCCTAGGGCTCCGGCGGTATGAGTGGTGGAGAGAAGGGGACAGAGAGCAAGAGGATGTGAGCAGGGGGGTTTTATGGGTTAGAGAGACAAGCGATGGGTTGGGGTAAGACGGGAGAAGGCCGGCCATGGTCGACCTTTCCTCGATAAGAAATGTGAACAAGCGAGAAGAGAGAGGCGAAAGGTAAGGGAGCTCCTCGCTGTAACCAGCGAGTGAAATTAGGGGCGGAGGGAAGAAGATGTTATGATTCTAACCTGATGGAAATTGAATGCACGAAAATAGACCTTCCAAGATTTGGCCCGAAGAAAGGTCTTCAAAGAGAAGGCAGATTACGGTCCCTTCGGGCCTGTGATTTTGTCATTTATACTGTTCGGATGCATGGAATTAGAGATGTTCGGATGCATGGAATTAGAGATGGAATTGGTTTTTTAGCCTATTCTCAATTCGTACCGAAATAGGCATTTTTTTGGCGATATCATCTTCCTCGTGAGCTCGCGCCATGGTAGCTACCGTCCTATGGCATCGCCCACTCTTCCTCCCGATAAAACCCCGCATTCGCTCTCAACACTCAACCAACTTCACTTTGTCGCGGCTTTCACTATCGATGTGCGGCCAAGCGCATGGATTGTCGGTACGCATTCTCTAAAATCGCTTCCGATCAGATGCCCGTGCGGCCACTGCTGGGGCAAGGGAGATTGAGCTCGAGCTTGGGATCAGACGGCGGTGGCGCTCTCTCTCCGTAGACTTCTCCAGGAACTTGCCTAGGGTTAGAGCTTTCTTTCCGCTTTCTCCAAGAACTTGTCGGCGAGGAAGAAGGTGACGAAAGAGGTCGCCTCATCGTCTGCGACAACGGAAGAGCCTAGCCCTAATTTTCTTAATTTCAATTCTTGTAACCTAATATTTTAGTGGAACTGAACAATAAAGTTGGAATTCAGTCAAAACCAAAACCTGCTAATTTTTTGTTTTACTGAATTCCAATTCCTCAAAACCAAAACTCGCTATCCGAATTGATTTGGGGAACTAAATAATGACAATTATTTTTTTTTCTTAATACATTAGAGGTTTTATATCCTCTTTGTTATAGGCATGGCTCCATGTACTCCATGAAGGCCATTAATGACAATACACACGCTTGGGGACAACTCCCAACAGTTACACACGACTACAGTTTTGTTATAACAAAAATAATGACTACTTTGACAAGTAATATAGTTACACACTACTCCCTCTTTCGAAATCCTTGTCCTCAAGGATCAAAGGAAGGATATACCTCCTTAATATGATAGTAGTCGTCCCAGGTGGAGCTTGAATTAACTCATTTGATGAGTACTTGGGGGACGGCTCTTCCATGGCGGTTGATCATTCTTTGTTCCACAATTGCTTCAGGTGCAGTGAGAATGTGCCCTTCTTGAGATATGACCTCTGGAATATTGAGTTTTGCGGGTGCTTCACCAGTATGTTGCTTGAGCTAGGATATATGAAATGTGTTGTGAATCTTGGTCGATGTTGGTAGCTGCAACTTGTAGGCTACCTTGCCTAGCCTTTGAGTGACTGGAAAAGGACCAAAATATTTTGGAGATAACTTAGTATAACAACCTCCTATGATGCTTAATTGTTGGTACGCTTAGAGTTTAATGTAGACTAAATGTAACATCCCAATTCGAGCTAGACCTCTCGGGGGTGTGTTGTGTCGCCGAGAGCTGACTCGGGCTCGGTAGAAGCCCTAAGACCCTGAGGTGGTCAGGTTTGAGTCACGGTCAGCAAGTGGTGGTTTGTTTTCTTTCCCCCTTGGCCTATTTTCTCCAAATTCCTTCTCCTTTCTTATCTTCTTTATCTTGGTAATTAGTGATGATTGGTTTACTCTACTATAATTGCAATGTTGTAAGTATAAAGTATGTCATGGCGGTCCAGAAATAGGCTTTGATAGAAGTAGGTTAGGTTAAGTTAGAAAATTTTAGGAAAAGAAATGTGTCAAGTCAAAATCGACGGGACCTCCCGTCGATCCACGTGACCGTCCCGTCGATCTTTGGCATCAGCTGGGAAAGGTGTTTCCCTTAGTCTCTAAGTCAAAATCGACGGGACCGTCCCGTCGATCGACGGGAGCTTGTTAAAAATTTTGAGGCAAGGAATGAAGTAATAAAGTGGAACACTTCAACACAATTCACAAGTATGACAATCAATGACAATGGGAAGACAGAATGGTGATCTTGTATTAACTATCTCATTAAAGCTCGAGACATACATGACGAGACATGATTTATAAAAATCACAAAGGAGAGAAGCCAAGACAAAAAAATAAGCTGTCAGCGAACTGCCAAAGCAGGGACTACCAATTCCGCCGTACTCGTTGTTGATGACTAGAATGATAGCTTGCTTCCTACACACAAGACAAAGATCTCACCGAGTAGCCATCTCAGCGGTGGCGCATTCGTATACCTCCAGAAGAGTATCCACCAATTATCATTAATTACTCGCCGGCCATTCCGGAGGTCTCGCGAACCACTATGTACTTAAGCATTTTTAACACATCTTGTAAGCAGGCAACTCATTTTTTGGGAGGTTGCCCGCAGGCGGAGCCCTTCGAGCCCATGAACAATAGCTTTAAGGGCATCGTAAACCAAGCCAAGAACTCCCCTAGTACTGACATGTCCAAAGAACAGAACCTGCGAGTACGTTAATAGAGAGTTATTTTTACACCTTGTAACACTGCTATAACTTATTTTGAACAATCAATATCATCTCACACAACAAAGGTTCGTGCTATGCGAAATTTGAACTCGCCACACACTACACCCATTTCTCCTTACTCTGGTACTCGTGGCATATAGTACTCATCGAACCCTAAGCCATAGTACTCGCAACAAAGTACCTGGCCACTCATTGTCACCAACCTCATTTTCTATTGAGTGTGGAGTTGAAGATACTTTTCACCCCCATAGAACGAACACACGACCTTCACTTCAAGTGGTTGAAGAACACTCGCTGATACGACAGGGAGACACCAAACAAGGAAGTCACTATATGTGTCTCGCAATAACCCAGAGGAGACTATCACCATAGGAGAATTCAATCTCCTAGTAACCACAATCACTCAACTGTCGGAACAGATAGCCTCACTGGTTAGGTAAATAACAACCAATGAAGCTCGTCGTCCTATCCTCCAGACGATTCTGCGAATAGGGATGCAAATTTGGCCCGGGTGTGCCCAGTTGCCTGGCCTGGGACTGAGCCCGATTAGGCCTGGGCCAGGTCTAAGGGGCTCACAAGATCCCCTTATTTGGCTAGGGCCCCGACATGGGCCCGCTTCTTTAAATATTGGGCGAGTCCAACATTTAAATTAAATTTGAGTTCAACATTTAACTTAAGTTTGGTCCTAGAGAAACTAAGGGAGCAACATTTGTATGTAAAGTTCAGCAAGTGTGAGTTGTGGCTCAAGGAAGTCGGCTTCTTGGGTCATGTAATTAGTGGGGCAGGAATAGCAATGGATCATACCAAGATTCGAGCTGTAAAATACTGACCTCTATTGAAGACGGTTGCAGTAATCCGAAGTTTTTTGAGACTAGTAGGATATTACCGCAAATTCGTAGAAGAATTCTCAAAGATTGCCCTCCCTCTTACAACCGTAACTAAAAAGAATACCCCGTTCATATGGACGCCACAATGTGAAGTAGCTTTTCAAGAACTTAAGATGAGACTGACATCGACACCTATCCTTACTCTCCCCTCTAGGAAGGAAGGTTTTCAAATATATACCGATGTATCACTCAAAGGGATGAGAGCAGTCTTAATGCAGAATGGGAAGGTAATTGCTTATGCATCTAAGCAACTAAAAAAGCACAAGTAGAATTACCCAGCGCATGATTTAGAACTCAGAGCCGTCATCTTTGTGTTGAAGATCTGGAGGCACTACCTTTATGGAGTGCACCGCGAGATCTTCTCAGATCACAAAAAATCTAAAGTATATACATACCCAAAATGATATGAACATATGACAAAGGCACTGGTTAGAGTTCTTATGTGATTACGAATTCACATTACACTACCACCTGGGTAAGTCCAATTCTGTAGCCGACGCTTTGAGTCGAAGATTTTCGATCTCCAATAACGAAGTGGAGGAAATTGAGCTAGCTCACATGCTGGAGCAAATGGATGTCACTTTAGTGTTTCAATAATGGTTGAAAGTCGAGTGCAACATACAAGATCAGATCAAGGAAGGCCAGAAGGAGGATCAAATTTTGAATTCTATTATTCAAGCTCTCTCGGAAGGCCCACAGGAGGATCATTCAATAAAGGATGGTTCACTCCACTTCTGAAATCACTTTTATATCCCATCAATCAGAGAAATTATAGAAGGGATCCTACAAGAAGCTCACTACACCAAGTACTCAGTACACCTAGGAATCACCAAGATGTATGGTGATCTTCGAAGGACGTTGTTTTGGCCAGGGATGAAGAAAGATATAACTCAGTTCATGACTCACTGTAAAGCTTGCTAAATGGTAAAAGTAGAATGCAGAAGCCCCGTAGGTCTATTGCAGCCACTAAGTATACCCGAATAATGGAAGTTCAAAGATATCTCCATGGACTTCATCCACGGATTACCACGCTCCCGTTCGGGGAATGACTCGATATGGGTAATAATGGATATATTAACTAAAGTAGCATGGTTCATCCCTGTTTGTAAAGAAGCTCTGGTGGGTATCTTAGTCTGTCTTTTCGTAGAACAATTTTTGTGATACCATGGAGTATAAAAAATAATTGTATTTGATAGGGATGGCCACTTCACCTCCAAGGAATGGAGGATGGTGCAAGCATATCTAGGTTCAAAGTTAGCATTCAGTACCGCATTTCATCCCCAGACACATGGTCAAACAGAGCGGACAAATAAATGATAGAAGACTTACTCCAACTATGCGCCATAGATTATAATGAACCATGGGAGAAACTCTTACCTCTCATCAATTTTTCTTATAATAATAGTCTTCAATCTAGTATCGGTATGACTCCTTATGAAGCCTTATACGGTAGGAGGTGTCGAACACCGTTGTCATGGGTTCAAGAGGAAGACCCAAAAGCCTTGGGAGTACAGTTCATAGATGACACTGATGCTACAATTAGAGTGATCCGAGAAAGAATGCTCGAAGCTCAGAGTCGCCATGCTAAGTATTATGATCAGAAGAACCAAATGGCCGAGTTTTAGGTCAGGGACCATGTATTCTTGAAGATTAAGCCAGTACGTGGGGTTTCACGTATTCAGAGTCATCAGAAACTCAGTCCTCGATATATTGGACCATACAAAATCTTAGAGCTAATTGGATCTCAAGCTTATCGATTAGAATTACCCCTAGATATTGCTAACTTACATGACATCTTTCATGTCACTTCTCTTTGAAAAGGAACTTAATGACACAATGTTATGAACGTTCCAGACTCACATTGGGGGCGCTATCATCGCCGCTTGGGATAGGCTTTCCCTCCTGTTATCCTTTATAAGTTTTAGTGCACGTTTATTTTATGCATGACACATGTTTGTGGCCCATGTGAGGGGTTGAACCTATTTGGTTGGGTTGTGGTTCATTGTGGTACTTTATGAAAAGTATTATCAAGTTTCCCTTCTCTCTCTTCTTTCTCTCTACCTCTTTATATTCGCATAACCATATCCCCCGCTCTGTCTCCATCGACAGTCGGAAGCGGACAAGCTGCTACCGCGCAGCTCCAGATCGCAAGCCTCTCGGTCGATCGGCTGCCCGATCGACTCCTCTCTTCCAATCTCCCCCTCCACCATTGCTCCTTCCAGATCTAGGAAGGGGAGTTTCAATCCATTGAGGGTTTTCCCCTCAGTCGACCTAATACACGATCTCGAACTGGAGCACACAACAATTTGATATCAGAGACACTCCTCTCCGATGCTGACGCCAAACCCTTTCCTCCTCTTCCACAGCCGACACGATCTGTCGACGCAGCGCTGCCCGATTTCACAATTTTCCATGCCCAGCTTCAGCCACCTGCTCACCCCAACATCGCCCCGAGTCTCTTACCCCTTCCTTCCACACTACCACTGTTGCGCACCACCATGGATGACGGATGTATGACCATCACCAAACTCATGGAGTCATTCCAATCGCTCGTGGCTAACCTTCAAGCTTAGATTGACACTCTCCAACAACAACAACAACGTACAGTGGGGTCTTCTCCTGATATCCTTAACACCATCCGCAATGCCGAGTAGCAACACCCCCATTCTGAAGGTGGCGGCGTTCCCCGCTATGTCAAAATGGAGTTTCCTATTTTTGAAGACCGCTATGAGCTTTTCTTCAACAACCAATGGACACCGGAGGAAAAATGTCTGGGAATCGCCTCGTTCCACCTTATGGGCATGACACAAATGCGGTTCACTCAGCTACACAAGGAGCGACACCACCTCACTTGGGAGGAGTTCACGGACTCTTGTATACTTCGATTCGAACCCCCACTTACGCAGCAACTGATAGTTTACTTGGTAGTAGTCTAACTCACCTAGAGGGGGAGGGGGGGTGAGTAGGTTCCTTTTTCTTTTTCTACTTAAGTAGACTATTTTTGGATGTTTTAGCAAGTTAGAATAAAGCACACAGAAAACACTCTGCTATGTATAGTGGTTCCCCAAGACAGTGTGTCTATGGGTAGTCCACTTTCCCTATACACCTTCCTAACAGTGTGTTAGATAAGACAAACTCCTCCAAAACTCAGCTCAATGAGCTTACAACACAGATCCCTCAGGATCTCTCAGGTTTTCTCCAAAACCTTACCTCAGCCCAACTGCCCTACCTCAGAGTTCTCGAACTCCTACAACTTAGTGACACTTCTAGTCACTTACCTCAGGCCTATCAAGAAGCCCTACCTCATGATGGGAGCACATCCCTACACTCAGGCACACAACCCCACACTTAGGCACACAACTCTACAAACTCAGGTTTACATCCCTACACACTCAGAACACTATGTTCTTACAGAGTTGAATGATATTAAGTTTCTACAATCAGAAGATAATGTATATCGACCATCAGCTTTGGGTCTTTTGATGTAGTATCACAGCAGATGTTATCTTGAGCAGAGATAGCTAAAGCTTTAGTACTGCTCCACTTGATCTTTCTCTTCAGCTGAAGGAAAAGATCCACTTGTTCTTCTGAGCTTTAACCAACAAGAACAACAGGTTGAGCTTGCTCTTTTTTGCCATCAATATCTTCTTTATCAGATGTACAAGCTGCCTGTTTTATTGACCTATCATTCCCTTTTATTCCTCCACCAGGCATTAACGACTCTTTCCATTTCCTAGTCATAGCATGGACATGAATATAATACTTTATCTTGCTTTCTGGACACTTGCGCCAAAAATAGATCCCGCAGAGAGACATTCATGTTTGAAATTGTCTCAACGGATGGGCTAAGACAGGCTCCAGCCTCAACGGCAGAGTGGACTTCGTCTCAGCGGATCCGCTGAGACAGATAGTCTTCTCAGCGGGTTTTCTCTATATGCAGCTCAGCTGAGATAGACTCCTTCTCAGCAGCATTACAGTTGCGTCTCAGCGGTTCAGCTGAGACCAGACTGTTGTCTCAACGGTTTTGACAGTGAAAACCAAAACCTATTCCAATGTCTGGAATGACTTAAGCCTACATAGACATGATACAGACAAGGCTTATCAAATATAGTATGTACTTAGCATTGATTGTGATGCATCTTCAAATCTAGAGAACATTGAGGGGCAATATTTCCAACAGCAACCCTCTCGGTGAACTAATTGACCTCAAGCAGATGGTGCCCATCGATGAGTACTTGGAAAAGTTCCAAGTTCTCCTGGCTCAGACTCCATCGGTGCTTCTGTCCAGTAGGTTCCCATCTTTAGAGTGGGCCTACATGAGCGCCTTCGCCTTGACGTGGAGTTCTAGGCCCCTACTAATCTCACCATCGCAATGAGCCTTGCACGGGGATGCGAGAAGCGCCTTCTCTTTGATTAACATTTGGGTATCCACAGGGATATCGCATGGGCCTTTCATGGTGGCGTCAATGGTAGCAGTTGTAAGACCCTCCTTTTTTGCATTCGATTCCGGGTCTTACCGCCTAGAACCGCCGCCTTGCGGTGACACCACTTGAGAAGGATACCACCGCAAGACGCCGATCCTCTCGGCTAATCATTCATCCAGGCCAACCATACATCATAATATAAATAAGAAAACATGTCTACAACAATCACATAATACTTTAAAATACTTGTCCAAAAGAGATACAATATAGATAGAGTGCTGAATAAAGAAACGCTAGAGATAAAAAGGGCTTAAGCCCGATACATCCTATTTTCTTAGCCTCTCTTTTTGCAAAAATAAAGCATTGCAAACACTGACATTCAATGGTGCCTTCACAAATGAGTAACTCCCTACTCTGACCAGGTTATTTATGAAGGACAGGAATCGAAGGACGGTCGCTCACTGGTGCTCTCCCTAAGGATGCTGATAATCCAACACTGGGCCAGGCAACTAGTTCAGGTCCCTCCCTCTGGATGCGGTTCTGCTCTTCCTGGTGCTCCTGTTTGTTATGCCACAACCGGCCGTTAGTCAAAAGACTAAGCAGTTTTCCCCGTCCCCTCCCCCAACGACTCCTAGGCACCGGGCGGGAGGAAGAAGCGGAGGACAACAAAGGGTAATGAACAATCAGGTGACATCTCTCTCATAGTAGTAAATCCATATCATAAATACTAATACACTGAGATCTACTGATAAGTACAACCATCGCTATCAATGCTAGTTCATGAGTTATATATATATATATATATATATATATATGAACAGAACAATAATGAGAGTAAGTAAATAAATAATAGAGGTACAACTATCTAACATTGCATAAATGTAACCTTAACATATAGGGAAAGCCCATACAGTCCTATAAGATAAGGGGTCGTTTTAAAAGACCCATCGTATAAGGAAGCCCATACTAGTTTATACGATGGGGGGTCATGGTTTACATGTAAGATGTGTATGAAATGAAATGCAATGCAATGTCTATGTTGAAGGTTCACGCGCATGCAAATCACACACACACGACTCTATACGTACAGACCTTTAGTTCCCACTTTTCGGAGGTAGCTAACCTCTCGGGCACCTCCCGTCATGGTCAAACGGTGTCAGAGGAGCGGGCGTCTCCTCACCTAGGTGGGTACGACACACTACCAGACCTAGGCCCTAACGTACACTATGGCACCAGACTTAGTACTCATAAACTCCTGCGTACTCTTGCTGGACCCGAAGGAGCCAGACCTTAAATGGCTAAGTGTAGGATCTTTTGGATGCACAGTAAGATTATTTAGGCTCCCCTTAGACACCTACCACTTGTCGAGCCATCATACTTCCGTCGGTGTGTCGACTAGGCTAGTACCGAGGACCCACCACATTTGTGCACATGCATTCATATAACATCTCTATCATCTGAGCATCCGTCTCACAAGGCTAACTACCTTCTATTATTTATTCACCAGGTTCACTGCTTGCAGGACCAACCCGTCCTTTATAACTACCGAGTCTACGACTCCAAGGGCAGATTTGACTTCTCCAATCTATGAAGTACTTGTCACCAAAGATGAACGTGTGTAATTTATTTGTATTCCTAAACCGTCTAATCTTTTCCACTCTTTTGTTAACTTAGACGTTTAAGGTTCATCTTGGACTTCCCGAGGTTTACCCGATGAAGGGCTCACAGCGGTACTAGGAGGTATGATGGGGTGATATCTCAAACCTCCCTTTCTTAAGATATTTATTGTTATTGGTGGCTACCCTTTCCTCCCGTAACCCCTCAGCTTACTTTAGTACCCTCAGATGGTTTTATTTAAGTAGGGGGAAGGGAAAACGTTGATCTTCAATTGAATCTCAACGCTGCCCATTATTTGCTGATTGGATTTTCCTCAGTTTACTTTCACTTGCTCAGGATCTAATAACCCAGTCCTAAACATTTGTTTATCAGCACACCAACTTGTCTGGGACCGGTTTTAAAATTGAATTGGTCTACCCACATTCTAATGAAGCACTTAGCAAATCTAAGGTGGTTGGGATGGGTATCATTTTCAAGGATGCCTCAACACTAAAAGGCAGATTTGCTATCCGCAGACCACTCTAACCATGGGTTTAAGCTAGGTCCTTATGAGAGGTAAATAACACTCTAGTTCAAAGGATCTTCAATTTTATTATATTTCTGGAACCCTGTGTGAAATACTGTCGTACTCTAAGCTTCATACAGACCCCCAGTGCTCTAAGTGGCTTAATCACTACTTTAGGCTTTTCCTAGATGCACATCATGCCTATATGAACTCATTGAACCCTTAATGTTCTACATTTCAAACCCTTAGGTTTTGGGCTCTGAAATTTTTAAGGAAACTCTATAAGGGCATGGGTGGAAGGCTATCAAAATTTCACAATTTTCCTGACTAGTTTGATTATAATATAAAATAGTTATTTCTTTTCCCTACCATTTACACCTGAGAATTTTTATCCAAGTACCCAAAGTAATCTAATTAAAATCACACTAACAACCTTGAACAAGAGGTTAAGATGGACAAGGTTCCCAAAATTTTCCAACATATTTAGATCAACAATTTCTATTTATAGATAATAGCCAATAACTGTCACTTTTCAAATGTAGTACTAGAATTATGCATTTAAAAATTCCACAAAATTTCCTCTGAATACATATTGATGAAATAGGATCAGACCCAGAATTTCATACTTTTTTAGGTAGCTTTCATAATATTCTTTCCATTAACTCAATAGTGTGACAAATGATATTATTGAAATTTTGCAAGGCAAATGAACCCTCAAAAATCCTAAATAAATTCTCAGAGGTTCAAAACTATGTTTTAAATGTTATCTCAGAGTATCGATATTTTCCAACACCTTAAACCATAAATAATTATTTATGCATAATAATCTCTACATTCTACTCTTGCAAATGAAGTACTAGGATTATGCAAATAAAAATTCCCTAAAAATTTCTTCTAATACATAATGATAACACAAGGTCAAATCCAGAGAATCATATACTTTTAACTTTTCTAAATCCACAAAATCCATTTATGAGCAATGGTCTCTATATACTAATTTACAAATGAAGTATCAAAATTATTCATCTAAAAATTCTATAAAAATTTCCAGTAACACATTGATGAATCAAGGTCAAATCCAGATAATCATAATTTTCAGGCATTTTTCATGGTATTTATGACATTAACAAGCACAACCGATGCTAAGAACACTTGCCTAGACCCCACCCGCACATGGCCCACAATGTCATCGGGCTTGTGTTGGTGTTTCCAAGGTGATCTGGAAGCGATCAAACATTTAGTCGCACTGCCAATGCGATCTGAGCCTATGGGTCACACACAAGAGTGTTTGGAGAAGTTGGAGGAAGAATTGTGTTGGCCTTACTCATATTGGATATGAGTGAAGGACCAATCATACGATCTATTGGAGTTGAGTCGAGTCGAGTCAACTGAATGCTCTACAGGTATTGTGAATATTGTCTGGAGCATGTTAGGAAGTTTTCGAGATGAGTCGTCGAGAATGTCTCGACGACATTTACCTCAAATCGTCGAATTAATTATTACTCGACGAATTGATTATTACTCGATGAATTTCTTCAGTGAAAGGTTCACTCGACGAATTATGTTTTACTCGACGAATTCAGTTTGTTACTCGACGAATTTCTTCAGTGAAAGGTTCACTTGACGAATTATGTGCTTACTCCAATATAAGTCGTGAGTGTGCGGATAGGCTCTCTCTCGCATGGGTATAAATAGAACACGATTCTATACCCTCAGTGAGGCGATCTCCTTTTGCGATAGAAGAAGAGTGACAGAAGGGTTCCGATCGGCCGTTCCCGCACCCCGCCGCCGCCGCCGCCGCTTCTTTCTGTGGTCGGACCTAGCAGTCTGTGAAAGACGTAGAGGGCATTCTTCTCTCTGACCTAGTTCTTGTTCAACAAGAAACTAGGGTTCTCCTTCGCTCGTATGGACTCCCGTAGAGGCGCCGATCCATTTCTGCGCTTGGGACTCAACGATCATTCTTTGGGATCTCATTTGTGGAGCACCTTGGTTGAGTGTTGACTCAATCCCCTTCAGGTATTGCAATGTGTTGCTTCTCCTATTTCTTGATTCATGAAATCGCAAGTTCCTTGACCTGTTTAGGATTGTTCTTGTTCGTTATTTTCGCTGCGCATATGTGATATGTTATCTACATATGATGTATAAAAAACCCAACAACTTGTCCATCAGCACAGACGTTCTCGTCAGTTATCACAAAATGTGACTTGTTTTGCCGGGACACTCTACACACATAAATTTCAACATTCACGGGCTAGCTAACCGACCATAAAGACAAAGTCACACCTTCACAAACAAATGTCATCACAATCCATTCACCACACACAACATTTCCCGCCCCAAGCTAACGTTCGTTCTCACACGAAACTTAAAAGGGCATCACAATGACGTTTTCGTTGTAATCGGATTTCTAGCAAAATCCCTAAAATGCACGTTAAGCAACATCACCGAATCAGACAATCGGTCGCATTTTCGGCTTCACTCACAATGCCTAATCCGACAACGGAACGGATCTCTAATGCAAAATAATGTCGGGGAGGAACTCAATTAACCCGATGGTTCCTCTTGAAACAAGGTGACCCAAACCCTTCTCATTTGAGAGATTCAATGCCTAAAATTTCATAAAAAGAGAAGGCAAAATAAGAGATGTCATGCACGCATCCTAAAACTGGGAGGAGAGATGTCGTTACCCTTTGAACTCGCCATGGGATGGTCGAAAGGCACAAATAGAAATGAGCGCCTTCGAGCCCTGTCAGTGGATCTGGTCTCGGATCTTCGGACAGAGCTCCAATGCTCCAACAATGACAGATCTTGCTCTTCTTCCTCTTTCAAGCTCTCCCTCTCACCCTAGCCCCAAGGTCACAAATGACTTGAGAATAAAAGAAAAGAACCCCTCTGCCCTACTTAGGGCTTTCAGACGCAACTATCTAAGCCCTTAGATTAAAATCTAAGAAGATCAGACGCCCAGAAAATGCTACTTACGAATATGTTTCCGTAAGCTACCGCGCAGCGATAACGCTATCGCGTTGCGCTAGCGTCTCGACGATTCCCTCTCGCCGAAATCTCTTGATGAAACTATCTCGTCGAGATAACAAAACTTCTCGTCGAAATAGTTACCGGCAACGGTAATACCTACCGCTCGGCTTTAGCTTCCTGCTACAGAAATCCTACACTTAGCCTTGGGCATTCCATCCCTCGCGCTCAGCAAAACTTGGGGTGTTACTACAAGTGCCCGTCATGAAGGCACCTCCACCCCAACAACATCCACCATAGGAACCAGCCACCTCCTTTCCTGCAGCATGCCCTAGCTGAAGATTAACTATTCAGTCCCTTTTTAAGTGACCAAGCTTATTGCACATGAAGCACCTTGGCCCTTCCTTCTTCTTCCCATCATGCTTAGGAGCATAGCTCCTCTCCTGCTGATATGAAGTTGAAGGACCATCACCTCCAGGTGACTTCTTCTTCTTGTCCCATCTCTTCTTCTTACCAGAATAAAGAACCTCACTTTCTCCCCCGAAGACAGATATCCCCGCCATCTGCTTAGCTAAGCTCTCCTATGAAGCAAACAAGTTTTCCAGCTCAAGTAATGATGGTTGTGTAACACCCCAGTTTTGCTGTTCTGCGAGTTAACGTCGGGCGGTAGGTACTACTGTCGGCGGTAGGTACTACCGTCGGCGGTAGGTACTACCGTCGGCGGTAGGTAAATGCGAGAGGTCGACGATCGTCGAAGGGGCGCGTTTTCGTCGAACCACTAGCGCGGCGCGGTAGTGCTAGCGCGGCGCGGTAGTGCTAGCGCGGCGCGGTAGAAGGTGGCTAGAAAGTGAAAACGAGGTCTGTTGCTAGCGCGGGGCGATAGCCTTACCGCTGGCGTTATGTCTTCTTCTCAGCGGGGAGCCGCTGAGACAACAAGGGGGTTCGCGGATCTAGCGCGGCGCGTTAGCGCTACCGCCGTGCGGTAGCTGACGGAACCAGATTTTGTAATTAGCTAATCTGGGCGTCCGTTTGGTTTAGATCTTGATAGGACGGCTGGGAGGGGTCCGTGGGAGAACCCTAAGTAGGGCTGAGAAGGTTTCCATTCAGGATTCCTTTTCATTTTTGTTTTTGAGGGCTTGAGAGAGAGGAGGGGTTTGGAGGAGGAAGAGAGCTAGTTCCCGCCATTGTTGGAGCTTCGGAGCTCCGTTCGCCGATCCGAGACCGACAACGCGTAGGGGACGTCGAGGCGCTTCTTCTCCTCCATTCGTTTGCAAGTTTCAACGACATTACTCCTCCCGGTCTTTAGGATGCGTGCATGACATCCCTTTTTCCTCTTTTTTTTTTCTGCATTTTGGCACCGGATCCGTCGAGTGAGAGGGATCCGGGTCGCCTTGGTTCAAGAGGAACCATCGGGTCGATTGAGTCTGTCCCCGACATGATTTTGCATTAGAGATCCGCTCCGTTAGCGGATTAGGCATTGTGGTTGAAGCCGGACTCGCGGCCGTTGGTCTGATTCGGTGATGTTGTTTGACGCGTATTTTAGGGATTTTTCTAGAAATCCGATTACGGCGAAAACGTCGTTGTAATGCCCTTGAAATTTCGTATGAGAACGAATGTTGGTTTGTGGGCGGGGAAATATTGTGCGTGAGTTATGGCTTGTGATGCCTGTTTGTATTGTGAAGGCGTGGAATTGTCTTGTGGTCGGCTGGCCAGCCCGTGACATTGCAAGTCATGTGTGGAGGGTGTCCCGACAAGACAAGTCCCCCCTTCTGTGTTGATTGTAGTGAAATTGATGAGATTGTATGAGTTCTTGGCCTTGGGCTACGATGCCCTTTGGGTGAAATGATGAGTACCATATGGTTGTGCTGTGATGATGTAGGCAAGATCAGGTGAGCTGATGGATGAGCCCGATGGCATGGTGGGCCAGGCGCGGTGGGATCACAGCATGAGTTCTTGGTCTTGGGCTACGATGCCCTTTGGGGGAAATGATGAGTACCCTATGGTTGTGCTATGATGGATGATGTATGATGATGTGTTAGATTCATATGCATTAGGGTGCCTTGGATGAAACCCGGGTTTGCATTCATATTGCATTTGTAGGCCCCTTTATTATCTGCTCAACATAGAAACATGGATGATGCTTGTGACACTCATGCCTGTTGTTTATGTTGTTTTTCTTTATGTACATTTGCATACGAAGTGCTGACTTGCAGGGTGAAGTAGTTCCCCGGGGTCCGCTAGGACGGCCGCGAGGAGGGATGTTGTTACACCGTTTGTGGTCAGCCATAGCTGACCCTCGTTTACCACTCTTTGTGATTTGGATGCAGGGCAAGGATCATAGGCTGGACCTAGCTTGCCGGCCAAAAAGGCCTAAGCCTCATGAAGTGCTTACTTTTGTTTTCTTGCATTTCTGTACTTTTATTTTGATGTTCCGGCTTGCATGCCGAGGTAGCTTAGGAAATTAGTTTTCCCCTCTTTTGGGGATTTCATTTTTGTGTTGAATGTTTGATGACTTGGACACCAGTTTTGTAAGGCCTTAAGGCCAGTTTTACTCCTATGTAGTTGTGGACAATCTCTGTGTTTCTTAGTTTTTGTTTCCGCTGTGTTATCTGAGTTTTGAGTTGGGTAATTATATCATCTTTTAATATTGAAGCTGTGGCGGTTATATGCTGTGGGGTCCCGGCCGGACCTATATTATATAGTCATTACATGAGAGGTGTTACAATTTGGTATTCAAGGGAGGTTGAGTGTTCTTGCGAGGTCTAGTGCTTTCGGATCACGTAAAGAGATTGTCCACATAGGAGTATTGTGCGGGATCATGAGTATCCCTTTGTTCGAGTCTCGCGAGTTGAGCTTGATTAGTTTGTTTCCTTGCATGTTCTAGGATGTTGGTGACAATGCGGGGATGTCGAGGAGGTAGGAGGAGCCTCCGGGGAGCAGTGCTACTGCTCCGGGCCTCATGATTGTGGGCATGTCCCCGGCTGATTTCTGTCGTATGCTAGCAGAAGCTTTGGTGTCAGCTCTAGCGGCGAGAGTATCGTCGGTTGCGACGCCTGTCACACCTGATGGAGCTCGAGAGTTGACAGTTCCTAGAGCGTTGGAGAGATATTCCGACCAATCCAAGAGTCGAAAGGACGTTGGAGCAGAGCGATGTGAAGGGGAACCTTCCAAATCACAGTGGAAATCGGAGGGAAGCTGAGGAAGGAAAATATTTTGTTCCTTTAAGCCTAGTGGGAGAAGCGGTGCAGCTTCTGGGGAGATCCGCTCCAAAGGACCCATGTCGTGCTTTAAGTGTGGCAAGGTGGGCCACATCGCTCGGTTCTGTTCCTAGGGTGGAGCTGAGTCGGTGCAGGGGCTGGAGCAGTCAGTGCGTTCCAGTCTTAGTTATGCGGAAGAGGGAAAATCAGTGGAGTCGAGCGCTTCACGCATTCCTCCGGTGCAGCCTAGTGATTCTGCCCTTGGGCAGCAAGGGATGTTTCGTCAACTCGATGCGATGACAGGTACGAAAAGTTTAGATTTTCGTTTGTTATCTTAAAGTTGTTTGCGATCTTTCGTATTTGTTGTGCGCGTATCTAGGTTTCGTGCTAGTCTTTGGTTACCCCTCTCGAGTGTTGTTCGACACAGGAGCGTCACACTCTTTTCTCGCGGAAAGCTTTATCCAGAGTATTGGCGCTGAGTCTGTCGAGGCAGAGGTGGAGCTGAGCGTGCGCATACCGAATGGGTCTTTCATGACCACTGTGAGGGAAGGACGCTTTGTGTTGCAAATTTGCGATTTCGAGTTGGTAGCAGCGATTCTGCCACTGGCCAAATTTGACGTTATCTTAGGGATGGACTGGCTTGCAGAGCAACGAGCTAGTATCGACTGCCAGTTGAAGGTGGTAACCCTGAGAGGTAAGGTAGAGCAGGGGTCAAGTTTGAAGGCCTAAGCGGAGTGGCTTGCTCCCTGATTTCCGCCATGCAAGTGAGGCGTGCGGTAAACCAAGGAGGCGAGGCGTTCATAGCTTTATTGGAGACTCACTCCACAAGGTTGGCCATTGGAGATGCTCCGGTGGTGGAAGAGTTTGAGTATGTATTCCTCGATGAGCTTCCGGGAGCACCTCCTCAGCGTGAAATCAATTTTTTTCGATAGAGTTGGTACCGGGTGCGAGCCGGTGTCGCGTCCTCCGTTTAGGATGGCACCAAAGGAACTGGCCGAGCTCAAGGTTCAGTTGCAAGAATTGTTAGAGCAAGGGTACTTTAGGCCCAGCTCTTCGCCGTGGAGCGCGCCGGTATTGTTCGTAAAGAAAAAGGATGGAAGTATGCGGTTGTGCAATGACTACCGTGAGCTAAATAAGTTGACCGTCAAGAATAAATATCTGATTCCCTGAATCGATGATTTGTTTGACCAATTAGTGGGGTCGGTGGTGTACTCCAAGTTGGAGTTGAAGTTGGGGTACTACCAGTTGAAGATTCGAGAAGAGGACATTGCCAAGACAGCGTTTGGGACTCGGTATGGCCACTATGAGTTTTCGGTGATGCCGTTCGGACTGATGAACGCGCCATCTGTGTTCATGGATTTGATGAACAGGGTTTTTCGACCGTTTTTGGATTCGTTTGTGGTAGTGTTCATAGATGATATTTTGGTATATTCGAAATCGGAAGCGGAGCACGAGTCTCATTTGAGATTAGTGTTGCAGACGTTGAGGGAGAACCAGCTTTATGCGAAGTTCTCAAAGTGCGAGTTCTGGATCGGGAAAGTGGAATTCTTGGGCCACGTGATCAGTGGAGATGGGGTGGCGGTAGATCCGGCGAAGATTGAAGCCATTAGAGATTGGCCTGTTTTGAGAACCGTGGCGGAAGTCCGGAGTTTCCTTGGGCCAGCCGATTATTACAGAAGGTTTGTGGAGAACTTATCGCGGGTAGCATTGCCCCTCACCACTCTTACTCGCAAGGAACAAAAGTTCGTGTGGACGCCGGAGTGTGCCCGTGCGTTTAAGAATTTGAAGGAAAGGTTGATGTCTGCTCCGATCCTTAGTCTTCCTAGTGGGACGGAAGGATTTCAGATTTTCATTGACGCATCAGGTTGCGGTTTGGGTTGCGTGCTGGTGCAGCACAACAATGTGATAACTTATGGGTCAAGGCAGTTAAAGACTCATGAGAGGAATTACCCTGTCCATGATCTGGAGTTGGCGGCGGTAATCTTTGCGTTAAAACTGTGGCGACACTATGTATATGGTGCAAAGGTGGAGATCTTCACAGATCACAAAAGCCTGAGGTATCTCCTAGACCAAAAGGATCTGATTATGCGGCAGCATAGGTGGGTCGAGTTCCTTGGGGACTACAACATGGAGATTCAGTATACACCAGGTAAAGCCAACGTGGTGGCAGATGCCTTGAGTAGGATGTACTCCGGGCAAGGTAATTGGATTGAGGCGCTTGACGAGCGTTTGGTGCGAGACTTGGAGTCTCTTGACATTGCTTGTGTGGCTAGAGGTGAGTTTAGCATTGCTCGGTTGAACTGGATTGAAATGCAGTGTGATATAACGGATCGAATCCGAGAGGCGACTAGTGCAGACGAAGAGTGCCAACAGTTTGTGTTGGAAGCTCAGCAAAGCGAAGACAATGCTTTGGAGATGGTCGGTGGGATTTTGAAAAGAGACGGAAGGGTTTGTTGTTGGAACATGGTCTTCCGCATCTCCTAGGTTTGAGAATAACAAAACCTATGTATTTGATCTTGTGTGTTTAAGTGTGCAGGATAACAAAGTCCACATGACTCAAGGATTACATAAGAAGGTTGCCCCCAAAGTTGAGCCATCAAATCCAAAACTCCTACTAGCGCTGGCGGTAGTACTAGCGCAGGCGCTAGCTATCGTTCGACGAACTGTTAGCGGCGCTCGACGAAATGCTCATAACTGCGTTCGACGAAAATTTGATCGACGAACTCTTAGCTGTGTTCGACGAAATTTCGATCGACGAAATGTTTGCTTAAGCGCAATTGCCGGGAGAACTTATAGAAGGAGATAGCGCCAGGCGGTATCCGATAGCGCAGGCGATAGCGAGGAGCACAGTAGGCAAGAGAGAAAAGTTCCCTCCGATTGAAGATTCTGCCGCGTAGAATATGTCCTAATATGGGATAGCGCCGGCGGTAGCACTAGCGCATGCGCTAGCTCCAAGGCTATAAAAAGGACCCCTTGGCTCCGTCTTCCTCATCCTCTTGAGATCCAGAATTCCAGAGCTTCGTGCCACAACATAGAGAGGAAGGTTCAGTGAGATACTCCCACAAATCCATGAAGGCTTAAGGATATCCGTGGAGAAGATTTCAACACGCGTCATCATCGTGACGAAAGACCGCATCGACTACGATCATACTCTGCGTCTTCGTCTACTTCTCCAAGAGATCCACATAGAGGGAGTTTTTATATTATTTTCTTTGTATTTCACATCTTTTCTTTTAAATCGTGTAGTAAATTCTCCTCGTGTTGGCGACTAGGTCTGGGTAGGACTTAGGGCTGAAATTCTCCTCGTGTTAGCGACTAGGTCTCGGGTGTAGGTCTAGGGGGTGCTCGAGGCCATATCCGGGGAAGGGTTGGCTAGAGCGGCTTGAGGTCGTATCCGGGGAAGGATCGACTAAAGTCAACCGGTTCGTGGGGATACGAGTCGGTATAGAAAACAAAAAGAGTCTTTCATATTTCGCTTTGATTTCTAGCGTCATTGAAATCAAAATTTTGTAATCAATTTTATTAATAATAATCATGTCTCTCTTTGTGTAATAAAATTGAGTTGTTCTTAATTTCTCTAAATTGTTTATTATCCTCTCCTTTATTATAAAACAATTTAGATCTTTATATATAATCACTATTTTGATCTCTAATCATAAGCAAGTATTAAAACCCTTATTCACCCCCCCCCCCCTCTAAGGGCGCCTACCGATCCAACATTTGTGTTCCGCGCTTTGGCAAGCTCCGAGAGGAGTTGATGTTTGAGGCTCGCTTTACGAAGTACTCCATTCATCCAGGTAGTACAAAGATGTACTCGGATATGAAGAAATCCTTTTGGTGGCCTGGGATGAAGCGGGATGTAGCTTAGTATGTAAGCCGGTGTCAGACTTGCATTTTAGTGAAGGCTGAGTGTCAAAGGCCCGGCGGGTTCCTGAAGCCTCTTCCTATCCCTGAATGGAAATTCGACGATATCTCTATGGATTTTGTGCATGGTTTGCCTCGATCGCAGCAGGGTAACGATGCGATTTGGGTGATAGTGGATCGCCTGACCAAGGTGTCTCACTTCATTCCGAATCAGTAGGGTGATGGCGTGGAGAAGCTCATGGAGCTTTATGTTCAAAATATTGTACGGTTGCACGGGATTCCTAAGAGCATTGTTAGTGATCGCGATGGGCGGTTCACGTCGAAGGAATGGAGGTTAGTGTTGAAAGGTTTAGGCACCAAACTCAAATTTAGTACCGCGTTCCATCCGCAGACCGATGGTCAGACGGAGCGAACAAATCGTACTTTGGAGGATATGTTGAGGATGTGTGCTCTTGACTTTGGTAGGAGTTGGGAAGATGACCTTTTCATGGTGGAGTTCGCTTATAATAATAGCTTCCAGGCGAGTATCAAGATGGCGCCATATGAAGCATTGTATGGAAGGAAGTGTCGAACGCCGATGTCTTGGGCAGAGGCGGGAGACACTAAGCTCTTGGGAAAGCAAGTGGTGGCGGATGCTTACGAGATCGTGCGGACGATTCAGGAGCGCATGAAGGTTGCCCAGGATCGGCAACCGAAGTATTTTTTACGCGCGCCATAGAAATATGGAGTTTGCAGTGGGAGACATGGTCTACTTGAAGATCAAGCCGTTCAAGGGCGTTTCGTGTGTGCGGCGACTCAAGAAGTTGAGTCCGAGATATTTGGGTCCGTTCGAGGTTACGGAGCGTATAGGCGAAGCAGCCTATCGTTTGGCATTGTCCGTCGAGCTGAGTGGATTACATGATGCTTTCCATGTCTCTGTGCTGAGGAAAGCTTTGGTAGAGCCAAGCGTCGTGGTCGAAGCGGCGGTGGTGCCGGTGATAGAGGATCTGTGGACGAGGGTTCGTACGATCTGCGTGGAGGACTCAGAAGTCCGGCAGTTGCGTAACAAGGAAGTCAGGCTTGTGAAGGTGCGATGGGACAATTGCAGGCGAGACGAATTCTCTTGGGAGTGTGAGCAAGAGATGCGGAAGGACTTCCCGGAACTCTTTGCATCAGGTATGCATCGTGGTTTTCTGTTTCAGTTTTTGTAATTTCGAGGACGAAATTCATTTAAGGGGGGTGGAGTTGTAACACCCCAGTTTTGCTGTTCTGCGAGTTAACGCCGGGCGGTAGGTACTACCGTCGGCGGTAGGTAAATGCGAGAGGCCGACGATCGTCGAAGGGGCGCGTTTTCGTCGAACCACTAGCGCGGCGCAGTAGTGCTAGCGCGGCGCGGTAGAAGGTGGCTAGAAAGTGAAAACGAGGTCTGTTGCTAGCGCGGGGCGATAACCCTACCTCTGGCGTTAGTTCTTCTTCTCAGCGGGGAGCCTCTGAGACGGCAAGGGGGTTCGCGGCGCGTTAGCGCTACCGCCGTGCGGTAGCTGATGGAACCAGATTTCGTAATTAGCTAATCTGGGCGTCCGATTGGTTTAGATCTTGATCGGACGGCTGTGTGGGGTCCGTGGGAGAACCCTAAGTAGGGCTGAGAAGGTTTCCATTCAGGATTCCTTTTCATTTTTGTTTTTGAGGGCTTGAGAGAGAGGAGGGGTTTGGAGGAGGAAGAGAGCTAGTTCTCGCAATTGTTGGAGCTTCGGAGCTCCGATCGCCGATCCGAGACCGACAACGCGTAGGGGACATCGAGGCACTTCTTCTCCTCCATTCGTTTGTAAGTTTCCCATGGCTAGGAGGAAATCTCAAAAGGTAACGACATTTCTCCTCCCGGTCTTTAGGATGCGTGCATGGCATCCCTTTTTCCTCTTTTTTTCTGCATTTTGGCACCGTATCCGTCGAGTGAGAGGGATCCGGGTCGCCTTGGTTCAAGAGGAACCATCGGGTCGATTGAGTCCGTCCCCGACATGATTTTGCATTAGAGATCCGCTCCGTTAGCGGATTAGGCATTGTGGTTGAAGCCGGAATCGTGACCGTTGGTCCGATTCGGTGATGTTGTTTGACGCGTATTTTAGGGATTTTTCTAGAAATCCGATTACGGGGAAAACGTTGTTGTGATGCCCTTGAAATTTCGTATGAGAACGAATGTTGGTTTGTGGGCGGGGAAATATTGTGCGTGAGTTATGGATTGTGATGCCTGTTTGTATTGTGAAGGCGCAGAATTGTCTTGTGGTCGGCTGGCCAGCCCGTGATATTGCAAGTCATGTGTGGAGGGTGTCCCAGCAAGACAAGTCCCCCCTTCTGTGTTGATTGTAGTGAAATTGATGAGATTGTATGAGTTCCTGGCCTTGGGCTACGATGCCCTTTGGGGGAATGATGAGTACCCTATGGTTGTGCTGTGATGATGGAGGCAAGAACAGGTGAGCTGATGGATGAGCCCGATGGCATGGTGGGTCAGGCGCGGTGGGATCACAGCATGAGTTCTTAGCCTTGGGCTGCGATGCCCATTGGGGGAAATGATGAGTACCCTATGGTTGTGCTATGATGGATGATGTATGATGATGTGTTAGATTCATACGCATTAGGGTGCCTTGGGTGAAACCCGGGTTTGCATTCATATTGCATTTGTAGGCCCATTTATTATCTGCTCAACATAGAAACATGGATGATGCTTGTGACACTCATGCCTGTTGTTTATGTTGTTTTTCTTTATGTACATTTGCATACGAAGTGCTGACTTGCAGGGTGAAGTAGTTCCCCGGGGTCCGCTAGGACGGTCGGGAGGAGGGATGTTGTTACACCGTTTGTGGTCAGCCATAGCTGGTCCTCGTTTATCGCTCTTTGTGATTTGGATGCAGGGCAAGGATCACAAGCTGGACCTAGCTCGCCGGCCAAAAAGGCCTAAGCCTCATGAAGTGTTTACTTTTGTTTTCCTGCATTTCTGTACTTTTATTTTGATGTTCCGGCTTGCATGCCGAGGTAGCTTAGGAAATTAGTTTTCCCCTCTTTTGGGGATTTCATTTTTGTGTTGAATGTTTGATGACTTGGACACCAGTTTTGTAAGGCCTTAAGGCCAGTTTTACTCCTATGGAGTTGTGGACAATCTCTGTGTTTCTTAGTTTTTGTTTTCGCTGTGTTATCTGAGTTTTGAGTTGGGTAGTTATATCATCTTTTAATACTGAAGCTGTGGCGATTATATGTTGTGGGGTCCCGGCCGGACCTATATTATATAGTCATTACAGGGGAGGTGTTACAGGTTGATTGGCCCAACCTTGCACAGAAGTAACAAATGCCACATACTCCCTCTGCAAGCCGCGGATTATGTGTCTCTTCAGCCTTGCTTCTGAGATAGGCTCTTCCGGGTCCACTGTCGATATCTCAGCACAAAAGTTCTTCATCTTCAAGAAGAAGGATGAGATAGACAAGTCTTCTTGAGTTGCTTTCGCCAGCTCATTCTAAAGAAATTATAGTCGCGCTACATTCTTCTTATTAAACAAGCCATCCAAGGCTGTCCAAATCTCAGCAGCAGGCCGACATCCTATGATGTGGTCAAAGAGCTCAGGAATGATAATTCGCTTGATAGTGAACTCTGCCTTAGCATTTGTTCTCTTCCAAGCCTTCACCTGCTCAGCATTCCCTTCAGCAGCTACCAATGGTTGTCTCGCTTCTCCAGCGACTATCACCCATAAATCCTCGCCAAGATGATAGCTCTCCATGCAAGATTTCCAATTCTTAAAGTTAGTCTGCGTTAGGAGCTCAATACCAAGACCTCTTGCATAACCTCCTTCCATTGTTATATCATTAGTTAACTTGAACTTCCAGAAATCTCAAGCAAAATACTGAGGTTGATCACTGCTCAAGCCTTCTGTCTCTCTGGTACCATGTTTAAAATTCTAGCTCTGATATCTTGTGATAGATTTCAGCTCAGATACCAAGTTAAAATTTTTTAGAAGCGGGAATAAGGCGCAGGAACACTACAACCATTCCAAGTTAAGTACCCAGCAAAGTAGAAATATAAGAAATCATTTATTAATCTATCTCCTTCACAATTTGAGACATACATGGCGAGACATAATTTATCAGAATACAAGATGGAGAGAAAACAAAGACAAACAAGCAACTGGCGAACAACAACAAGTGAGACCGCTGAAATAGTCAGACCGCACGACAACCACTGAGACCGCGCGAATTGCACAGGTCGTCAACCTGCTATCTGCCAGACCGCCACCTCAGACCGCACGAACTGTTGATTCACCGACTACCTCCCATAAATCCTCGCCAAGAAAATAGCTCTCCTTGCAAGACTTCCAATTCTTAAAGTTAGTCTGCGTAAGAAGTTCAATACCAAGACATCTTGCATAACCTCCTTCCATTGCTATACCGCTAGTTAACTTGAACTTCCAGAAATCTCAAGCAAGATACTAAAGTTGATCACTGCTCAAGCCTTCTGTCCTTCTGATACCATGTTGAAAATTCTAGCTTTGATATCTTGTGATAGATTTCAGCTCAGATACCAAGTTAAAATTTCTTTGAAGCGGGAATAAGACGCAGGAACACTACAACCATTCCAAGTTAAGTACCCAGCACAATATAAAGACAAGAAATCATTTATTAATCTATCTCCTTCACAATTTTGGACATACATGACGAGACATAATTTATCATAATACAAGATGAAGAGAAAACAAAGACAAACAAGCAACTGGCGAACAACAACAAGGGAGATCGCTAGAGACCGCTGAAACAGTCAGACCGCACAGAACCACTGAGACCGCGCGAACAACACAGGTCATCAACCTGCTATCTGCCAGACCGCCACCTCAGACCGCACGAACTGCTGACTTATTGAACTGCTGAGAAAATAACTTGTTCGCACTTCTTGATCGCCTGACCGCAATGTCGCATAATCATAGAAGCTGCCTGCGAACAGAGAATAGAACTGTAAAAGTTGTCGCCTAACCGCAACTCTAGATCGCCTGACCGCTGAGCTTGCTGCGAACAGCCCAAGAACTACAACACAGTCCGCACAGAGGAAGACCGTTAGTGAACTGGTTATTCAAAGTTGGGAAGAATACCAAGGAAGAAGATCGCTGATTGCTGGTCGCTGACTTGCGAACACAACAAGCGATCAAACCACTTCCAGACCGCACGATCTCAAAAAAAGGAGACCGGTAAAAGCAACCCAAGCTTTAGTTCTTACAGTTCTCGTTATTAATGACGGGCCCTGCACCTCTATTTATAGGCAGACAGACAGATGTTGTCACCGTCCCAAGAGAGATACAGTAACCGCCCCAAACAGACCACACAAGGGGAAATCGCGCAATCACAAGATGAAACCTGCTTGAGACTTAGCCAATACAACGACTAGATCACAAGACAGAGTCCACTGAGACCGCGCGGTCTCAGCGATCACTGTGGTCTGACTTCCTCAGACCGCCCAACACACTTCTACTTCCACTTCAAAAATTTAACAGGTCTGTCTCCCAGAATCACTCAAATCCTCAAATAACCAATACGAAGATACGCCGGTTCCGTAACTCCTTTGTATACTTACGACGGAGAGAGACGAAGACTGGCGGCTCTCCAAGGGGGGCTATTGCAGCGGGTTGTATAGCAAACTCCACTAGAATCCTCTCCATTTTGACCAAATGGATAGTATCTAGTTGGTGGTCAAGATTCTCTTCTTACTTATCTAAGGGTTAATTTTTTTTGTATATGTAAAAAATACAAAAGGATTAATTCAGGGAAGTTGTTATTTGTACCCCCTTAATGGATATTTGTAACCCATGAATATTTGTACCCATAAATTTATATTTGTACCCAAACATGATATTTGTACCCATTTTCTAAACATCAAATTAGTATTTTTTTCTCGCCTTTTTTAGAAAATATTCTTTTGAATATATTCCTTTGAATTCCAAAGCTTGAAAAAACTATAAGAACATACATATGAAGTAGACATTCATTTAGAATGTTTTGCTAAAACAACAAACATTATGAAAAACAAAAATAATTGTGCCCCAAAATTTAGATTTCTTCATTCAAAATCAACGCATCCATTTGTAAGATCTTGTGTCCAAATGAAGTATTCCTGCAAGAAAAGATTCTTCAAATTTTAATTGCAATACAAAATCAAATTGCTAAGAAAAAAAGTTCTTACATTTTTCTAACTAAATGAGATGTGTTACTTGAAGAACTCATATGAAGAACCGAAGTGAAATCTGCAAAAAACAAATTATATCGGATTAACAAATTAATAAGGGCTCAAGACTATTATAAATAAGGAAAATTATACTAAATTGGCATACCTTAGAATTAAATCAGTCGAGATATATATGAAATGTCCCATTGTTGTGCCACTTGCTCATGATATCTTGTCCAAACCGGAAATATCAGAGGTAGTGTGAAGTTTTCTTTCATCCGCAATTGAACGAAATTGTTCTCATTTATAAACTCCATATAAATAATAGTTCGAATAACCGGTGGAGCTGAATGTAGTGGAAGAAATGTGAAAGATTGTTGACTTGATAAATGAACCAGCTGTATGTTGTAGCATGATGCAACCAATAGACCCATGTCAGGCATTGACATCCACTTATCTAACGGGGCTGGTACCACCAAACAGTCAAGAGATTTTAATAATTCTAATCTCCTTGATGTTCCAAATATCTCTGTGTACAACAATGCCTTATCATGAAGTTCACCTGCAAGATCATGTCGTACTTGCATCCAATTATCCCCAAGATTTAGAGCACTACTAATAACTCTGTATCCGCAATGTCCATCACCCATAACATCAATGACATCAATGATGTGTGCACGTATAATTGCCGGCATTTGCTTCTTGACATTTTCTAGGAAACCACTCCTTGTAGTTGTTATTTTCTTTACCACTTTAGTCTTTTTCTTTTGTAATTGTTCTTCTTTCCTTAAAACATGCTCAAAATGTGATGGGTCTCTTTTGGTGGATTTGTAGTCCTCTTTTAACTTCTTCAAACTTCCTCTTGGGCGATCTTTCAATTTTGTTGGCATTTTAGGCTCCATTGTTTGACTTGCCTCTGGGTTAACAATTTCACGCAATTTCTTTTTTATTTCCTTTCTTTGTAGATCACTGATATTGCTATATTTTTTTAATATTCCTTCCACATCATTCTCAATATCAACCGACTCTTTGTGTTCTTTCTTAATATCAAAATCAGACTTCTCAAGTAATGTTAATTGTTTCCACTGTTTGTGCACCATCCATAAAGGAAAAGAATTACCCTCTTTGACATATGAAACAATTTCATGCGCACAAGGTAATCCAAGGGTATATCTATTCTTATGTGTGCACTGCCCAAGCTCATCAAATCCACTTTTGAGTGAATCTTCTTCTTTTTTAATAATATCTAAAGCAGCAATAGACACATTACCAATAAGATCTGAATATTACAAACTTTTGAAGCCTGAAAAAACTTGAATTTTACTTTGTCCAAACATCCGTTTGATTTCTGTGTGTTGTAAAATAATCATATTATCAAATGTTCTCCAAATAGTTGTTAGATTTCCAATCGATACTTCAAGGAACTTTTTGAGTTGGCTATGACCGCCCTCTACCCGGTTGGTAGATGTGTTTCCCAAATGCAAGTATTTATCAACCCATGCTGAAACAAACATTTCCTTATAAGGCTCTAACCATGTGTTTGTGACATAACCAATCACTTATGGATACTGAGTAGCATATTCATTAACCATTTCATTAAACCGTATATGAAACTCATTTTCTGATTGTGCATTCACTATAAGTTGCCATACACCCAAAAAAGCATCACATTCCTTACCATGTCGCGCGGAGGAGGTGGTCGCGCTGGAGGGGGGTGTCGCGCGGAGGAGGGTGTCGCGCGGAGGAACAGCGAGGGAGTCGGCGTGAGTCTGGGCGTGAAACAGCGGAGGAGAGGGATGGGTACGAATAGAAAAATTAGGGCAGCTTTTCAGGAGGAAAAAAATTCTATTTTTTGGATATAAATATCCATTTAAGGGGTATAAATAACAATTCCCTTAATTAACCCGTTGGATTCTCTGAGAAAAAAATCTTGACCATCAAATTGACACTAACCATTTGGTCCTAAATGGAGAGAATCCTGATACCACTATAGGATATGCTACATTGTCAATATGCATCAAGACCGTACGATCAAGGCTACGCCAGCGATTGCGCGTGATTCCCTGCCGGTAAAAGTTCAGATCCTAATTTTCTGTCATATATGATCTAGGGATCTCTCAACATGATTTCATCGTCAATCATGGAGGAGAAGCTGATTCTGATTTGAGATTTTCTAGCTTTGTGCCAAGACAATTATTTGAAGTTTTGGGATTGAATCTTTACACTATAAGTGAACCAAAAAATCTAATTAGGAATTCTTTTAATTTGCTTCAAAGTTATTTAGAATTTGTTTCTAATAGAAATGTTATGTTGGTGAGATGTTTTTTTAATAAACTGAGATATAGATTTTTATTAACAAAATAATCTAGATATACTAATTATAATCTTTGTTTAATCACTGTTCTTCTTTCATCGTCCCGAAATCAGAGCCTCAGACAGAAAAATATCTTTTTCTGTTACAGACAGAAAAATCTAACAAAGTATTTACTATTTCGAGTAGCAGCAACCCAACACACCATGCGATCCAAACTAGTTCCTGATTGACATTGAATCACCATGAAAATCACAACCAAAAATTGTCAAAAGCAGCTGAGATAATTGCCTGCGAAAACTCGTGGAAGTTGATCCTGCCATCTCCGTCGGTATCGGCCTCCTTGATCATCCCGATGAGTTCCTTGGCCGTCAGTGCGTGCCCTAGCTTCGCCATGGAGTGGGCGAGCTCAGCGGCGGTGATGAAGCCGTTGCCGTCACGGTCGAACATTCGGAAGATCTGCCGGAGCTGCTCCTCAGTGTAGGGCGACTTAGCCGGAATCAGATCCGGTGCTACCAGCGCCACGAACTCTGAGAATTCGACAAGCCCGTTGCTGTTCGTGTCTGCTTTCTGGATCAGCGACTCGAGCTGGATCGGGCTTGGCGTGAGACCAAGAGCCCGGAGGAGAGAGTCCAGCTCCAGCTGGGTCAGGCTCCCGTCGTTGTTCCGGTCGAAGGATCGGAAGATTTCCCGCAGTTCCGTCAGCTGCTCGTCCTCCAAGTTCACCTCCTTCGCTCCGCCGCCACTCATTTCCGATCGTTCCTAGTCTTTCCACTCCGATCCGCGCCCTCCTCCCTTAAAGAATTGCAATCCCACGAATCGCAATTCCTCTCATTTCGATTTCTCCGCGCATTCCATCAAATTGTGATTGATTTCAAAATTGGGCCGTAAATCTCAGTTGATCCCTCGCAGGAAGTGGATTGGAGATAGAGCACCGACCCTCGTGGATCTGGGAACTAGAGGATGAGGGGATCGGATTGGGAAATAGGATTGAGATTCGCCGTGGAAATCCTCTCGCCGATCTGCCTTTCGAAATAATCAATGGGCACGAAGATCCGGTTCCACCTACAACTCGTCTAGCAAAATTTAATAGAACAGAGAAATTTGGGGAGAAATATGAATCTGTCCTCTCTTCCAGATTAATCAAATAATTCGATAAGCGAAGAAATATTCGGGCCGACTAATGAGGGGGCAGCACGTCCGCTAGTCGGTTTCCTGCCATCTCCCTCGCCTGGTTGGCCACTCTGTCAACCTCCTCTAATATCCTTAAAAAAAATGGCTACAGGCGAAATTGATTTTTTTTGTATGATAAAATCTATATTTTTTTTAAAAATAAAAAAAAAATATTAATTCATATTTTTACGATCATTCTAAGCACTCGTATGCATATGTTTTACATAAAAGTTATAAAAATACAATAGCTCATAAAAGTTTTTCTACTGTAAAGTACAATTGTATTTTTGCTGCGAAAAAAAAGTCTGGAAATACAGTTTATAGCAACTGTATTTTCCAATACAGCTGTATTATTGCAGAAAAATATAGTCCCGCACCACAAAAATGAACCGACAGTATTTGTTGAAGCCTTACGCCGAGCTTTTGAGAGCAAAACTAGCATGTAGTTGCCGCCCTCCATCTAGAATTCTAGATTATCATGTGCAATTCTATAAGTACATCATATATAATTTTCTAAAGATTACTGTCAAAACTCAAAAATCACAAGGGCTCCTTTGTTTGGATAAAATTTGGAGAATTGAATTGAATTCCTTGTTCGGCTGGCAAAATAAAAGATGGGAATTGAAATTATATCCAATTTTATGGTCTCCCCGCGCCAACTCGGAACTCCCGACCTAAGCCTTCTCGATTCTGCCCCCGCACCCCTTCCACCTTTGTTGCATGCGTGACGAAGAGGACCTCCGCGTCGCCTTCTTCTCCGGCGATATGTCCCCAACGAACTCCGGTTGGACTTCTCCGGCGACAGCAGTGATATCCACCTACTGTAGCGACAGTAAATTTTTTTCGTTTGACAGCAGGCTTTTTCGGTTTGTTCCTTTTGGTGGTATGATTATGTGATTTAGTAGGTGTTAGGATTTCAATGAGTAATATCTTTGGCATTTATGCATGGTTTGAGATTTATGTATTTTCTAGGGTTATTTTCATTTTTAGATGATTTTTTTGGTGTGTGCATGTGAGTGCGAGTGTAAGTGTGTATGCGTTGATGTGTATGCATAGATGTTTATGTGTGTGTAGGTGAGTGTGTAGTTGTTTGTGAATGTGGTGAAAATATTATTTTAGGTGAGTGTGTAGTTGTTTGCCAATGTCGGTCTCAAGCTCGGATGAAAAATGGTGAGGCCCAGATGAAAAATGGTGAGGGTTGTGTTAGGTAGACGACTAGCGTAAAGTTTAGTCACATCTTTTGAGAAATTATGCTAAAACTGTGAAATTTTTCGAATCTTTATGAAGCGAGCAGGAGTTAGTCAACTTAAAGTTCACAAGCCAAACAACCAGAAGCAAATGGAGGCAAACAAGAAATCTTTATTGATAGCAGTACTTCAATTACAAGGTAAGGCATGCTTCGCGAGACATGATTTCGCCAGCACAAACACCAAAGAGAAAAATACAAAGTTGAAGATAACTTGAGACCGCTCAGACCGCGCGACCTCCCTGTGACTTGAGCAAGCTGCCAGACCGCAGCGACCTGCCGATCACAGAACACCACCAAACCGCACTCCTTCTTCCGAACTCCTGATCCTCCCGAACTCCAACACCACAACTCCAAGCCGCAGACCGCCCGAACACTTTCAGAGGAAGAGGTGATCGCTGCTGCCCACACTATCCGCAGAAGCTGCACAAGAAGAGTTCAATCAGCAGACCGCCCGGTCAGACAAATAGAGACCGCAGGAAAGAAGAAAACTCGGCTTACACTTGGTGTGTCTTGATTATTGCTGCCGATGGGTCCTATTTATAGGCGCGAGACCTGATCCAGTCACCACCCTATGAGATAGGATCACCACCCTCCAGACCGCGCGACCTGACCGGTCACACCGCGCGATCAGCAACAGTACTCCTGCTTCATTTTTGTGAATTCGCCAGCTTCAACATCAACTATGAGAGACCGCCACTCTCACAGCAGATCGCGACTTCAAAGAAGATCGCCAGACCGCCCGAAGCTGTTCACCTCCTGTGTTCGCCAGAGACCGCGAACACAGCCAGTTCGCCACCAGACCGCGAACAGCTGTCCACATGTCGGTCTCCTCCTGAGACCGTGAACAGCGACCAGCTCGCATACCAGTCTCCTCCTGAGACCGCGAACTGAGACCGCGCGGCTAAGACCCTTAGTCCGCGTACAATACCAGAAAGCCCAGTCAGACATCAGACCACATTCTGAACAAACCTGGAGACGATCAACCCGCCACGCGATCAGAGACAGACCGCGCGGCTACACCTTCAGCCGCCTTGGACCCATACCAGCGATCAAGCCAGGAGACCGCAGCTAGGCTTAGACAAGCCAGACCGCAGAGGCAGACCGCCAAGTCGTGCGGTCACGTCAGACCGCCCAACCTCCTCCCAGACCGCCCAGTTCCAAAAGCCTCCAAACTTCCACTTCAACAATTTCAACACTCCCCCTTGAAGTGGGAAGTTGAAACTAGCCCCAGTAGGCTCCTTAGCCGTGTGAACGGCCCTTTTGCCAGCGCCTTTGTGAAGATGTCCGCGACATTGTCCGCACTCCGCACATGCTCGACCGAAAGAGATCCCTCCAGCACCTTCTCCCGTATGAAGTGATGCTCGATCTCGATATGCTTGGTCCTCGCGTGACAAACTGGATTAGTCACCAGTTTGAGAGCACTCTCGTTGTCACCGCGTAGTAGAGTCGGCTCCCGAACCTCCTTGTGGACGTCTCCCACCAACCTCCTAAGCCAGATGGCTTCCTGAGCTGCCAAGGCCGAAGCCTTGTATTCCGCTTCCGTGGTGGAGACCGATACGGAATCCTGCTTCTTGCTGCACCATGATATAGCTGTAGGGCCCGCCATGAAGACGAATCCAGATGTCGACTTTCGATCATCCGAATCTCCCCCATAGTCAGCATCCATGTACCCGTGCACCTCGAAGCCCGCATCCTTCCTGTATAGGAGACCCATGTCCGAGGTCGCCTTGACATATTTCAGAATATTCTTGGCCGCTAGCAGATGAGGTACCCGTGGCTCCGCCATATATCGACTCACTCTGCCAACTGCATATGCAATATCCGGCCTCGTGATCGTCAGATAGATCAAGCTCCCAACCAGAGCTCGGAACACCAACGGATCTTGCATAATCCTCCCCTCATCCTTCCGAAGCTTCATAGCCTTCTCCAGAGGTGTGGAGGTGCACTTCCCTTCCTTCATGCCGAATCGCTCCACAATCCGCTCCGCATAACCGGCCTGGGTCACCAGCACTCCACCTTCCTTCCTCTGCACCTCGAGTCCAAGGAAGTGGTGAAGCTCACCTAAGTCCTTCATCTCGAACCTGATAGACAGCTCAGCCCGAAGCTGTGCTACCTCCTCCTTTGAGTTCCCCGTTACGATCATATCATCGACGTATAGCAGCACGATGACTTGAAGCTCCCCGCTCTTCTTGACGAACAAGCTTGAGTCTGAGTCTGAAGCACCAAATCCACAGAATAGGAGATATTCTGCAATCTTCCCGTACCATGCCCTCGGCGCTTGCTTCAACCCATACAGGGCCTTCTTCAAATTGCAGACATGCTCCGAAAAATCTTCAGACACAAAGCATGGTGGCTGGACCATGAAGATATCCTTGTCAATCTCTCCGTACAAGAAGGCGTTCTTGACGTCGAGCTGCCAAATCTCCCATCCACTGAATGCCGCCAAGGCAATGATGAATCGAACTGAAGTCATTTTTGCCACCGGATTGAATGTCTCCTCGTAGTCTTCACCGTATTGCTGCGAGAACCCCCAAGCTACAAGGCGTGCCTTGTACCGCTCGATGCTGCCGTCAGCTTTCTTCTTGAGCTTGTAAACCCACTTGCATGTAACAGGAGTGGTGCCCTTGGGCTTGGGCACAAGAGACCAGGTCTCATTCTTCTCAAGGGCTGCCATCTCTTCTTGCATTGCAGCGTCCCACTCCTTCACACCTATGGCCTTCTCAAAGCTCGACGGCTCCCTCTCATCCAAGGGACCAGCAAAGAAACATGAGACAAAGCTCACTGCGTTTCCTCCTGTATAGCGGTCAGGGGCAATGATCGCTCGCTTCAACCTCCTCAGCTCCTTCCCCTGAACCGCATTATCTCCAACTGCTTCTTCCCTAGCTCCTCTTCCAGACGTGCTAGGAGCATCGCTCCCCCTGCTCCCTGAACCAGAAGCCCCCGTCTCGGAACTAGAAGGTGATGGACCACCTGGTGGCACAGGTAGCTCCACCTGAAGATCCTCCACAGCTTTTTCCGGCACCTCCACCCTGCTCTCTGGTAGCTCCACATCAGAAGACCCCTTGTAAGATGTCACCTCATCGAACACGACGTCGCGAGATACCACAAACCTCCGCGTCTCCGGGTCCATGCACTTCCATACTTTCTTCCGCTCATCGTATCCCACGAAGACTAGCTTCCTTGCTTTCGCATCTAGCTTCGTCCGAAGAGCATCTGGAACATGCACGTAGCAGGTGGATCCAAACACCCTAAGGTGTGCCACGCTTGGCTTCTCCTTGAACATCATCTCATGCGGAGTCAACATGTTGATGGGACATAAAGGCATCATGTTGATGACGTAGGCAGCACAAGACATTCCCTCCGCCCAGAAGGACTTTGGGATACTCTTGGCATGCAGCCAACACTTGCAAGTCTCCGTCAGATGACGGATCTTCCGTTCTGCAACTCCGTTCTGCTGTGGAGTATGTGCACAAGTGAGCTCTCTCCGGATGCCTGCCTTCCTGCAAAAAGTAGAGAACTCACTGGAGGTGAACTCCCCTCCGTTTTCAGTTCTCAGCTTCTTCACCCGCAGTCCTAGCCGACCCTCCACGAGCTCCTTGAACTCCACAAACTTGGCAAACGCCTCCGCCTTCTCCTTCAGGAAATATACCCAGACATATCTGGTGTAATCATCGATCAACACCAGCATATATCTACTGCCTCCGAGGCTTGGGGTAGCAGTTGGTCCCATTAAGTCACCGTGGATGTACTCCAACGGCACGCTACTCCTTGTCTGCGACTTGTCAAACGGTAGCCGATGAGACTTGCCAAACTGACATCCCGCGCAAACATGACCTTCACCGTAGGAAGATAGACTTGGCAGGCCCTTGACCAGACCTCTCACTGTCATAGCTTTCAGCTTGTCCATCCCTACGTGCCCCAACCTCTCATGCCATATAACGGCACCATCATTCGTTTTCATCTTGTCGACGTAGGAACTTGTTGATAGAACAAACAAGTCCTTTGCCTGTCTCCCGACATGGACGACCTCGGCCTTTACAGCCTCAAAATTGCGTAGAAACTTCACTTCTGTTGGGCCGAACAGAACGTGATACCCAACGTCTACAGCGTTGGTCACGGAGAAGAGGTTTTTTCTCATACCAGGCACGTGATAGACACTCTTCAAAGTAAGTGGCCCTCTATCACTGCCCAAGGAAACAACCCCGACCTTCTCTACTGGATGCACAGTATTATCAACAGTAATGATTGCATTGTTACCTGTATAGGGTTGTGCAGAAGAAAGCTTGGTCTCGTCTCCGGTGAGGTGATGACCACACCCTGAGTCCACGATCCAGTCCTCCAGATAGTTGATAGGAGCAGAAGCTCCAACAGAAGCCGAGAAGGCTCATCCCCAACCTCCTTCAAAGTGCCTGGCCTCAGCTTCCTCCTTCTCCGCAGCATGCCCAGCTTGGGCGACCACCTTGCACTCCTTCCTGATGTGGCCATGCTTGCCACACTTGAAGCACTTCGGACCGTCACCCTTCTTCTTCCCGTCAGCCTTGGGAGCATACCCCCTTTCCTGCTGCCCCAAAGTTGAAGGCCCATAGCCTCCTCCGGCGGTCTTCTTCTTCTTATCCCACTTCTTCTTCTTTCCTGAGAAGAGCACTTCGCCATCTCCCCCAGCCACTGACATCCCCGCCATCTGCCTTGCCAAACTTTCTTGCGATGCAAGCAAGTTCTCCAGCTCCAACAGAGATGGCTGATTTGCCCATCCCTGCACCGACGTCACAAAGGCAACATATTCCTTCCGCAAGCCGCGGATGATGTGCCTCTTCAGCTTCGCCTCAGAGATGGGCTCATCAGGATCCAATGCTGAGATTTCAGCGCACAAGTTCTTCATCTTCAGAAAGAAAGTGGATATAGAAAGATCACCCTAGGCCGACCTTGCCAGCTCATTCTCCAAGAACTGTAGCCTTGCTACATTCTTCTTGTTAAACAACCCATCCAAGGCTCTCCAGATCTCCGCAGTTGATCCACACCCCAAAATGTGATCAAACAGATCAGGTGAAATTCCTCTTTTCAGAGTGAACTCTGCCTTCGCATTCGTCCTCCTCCAAGTTCTCACCTCTGCCCCATTATCCCCCTCCGGGACAACTTCCTACGACTGATCTCCTCCAACTACCTCCCAGAGGTCCTCACCTAGAAGATAACTTTGCATACACGACTTCCACTTCTTGAAGTTAGTCGATGTAAGCATCTCAATTCCAAGACCACTCGCTTCCATTGCTCTAACAATGGTTCCTTCTGCACAAAGGCGATGGCTATACTCTAAGTTACTCACTACTCAACCACTCCAACCTCTCTCTGATACCATGTAAAATTTTTCGAATCTTTATGAAGCGAGCAGGAGTTAGTCAACTTAAAGTTCACAAGCCAAACAACCAGAAGCAAATGGAGGCAAACAAGAAATCTTTATTGATAGCAGTACTTCAATTACAAGGCAAGGCATGCTTGGCGAGACATGATTTCGCCAGCACAAACACCAAAGAGAAAAATACAAAGTTGAAGATAACTTGAGACCGCTCAGACCGCGCAACCTCCCTGTGACTTGAGCAAGCTGGCAGACCGCAGCGACCTGCCGATCACAGAACACCACCAAACCGCACTCCTTCTTCTGAACTCCTGATCCTCCCGAACTCCAGCACCACAACTCCAAGCCGCAGACCGCCCGAACACTTTCAGAGGAAGAGGTGATCGCTGCTGCCCACACTATCCGCAGAAGCTGCACAAGAAGAGTTCAATCAGCGGACCGCCCGGTCAGACAAATAGAGACCGCAGGAAAGAAGAAAACTCGCCTTACACTTGGTGTGTCTTGATTATTGCTGCCGATAGGTCCTATTTATAGGCGTGAGACCTGATCCAGTCACCACCCTATGAGATAGGATCACCACCCTCCAGACCGCGCGACCTGACCGGTCACACCGCGCGATCAGCAACAGTACTCCTGCTTCATTTTGGTGAATTCGCCAGCTTCAACATCAACTATGAGAGACCGCCACTCTCACAGCAGATCGCGACTGCAAAGAAGATCGCCAGACCGCCCGAAGCTGTTCACCTCCTGTGTTCGCCAGAGACCGCAAACACAGCCAGTTCACCACCAGACCGCGAACACCTGTCCACATGCCGGTCTCCTCCTGAGACCGCGAACAGCGACCAGCTCGCATACCAGTCTCCTCCTGAGACCGCGAACTGAGACCGCGCGGCTAAGACCCTTAGTCCGCGTACACTACCAGAAAGCCCAGTCAGACATCAGACCGCATTCTCAACAAACCTGGAGACGATCAACCCGCCACGCGATCAGAGACAGACCGCGCGGCTACACCTTCAGCTGCCTTGGACCCATACCAGCGATCAAGCCAGGAGACCGCAGCTAGGCTTAGACAAGCCAGATCGCAGAGGCAGACCGCCAAGTCGTGCGGTCACGTCAGACCACCCGACCTCCTCCCAGACCGCCCAGGTCCAAAAGCCTCCAAACTTCCACTTCAACAATTTCAACAAAAACTAGGTTGTTCCCCATAAGGAATGCGTCGTATGATCCAAATGCTACGACTATCAGAAAATGTTAAGCTGGAGAAGAAATTCGTCAAGCAGAAAACTGAATTCGTCGAGCTGAGAAGTAATTTCGTCGAACGGAGAAGGGAGTCCTTCGAACTGAAACACGCTATTCATCGAACCCAGGAAGTAGTTCGTCGAACGCAGACTGGTCGAGCTGAGAAGGGAGTTCGTCGAACTGAAATATGTCGTTCGTCGAACCCAGGAAGAAGTTCGTCGAACGCAGACTGGTCGAGCTGAGAAGGGAGTCCGTCGAACTGAAACACATTGTTCGTCGAACCCAAGAAGGAGTTCGTCGAACGCAGACTGGTCGAGCTGAGAAGGGAGTCCGTCGAACTGAAACACGCCGTTCGTCGAACCCAGGAAGGAGTTCGTCGAACGCAGACAGGTCGAGTTGAGAAGGGAGTTCGTCGAACTGAAACACGCCGTTCGTCGAACCCAGGAAGGAGTTCGTCAAGCGCAGACTGGTCGAGCTGAGAAAGGAGTTTGTCGAACTGAAACACGTCGTTCGTCGAACCCAGGAAGGAGTTCGTCGAACGCAGACTGGAGTTCGTCGAACACAGAAACTTGGAATTTTCTTAAGTTCTAGCTACTCAGACACACTTAGACCTTGACTCAACTTGAGTCCTAGTCACAGATAGTGATCCTAGCCCAAATCAGTAATAGGGTTGTTCCAACAATGGGGTGGTCAATTTGACCAAATTGACCAATGTCAACACTTCCCCAATTTTGGTCAAAATCACACCTGTTGACCAAATTGGCTCACTTATGTCTTCACCATGACCCAACCAACCTTGGGTAGTGTCATTGGACTCAATGTCAACACCTTGGACCAGTCAACCCACCCAATTGATCAAGTCAACATCAAAAGTCAACATCAAAAGTCAACATTTGGTCAATTAAGCCTAAATTGAGCTTATTTGGATTTAAACCAAATGCAAGTGGACTAAGGACCTCATCCAAAGCCCGTTCTGAAGCCCAAGTGTCTAATTACCAGCCATGCCCCATGGTTCCAACATGCAATGACATGCAAGGGGGTAAACTTGAGATTTTCCCCAAATTCCATTAGAGGACAAGAGGAATTTGAGGAATGGAGGCCACTTGTGTAAGACCCCATTTTTTTTTTTTGCAAAACCACCGGGTCTTAGGCCCAGAACCGCCGTTTTGCGGTGACACCTTCACTCGGGAAGGTCGCCACTACAAAACGCCGATCCTGCCGGCCAAATCGATCACGAAGAAAAGTACATTAAAGAAGACAAGTCCACAGAATCAACATGAAATATAAATGTCCACATGATATAACTGAATAAATGATTACAAAGGGTACAATAATAAAGGGGCTCTTGCCCTGTACATCATCTCCTCACTACAAGATCACTCGCGGAAGCTAACTCCTAGGTAAAACTAAAGCTAATCGTCACCGACACTGAAACCGGGGTACTCAGACTAGTCTGACCCATCTCTGCAGACTCTGTACTCCACTGGTGCTGCAACACTGGATGCTTCTTCTCTTTTGGCCTGCGATCGCTGCCTTGCAAACCACGTCTATGTCTTCTCCTTTGGCCTCCTGGTCGCTGAGCTGGTGGGGTTCCACTCATCATGGGACATCTGACCCGAGTATGTCCCGGCTGGTGACAATGGTAGCATGGCCGTGGGGCCCACCCTGTCGGATCCTGCTGCACCTGTTTCTCTCCCATTTGGTATGCCTAAAATATGGTGGTCAAAAGACCGTCAGTCAAACTAGACTCAGTCAACAATCCCCCGCCCCTAAACCCGTGGCTCCTAGGCACCGAGCGGGGAGGAGTGAAAAGGAGGACCAAAGGCAGAGTGGAAACAAGCAGGTGACAACTATCCTAAAGTAAGTACGGTAACAAGGTATTGTAGAGTAAATGATGAAAGCTAATACGAGTAAGCTAGAGTAAAGTGCATGTAAAGAACAGTAAGCAGTATACATAATGGTAAGTGAAGTCATATAAAAGTAACCGTTGATTTATAGGAATGCCCATACAAACCTATAGACCAAGGAGTCGTTTAGCAGGGCCTACCGTATAAGAAGTCCCATAACCGACTTATACGTTAGGGGTAGGTTGAATGCAATGTTTATGCTATGTCATGCAAAGTATGATGTTATGCTATGTTCATACAAGTGCAACTCACTCACTACGACTCTATGCGCATAGACCTTTAGTTCCCCCTTTCTAGAGCGAGCTAGGCTCCCAGGATACTCCCGTAGTGGCAAATGGAAGCGGTGGGTTGGGCCTCGCCCACCTCTAGGTTGGTATTCACACTACCTAACCTAGACCTATCATACGCCTCCACAAAACCCGCAGAGCGTCTGCGTACTCTTGCTGACTGGACCGCCAGACTTTCAAGGCTAAGTGTAAAACCACACTTGCCGAGTCAACGTATTGACGTCGGTGTGAACGATCGTCCAATACCGAAGACCCACCACCTTCAATGCACATGCAACATGTTCTACTTCCTACCTCCGAGCCATAAGCTCCCCGGGCTAACCTGCCCGCCATCAAGCACCACTGAGTCACAAGCTCACCGGTCTTAGCAATCCGCTATCACCACCACCGAGCCTACCGCTCGCAGCACCAAACCAACTAAACTCCCGAAACCACGGGGTGTGTTATTAGTTAATGTCTTATTCCTATAAATTAGGGTTAGTCTTGAACTTCCCGAGGGTTACCCTGTAAGGGGCTCGCTACGGTACTAAGAACTACAATGGGATGACACCCCAAAGTTCCCTTTCCCAAGACACTTAGTATTATTGATATCTACCCATAAGAACACCCTCCTTGTTATTACACTTGTATTAACCCTAGGTGGCTTTTGACTTTTCAAGACGATCCTCCGTCAATCCCGGGCACCACTTTACCCTCAACTCACCAAGCACACTTTACCATCTATAATCCTTCTTGTTGACCATCATACCTTCTCAACCAAATTAGGTAAACCACTTACCTCCCATCCCTCCTAAGGATCCACTTGATTCTCAAATTTCACAGTTTTACTATACGCAGACCAAACTGATCATATGAAGCTCACAACTGAAGGTACTCCAAATATTCATCCAACTGACCCAAGCTATTTACTGGAGGTCTATCATGATATTATAAGGCAAATCCCAGAGAATCACATTTTTCTCAATATTATTAATAATTAAAACAAATTTTCCAAAATACAACTTCCTAAGGTTTGAACTACAAGTGCACTTTTCTGACTTCCAGTGCCTACCAAACTTTTTACATAAATCAAGGGTACCTAATAATCAGTACACATGAATTTGTAAGAAATTCCAGCAAGGTTTACTATTATTAAAAATTCCAAAACCCATTAAATTTCAATTATTTCCGAAGGAGGTACCCTTATATGATCTCCGAACCTTATGCAAATTTATACATAGGTGACTCATACTAAAATATTCATCCCTACCAAGTTTGACCATGTACCATAAAGGCTACAATTGTAATTTCCACCAAGGATATATTTGCAAATAATTCCAAATTGAACTAGAGGTACCAAAAATATTAATCCATAAATTATGAGAAAAATACTGTGGGTTTATAATGGTATGAAATGTCATCCCGCACAGTTTCATGCAATTAGAGAAAACTAACACCCTAAAATGGTTCATCCCAAAAATTGTCAATAATATGAATAATTATAATTTGGACCTCCAAAAGTTTTCCAATGGTTCTAATAGGATCTCCAGGGATTAATAACATCAAAACCAAGTTGGTGACAGAAGATGGTTAATCACTAAGTACTATTTCTTCCTAAAACCCCAAAACCTAAATATTTACTAATCTACCTAAGGATTTATTACCTAGGTTTGGCAACTCCAAACCCCACCAATTTCTCACAGTAGCATTCTCTGGTCACCAAGATCATCTCCCCAAAATTTCAAGTCAAACCATTAAGGTTTGACCCCTCTTCCTTCATTGGCCTCTAATTGCACCCCTTTAGGGTTTAACCTAGGGTTAGGGTCAAAACTTCTCCAAATCCATCCAAACTTCTTGTGAGGGTATTATAAGACTCATAGAGCTCAGAGGAGTTCATTACACACCTCTCCAAGGACAAACACTCCCAAGTCCTTCACATGTTCTAAAGAGCACCCTAAGGCTAACCATTAGGGTTCAAGGGCACTCTAAGCCCTAATTCCTCCAAAATTGCTCCTTGTGGTGTCCCATACATCCCAAGTCAGTGACCAAGGTCACCCCTTTCAATCAGTGGGAGGGAGCCCCTCCACACTCCAAAATTAGCTTAAGTTCACTTTTGCCCTAATATAACCCTTAAGCAAACAAAGGTCCAAGGGAAACTCCCTACTTTTCCCAAGTACAAACTACTCACTATACTGGCCAGGGGTCAGTGAATGACCACCCAAGATCCTACCAACATTTGGTGAGGGGTGGGGTTCTATTGGGTACCTAATTGGGGTGCAAATATCATTTAGCCCCTTTGCAAAATAGTAGGGTAAACCTCCTCCAATGGCCACCAAATTTGGACCAAAGGTTGGCATGGGGGATGTTGATGTGCACCCCAAATATGAAGCCAATTGGCTTTGTGGAAGAGTGGGGGTACTCACCCAAAGTTTTGCCTAAACCTAGGGGGCCTAAGGTTGTATTGGTGAATTACCCCACCAAATCAACTCCATAAATTATGAGATTTTAACCAGAGACCCTACTTACTCTCTAGGACCAGACATTCAAGTTTGGAAGGGTTTTGAGGTGTTTAGGGCACCTAATTAGGTTCCACAAGGATTATTGAACTTTTCCAAAAACTATAGGGAAAAATTCTCCAATCAATCTGATTTTTGGACATGTGCTACATATATATAAGAGTAGCCTACCCTCCAAATTTCAAGTCATTTGGAGTTCTAGATTGGTGTGGGCATCAAAAATAAACTCTGGTTAGCCTTATGGACATACCTCACCAAAATGAGTGTTGTGCCCTAACCAGGGCTCCAAATCGAGTGAACTCAATTTTGTAGTAAACTAGACACCAGGGGCTCCAACTTTGATGTTGGACAAATTTTCCCTAGAAGCCTCTAAGTATTTTTAATAAATTAAATAAGCTGCAGCAGTTTTGATCACAGAAATTCATAAAAATACCTAAAAGGGAGCACGAATCTTGAAGTAAGATGGGTGGCTGCTGCTCATCTTCAAGCTCCAGCCAAGGCACGGGATTAGCCCGACCTGGAGCTACTTCCAGGCCATTTTCCGGCCACCACCACCACCACCACCACCTCCGTTGAGGTGGTGGCTATCGCCGGGCGGCGGCACAGCCGCCGGAGGGGCGGTTTCCGGCGAACTCAAGAGGGACATTTTTAATGGAAATGGTGGAGAAATTTCTCCCAATCGGGCTCGTTTTGAGCCCGATTTCATCTATATTTTGATCCTAGATCTATGCACGAATAAGGAGGAGGAGGATCAGACCTTATTTGGTGTGATTCGTGGCTCCGTTTGCTGGCCGCCATTGTTCCTCCTTGGAGCTTTGGGTGCCATGGAATCTCCTCCTCTGAGCACTGAAAGGGTCGGGAAAGTGGGGGTTTCAACTCCTTGAGAGCTTCTGAAGCTAATGGAGGCCTCAATTTAATGGGAGGAGGGCTCCATCAAGAGATCACCAAGTGACCCCTCCTCTCCCCCATGGTCGGCCACCCTAATGCATCCCCCCTGCCTTCAATTCCTCCAGAAAACTCCTGGAATTCCCTCCACATTCATCAGGGAAGATGAAGGGAGGCACCAATGAGGATTCCAAGGGGTTTAACACCTTAATGGCCATGAATACCACCTTCTCTCTCCATTAAAATTGGGTTTTTCTCTCTCCTACTCACCATGGACGATTTTCCTCTCTCTCCTGGGTTAATTATCAGTCAAGCATGCTGGTTGACCACTCAATTTGGGCTTAGCCCAAAGGGATTGGGCTAGATTTTAGAGATTTGACCTAATTTGGGCAAGTTTGACTTTTGGTCAAATTGACCAATTGGGTGACCCCAGGATGGGGCTTTTGGGTCCATTGGATTCCAAATTAGGTTTAGAAACTACTGGTGGGGTCAATTTGGTCACATGAGCCTTAGTTGACCCAATTTAAGTTGATTTGACCAAAATAGGCTAAGTTGACTTTGGTCAAATTGAGCCCTAGGGTTGACCCAGTCATGGGGCTTTTTGACCCACTGGGTCCCCTATGATATTGTAACTCTATGGGTAGGGTCAATTTAATATGGTGATGATCAATTAGGGCACTTTGTGAAGAATTGCCATTTTGACCTAAAAAGGGCATTTTGGTCAATTTGCACCACTGGGGGTCCCATGATGGGGCTTTTAGGTCCACTAGGTCTCTCATGATATTCTAGACCTATATGTGTGGTTAATTTGGCATGGTGAAGGTCAATTTACTCTAAATAGGTTGTTTTGACCAATTTAGGGTTAGGGTTGACTTTGGTCAATTTGGCCTCTTTGGTTGACCCCAATGTGCCCTTGGTGCCCTAAGGGGGCCCCTAAAGGGTTAGGGATACTATGGTGGGGCCACATGGTCAAGTTGAGGCCCTAAAGTCCAACCCTAAGCTTGGTCACTAGAAATTGCTATTTGCAGACCAAGGTGGTTTTCTTCTTCTCACCTCAATTCACATGGCCTTGGGCTCTTCCTATGGTTTTGTCATGACAAAACCAACTTAGGGGTCTAGCTGTTTGGGGGATGTTACAACTTGGCACTCCATTCCTCTGCCCAAAGCCATCCCTGACTTGCCCATGAAGTGCCTAGCCGAATTGGGCTGCATTGCTACCCCTTAGCAGCTGGGAGGAGCAACCAAAGCTTGGCCGAGCCATGCTTTAGTGGAGCTTGCACTTAGAGCTCTCCTCCTCCCCTTTTGAACTCACCAGCAGCTTCAGAAGGGTCTAAGCAGTTGAGCCAGTGTATTGGAGCAGAGGAAATGGTGTCAGATTGAGGAATTGAGCAGGATCGCCGGAGCTCGCCGCCACCATGCCGCACAACCACAACACTCACTGTCAGCCCTACTTTAGGTCTGGTTTCTCCCCCTCTCCCTCTGTGCTAGTATCTAGGTCCATTTAGGAGAGAAATCGGGCTCAATTGAGCCCGATCCCATGTGAGCTTGAGGGAGAAATTCCGAGTTTCTCTTCCGCTCGGGATCGCCGGAGGAGTCGCCTCCGGTGGCCGTGTCGCTGCCTGGCGTTAACCACCACCTCAAAGGAGGTGGTGGAGGCGGTGGTCGGTGGTGGTGGGCCGGAAGTAGCCGGGAAATAGAGTTTGAAGATGGTCCAGGTCGGGCAGATCACAGCCGTTGACTAGAGGTAGAAGATGAAGGAGAGCCATCGGATTTGGGCTGATCTGCTATATGCAGACCACATTAATTCAATTAAAGATTTTGTCACACTTTCATATGAATATGCATGCTGGAATTTGAGGCCCTTAGAGGACTTTTAGGAAAAGTTACCCGAGATAACTATTGTAGGCCTTGATGTCTACTTTCATTTGAAAGTTAAATCAGACCATTTGGATCAGAGTAGGACCCACAACATTCACTTTAGTTAGGCTGGTCAAAATAGAAATCAAAAATCAGTTTGTGTATATATTCTAAAATATAGATCTGATGGACTTGAAATTTTGGCCATGCATGCATGAGCTCTGCATCTAACTTGCACCCAAAAATCAGATTTTTAGAAAATCATTTTTCTAAGGTTTTATTCAAAATATGTAAATTCAAATAAATGACATTTATGGAAGAATATAGCTCCAACTGACCCCAAATTTGGTTGTCACTCTTATCTAGCCAATTGTAGTATGTGGTTAAAATTTGAGACCAAATGGATCTATGTAGGTAAGGTAAATCTCCATTGCATTTCTCTACCAAAAAGAGAATAGGTGTGCCAATAGCAAAAATGATATTTTTGTGTATTTAGCCCAAATGGCTTAGAATTAGCCTCTGAAATTGTGTACACACCCTAATTATGGTATAATGCATCACCCTAGAAAATCTTAGGACTTATAGCATCAAGAATCTCAGGATTTTGATTATTTTGCCTTATGTCACACTTGTGTATTTATGAAATTTTCATGATTAGAACTTGGAAATAAATTATGAAACTCTGGAGGTTCACTTGTTATGACATTTCAAATCTCTGTAAATTTTGGTAGAAAATTTCATGGATTATTTCTCAAGGAATTATCAAAATTACATTATGTCTCAAATCTGAATAATGAAAAATTTACTAGGCAAATTATTTGAGGAAGTGCTGAAATCCTGTATTATGTTTAGGAACTCAATTATGAAACTCTGTGAATTTTGTTAGAATTTTGGAGATAGTATTTATGGAAGAAATTTCATTTGTTTAGTTTATCACCATTTTTTAAATTGTGAGATATTTATGGTGATTTATTTCTGGAAAATCATGATCTTCTGGATTTAGTATTTTCATATCATTTTAATGACATTGTATTTTTCCCAGAATTTTTGAAAGTCAAAATTTAGTACTTGTAGTGCAAAGTCATTTTGTCACCCTTATTATGATAAATATAAATTAAGGGTTTTAATCTGCTGGAAAATTATGGAACTCTGGAATTAGTGTTTTTATTTCATTACAATGCCACTGTATTTTTCCCAGAATTTTTGGAAGTCAAAATCTAGTACTTGTTGTGTAAAGTCATTTTGCCACCCTTTTTACGATAAATAGAATTTATGGGTATAAACCTGCTGAAAAATTATAAAATTCTGGAATTTGTGTTTTTATGTCATTATAGTGCCACTGTAATTTTCTTAGAAGTTTGGGAAGTTAAAATCTAGTACTTCATGTGTAAAGTTATCATGTCCCTTTTTTTATGATAAATAGAAATAGAGGTCAAACCAATATGGAGATTTGACCAGCATGACCACATAGAAAAACAACAAGATTGTGTTATAACCTACACCAGATATACACCACTCATAGGATGAGAGACCTTAAGTGTCAAGCCCCGTTCAAGAGAACTATTGGGAAAATTGCCCTCAATGTTCCTTTGATTTGAAGAGGCATCACTCACAATGCTAAGTACAAGATGTAATTGATAAAGCCATATTTTTGTAAGATATACAGGCTCAGGTAACTCAAGAGATAGGGCCAATCATGCCCTTAGATCAGGAGAAATCAACTCCTAAGAGAAGAAGAGGTGTCTCAGCTGAACCGTTGAGACGAGGACAGGTGCCACTGAGAAAGTCTTACTGTCTCAGCTGAACTGATGAGACAAGACCAGGAGCCGCTGAGAAGGCATCTGGGCAAGCTGAGCTGCAGATAGAAGAAACCGCTGAGACGACTGTCTATCTCAGCGGATCCGCTGAGACGGGAAAGAAGCAGCAAAAATCCGCTGAGACATGGGAAGTTCGTCGAACGCTGAGGCTTGGCGCGTTCGTCAAACAAAGAATGAAGTTCGTCGAATGCAGAGACAAGACACAAGCAAACGCTGAGACTTGGCATGTTCGTCGAACGAAGAATGAAGTTCATCGAACACAGAGACGGGACAGAAGCAAATGCTGAGACTTGGCGTGTTCGTCGAACGAAGAATGAAATTCGTCGAACTCAGAGATGGGACAGAAGCAAGCGCTAAGACTTGACGAGTTCGTCGAACGAAGAACGATGTTCGTCGAATGCAGAATGTAGTTCGTCGAACGCAGAAACTTCTCTGCAAATCGACAGAATCTGCTGAGAAGAGGAAGCCATCTCAGCCCAACCGCTAGGACAGTTCAAACGTGACATGGCAGGTTCTGCCCTTGGCGCAAGCTGCAGAAAGGCATTGTGGGGTCCACCAATCACTCCCATATCTGTCAGAAGGACGGCTGAGAGTCGTTGAAGATCGGGGATGTATAAAAGGGATAACTTAAGGTTGAGCAAACACCTCGGCGAGTTCTCCAGCACGCGAAATCGAGAACATAACTGTTCTAATGTCGGCAGCCAACAACTGAACACACACTAGGCTGCAAGGAGAAAAGAGATAGCTCATATCGATTCATCTCAAGATAGAGCAAGTAGATCCAGTCCTTCATATGAAGTGCTGATCAAGAAGAACAAGTTGGAGCTGCTCTTCTACTCTCTGGTTCTAGTCTACAACTGCAGCTGACAAGAAGAAGAAGAACAAGACTGAGCAAGTAGATCCAGTCCTTCATCTGAAGTGCTGATCAAGTAGAATCAAGATTGGAGCTGTACTTCTCCTCTCTGATTCATGTCTGCAACAGCAGCTGAAAAGAAGAAGAAGAACATGCTTGATCTTTTCTTCTTTCATTCTGTAAACCTCATTATTTCATTTGTAGGAGTCTTTGAATTCTGAGTTTGTAGGGCTTTATTGCTTGAGTTGTAGAGCTGAGAGGTCAGCTTGAGGTAGTATCTGTGTGATCTGAGGTAGGGCTGATTTGCCTGAGTTGTAGAGCTGAGAGGTCAGCTTGAGGTAGGACCAGGAAGTGGTCTGAGCTGTAGGAGGTGGATTCCTCTGAGGTAGGGCTGCTGTGTCTGAGGTAGGGTTTGGGAAAACCTGAGAGATCCCGAGGGATCTGTGTTGTAAGCTCTTGGAGCTGAGTTGGAGAAGTTAGACTTGTCTAACACACTGTTAGAAAGGTGAAGGGGGAAAGAGGACTACTCAAGAAACCCTATCTTGAGGAACCTCTATAAATGCTTGTGTGTTTTCCGTGTGCTTGATTAATTACTAACACTAAACCAGAAAACAGCTAGGCTAAGTAGGGTAAAATAAAAGAAACTTATTCACCCCCCCTCTCTAGGTGATTTATACTACATCCTATATAAATTTACAAGTGGTATCGGAGGGAGGTTGGTCAAGAAAGACAAAACTGTCTGACCAGATCCTATAAAGGAATAGTCTAATCTCAATGCAATGGCCTCCTCTGGATTGAAGAAGGAAATGGGATCCATGAAGTTGCCCATATGCAACAAAGAAAACTTTGGCATATGGAAGCAAAGGATCAGACTGTTTATGGAAGCATCTGATCAAGGATTTACATTACAGTTGAGGAAGGACCTTTCATCTTTCAAACTGCCTCCACTATAGATCCAATAAGAAGAGTGGCCAAGGCATTCAAGGACTTGACGAAGGATGAACTTGAATTGTTCACCCTGGACAAAAGAGCCCAGAACATCATAGTTAATGTTATTGATGATTCCATATTTCAAAACTTGGTTCACTGCACTACTGCCAAGGAAATGTGTGATACATTAGTAGTATATATGGAAGGGACAGCTGAAGTAAGGGATGATAGAAAGTCACTCCTTAACCAAGAGTATGAAGCCTTCAGGCAACAGAGCCAGGAAAGCATCTCCATATGCTATGAGAGGTTCTTCAGAATAGTCAATGAGCTGAGAACCTATGAGAGAGTGTTCACTAATTATGAGTTGAATGATAAGTTCCTCAGATCTCTAACAAGGGATTGGGACACAAAAATCTGTGCTATCAGGGAAGTGGCCAGGCTTGGTGAGACCCCCACTCACACATTGTTTGGAAAGCTGCTCTCTTATGAGATGCAGCTGTCTGCAAGAAAGGAAGAGGGCACCTAAATAAAGGCTCAGGCAAGGGAGAAATATGTAGCTCTCAAAGCTGATAACTCCAAGATAAGCAAGGGCAGGATGGTGCCTCCTCCAAGGAGAAGTGTTGAATCTGAAACCAGCACCTCAGATAGCTCTTCCTCTGATGAAGAGTTTGCTGCCTTTTTAAGGCAGTTCAAGAAGATGATGAAGAGGAAGCAATGGAAGAACAAGCCCTCCTCCTCATATCACAACAAGGAGGACAGCAAGGAGTCAAAGCATCACTCCAAGAATGACAGGTATGGCTCTAACTCTAAATTTAATTCCTCTAAAGTTGTTTGTTATTGCTGCAGCAAGCCAGGGCATGTCATTGCTAACTGCCCAGTCAAGAGAAAAGAGAAGGATGAGAAGAAGGCTCATCATCCAAGAGGCAAGAAAGGAGAAAAATCCTTTCTAGCTAAGAAGGAAAGGAGCTGGAGTGAATCAGACTCCAGCTCATCAGAATCTGAAAAGGATGAAGCCCTCATTGGGTTGGTTGCTGTTGAAGGACCTGCAGCTGAGGAAGATGAGGACTTTCCTGCAGCAAAGGTGGGCATCAGGGCCCCTCTATCACATTCAGACAGTGATATGGAGGAGGATGAAGATGTTACAGAATACATTGGCCTAATGGCCATAGCATCAGATGATGAAGATTGTCAGGACACACCTGACCAGGTACCTACTCCTCTCCTTTCCTCTAAGTATGAATCAATTGCAGAATCTGATGCACACTCATCAACTGATGATTATGATTCAGAATCTGAAGTAGATGTCAATCAATTGATTGACAAGTATGATGCTCTCTTGGAAGCTCTGAAAAGGAGCAAAAAGCTAGCCAAGAGGCAAGCCCAAGAGATAGATTCCCTTAAAATGGAAAAACAAGAATGCACTGAATCTTCTAACAAGATTAATCAGATGTATAGAGAAATTAGTCATCTGAAGGGGATAACTATCACCCATCTGAGCACCATATCCCTGAAGAACAAGGTCATCAAGGATCTTGAGGAGAATCTTGTGAAAGAAAGAAGCCTAGTTGCTCAATTCTCAAAGCCTAAATCTGTGCTCCCTATTATTGACTCCTTCTCTTCTCAATCCAACAAAAGAGGACTAGGATTCAATAAAATGGAAGCAGGAGAAGGGAGTGGAGAAAAGAGCAGGGGTAAGGCTAAGCCTCAAACCACCTTTCAAAAGGTATTACTTCCTTCCAACATGTATGACCATGAAAGCATGTATGGTCACTGGAAGAATGGAAGTACCTATAGGAAGGAAAATACTCATTCCCATAGTGGAAGAAAGGGAATGGGATTGAGTGCTATGAAGGCTCCCCATGAGGAAATTCAAATGGCCCAACATGGACCATTTGTATTTGGTACATCAACCTCATCATACAAGAATAAGAATGCAAGCTCTTCTAAATTTATTTCAGCTAAGAACATGACAGCTATCAAATCTGTTGACAAAGCTTGTTGCTCAGTGTCAGATGCCATCAGATCTTGTATGGGTGCCAAGCCAAAGCAAGCTGATGCCATTAGGACAAAGAGCATCCAGACAACACATAGATTGACATACAGTCAAATCATTATTGAGAGAAACAGGAAGACTTCATGAATGTTGGTGCTGTGGTAAAGTGGGACACTTTGCCATAGACTGTTGGCATAATCCTAATGTACCATGTGCAAAGATGAGCCTTCCTGCAAATGGTGCAGCTAGTGTAAGGTCATTTTAACATGCTCACAAGAACCTAGGACCCAAGTCACCTTGGGTTCCTAAGAGATATTAAATCTGTTTTGCAGGGAAGTCCATTTAGCCAATAAAAAACAAACAAGGCTAATGGACAATAAGTGCTCCAGGCTCAACTCTGGACTAAGAAAAACCTCATCACATGTCAAGATGCACTGATCAAGGGGGAGCTAAAAGATAGTTCAAGTACTAACCTCAACCAAATTTGGCACTTGGACAGTGGGTGCTCAAGGCACATGACAGGAAGGAGGTTGACATCATGGTGCAGCAATAAGCAGACCAGTGTGGCCATATCCTCTCATGGGTCTGAATACTTTACTGCAGGAAGCTATTGTGCACAACCATTGTGAATTCAACATCAATTAGAGGACTACAACCTTAAGGTAAGTAACTCTCCTCCTTATTGATTTTAAAGTAGGATGATCAGCTTAACTAGTACAATCTGTTTCAGCTAAGCTTCAGGTTGCACTTAGAAAGCTGGGAAAAATCTGTGTTCGATAAACTCTTGCCTGGGTTCGACGAACGTCGAGCTTGAGTTCGACGAACTCAGGTCTGAGTTCGACGAACTCAACACTATGATGTAGTTCAGATGAACTAAGCCTTGTGTTCGATGAACTTCTGTCTGAGTTCGACGAACTAAGCTCTGAGTTCGACGAACTCAGCCATATGATGTCATTTCATTTACACTTACAATCATAAGATCAATATAAATGCTCCAAATGAGGGGGAGCTAGAAAGGGTTATTCAAAATGAACAAGAACAGCTAATAAAGCTAATAGTTCTCACATTGAGGGGGAGCAAGTTCCTGCTCAGGTTGAGGGGGAGATGGCCAATGATAAGAGAGTCATAGAAGATGAAGGATGACCTAAAGTGGGATTTGGAAAATGCTTTCTAAACCCTCTCAGGGTATGTAGCTGCTGCCTCCCAATCCCTAAAGGTAAAATAGATGAAAAAATCAGAAAGGGGGAGATGGCCAATGCTAAGACCAACTCAGAGTTAGCTTTGAGTACAAGGATTGTCCTCTGAGTTAGTCAAAGCTTAATATAATCTGTCTTGATAGAATGTTTAAATAATCTTATCTTCTAGAAGCAATGTTATCATGAATGCTATATAGATCATTTTCATGATAGTTTTTTGGCTATGTACCTTAGCATTGAGAATGTTCTACCTTCTTCAAATAGGGGGAGATTGTTGGGAAAATTACCCTCAATGTTCCTTTGATTTGAAGAGGCACCACTCACAATGCTAAATACAAGATGTATTTGATAAAGCCATATTTTTGTAAGATATACAGGCTCAGGTAACTCAAGAGATAGGGCCAATCATGCCCTTAGATCAGGAGAAATCAACTCCTAAGAGATGAAGAGGTGTCACAGCTGAACCGCTGAGACGAGGATAGGTGCCACTGAGAAAGTCTTACTATCTCAGCTGAACCGCTGAGACAAGACCAGGAGCCGCTGAGAAGGCATCTGGGCAAGCTGAGCTGCAGATAGAAGAAACCGCTGAGACAACTGTCTGTCTCAGCGGATCCGCTGAGATGGGAAAGAAGCAACAAAAATCCGCTGAGACTTGGGAAGTTTGTCGAATGCTGAGACTTGGCGCGTTCGTCGAATGAAGAATGCAGTTCGTCGAACGAAGAATGAAGTTCGTCGAACGCTGAGATGAGACAGAAGCAAAAGCTGAGACTTGGCGTGTTCGTCGAACGAAGAATGAAGTTCGTCGAACGCAGAGACGAGACAGAAGCAAACGCTGAGACTTGGCGTGTTTGTCGAACGAAGAATGAAGTTCGTCGAACGCAGAGACGGGACAGAAGCAAACACTGAGACTTGGCGTGTTCATCGAACGAAGAATGAAGTTCGTCGAACGCAGAGACGGGATAGAAGCAAGCGCTAAGACTTGACGAGTTCGTCGAACTAAGAATGATGTTCGTCGAACGCAGAATGCAGTTCGTCGAACGCAGAAACTTCTCTGCAGATCGACAGAATCCGCTGAGAAGAGGAAGTCATATCAGCCCAACCGCTGGGATAGTTCAAACATGACATGGCGGGTTCTGCCCTTGGCGCAGGCTGCAGAAAGGCATTGTGGGGTCCACCAATCACTCCCATATCTGTCAGAAGGATGGCTGAGAGCCGTTGAAGATCGGGGATGTATAAAAAGGATAACTTAGGGTTGAGCAAACACCTCGTCGAGTTCTCCAGCATGCGAAATTGAGAACATAATTGTTCTAATGTTTGCAGCCAACAACTGAACACACACTAGGATGCAAGGAGAAAAGAGATAGCTCATCTTGATTCATCTCAAGATAGAGCAAGTAGATCCATTCCTTCATATGAAGTGCTGATCAAGAAGAACAAGTTGGAGCTGCTCTTCTACTCTCTGGTTCTAGTCTGCAATAGCAGCTGACAAGAAGAAGAAGAACAAGACTGAGCAAGTAGATCCAGTCCTTCATCTGAAGTGCTGATCAAGTAGAATCAAGATTGGAGCTGTAATTCTCCTCTCTGATTCAAGTCTACAACAACAGCTGAAAAGAAGAAGAAGAACATGCTTGATCTTTTCTTCTTTCATTCTGTAAACCTCATTTATGAGCATTTGGGTTCTGAGTTTGTAGGGCTTTATTGCCTGAGTTGTAGAGCTGAGAAGTCAGCTTGAGGTAGGATCTGTGTGATCTGAGGTAGGGCTGATTTGCCTGAGTTGTAGAGCTAAGAGGTCAGCTTGAGGTAGGACCAGGAGGTGGTCTGAGCTGTAGGAGGTGGATTCCTCTGAGGTAGGGCTGCTGTGCCTGAGGTAGGGTTTGGGAAAACCTGAAATCCTGAGGGATCTGTGTTGTAAGCTCTTGGAGCTGAGTTGGAGAAGTTGGCTTTGTCTAACACACTGTTAGAAAGGTGAAGGGGGAAAGAGGACTACTCAAGACACCCTGTCTTGAGGAACCTCTATAAATGCTTGTGTGTTTTCTGTGTGCTTGATTAATTATTAACACTAAACCAGAAAATAGCTAGGCTAAGTAGGGTAAAATAAAAAAAACTTATTCACCCTACAAACTTACAAGAACGTACAAGAACGTTGGCTTAGGGTTAAGGCGAAGGATGAGTCATAAAACACCTAGGTTATAAACAGTAATAAGTAGAGTGGGTCTTAGAATGGGGTAGCCACCAATAAAAGTAATTGGCTGGGAATGGGGGATTTGGGTTTCAGCCCATTGCATTCCCTAGTACCACTGCGAGCCCTTCACCGGGTAAACCACGGGAAGTCCAGGACTCACCCTAAACTTCTAAGTATACAATAATTAGACAAGATTAATCCAACTAAATGAATAAGAGATACGGTAAACTTCATCCCGAGTTAATGGATAGGAAGTGGTATATCAGGATGAGATGGTCCTGCGAGCTGGAGGCTCGGGAGGTTGAATATCAGGACGGGTTAGTCCCGCGAGCTGAAGGCTTGGGTGGTGATAAATTGCATGTGCATAAGAACAAATTAGTGTTGGGTCTTCGGTACAGGACCGGTCGTCACACCGATGACAGTACGTTGACTTAGGTGAGTGTGAGGGTTTGAGGGGCCAGTAGGTTGTTTATACTGCGGTCTGGAGGATGATCCCCAAAAACGCACACTTGACCTCAAAGACTGATGGTTATCAGCAAAGAGTACACAAGACTCTAGAGTACACCTAGGACGTGTACAGAGGCGTACGGGGGGTCTAGGCCTGGTAGTGTATACCCACCTAGGAAGTGGAGTTGCCTGCTCCACTGCTGCCGTAACCACAACGGTGGTACCAGAGAGTGAAGCTAGCTCCAAAAATTGGGAACTAAAGGTCTGTGATCACAAAGTCTTGTGGGTGAGTTGCACTTGTATGAATCATATCATGGCATGCATATCATATCATTCATAAACCTAGAACTTAATTTGCAGACCCTTATCATATAATTTAGTATGGGCTCTTTTATATGATAAGTTATAATTCCAGAAATCTTAACTTATAAGTTCGTATGAACATTCATATAAGTTAAGGTACTCATGTGATGGTAGTGTAGAATTATTTACTTGTTTGCTCTACTTGCTCGCACTACTTACTACTTACTTCTTTTACTGCTCTTTACTACTTACTCTTTTTACTGCTCTTTACTCTTACTTGTTTATACTGCTAGAGTGGTGCTTGCCTATATATATATATATACTTGCTAGCTTAGATTTCCCTATCACCTATTTTTTGTTTACTCCACTTTGTTGTCCTCCGCTTCTTCCTCCCGCTCAGTGCTTAGGAGTCGCGGGGGGAGGCGGGCACAAAATCGGCTTAGTCTTTATGACTAACGGTCGGTTGTGACCGTAGGAGTTCGAGGAGTTGGAGCACCAGCACGACCAGACAGGACATGATGGCAAGATTTGAGGAGCAGATGTCGCGCATTACTTCTACCACAAGACAGGTGTGTGAAGATTTGAGAGATTGTTTAGCTTTCGCATAGATGTAGAGTGAGAGAGTGAGATTTTGCTCTACTTTGGATTTGTACCGAGCATAAACCTTTTTACTCTTTCATTTATTGTACTCATTGATGGACAGTTTACATTTGATATATATATACAGATGCGTGTGATTGTGGACTTGTTTACTTATTTTCTTCCTATTCTTGTTGGCCTAGTTGATCGTTTTTGCCGGCAGGATCGACGTCTTGCGGAGGCGGCTAACTCGCATATTAGTGTCACCGTAAGGCGGCGGTTCTGGGCATAAGATCCGGGAACTCTCCTGGTGCGGGAGGGGGAGGGGGTCTAACAGATCAATTGCTGATGAGAAGTAAAAGTACTCCATATTTAAGCGTGCTCGGGCTGGAGTAGTCACGGGATGGGTGACCTCCTGGGAAGTCCCTGCGTTGTCGCTTAACTAAACCATTCCTCCTGAAAAGGGGAACTGCGGTCTCCAAAAACCCACTGTGCCCTATGGTGGGACAGAGAGGGGTTGGGGTGCATGGGCTGCAACCCATTTGGTTAGGCTGAACCCTTCTGAGTTGGATGCTGGGGGTGACGGTGGTTGTCCTTGCAAGTTGTATGTTGGGGAGACCGTTACAAAAATGACCTCCTGGGAAGTCCCTGTGCTGCCGCTTAACTGAATCATTTCTCATGAAAAGGGGGGTTGCAGCCTCCAACAACCCACTGTGCCCAGTGGTGGGACAGGGATGGGTTGGGGTGCACGGTTTGCAGACCGGTTGAGGCTGAACCCTTTCGAGCTGGATGTCGGGGGTGTCGGCGGTCGTCCTTGTGAGCTGTATGCTGGGGAGACCATTACAAAAAGTGCAATCTTGGTGATAGGACTTTTTGTAACGGTCTCCCCAGCATACAACTTGCAAGGACAACCACCGTCACCCCCAGCATCCAGCTCAGAAGGGTTCAGCCTAACCAAATGGGTTGCAGCCCATGCACCCCAACCCCTCTCTGTCCCACCATAGGGCACAGTGGGTTGTTGGAGACCGCAGTCCCCCTTTTCACGAGGAATGGTTCAGTTAAGCGACAGCGCAGGGACTTCCCAGGAGGTCACCCATCCCGTGACTACTCCAGCCCGAGCACGCTTAACTATTAAGTTCTTCCACTCCTCATCACCAATTGATCTGCATGTCAATTGGTGATGAGGAGTGGAAGAACTTAATAGTTAAGTGTGCTCGGGCTGGAGTAGTCACGTGATGGGTGACCTCTTGGGAAGTCCCTGCGCTGCCGCTTAACTGAACCATTCCTCATGAAAAGGGGGACTGCGGTCTCCAACAACCCACTGTGCCCTATGGTGGGACAGAGAGGGGTTGGGGTGCATGGGCTGCAACCCATATGGTTAGGTTGAACCCTTTCGAGCTGGATGCTGGGGGTGCCGACGGTCGTCCTTGCGAGCTGTATGCTGGGGAGACCGTTACAGGAAGAGCTTGTTGTAAAGGGTTACACAGATGCTAGCTTCCAGACTGATAGGGACGACTCAAAGTCTCAATTAGGTTTTGTTTTTGCCTGAATGGAGGAGTTGTAAGCTGGAAGAGTTCCAAGCAAGTGATAGTTGCTGATTCTACGATTGAGGCCAAGTATATCGATGTTGCAAATGTGTCGAAGGAGGCTGTGTAGATTAGGAAATTCATCAGCAAGCTTGATGTAGTTCCTAGCATTGTTGATCCCACTACTGTGACAACAACGGTGCTATTGTACAAGCTAAGGAACCTAGATCTTATCAGCGCTCCAAGCACATACTTCGGCGGTTCCATCTTATTCGAGAGATTGTCAGTCGAGGAGATGTGAGCATATGCAGAGTACCGACTAAAGAGAATATTGTGGATCCACTGACGAAGTACTTTACACGGAGAAAGCATGATTGTCATACTTGATCAATGGGTATTAGATACCTGAATGATCATCTCTAGTGGAAGTCTTATGGATTGTATTTGTGTAGGTTGTTATTCATGTGATGAATAGAGTATTTTCTATTTCATTTTACATTTATGGAAAATTCTTTTATTATGTCAACTGTTTCTATATGATAGATTAATTAGCATAATAAATGCCCTTAGAATGTTTGCTTCCATAGAAATTCAAATACGTGATTTGAATGTGAAGGACTATGTTTATAAGAAGCTTCATTCTTAAATGGTCCCTGGTCAATGTATCATCTTAGAAGCTAAGGGCGATGATGATACATTAATACTAGCATGTGCGTTGACTGGTGACCGATTCTCACAGGTCATGATATTGTGATAACAAGTCATCACATGGGTACTTGTTAGTGAACAAGTTGTACTGGATAGACCCACCATGAGACTACTTTGTGGATGTTATATGAACGTGTCACGAGTAGGACTCATATGACAATAGTGTTTATGGTTTGTTGACCTGAAGTCGCAACATTCATCAAGTGAGGAAGAGTGTACTTTAATGCCATCAAAAGTCTTCCTTGAAGAAGGTTGATGATAACGGTGGTTATTAGATATGTTATGATTCATTTGGGTGTTTGTGTGTGGACATATATGGGATTTGTCTTCCTATATGATAGGAATTACATCCATGAGCCCCTTGATGGAATGAGACTGATAAATGCATGGTCATGCTTGGTTGAGTCAATATATGATATTGAACTCACCAATTTCAAATAGTCTATTCTAGATCAGGAAACTAAGATTGAACAATTATGAGGGTGGCATTGTCCATGCCTCTAGTTCTATCTGTATGTAAGGGACAAAGGGACATGACAGCACTGGTACATTGGTGAAGATAGGCTTATTGAGTTATGAACTCTTATTGCTTGGGTTGCAATGATATATTGCTAGATGCCGCTCATTGTTTGTGAGGCTTTTGTCGATACTTTGGATCGAGTGGGAGACTGTTGGATTTTCCAATGTGATCTCAAAGCAATCAAGTAGTTAGTCTTACTGTCAACGCAATATGAGTCTATAGGGTCGCACATAAGAGTGTTGAGAAGTTGGATGAAGGATTGTGATGGCCTTACTCATATTGGATATGAGTGGAGAACCAATCCTGTGAGTAATTGGAGTTGCGTCGAGAATGTCTCAACTGGAAAAGATGAACACGAAGAATTGTCGAGAGTGTCTCGACAATTGCATTATACTCGACGAACCGTCAAGAATGTCTCGACGACATATGTGTTAATTCGTCTCGTCGAATTCGCTAAAATGTCTCGATGAATTAGATGTACTCGGCGAATCGTCGAGATTGTCTCGACGGAACACGTCTTAGTTCGTCACTACAAATTGTCGAAATGTCTCGATGACGTATGTGTTAATTCGTCTCGTCGAATTTTCCAAAATGTCTCGGCGAATTAGAGGTACTTGACGAATCGTCGAGATTGTCTCGACGGAACACGTCTTAGTTCGTCACAACGAATTGTCAAAATGTCTCGACAACATGTGTTAATTTATCTCGTCAAATTCGCTGAAATATCTCGACGAATTAGATGCACTCAACGAATTGTCGAGATTGTCTCGATGGAACACGTCTTAGTTCATCACGACGAATCGTCGAAATGTTTCGATGAATTTCTAGTACACGACGAATTTGTTCATTTATTCCAATTGTGTATTGGGTCTGCGGATAGCCTTTTTTATGTCTTGGGTATATAATAGGAAGCGATGAAGCGATTAGGTCAGAGGTATTTGACTACAACAAAAGTCGATCTATTCGTCTTCCCGAGAACGAGTGAAAGTCGCGAAGTTCCTTCCGCATTCTGCATGGTCAAGTTGTCGTCGCCACCTCTCCCTATCGTCGGATCTAATAGTCTATGGGAGACGTAGAGCTTTCTCCATACCAGCTCTTGTTGGACAAGAGTCGTGGGGTTCTTTTTCACTTGTGAGGACTTCTATAGAGGCGTCGATCGATTTTTGTGCTTGGAACTCAGAGTTTGTCTTCCGGATCAGATCTTGTAGCATCTTGGTTTAGTGTTGACTCAATCCCTTTCAGGTATATTGCAATGCGTTGCTTTATCTATTTCTTGATTCATGAAATCACAAGATCCGTTAACTCTTTTGGGTTGTTCTTGTTCTATTATTCCACTGCACACATGGGATGTGTTATTTCCACCTATTAGATAAAACCCAACATACTCTGCCCTGGATGATCTAGTGGAAAGATTGACTACTTAGGATAGAACTGGAAGTGCTACTATTGGAGAAGTGGGCACTTCAGGAAGATGTTGAAAGAGAAGCTGAGAAGAGTGCTGGAAATGAGACAGAGAAGGATGGTGGTGAAGGATCCAAGAAAGTGAATGGGGGAGAGCTTGTAAAGCACCAAAAAATATTTCTCACTAGACTTGAACTGGTGTTACTCAAAGGCAAGGAAGTTGTGTCAGATGAATAAGAAAGGCTAATAGATTCTCCTGGTTTTCAGTTTATTGATTGTGATTCTGAAAGTGTCTCCAGGAAATTTTACTGCCCCTGAAGATATTGTTGCTGAACCATCCAATGCACAATTAGGATCCTTGTTTAACATGTTGTCAGCACTGCTAGATGTGCAAAGAATATAGATGGAAGAATTTGTTTTGAAGACAGATGAAGGGTTGAGGAAGGAGCTGAAGGATGAGCTCCAAGTTATCAAAGATGATATGCATTATCTCAATACTCAACAAACTCACTTTCTACACCTGGCGGCTCCAGCTATGGACATTATTGCTGATCAGCTGAATGTAGCTCCTCAGACAAACCTCCAAGTTATTGAAAATCAGGTAGGCATGTCAGGAAATATGCAAGAAGCCTTTCAACAGGTCACAAACTTCATGGATCAAGATAGAAAGATTATAGTTGGCAGAATGGACTTTGATACATAAATGTTAGATGATCATCTGCTATAACTCCGAAATTATCTTCTTCAGGCTGAACATAATATTCATGAGAGAATCAACTTGGTGCAATTTACCATAGAGGATCACAATGCATAAGAAGTCATAAAGGGGGTGAAGGTTGTGATAAATGCAGGCTCCCATTAGACAATGTGGAGAGTTGATCAGGTTAAGCAAGCCATGAAAATTCACACCTCTATGTATGATATGGAAGAACCTTCTGAGACTACTTCTTCATAAAAAAATATTGTTGAAATTGGAGATTCTTCAACCTCCAGGAAGAGGAAGAGAATAGAAAGCAGAGAGTACAGGGAAAGAAGTTTGAGATAGTTGAGCTAGATACTCAGTTCAGCATATGGAGTCCTGCTTCTAGAAATCTCATTACATAGGCATGGATTGAATTTGGATATCCCAAGGCTGGTTCAAAAAGAGTCTATTACTCTATTGATTGGCAAATCCATATAAGATTAGAGGAGAAGAGAAGAAATCATAAACTAATTTTTTTCTCATAGTCCTCCTCCTTCTCCTAAGAGGATCCCAAAGCTAAGGAGTTTCTATGAAAGACGAATGAGGAAAGGAAAAGGCAGTAGCAACAGGAGCTAGAAGGATCAGATATCTTAGGATGTTTGTCTTGAGATTAGATAGGGCAAATGACTTTGTTGATTTTATATAAGACATTATCTTTCATTTATACAATGTTGGTGGTTGAATCTTTGTGTCTTATTTAACTTTCTTAATTTAATTCTACTTGTTATATGGCATTTATCATTGAGGTGAGCTATGACTTCTTCAAATAAGGGAAGATTGTTAGAAACAGTGCCCATCAATGTTCCTGATTTGAAGAAGTGCTTAGGTCAATGATAAAAGTACTATGTATTTGATGTTCTATCTTATTTATGAATACAGTGTATAGTTAGTATGTCCAGTGCTTTTCAAATCTCTCTAAGTCCAAAATCGTTGAGAAGGACTGGACATCGTTGAAAAAGTATAAGACTTTCGTTGAAAAGGCTGCTTTGTAGAGATACTTTTGGAGTTAGAAGTGGAATTCAGACTAAGTTAAATATCGCCGTGTATATAACACTCACACGACGATATCATCTTGATCACTCGTGAAAGGCAGCAGAAGAAGTCAGTTAAGATTCGTCATGCCTGACAGAAGATCACGACGATATCGTCATGTCAACTAGGTACACACGATGATATCGTTGAAAGAACTCAAAGAAGAATCAGCTAAGTTATATATCGTCGAGAAACCTACAATTGAAAATTTGAGAAGAACTGAAGAGTTGTCTAAGTCCAAGATGGATCGCTGAAATGACAAGTTTTGTCGTTGAGATATTGTTCATATCGTTGAAACAGACCAAGATTTTTTGAAATGCAATGTCTGCATTTAATGTCGCCGTCTAAGGGTCCAATCAGGGGATGTCGTTAAGGAATGGGCTTCTGCCAATCAAGAGACCTCATAATAGACCATTATACATCCATGTCATATATAATGATAAGATGTTTACCCTAAAACACAGGACTAACGAATGGAAATATTATAAAGCCAATCAGTACGGCTGAAGGAACATTTTAGAGAACAAACTTCCTGCGCTCTCAGTTCTCCAAGGTTCAGTTATGCACCATCGACTGATAAGTATTGTTCCAGATTGAAGATGATGATCAAAGAGAAGCTACCGTGCATCAGTTTCTAGTTCTTCAAAGCCTTCTCTTCAGATCCAAAGGTCGTATGCTTCAGGCCTCCGAAGACTCTCCAGGCTATTTCTATTCTTTGAGTTCTTCTATTTTGTAAACTCATTACATTCTCTGTAGGACACTTTTGAGTTTTAGTTGTAGGGTTCTGTGTGAACCTGAGATAGGGTCTGATATAGATCTGAGCTGTATGGCATATTGTGTCTGAGCTGTAGAGTTCCAGGAACCTGAGGTAAGATCCTAAGTGGATCTGAGTGTAGGGCCAGTTGTGCCTAAGATGTAGAATTCCAAGAACCTGAGGTAGGATCCTAAGTTAATCTGAGTTGTAGGGCCTGTTGTGCCTGAGTTGTAGGATCTGTGGAGGAGATCTGAGAAATTGGAGGAGTTTATCTAAGCTGGCTGCTTGCTAGATAGGTGTTGGGGGAAAGTGGATGTACCCACCTTTGGGGAACCGCTATAAATCTTGTGTCTCTGTGTGCTGAGTTTTGTGACTGTATTTTTTGCAGTGGTTAATTTTAATAGCTATAAGTTTAATTTTAAAAATAGTCACATCACATATTCTCCCCCCCCCCCCCTCTAGGTGATAGTTCCATAAACAACACTTTTCCTGCAGGTATAGTGGTTGTGGTTTTTTTCCCGTGCGCCTCGATCATTTTCTAAGGAGTAGGTCACTGGTCATGCATTTTTCTTCACACACAGGATGTAACGCCCCGACTCAATTGGTGATGAGGAGTGGTTTGAAAACTCCTTATCAAGGAAGTTGCGGGTTCAAGACCCGGCCTCAACAATGCGCCGTTGTTGAGAAATAGTGGCGCGGAGAGGCTTTGGGGTGCTTGGGCTGCAGCCCGGTAGCGTGCCTACGTGGCCCCTAAGGGGGAGGGTCGAGGCATTACAAGGAAAGTGGCCCCCTCTGCGCATGACCACTGGTCGTGCATGGTCATTTGCATGATTTTGGCTTTATCTCCCCTCGATCGACTTGATGTGTCCACTACACATGCATTTTTCCTTCGTGCACGAGTAGTGTCACCTCGACGCACGACCACTGGCGTGCATGGTTATTCGTATAAAAATGACTCGAGGATCGCACGAGTGTACGCACGAGGATAAGCGTACGACCACTGGTCTTTTGAGGTCAGGGTTTTTCCCCTCAAAATCTCAAATTTTCTCGCCAGTCTAGGTTCATTCTCGCACGAGTAGAGGACTTTCCTTCGTGCACGACCAATGGTCGTGCGCCTACTCGTGCTCTTTCATTATTTATGCTGCCTATAAATAGTCTATTTCACGATTTCTTTTGGTTGCTTCGTTTTATTCCGTCTTTTTCATCGTTGTTTAGTCGTTTTTCGCCCCTTCCAAGTAGGGCTCTCCCCTAGGCTCCTCTGCATCACCCAAGCTTCAAAGAGTAAGAATTCCTCCAAGGATTCAAGCTATATTAAAGGTGATTTTCTGGATTTCGACGTGATCACTGCAAAACCACCGAGAAGATGGGTGAGAGGTAGTGACAGCCAATGATCGTGCTAGGAGTCTTACTACCTCCTTCACTTCCGAGAAAGAGACTCGGGCAGCGTTTGTATTGCTTTCCTATTTATCATCCAATTTAGGTTTGCCCTTTTTTGGTTTTCTTCATATATAGTGATGGTGGAGTTTATATGAACATAATGTGCACTAATATTTATTTATATGTGTTTGTTCTTAATTACAAATCATTATTGTTATGTTCATGTGTCTTTGCTTGGAGGTGGTGTTGTGTTGATGTGCTTATGTTGTGTGTTGCTACGACAACGAGCAAAGTGGAGGCTTGCGACTAGCGGAAGCTTGCGAGGCGCAGAAGTGCGAAGCGGAGGAAGGAGACCCGCTGGAGTGCGATGCCAAGGTCGACGACCCACAGAAGAGCAGAGCGGTGTCGATGACCCGCGTAGTTAATTAGATTACTTTTATTGCATTTAGTTGTTAGTTCAAAATCACCCCCTCCCCCTTGCGTAAAACACCGACATAAAAAGACTTTTATCTCAAGTCTCGCCTCAATAGATTACTCCACCCCGCCGTGTTCCACGTGATATTCAACACTCGAGGATTTATTCCCATTTTATTATTACTTGACAATGAGCGGTTCACGACTGTTTGCACCACAGTCTCGCTCCCGCCTATAGCGGTGTGTCAAAATTTCACGTCAGGCTCCGCTAGGGTGAGGGATTGCGACCCAGGTGCAGATTTTCTTCTTTTACTTTACTTAGTAGGGGCCACCCGCCTCCAATTGGACAGGGTGTCTATTTCCCTAGGTTCATTGCGAACCACCTGGTCGATTGTGTCTGTCCCCGACATAAATATCTTTAGTGGTCCGACATGTGAGTCTGAATTTACGCATGTTGTGTGAAGCCTACCCGTGGTGATAAGCCCAGATCGGTGATATAATGTGATGTGCATTGTGATTAACCCTAGATGCGCTAATGGGAATGTCATGTGCTATTCGTCGTAGTGTTTGGGAGAATTTGTGGGCTTTTTTTGTGGAGGCCCCATTCCTAGGAGGCCAGGAGGGCTTGTGTTGGTCTTGGTAAAATGATGAGTTTTGAGGGCTTTCGTAGGACGGGCGAGTTTCTCGTCCCCTTGTAGTTGCGTTTACGAGCGTTCTTAACTTTCGATGTGTTTCCCATATATGTAGAGCCGCGTAAGGCTACACTTGGAATCTACGTTGGAAGGCATGGGTGTGAGTACCCCTTCGTTATTACGTTGAAAGGCGTGGGTGATGAGTCCCCCTTCATTGTTACATTGGAAGGCGTGGGTGATGAGTCCCCCTTCATTGTTATGTTGGAAATCTTGGGTGATGAGTCCCCCTTCGTTGTTACGTTGGAAGGCATGGGTTATGAGCCCCCCTTCATTGTTACGTTGGAAGGAGTGGGTTACGAGTCTCTCTTCATTGTTACATTTGAGGGCGTGAGATTATGACTTCCCCTCTGTTGCTACATTCGAGGACGCATGTTAAGATGGCCCCCCTATCACGCTTGCTTTGATGGTTGTAGGTTTGGCCCTTATATTGCTACGTTTGAGAGCGTGTGGTAAACTAGACATTTGTCACTCCTTGTAGGGCTGTTGTAGGCTGTCTCTGCTATCGCTATGATTGTTGACGAAATATAATCTGATGCCTCGTGTCGTGGTTGTACTGTTGTGCTTATCTTTAGACCTTAGATTTATGTTTCCAGTGTGTCCATGACACGTGCTTAATGGTTTGGAAGGTAACGCTTAGTGTGCCCCTTTGTTCTTCGCTTTGCATGTTTTTGTATTTCGTGCATACTTGTAGGAGAGTGATGTACTCACCCCGGAGTCCGCCAGGATAGCTGGGGAAGGGGTCGTTACGTTGTGTTGTTCAGCCCTATGCTGACCTTCGTTTGCCACCCATTTGTTCTTGGTTTCATGTGGCGTAGTTCGTAGTGGTGTGTAATGGGCCGGAGCACAATTGAAGCTGAGGAGCTGGAGATCTCTTCTCACTGTTATTGGCTTTTTCTTGAGTTTTACTTTTATTCTATTTGAAAGTCATGTAAGACTTTAAGGCCGAGTTCTTCATTTTCAGTATTTTTCATTCTTAATAGTTGTGAACGAATATTCGAGCCTCTTTGTTTTGGGCTTTTGTTTAGCTTTTTTTCGTTTACTTTGAGATGTTTCAGTAAGTTTTCTTAGGTCAATTATTAGCATTTTAGGCTTGTGAATTTTTTATGTCATGGGGCCCCGACCGGACCCATGCTATATACTATTTGTATTTTTGTTAGCATTTGGGAGAGCTTATTGGCGCCAGTGGGGAAGCTACAAACCACTATTTAGACCAAACACTGTGTTTGGTTACACACAACAGTATAAAGATGTTTCTAAAATAAGCTGAAATTAGTGCAATCCCTAATCGCAGTCATATACTCCAGTTCGACCGCACCTCTCCGCGCCACAACATCGATTCATCTCTCTTGATAACTCATGCTACCTCTGCTACCGATTTCCCGTCGATTCCGACGACCACTCCTTCGTTGTTGAAGGCTCTCTGATCTTCAGACCCCCTCGCCAAAATCGAAGTAGCTCCTAATCAACGAGACCTCGCGCGATTCCGTCGGCCACTCCTCTATTTGTTGCATCGTCTCTTTGTGAACCCCTCTCCGATCCTCCAACTCTCGCCTATCTTCCAGAACCCCTCTTCAACAGGTATAACTCCACAACCCCTCCTTTTGATGTGCTGTGTTATGCTGGTTATGCCTGCATGTTTTTCCTTTTGTTGCATCATCAGTGGTTGATGCTTTATGTTGTGCTTGCTATACTTGCTTAAAAACTTTTCAATGTTTTGTAGTTTATAGTCACAAATCATGCTTTATGTTGTGATTGTTATGCTTGCGTATTTCTCTTTTTGTGCATCATCAGTAGTCAATATCTGGAACTGTTTTTGACAAAAATTTGAAAAAAAAAACCACCTAATAAAATTTTATTTTTACTAAACAGATTTTTGAAAACTCCTTCTTGAAGAGTACTGCAAACTTCATTACATTCAAATAGTTTTATAAAAAACACTGTTTTTATGAAACAACTCTTTCTTCAAACTTCATTCCAATCAGCCACTTTTCCATCAGCATCAGTCGAAACAAATACACCCTAAATAAGTACATGATGCTTTGGTCTGAATACGAGTGTGTCGTTGTCGTGGATATTTTTTCTTAATAGTGATTAATGGGTTGTCATCTATTATGTAGAGAAACTCGAGCTGCGATTAGCCAAACACCCAACTCCTCCACTAAGACGACGGGGTCATGGGGAAGAAAGTAGGTCAAACCCACTATCCCCTCGCACAACCGCAACCACGCAACCGCAACCACGCACAGTCGCGCGCAACGCCACGCCCAAACACGCACGCGCGACCGCGCACACGACCACGTCAAGGTCGCACACATCCACATGCGCACTACCGCACGCGGTACCGCGCAACTGCGCGCGTGCGTGCGGCCTGCGCGCTAGCACGCGGCCTGCGCACTAGCACGCGCGATAGCCCGCGCACGCGGCCCCCACGCCTGCGCGCGCGCGCTGGCCCGCGCGCTAGCGCGCGCCCGCGTGCCCTGCACACGCGCGTGCGGACCGCGCGCCTGCGCGCTAGCGCGCGCCGTGCGCGCTAGTGCGCGCGGCCTGCCGGGCGATCTCCCTCGGCACCCCCGCCGCTCCTTTGCGTCGTCCTCGCACGACTCCGATCGTGCTTTTACAGCGCTCTCGCTCAACGCGCACTTAGCACCGCTAAGTCCGTAGCGTGCCTTTGATCCACGCGCACTTGAACGTTGCAAATTAAGTTCATAGTGCGCGTAGTTGCTAACTCCACTTTCCCTCTTAAGACTGCAGGATTTGCACATTGCAATCAGGAAAATACCAAGGAAGCTGCACGAAATGCCCGAAATGCCCGAACTGACCGGGGGGCAAAATCGTCATATTCAGAAAGTGGCGATCCGTGTGTACTCGATCAGCGGTCGAGATCGGCCCGTCAGGTGGTTACGGTGGTTACAACGGCAAAATTATCGGGTCGCCCCCGGCCGAATCTATAAAAGGGACCCAGAATCCTCATTTGAAGGGATCTGACTTTTGGCATCCGAGAGAGCTCCTTGAAGAATTCCTTCGAAGACCTCCTTCGCGGATTCGACGATCTCCCTCGCGGTTCGAAGATCTCCTTCGTGACTCGAAGATCTCCTTCGTCACTTGAAGATCTTCTTCGGACTTTGAAGGCTTCCTGAAACACCAAGACACTTATCTTTTCTGAGAGGTGGTCTGTCACCCTCGGAGAATTTTCTTCAATTGCAATTGTAACAAGAAGCGTCCTGCCGCTCTCTATTCTTATAACTTCGCTTGTAACACTCTAATACTTAGTGAAATTTGGCTGGCACAGATCCGGCCACGTGGTTTTTTACCATTTCCAAGTTTTCCACGCTAAAAACGTTCTCTTGCCACCTGTTTGTTCTCTCTGTGACTGTTTGTGCATTCGGCCCACTCTCGGGCTAAGACGGTTCAATTCGCCCGGTCTAGAAGAGCGTCGAGTGACCCGCAACAGTTTGGCGCCGACTGTGGGAAAGGTGTTCCCCAATCTCTACAAAGACTTACCAAAGACAGTATTCGCTTCATAGAAATACTTGTGGCTAACAGCGATGGCAAGAAGAAGTGCTCGCACCACCGATGGTTCCATCCCAGAAGGACGCATCGACCCCGCTCCCTCTCATTCACTCATCAACGCACCTCCCGCCGAAGAGCCAGCGTTAGCACCCGTTGCCGAGCTAGAGGGGCGCATGCGCCAGATGGAGGAGCAGCAAACTGAAATGCTGGCTCTCCTCAGAAACCTCGGAGCTCCGCAAGCTCCCGTTCCGCCCATCGCACCAGTCATCCCTCCCCCCTTGATCCCGAATCAAGATCCATTGGTGGAAGCCTCTCAAGAGGTAGACACCTACGAAGAGGAATACTCAGATGTTGCCAGCTCCGCGCATCCGGTCCGCCCCGCCAGGGGCGCTAGAAGAGAACCCCTCCACCGTCAGCATGGAGGGGTAGGAGTCGATCAAGCCATAGGAAGGCCCACTCGCGAGGAAATCCGCGATGTGATTTCCGAAGAGTATGGACAGGCCGGACGCAGGGGCATCTTCGCCCGCCGCCCCCTACGTCGTGGCTCCCCGCTGGTACAACAAATCCTGGACCATCCGATCCCGCATGGTTTCAAGCTTCCCAACATCGAGACATTTGATGGGATGGACGATCCCCTGGAGCACGTCAACTATTTTACCACCATTATGTGGATCTACAACGCCGCTGATCAGCTCCTCTGCCAAGTGTTTCCGGCAACACTCAGGGGGCACGCGCGCACTTGGTTTCATTCCCTGCGGGATGGATCCGTCAACAACTTCACCGAGCTCGCACAGCAGTTTACAGACCAGTTCGTCGCTAACCGAAGAATCGTTCGAGACCCCTCACATCTTTCAGGGATTCGCCAGAACGAAGGAGAGACCCTCAAAGACTTTTTTTCGTCGCTTCACGGCTGAGGCGCGACAAATCCCAGGGGTTGATCCCGAACTTCTGCGCGGCGTTTTCCTGGGGGGACTCTGCCCAAGCGGATTTTACTCCGCTCTAATGAGGGAAACATTACCAAGCTATCCAGATATGGTGCACCGAGTGGAGGCACAGATAGCGGCAGACGAAGCGATCGAAGCTCACCGCCGACAATTCGAAGGGGTGGTAAAGAGGAAGAGAGAAGAGCCAGCCCCGAAATAGCAAGATGAGCGCCAAGGAAATTTACGTCAGCAAGACCGTTCTGGGAACAGGCCCCCCAGAACCTACCAAGAGTACGCACCGCTCAATACCTCCCGCACAAACGTACTCTATGCAATACATGATAACCCGACACTACAAAGGCCAAGAGAACTTCCCCAGGGCAGGGGAAATCAGTCAAAGTACTGCGAGTTCCACTGAGGTGCAGGACACGCCACCGAGGAATGCATCAAACTCAAAGATGAGATAGAGCGTCTCATTCGACAAGGTATCCTCGGAAGGTTCTTACAGGACCAGACGCAAAATCATCCCGCAAATAGAGAACAGCTGCCTGCTCGACAAGGCGCGCATGGCGACAGACAAGTAGTAGGGGTGGTGGAAACCATCTCAAGTGTTCCATTCCCCACCGTCAATTCCATTGCCCTGCCGGCAAAGACGATCAGCTTCGGAGATGAAGATTTAAAGGGACTGCTCATTCCGCACCAGGATCCATTGGTCGTCAGCACAGAGATCGGCAACCCCAACTTCCGCGTCAAACGGATACTGGTAGACAACGGCAGCTCCGTCAACGTCATGTTCATGACCGCTCTCCTCAGCATGTAGATCCTACCAGAAAGTTTCCAACCAGCTTCTGGACCAATCAATAGCTTCAACGACAGTCCTGTCCCGGTTAAAGGAACCATCACTCTCCTTGTTACCCTAGGAGATTTCCCTAGGAGGGCTACCCGCGACGTGCAGTTCGTGGTAATCGAGAAAGAATCGTCTTACAATGCGATTTTTGGTCGACCGTTGCAGGTCCGATTTGGAGCTATCCCGTCCATCCCACACCTCGCAATGAAGTTTGTCACCCCGGGAGGAATTTGAGTTGTCCGTGGAAACCAGGAAGCAGCACGCGCGTGCTATCTGCAGCAGATGGAGCCTGGACAAGGAGCCGCCCTGGCGCCACCACATCCAGAACTTGAAGCCCCAAAAGGAGCTAGGAATTGGGCAGAAATGTCTTACTATATTCCAAACTCGTCAAATTGTCTCTAAGAACTCTTGGCTGTAATAGTTATTCTAGACAAGTCGTAAGCCTGCGCTTACGCAAGAACTATTGTGTGTTAAATTTCGAAATGTTTTGTCTGCTTCGAGCACTGCTATTCAAACACAGTTAAGATCAACTGCAAGCAGCGCCAATTGTTATAATATCAACGACATCCCCCAAGTCGGTTAAGCGAACCTCCAACTACCCGACTTGAATCGCTCGTCATTCGCCAACGTAGTAGGTTCCGACACCACCTGGGTCTAGTCCTCTAAACCGCGTCGCCAGGGCCTGCCCCCTCGCGCTCGCAAACGGTTAGAAACATCTGCCCTTCACCGCTTCTATCAACGACATCCCCCAGGTCGGTTAAGCGAACCTCCCACTACCCGGCTCGAATCGCTCGCCATTCGCCCACGTAGTAGATTCCGACACCACCTGGGTCTCGTCCTCTAAATCGCGTCGCCAGGGCCTGCCCCCCTCGCATTCGCAAATGGTTCGAAGCGTCTGCCCTTCACCGATACTATCAACGACATCTCCCAGGTCGGTTAAGCGAACCTCCCACTACCCGGCTAGAATCGCTCGCCATTCGCCCACGTAGTAGTTTCCGACACCACCTGGGTCTCGTCCTCTAAACCGCGTCGCCAGGGCCTTCCCCCTCGCGCTCTTAAATGATTCGAAGCGTCTGCCCTTCACCACTTCTATCGACGACATCCCCCAGGTCGGTTAAGCGAACCTCCCACTACCCGGCTAGAATCGCTCGTCATTCGCCCACGTAGTAGGTTCCGACACCACCTGGGTCTCGTCCTCTAAACCGCGTCGCCAGGGCCTGCCCCCTCGCGCTCGCAAACGGTTCGAAGCGTCTGCCCTTCACCGATACTATCAACGACATCCCCAGGTCGGTAATGCGACCCCCCCCCCACCACCCCCCCCCCCTACTTGGCTCGAATCGCTCATCATTCGCCCACGTGGTATGTTCCAACACCATCTGGGTCTCGTCCTCTAAACGTCAACCCCGCGAGAGAAGAACATGGTTTGTCGAGCAAAACATTGGTTCAAACACCGAAAAAACTCCGCTACTATAAGAGCTGAAAGCAAGAACAGTTGTACAAACGGCGCAAACCGCCAACAACATTCAGCTCAGCAGCCCGCTCCGGCGAAGAATGGCGCTCCACCTCCGTCTTCAAAGACACCAACTCGGCCCCCAGACGAGTCACTGTAGCTCGCAAATCCTCCAACAAATGAGCCGAACCCCCTCACAAGGGCCTTCTCCGTACGAACCTCAGCACGGGACTCCTCCAGCTCCACCGCAACGCCCAGATCACACCAAGAGATTACAAAATCCTCGCACTTCCTTGAGCAATAGCAAAGAACTCCGAGGATTTGGGGGGCAATTGATGGGTTGTCATCTATTATGTAGAGAAACTCGAGCTGTGATTAGCCAAAAACCCAACTCTTCCACTAAGACGAGGGGGTCATGGGGAAGAAAGTGGGTCAAACCCACTATCTCCTCGCACAACCGCAACCACGCAACCGCAACCACGCCCAAACATGCACGCGCGACCGCGCACACGACCACGTCAAGGTCACACACATCCACATGCGTACTACCGCGCGCGGTACCGCCCGAAGACCGAACGCGCAAGCGGCCCGCACGCCTGCGCGCGCGCGCTCGCCTGCGCGCTAGCGCGCACTGGCCCGCGCGCCCCGCGCGCGAGAGCGCGCCCCGCGCGCTAGTGCGCGCGCGGCCCGCGTGCCTGCGCGCTAGCGCGCGCACGACCTGCCGGGCGATCTCCCTCGGCACCCCCGCCGCTCCTTTGCGTCGTCCTCGCACGACTCCGATCGTGCTTTTACGGCGCTCTCGCTCAACGCGCACTTAGCACCGCTAAGTCCGTAGCGTGCCTTTGATCCGCGCGCACTTGAACGTTGCAAATTAAGTTCATAGTGCGCGCAGTTGCTAACTCCATTTCCCTCTTAAGACTGCAAGATTTGCACATTGCAATCAGGAAAATACCAAGGAAGCTGCCCGAACTGCCCGAAATGCCCGAACTGACCGGAGGGCAAAATCGTCATATTCAGAAAGTGGCGATCCGTGTGTACTCGATCAGCGGTCGAGATCGGCCCGTCAGGTGGTTACGGTGGTTACAAAAGCAAAATTACCGGGTCGCCCCCGGCCGAATCTATAAAAGGAACCCAAAATCCTCATTTGAAGGGATCTGACTTTAGGCATCCGAGAGAGCTCTTTGAAGAATTCCTTCGAAGATCTCCTTCGCGGATTCGAAGATCTCCTTCGTGACTCGAAGATCTCATTCGTCACTTGAAGATCTTCTTCGGACTTTGAAGGCTTCCTGAAACACCAAGACACTTAGCTTTTCTGAGAGGTGGTCTGTCACTCTCGGAGAATTTTCTTCAATTGCAATTGTAACAAGAAGCGGCATGTCGCTCTCTATTCTTATAACTTCGCTTGTAACACTCTAATACTTAGTGAAATTTGGCTAGCACAGATCCGGCCACGTGGTTTTTTACCCTTTCCAGGTTTTCCACGCTAAAAACGTTCTCTTGCCACTTGTTTGTTCTCTCTGTGACTGTTTGCGCATTCGGCCCACTCTCGGGCTAAGACGGTTCAATTCGCCCGGTCTAGAAGAGCGTCGAGTGACCCACAACAGTGATCATATTGGCCAAGTATCTAAGCTTTATATTGACCTAGTAGTCAGTTAATTAAGGCCTTGAAATATATATATTAGTTCCCTACAAAGTTGTTGTCCTTAGTATATTCATGGTGAAATAGCGGAGTCGCCAATGCTAAATATATTCATGGTGATAAATTATGAAAATGTTTCCAAATGGCTTGTTTTGAATAAATTTGATCCATGACAATTAGTCACATTTATATATACACAAAATTCTTTACTTTAATCCATGACAATTAGTCACATTTATATATTATACAAGTAACATGGTAATTGGAGATGGATTCAGATTTCTGTATAGTCCCTCAAGTTAACAAAAAAATTTATTGCATCACATACCATTGGCAAAAAAATCATAAAATTGAAGAATAATTATAGTAAAATATTCATTTATTAAAAAAATGGTGAGGACATGTTAATGTGCACCATGTTGAGCACTTATTTAACAAAAAATTCTCTCCAATAGCTGGGCGTGATAGTTATTTTTTTAGGTAAACTTGCTGACTTTATTGAATAAATAACTGACTACCTTCTACCTAAGAACAAGTCATTAATATATATTAATGCTAATGCTCCGATCTTAGATATTTGAATATATTTGAGCTTCACGAAAAGTCTACTTGACCGGTTCCCTCAAAACAGTTCAATCGAATAAGAGATTTTTTTTCGCGAACTCGATCGGCTCGTCGATAGAATTCCAGCGGACTCATTCTCACGCAACTTCGAGTTCGTTTAGTCTCTCAATGGGACGCCTGAACGCCCGTGCGCCCATGCACGCAAGCCGCGTCTTGCTATGCGCGCCATGCACGCAAGCGTCGCGCGCGCGCCGTGCGCAAGGACCTCGCTTGCACGACCCTCTTGTCGCACGGCACTGAGTGTGGCGCGCACAGAATGCCGCACGACACTGCCGCACGGCAATTGCTGCGCCGGCCGCTCGACATTGCCGTGCAGGGGGGCATTCAAGCCCCCTCCCCTAGGGGGCGCTGACATTTGGGCGCTGACTTGGTGAGCGCTCAAAATGGGCGTTGGTATCAGCTTCCAAACTGGGCACTGAAATCAGCGCCCAGGGAGGCCGCACGCAGGAGTGCGCGCGAACCTTCGTGTGGGTGACTCTGCACGCGCCCTATCACGAGCCCCGCGCTCGTCTCCCTCACCGCGCTCGTCTCCCACCGCAGTGTTCGGCCTCTGACGCCTACGTCGCCTCCCTGACGCCTCCCGTCGCCTCCCTGACGCCTCCGACGCCTCCATCGCCTCGCGACGCTGTCGTCGCCTCCCTACGACGTCGTTGCCTCCCGACTATGGGAGTGCGAATAGTAAAATTCCCCATCATTGGGGTGCAGATAATAGAATCTCCCATCATTGGGGTGTGGATAGTACAATCCCCCATCATGGGGTTGTGGATAGTAAAATCTTCTATCATGAGGGTGTGGATAGCCTCACTCCCATCATGGGGATGCGGATAACTAGAGAGCTCCAGAGTCTTCCCTCGAAGATTACTCGAAGATCTCCGATGTTCGAAGATTGCTCGAAGATTTCTTTTAGAGCTTGAAGGTCTCCTTCGGTCTGTGAAGACAACTCGAATCCTTTGGCCTCTAAAGACAGCTGGAAGATCTCCTCCGGCCTCTGAAGACAGCTCGAAGATCTCCTTCGTCCTTTGAAAACGGCTCAAAGATCTCTTTCGGCCATCGAAGATCCCTTCGAAGCCGACTTGAAGATCTCTTTCGGTCATCGAAGACCATCGTGCCGGGCTCAGGATTCAATACGGGGATCACTTCACAATCACACCAAAAATCCAAAAAACCGCCGGACCGGTCTTGGGATTCGATGTGAGTTCACCTTTGGACTCAATCGGGCTCGACCATGAACTAGATTGATTAGTATGCTGCCAGGTATACCAGCAGGGATGGGGATTTTCATCCAAAGGAAACTTTACCAATATCCTAATCACATTACTACATAAAATTAAATCAGAATAAAACATTTCATGAGTTTCTCTCATATAAAATTGTTATCTGATTTTTAATTAAATAATTAACTTATATAATTACTCAAATTCAATAGAAATAGTATTAAATATCAAAAAATTATATATATTTACATATATCATAATTAATTTTATTCTTAATAAAAAAAATATACACATAAAAATAAGGGTGCTGTTATAAGCAAATCATTTTTGGTTGCTAGCAAACCAATTTCTATGAGTTATTACGCGCCTTTTGAAAATACGTCTTGTACATGCATTTTTAGGAAAAGTGTTCAACACAAAAATTGTAGATCTCGTCGAGATCTACAACTTTTGTGTTGAACACTTTTCCTAAAAATGCATGTACAAGGCGTATTTTCTTGTTATTTTCAAAAATTCACTATAGTTACGATCAGGGCGATTTTAAGGTCTTGTGCGTGCATTTTTAGGAAAAGTGTTCAACACGAAAGTTGTAGATCTCGACGAGATCTACAATTTTCGTGTTGAACACTTTTCCTAAAAATGCATGTACAAAGCGTATTTTCAAAAGGCGCGTAATAACTCATAGAAATTGGTTTGCTAGCAATCAAAAGGGGTTTGCTTATAACAGCACCCAAAAATAAATATATATATTAAAGCGTAATATAATAAATTGTGCAGCTATTTTTATTACTTTAACCCAATTTTATTCTTTTCTACGATTCAAGAAACAAACAAGAACACACAAAATCAAATTTAATTGACAGAAATTCAACATAATCCGATAATATCTGACCAAGAGGCCAAAATGCCCTCAGAGAAAGCAGATGCCTCTCGCCCGATTCCCGGCGCATCCGCCACTGCGCAGTCCGGCCGTAACGCCGCCTGACAAAGACGGCCGGCGGTTTCCTCCAGCATGCATCCTAATTAGAATCTCCCAGTTTCCGGTGACGAAACAGCCCTTCCTTCTTCAGCGCTCGGCGGCCTCCGACCGACGCCGACCCTGCTTTCTGCCTCCCCAGAATCCGACTCATCTCCGTTGCAGAGATCCCTACAACCATTTAATTTATACCAATCATTACAGACGAGAACGACCAAAGGGTTGAAATGATCGGAATTTACCTTGGGAATCTACGGTTGCAGAGAAGCCACCGTCGGTCAGCAGATCTGGGAAGAAGAAGAGTGATCGAGTGAGATAAGCATGTGAGAGGAAAATCGATGAGGAAGAGATGGCTATTGAGTTGATTACCTTTGGGGTCATGAGAGTGCAGATAGAGGATAAGGATGCAGAGAAAGGTAACCATGGGGATCAAGTGGATGGATCTATCAACCTTCGAATTTAATCGGGTTAGCTTTTCAGTCTTGAACTCGTGCTCTTCCGACGATGATGCCACCGCCACCGATTCTGCCTCCGGCGAGGCTTGATTCACCGGCTTCTCTTGCGTATTTTGTAACTTCGAACTTGGGGATCCCAGCGACTGCCTCTGCATTCTCATGGCCGAGAGAGAGAAAGAGAGATGAGCTGTGGTCCTCAGTACGGAGAGCGCCCTGAAAATGGCGCTCCCTTTTAAACAAAAAAAAAACAAATGGAATTCATCCAATTAGACTATTAGTGTACGCGGTAGCTTCGTGAAGGCGATTGTTATCCGCACTACAATTTTGACTATCCGCACTTTTTTTGTATGAGTTATTATGTGCCTTTTTGAAATACGTCTTGTACATGCATTTTTAGGAAAAGTGTTCAACACGAAAGTTGTAGATCTCGACATGATCTACAACTTTCGTGTTGGACAATTTTCCTAAAAATGCATGTACAAGGAGTATTTTCAAAAATTCGCTATAGTTATGCACATGTTTCAATCACGGCGGCAATACGTCTTGTGCGTGCATTTTTAGGAAGAGTGTTTAACACGAAAGTTATAGATCTCGTGCGAGATCTACAATTTTCTTGTTGAACACTCTTCCTAAAAAGGCGTGTACAAGACGTATTTCCAAAAGACACGTAATAACTCTATACAAAAAAGTGCGGATAGCCAAAACTGTAGTGCGGATAACAATCACCTTCGTGAATTAGTCCGTGAGAAAAAATTTGGAGATCCGTGTGCGAGAGCAAATTTGATCGTAAAAATAAGGATCCAACAGTTGAAATTCAAACTGAAAATTACAGAATTAATTTTACGATCGGCAAAATACGACTATAATTATCAATTTTGATTTCAACGGTTGGATCCTTGATTTTTACGGTTGAATTTGCTCTCACACACAGAGCTGTGTGTGTCGGACGCACAATAATATTTCTCCCCTGATGGACAGTAGATAGTAGGGTTCAGATCGGGTCTACGCCTGGTCCAATGAAGCAAGAGATATATTAGCCTAAATCCAGGCTTTAATTCGGTATTAATTGGGTCGGTTCATGGTTCAGGTCAGGTTGAGTGAGTTGAATTGTCTTGCCTGTAAAAGTAAAATAGAAACTTTAGCGTTATTTGGCTTAAGATAATGAATGTAACCATACTTTGCATTGTTTCACTGTAGTTTGTAACTTTAAAAAAAAAAAAAATTGAAGTAAATAATATAATGTATAAATATAACAAACTCATTTTTTTTAGATGGAGGTGAGCTCAAGGCTATATAAGTTCTTTGAATGAGCAACTATATTATTGGAGATGTTACTCTCCCTGATAAGTGCTGCTGGCGGGTGGTGTTCGTTTATGCGAATAAGGATGCTTGTATTCGGCGACAGTTGTGGTCTCTGCTGGAGCAGTTTGCGACCCCGGATCTCCCGATGCTGGTGGGGGGCGACTTTAACTGCCTGCTGCGGCCAGAGGAGCGGCGAGGTATTCGGCCCTTTGTGTATTCTCAGGGGCCTCTGGAGATGGATGCGGCTATGGCGGATCTGGACCTGCAGGAGTTGGGGTTCACGGGCCTGACCTTTACTTGGTGTAACAATCAGCCCGGGCTTGGGCGTGTGATGGGGTGCTTGGATCGAGTTTTTGTCAACTCGGTGGGTATGGATGTTATTCCATTAGGCACTGTGCGGCACCTACCTCGTGTTGGCTCTGACCACTGTCCTCTCCTCGTGGCTTTGGGGGCGATGCAGGCTGCGCGACCAACCAGGTGGATCAGGTTTGAGGATACTTGACTTTCGTACCCGATGGTACGGAAGGTGGTCTCTCGCTCCTGGCTTAAGGCGGATGTTGGTGGCAGTGCGGAGGTTCTACAACGGAAGTGTCGTCGTACCCTTCAGACCCTTTTCTTTTGGAGCAAGAACAAGCTCAAGGATCTGGGTGCCCGGAAGGAAACGCTGGAGGCAGAAATTGTGGAGCTCCAGCGGTTGGAGAGCTTGGATGGTGGCATCTCGGAGGACCAAACCCGAGCTCTTATTGCGGCGGTTAAGGAGCTCTTGAGCACTCATGCTAGGTTGGCCACTTGGTGGAGGCAAAGGGCCAAGGTGCAGTGGATCAATGATGGTGATGCGAACACCCACTATTTTCACTCCATTGCTTCTGCGCATCGGCGCGGGAATCGGATCTCTCAGGTTGAGCTTGAGGATGGCGTCCTGGTTGAGGATCCGGAGGATATTGAGGCGGCTCTTTTGGACTTCTTTGATCGGAAGTGGGAGTGTGCACCTCCTGTCCTTGATGGCTGGCCTCTCTTGCCATCCTCGCGGCGGCTTGATGGTGAGGCGGCCTCCCTGTTGCTGAAGGAGGTTTCGGCGGAGGAGATTTGGGGCGTCATCAAGGCCATGAAGGCCAACCGTGCTCCGGGCCTGGACGGTATTACTGCTTCCTTTTTTGTCCATTTCTGGCCAATTGTGCGCTCCACTGTTTGCAGGGTCATATGTGATTTCTTTGCTCTTGGTCGCATGCCAAGCGAGTGGAAGGAGACATTGGTGGTACTCATTCCGAAGTGCCCCAATGCATCTCGACCGGACCGGTTTCGTCCTATTAGTCTTTGTCAGACCATCTATAAGGTGGCGGCGAAGATCCTTGTGGATCACATGAAGGGGCTCCTTCCTTCGCTTATCTCTGAGGAGCAGGGGGCCTTTGTTCCTGGACGCTCTATCTCCCACCAGTGCTTTATCGCTCAGGAGGTGGTGCACAAGCTGGCGACCTCGACCTCAATGACAGGATTCCTTGCATTGAAGGTCGACATGGAGCAGGTGTACGACAAGATGTCGTGGGAGACGCTGCGGCGGGTTCTGGACATGTTTGGGTTCCCGGAGAGGTTTGCTAGATGGATTCTGCAGTGTGTTGAGGGGCCGCAGTTTGCGCTGCTTCTCAACGGGCGACGTACGAGGTGGATCAAGGCGAGTTGCGGCTTTCGGCAGGGATGCCACTTATCACCTTTTCTGTTTGTTTTATGCTCTGAGCTGCTCTCGCTTGCCTTCAGTCAGCGGGGAACTCACTGGGCGTTATGGTGGCGGCCTCTGGCCCACGGATCTCTCATTTGTTGTACGCTGACGACATCTTCATCACCTCGGCTGCCGCCACGTCGTGTGTGGATCAGTGTCTTGCTGTGTTGCAAGAGTACTGCTCCTGGACTGGGCAGCGGATCAACAGGTCGAAGTCCATGGTCATGTTTGGCAAGTCCACCCATAGGTGGCAGTGTAGCAGGCTGACTCACCGTTTGGGCTTTCAGAGGGTCCGCGAGTTCACTTACTTGGGCGTTACACTGGCTATGCGTAAGTTGAAGCGCTCCGACTTTTCACACCTGCTTCTGAAGGTGGCGGAGAAGGTTCGTGCTTGGGGGAACCGACACCTATCCTTGGCTGGCCGGGCCGCCCTCGTCAACTCGGCGTTGTTGGCCACGCCGATGTTCCTTTATACGCACTGTCACGTGCCTCGCTCGGTCCAGGAGTCTATAGAGCGGTTGGCGCGGTTTTTTCTGTGGCAGAAAGGCCCCTCCCAGCGTGGGATGCATTATGTTAGCTGGGAGCAATGTTGCTCTCCCGTGGCCGGGGGAGGGCTTGGTTTCCATGGGGTAAGTAGATGGCAGGGCTCTTTACGGGCAAAGTTCGCCTGGGAGCTGATGCAGCCGGGTTCTTCCCTTTTCCACAGGGTGATTTCAGCTCGGTACACTGGCCGTCTTTGGCGGGAGGGGGTCACTCGCCGCGACTCTCCGGTGTGGCGACTCATCAGGGATGGTGCCGAGTGCCTTCGGCCTCTTCTTCGCTGGAAGATTGCGGATGGGGAGTCTGTGGATGTGCTCACTCACGCTTGGATCCTCGACCGACCTCTGTCTCGGTGGCCCACTTTTGCTGACTGCGGCGCGCTGGAATCGATCCCGGTGTCAGCTTTTGTGATGCCTGGTGCCGGGTGGGATGCTTCCGCTCTTTCACAGTTTTTTGGGCCGGATCTTGTTGAGATCATCCTCCAGATCCCTCTGCACAGCTCGCAACCCCTGGACAGGCCGGAGCTCTGCACCCGCCTCAGCGGCCGATCTGTTGCCTCCCTTGCTTTCATGGCCCAGTTTGATGAGACTAGTACGGATTTCAGCTGGCTTCCGAAGCTGAAGCTTCACCCGCGGGAGCGGATGTTTTGGTGGCGGCTTCTCTGGGATGCTATCCCCACCCGTGCGTGGCTTGCCCGTCGGGGTCTTTCTGCTGAGCGTGGATGTCCTTGGGGCTGCACTTTAGATGAGACCCGAGACCATCTGGTCTCGGACTGCTGTTGTCTTGTGTCCATCCGGGTCGCTCTTCGGCGATGGGGCTACAGTATTCCCTCTTTCTCCAGTTGGGAGACTGTGCGCGACTTTCTCTCCTCCGCCTCTGCCGGTGCACTCGGTACAGCGCGAGTTTTTTGCTGTGCGGTTTACCAAGCATGGCGTGGCCGCAATGCCAAGGTTCACCATGGGGAGGTGGCGACCTTTACGGTTATGGCAGCAACCATCGTTGAGAACCTTTCCATTTTGCATACTCTACCAGCACAGGGGCACTGGGGTACCACCCAGCCTCATCGGCTGTCGACACCACTCTCTTGGTGCCCCCCGCCCCCTGGCTGGATAAAGTTCAATGTGGATGGTTCGCTTTCCTCGTCTGGGCTTGCTGGGCTTGGGATGGTGGCTCGTGACGATCGAGGTGCTCTTGTCTTTGCTGCTGAGATCTCGATGCTGCATTGGGATCCTGGGGGAGTGGAGCTGGCGGCGATCTTGGCGCTGAAGGATCTGATTGCCCCTTCATATGGGACTCGCGGAGCTATTATAGAGGGCGATTGGCGTACCCTTATGGATAGTTGTGCTGCTGGGATGAGACGGGGTGACTGGAGCGTGACAGTGGATGACGACGAGGACTTCTCATTTCTGAGCGGCTTTCCCCAGCTTCGGTTCCAGCATATTGGCCGTGAGGGCAATAGAGTTGCTGATTTTTGTACGCGTTTTGCCCTCCGGGGAAATTTTGTTTGGCTGGACGTTGATAGCACCCAGTCTGAGTTTGCCGAGCTTGTTCGGGTGGACTTAGATGGCATGCTGTAGTTTCTTTTCTTTTCTTTTTGGTTTTTAATTGCATGCTATTTGCATCTTTCAAAAAAAAAAACTATATTATAAACTTGTCTTTAACATATTTGACTTTTAGCATATGAAATTCTTTTTAAATGGGCTTATTTAAGACTGTATCATGAGAAGAACAAAATTTATCTAATGTTAATCAAATAGTTTAAAGTAATTTTACGTGTAAACTCATTTTAACTATGTGCAAATCATGATTATGTGTAAACCGAAAAATTTTAGGTGCAAACCAAAATTTGTTTTTTTTAAAATATCACTTCAATATTTAATATTATACCAATTATTATATAAAATTAGTTTTAATACAAAACTTTAGTATACCAAAATATTCTTTTTCATATCCAAATGTTAGTCCATAAAATTTTTTTTTCATTCTTGTCAAAACGAGAAGAAATATGAACGGTTTTGTAAGAAGATGTAAAAGTTTTGTGAGAAATAAATACGGGAAAAATCTATAAAATCAAAACGTGAAGAAATCAAAACAGGAAAAAATCTGAATGGAAGGCGAACAACGGCACACTCCCGCCTCCTACTATCGGGCCGACGCTTCCGATGTTTCAGGACTCGCCGGTCTCCGTCGGGGAAGCTATTGGAGGATTCGTCGGCCGCCGAGGGGCCTCCTTCCGCCGGAGCTGCTATGCAGAAACGTAGAGGGAGGCGACGGCCGGGGTTTAGCGGGGCTGGCGATTTCCAAGAGGGGCGGAATCGGGAAAAAAGTCACTTTGTTTGCACATAGCCATAAGAGCTTTTTTGATTATTTTAATAAGATTTATTATTTTGTATTTTTTAGGCGGTTTGCGCCTGACCATAATATGTTTGCACTTAACACGACTCATTGTTTATTTGGAGACTAAAAAGAATTGAACTAAATGTTGTAAAATATGACCAACTTAATAGTCTCTCTCTTTACACACACACACACACACACACACACACACACACACACACACACACACACACACACACACACACACACACACACACACACACACACACACACACACACACACACACACACACACACACGAGCAGCTCCGCACGGGCTTCGTCCGTGCTCGCTGACTCTTAGCGGGCTGCGCCCACATTCGAGCAGGTTGTGCCTGCATAAGGGAGTACCCGACCGGCGACGGCGAGCTTCCCCCGCAACTTATACATATGAGTACTCAAAATGACCGTAAAAAAATATACATTAATATTTTATAATTATATTTTTAATAACATTTATATTTTAACAAAAATCATTTTAAAGTAAGTCAATATATTTTAAAATTAGTATTTAGAGGAATAATGATTGTTGGAACATGGTTTTCCGCATTCCTTTGATTTGAGAATAACAAATCCTACTTGTATTTGATCTTATTTGTCATTGTGTTTTTAGCATGCAGGCTTGCACAGATATGACACTAGGATGTTGTTATTGGTCTGGACTTGCTCTCAAGCTGAAAAGAAAATAAGAGAGCTAACGCCCGGCGTTACCTCTTAACGCCGACGCTAACTTTTGTTCCCGCCGGGATGCAAAATGAATGGAGGGAAGCTGTCGTGGTTGCAGGTGCATTTTGGGAATGATTTGACTCAACGCCCGGCGTTAGACTCAACGCAAGCGTTAAGGTTGCCTAAAATGAAAGCTTCCAAAGATGCAGAATCTCCTTCCTGTTTTGAAGATCCGAGCCATCAAGTTATTTCTATACTGAGTCAACGCCCGACGTTAACTCTTAACGCCGACGTTAGCATCCAGTCCTATGAAAAAGGTGGATTTCGTCTTCTCCAACTGTTGATTGCCAAGAGCCTTATTCCAGCACTTCAGAAACTCTGAGAGGGCCGTATTTCCAGACCAACACATCTCCCACTCATTTTCAAAATGAGGAATCGAAGGAGGCTTAGATCAACATGCTAACTCAACGTGAAGAATGCACGCTTGGACTTCAACAATCTTCAGCGATTCTTCGGCGTCTCCTTCAGATTACCTCACAGGGAGTTTTATATTTGTCTTTTGTATTTGTATTTTTTATTTTATCGTTGTAATCGGTTTGTGAATTTTCCTCGTGTTGGCGACTAGGTCTGGGTAGGACTTAGGGAGGAATTCACCTCGTGTTGGCGACTAGGTCTAGGGAGTAGATCTAGGGGGTGCTCGAGGCCTTTCTGGGGATAGGAAAGCTAGAGCGGCTTGAGGCCGTTGATGAGTCCTCATCATATACACATATTTGGACTCATCCGGGCCATTTTTCCAATCATTCCACTGCACTTTAGCCCCATTTTAGCTCATAATTATCACTCACTGCTAGGTGCACATCTTGGCCCGTTTCGGTGTTATTTTCTTGTTCATCTTTGTTACAAGTTTTCATGCTGTGTTAAGTGCCGACCTTCAGTGGCCAGACTGGTGTCGTATGCTGGAACAGGAGTCGTGCAGGTGTTCCCGGTACAATTCTGTACAGGAACACTGCGCACGATCACTAGCTCCTTCGCGCACGACCACTGGTCGTGCGCCTCTGCTCGTGCGCACTTAACACCCATTTCATGAGTTCTGTCTGGCTTATCGCACGACCACTTACGACAGTGCGCACGACCACTGGTCGTGCGCCACTGATCGGGCGAACTTTGTATTTTATAATTTTCTTCCCTTGCAGGCTCCGTCCAGTCAGGCGCACGATCACAGGATTCTAGTGCGCACGACCACCGGTCGTGCGCCACTGATCGTGCGCACTGTTTATTCCAGCGCCTATAAAACGACCTGCTCGCGAATTAGGTCGGAACCCCGATTTTCTTCCGCTGTTTTCTCGCTCCAGGGCTCCGATTTCGCCCCTCCACCGCCGCCCACCATATGGAGGTGCTCCGGGCTTGTTCTTCACGCCAATCTTGAGCCGGAGCTTCCTCTCGGCCTCCTCCTTCATCCAAGTGCTCCAAGGAAGGTTTAGCCGCCATCGCCATCAAGCAAGAGGAAGTTTGCAACCTCTACCGGATCGTGACACGAAGAAGACGGGCTCATTGGAGAGTAGTGACAGCTCTCTCTACCCCGGACGTAGTTGCGGACCGAGCTTGGACACGGATTGACAACCCGACGATTCCAACCGTGAATCTACAACGAGACTTCGGATTCGGTCGATTTCTTGCCTTATTCTTCTCTTATTGATGTGTATGTAGCTAGAACCAACATTTTGATGAAGTATATTTTTACTTGTTAACATTAGTATGAAATCATGTCTATGTGATTGAGTAATCTTGTTATATTTTCATTTGAGGTGTGCCCCGTGGTGTGGATTGTTCGTTGTGTTGTGCCGCCCTAACAATTGTTAGTGGTGTGCTTTGCGAAGAGGTGCTTACGACCCTCATTCCGTTAGCCTACTCGCCCATCCGCCTACCGAAGCGTGGCATCGCGGCCCGTATTCCATCCCGCCTAACGAAGCAGCGCGCTCAAGGCCTGCATAGTTCGATCCGTTTGCCTACTCGTCCATCCGCCCTTGCGACACAGTGCGCTCAAGGCCTGCCTAGTCTCCATCCCGCCAAGCGAAGCATTGCATAACGGCATTGCATAGGAGTAGTTGTAATCTTTTATTCTATTATTCGCAAACCAAACCAACCATCCATTGTAACCCCGACCAAGGACTTCGATCTCAAGTCCTTCCTCGAAACCTAACTCCACCTTACTGTGTTCCTTTGAGATCGATACTTGGGGATTCATTCCTATTTTATATTACTTGAACGACCGGTTCACTGCCGTTCGGATCGCAGTCTCGCTACCGCCTATAGCGGTGTGCAGGATTTGCGCATCAAGTTTTTGGCGCCGTTGCCGGGGAACACAGTCGTGTGAGTTTTCTGGAGAGGGAGAACCTGAGAGAGAAGCCCTTCCATTTGTAAATTGCATTTCTTTGTTTTATTTCTTTTTATTCCATTTTCCTGCTTTAATTAGGTTGCTTTAGTAATTTTTGTTAGGTGTAGTATTTTGCATAATAGTGTCCTTCGTTTTGAATCGTTTTATCTTCGCACTATGTGGGCACATCTAAATATCCGTTGCCGTTGGTGTGGAGCTACTTCCCACTCTAGTGATGAATGCCCTACGGAGAATAGTAGGCATAATTCTTATAGCCCAGCATATGGAGCACCGACTTCGTCTGGTACTCCATATGGTGCGCATAAGTCTTATGGCTACTCTGCTGAGCCTTTACCGTCATACTTCTTTTCGGCTTCAGCACCCGCTGTGCCAAAGAAGCCTGCTAGGCAGTGCCGGTTTTGTCAGAGCACTGATCATGTCTTGAAGGACTGTGCCGAGTATTTTCGCCAATTGGACGAGGATGACGAGCCGGACATCCGGATCGTCCCAACTCCTAACTCTGGCGGCACACCTTCAACATCCGGTTATGTGTCTTTGTCACCTTCACATCTTGAAGGGTATGGCATGGATACGGTCACCGGATGTGTGGCTGATCTGGGCACCGACATTGCTGAGCCCATTCTCCCAGTGCATCCACCACCTCTAGTGGATTCGATTCTTTGTGAGGAATCGGTGCTCGACTTTTATCCGAGCACTATTACTCTCCCTGTTGTGCATACTACACTCGTCTCTGACGACATTGTTGATGATGTGTCGCAAGAGGAGGCGGTTGATCTTAGTATTGTGCCTACTCCTATGGAGGAGGACAACCTTCTAGGTGAAGAGGAGTTTCCCTCAGCACCGGTGGAGGAAGTCCAAATCCTAAGCTTGGCCACCGTTGATCCCGCCGAATCTTGTAGCATTGATGACAATGCAAACATTATTTTACTTCCCCAACCTAATGGGAGTGAGACCGGGACCACTCCCCCGATTTTTGATTATTTATGTCATTCTTCTCTTTTATTTCCTGACCCCCCTTCTTCATCTGAGCCTGTGCAGGTTGAGTCTTCACAGGTACATCAGGAGGACTTGGAGCATGATGCTCAAGTCAATGATGAGAGCATCCTCTCATGTGAGGAGGTTGATCCTCCCTCCGTAGAGGAAGATCCACTCGTTTCCTTCTCCTCCTGCGGACCTGCTGTGGGCGATACCTTGCTGGGCAAGGATAGTTTTGGTGAGATGAGTGAGGACCAGGCCTCCTCCTCTTCTTACTTTCTTTTCCCTCTACCTGTGAGGAGCAGGTATTATTATTTAGGTAGAGGGGTGACTGCCTTATCTCCGTATCGGTACCAGCTACCGAAACGGATAATGGAGCAGTTACCTGTGCATTTTCTTTTTCATAGGCCCTTTAGCTAGAACCGTTTTAATTTAGAATAAGTCGTGCTGGGATGACAATAACCCCAGTAGTTATCTTTCTTTTCTGCATTTTTATTTCATCTAATCATGTTTAGTTAGTAATATTTCTTTTCAGTTTTCTATTTTCTTTTGTTTTTGCGGAGCTGACCCCTGCAGGTATCTTTTCTGGATGGCGGATGCTGCAGCTTCATTTTAGCTTACACGCCAATCTTCTGGTGTGCTCATTTCTGAGCACTGGGTACTCTCTTTCCCTAGCCTTTCCTGATTTTCATGTCATATATTCTGTGGATTGTTTAGTTTAAGTCTGGGGGAGAGTAGTTTTGTTTACCCGCTCACGTGCACTATTGCACTGCATACTAGAAGATTTCATTTAAATTGTTGTTCATTTTCATTGCACACCACCGCACCCACTTGAGCGCGTACTCGCCTGTATGCATGCTCTGTAGTGAATTTAATTCTTCTGCTTATGTGGAAAAGTCTAGGTGATGGCTTATGACTATGTAGCAGAGTAAAATGTTGACTCCCGTAGTGCTCCTAGTCGACTGCTCGGTTGCATAGAAATTTGTGTAGGTTAGATCTCTTTTTATACTATGGTTTTATATTTTTCTCTATTAGTGTAAATGTTGTTTACTCTACTCAAATGGTGAATCCGGTGTGAATCAAACGGTAGCGTAGGGATGTGTGTAAACGATCGCTAGACTCGTATTGCTTGAGTCGGGAGAAAGGAGAATCTTTCTCGGTGGCTAGAACTTGCCCCAAGCGATTCTTGAAGCATTGGCATAGGATAGTTCTAGTGCGTGAGAATGACGTAGGCCATTATTTTGGCTCGGTTGAACTTCTTATTTCATGCCTATCGTCTACCCTTGCTAGCCCCTTTGTGCCTACCCTTTTCTTGATTCAGCTCCACATTTATCTCACCAAAGCCTAAAAGCCTAGCCTAGTCACACACCCAAATCTGAGCTTTAGTTGTAGTTTCATTTACATTTTGGGGGTGTTGATTGTGGTGTCTATTATGTGAATCTGTGGATGTGCTCATTTGAAAATTTTGCTGAAAGAAAAAAAAAAGACAAGAAAAAGAAAGATAGAAAGAAAAATGAAAAAAAAAGAAGAAAGAAAAATGAGTTTTATTGAAAAATCATGTAGAAAAATTATGTATTGGGAGTAGGCGGTGCACACACCTATGTTGCAAAAGTTCAAGTCTGGGGGTGTGGTGCACTTGCATTCGATTTTGGTGCGCGGGTAGTTATTTTTAAAGCTCATTTGGGTTATGTGTTTAAGACATTTTGTTTATCATCGTTTACCTCACCGTAACCCAAGCCCCATCTCTAACCTAAAGTCCTACCGACTCACGCTATGAACCAATCTAGTGTCGTGGAGAGAATGTGACCGGGCAAGCCTATGATCACCGACACCGATGGATTTCGGTGGAGTTTGTCCGACATCCCAATCTTGAGCAATGCTCATCTCAGCTTTTAGTTTACTTTCTCCGTATGCATGACCGAACGATTCACCGTAGTTCACCATTTTGAGTAGTTGTAATATGCTTTTACTCTTTTAGAAATATATAGACTGTTTATATAATCAGAAATCTTCTCTACTATTCTTCTTATGCACGTGAGCATGCGACTTCGTATGGTACTCTGTATTGTAGTTTTAAGCCATCTACTTTTCTTTCCCCGTTCGCATGGAATTTGTTTGCTCGGGACGCGCAAACAGGTAAGTCTGAGGGTGTGATGAGTCCTCATCATATACACATATTTGGACTCATCCGGGCCATTTTTCCAATCATTCCACTGCACTTTAGCCCCATTTTAGCTCATAATTATCACTCACTGCTAGGTGCACATCTTGGCCCGTTTCGGTGTTATTTTCTTGTTCATCTTTGTTACAAGTTTTCATGCTGTGTTAAGTGCCGCCTTCAGTGGCCAGACTGGTGTCGTATGCTGGAACAGGAGTCGTGCAGGTGTTCCCGGTACAATTCTGTACAGGAACACTGCGCACGATCACTGGCTCCTTCGCGCACGACCACTGGTCGTGCGCCTCTGCTCGTGCGCACTTAACACCCATTTCATGAGTTCTGTCTGGCTTATCGCACGACCACTTACGACAGTGCGCACGACCACTGGTCGTGCGCCACTGATCGTGCGAACTTTGTATTTTATAATTTTCTTCCCTTGCAGGCTCCGTCCAGTCAGGCGCACGATCACAGGATTCTAGTGCGCACGACCACCGGTCGTGCGCCACTGATCGTGCGCACTGTTTATTCCAGCGCCTATAAAACGACCTGCTCGCGAATTAGGTCGGAACCCCGATTTTCTTCCGCCGTTTCCTCGCTCCAGGGCTCCGATTTCGCCCCTCCACCGCCGCCCACCATATGGAGGTGCTCCTGGCTTGTTCTTCACGCCAATCTTGAGCCGGAGCTTCCTCTCGGCCTCCTCCTTCATCCAAGTGCTCCAAGGAAGGTTTAGCCGCCATCGCCATCAAGCAAGAGGAAGTTTGCAACCTCTACCGGATCGTGACACGAAGAAGACGGGCTCATTGGAGAGTAGTGACAGCTCTCTCTACCCCGGACGTAGTTGCGGACCGAGCTTGGACACGGATTGACAACCCGGCGATTCCAACCGTGAATCTACAACGAGACTTCGGATTCGGTCGATTTCTTGCCTTATTCTTCTCTTATTGATGTGTATGTAGCTAGAACCAACATTTTGATGAAGTATATTTTTACTTGTTAACATTAGTATGAAATCATGTCTATATGATTGAGTAATCTTGTTATATTTTCATTTGAGGTGTGCCCCGTGGTGTGGATTGTTCGTTGTGTTGTGCCGCCCTAACAATTGTTAGTGGTGTGCTTTGCGAAGAGGTGCTTACGACCCTCATTCCGTTAGCCTACTCGCCCATCCGCCTACCGAAGCGTGGCATCGCGGCCCGTATTCCATCCCGCCTAACGAAGCAGCGCGCTCAAGGCCTGCATAGTTCGATCCGTTTGCCTACTCGTCCATCCGCCCTTGCGACGCAGTGCGCTCAAGGCCTGCCTGGTCTCCATCCCGCCAAGCGAAGCATTGCATAGCGGCATTGCATAGGAGTAGTTGTAATCTTTTATTCTATTATTCGCAAACCAAACCAACCATCCATTGTAACCCCGACCAAGGACTTCGATCTCAAGTCCTTCCTCGAAACCTAACTCCACCTTACTGTGTTCCTTTGAGATCGATACTTGGGGATTCATTCCCATTTTATATTACTTGAACGACCGGTTCACTGCCGTTCGGATCGCAGTCTCGCTACCGCCTATAGCGGTGTGCAGGATTTGCGCATCAGCCGTATCTGGGGAGATATCGGCTAAAGCCAACTGGTTCGTGGGGATACGAGTCGGTATAGAAAATAAAAGAGATTTTATTTTATCGCCTACGATTTCTAGCGTCACAAGAAATCAAGTTTTGTAATATTATATCTCAAGTTAATAAAATCATGTCTCTCATTATATTACTTGATTTCGTCTTTAAATTAATCTCTTATCTTTTCTAATATTTCAAAATATAGCATAAGTTTTTAAAACCCTTATTCACCCCCCCCCCCTCTAAGGGCGCCTCAAGATCCAACAAGTGGTATCAGAGCTAGGTTATTCCTAATCGGCTTAACAACCGGGAATAATGGCGTCTCTTGATCATGATCTCGCTTCTACTAGTGGGGAAAATTTTAATATAAATGAAAAAGTATTATCACCACCTTTATTTGTGGGCAAAATTGATAAAGGGTGGAAAATATTAATGAAAACGTTTGTTAAAGGCTTAGATGAAAAAGTTTGGAATATTACTATTGAAAAGCCACCTAGCGTACTAACTAGAAATGAAATTGTTTTAAATGCAAAATCTATAAATAGCTTATTTTGTGCGCTAGATCAAAATATTTTTAAACTTATTTATAATTTACATATCGCATATGAAATTTGGAGTTTTCTTGAAAGAACTTATGATTCTCCTTCTGCAGGTATGAAACAAACACAAGACTTGGAGAACATACAAGCTTGCACAAAAGTTCAAAAAGGCTCCTCACATGATGGATCCATGAAAGGCACATCAAGCGGAAGGGATGATGGAAACTCCTGTTTGGATGTGGAAGATGAAAAAGAGAAAGGAACTATATGTTCAAATATCATATCATCCACAAGCGCCGTAAGGAAATCAAAATCTCTTATTGTGTGTAATTCTATTTCTACATTACAATTGCTACAAATTACATAGCGCAAAATTAAGAAATTAAAAATTCTAATTGCAAAATGCGCTTAGAAAATAAAGATTTAAAGGCAAAAATTAATGAAGAATCAAATTCTAATTTATCTAGTTCTACCCATGTCTCTTTAATTGAAAATTTTACACAGTGTATAGAATTTAATTATTTAAAAGAAAAATACAAGGAACTTGAAAAAAAAACTTTTGTTGTAAAAGAACATAATGAAAAATTGTCTTTAGAAAATTCAACTTTAAAAAGTGATTGTGCTATGTGTAAAGACTATAAAATTGAAATTAAAGAGATGAATGAAACATTTGAGGAATATAGAAATAACTATCAAAATCATATTGATTCAATTGTTTCCACTCTTAAAAATAACAGAATAGCTTATAATAAAGCTAGACATAAATTAAAAATTAAGAATATTGAATTAGAAACAAAAATCAACTTGCTTAAGGAAATTGTAAAGACAAATTCTCAAAACATTAATTCACAATATCTAAGTAATATCTAAAAACAAGTTGAATATGAATGTCTTGACTAAACCTAAAAATGGGAGTAAGGAACACAAAATATTTGTAAATCAAAATCTCAATCACTATTATTTACAAAATCATTCTTCTCCCAACTTAAAAATTGAAGTGCACAAATTTCCTATGAAAAATATTTTCAAACATCATTACAATTATACTCTTCAAAATAAAGACAATCATAATGGAAATTTGATGCATAAAAATAATATTAAACTAAGATTTGAATGGAGGCCCAAAGCTAAACATGAAATACTAATTCCACTCAAAAGGGCCGATTCATCAATATCTCCACAAAAGCAAACATGGTGTATTTGGGGACCCAAAGGAACCGCCTCACCCGGTCCTCTTTGGATACCGAAATCTCTCATTTGTTAGTGCCCTATCATTCGCATGAAGTAGAAATCAAGTACAAATGAAATATCATTACTCTACTTCATGATATGCTAAAATTTCCACTTGTTTGTTTATTTTCTTTTTGTTGAACTAACATGGTATGATTACTTTACATAACTTGTGATATGACTTTCTCATATTAAGCCAAAGTTCATTAATAAAACAAATTGAATAAAATTGAATAAGCAGTCATATCATTTTCAAGTAATCTACTAATCCTTTTTGTTTTCATCCCTCTAAATCCATTACCTATAAAAGTCTCCTATCATCATAAATCAAACTCTAAATTTGTCATATGATATTATTAAGACCAATGAAATAATTGTCGAAATGGATTTAAAAGGTATTTTAGGAGTCTTAGGCTAAACTTACAAAATGCGCAAGTTTTGCTTATGTATTTAATATATTTGTGTCATTGTAATAGCCCCTAATATGTTTAATCATAATCATGAAAAATCGGAATTGAAAAAAGGCAAAAATCATATGTTTTTAAACAAAAACCAAAATTAAATTTTCAAAAATATGCGAGATTTTGACACAAACTTCAAACGATCATAACTTTTGATCCGCTTGTCCGATTTTTACCCATAATAACTTTTTGGAATGAGGCCGATAAGATCTATGCAATGGAAAATGAGCTTTGCTCATTTGAGTTCATTTTGACCCTCAAAACTCAACTATGTTTAGAAGTTATCTCAGTTTTTTTCTTTTTCGGCAATTATTTTTCAAAGGATTGTACATCATCACATGCTCCTAAGCACCATTCCAATGACCTTAGAATCAACCTTATACCTATTAAAAATAACTCACAAGATTAAATCACATCATTCTAGGTCTATGAATAGTTAGCTTGAAGCTCCATGTTGAATATATGCGAATCTATTATATGCTTCACATAATATTGCACCTTGTTATCATAACTTTTCATCTAGCATCATCACTCACTATAAAATGTCTATGCTAGTTATATCATGTCATGTAATGCGAAAGAAAAATAGAACGATGAAAGTTTGAAAGTCAAGAAAATTATATATATATATATATATATGTTGTGGTTAATAATCAAAAATTCAAAGTGAAAATTTACAAAAACTTTTCAAAATAACCAAAAATATTTTCTCATTATATTCATTATTTACCTTACAATCTTTGTCTATGATATTTTGAAAAGGTTAAATATGAATGGTTTCACATACTTCACCTACCTCACTATGAACAATTAATCATGAGTACCTAAATTTCAATGTGATAAAATTAATGATCAGGCAAAATCAAAAGATCTTTTAAATTCAAATATTAAACATAACTACAAAATATCATATTTGCTTCCAACATATGGTTATGATCATTATCATGAATTAGTTAATGTGTGTGCATGTATCTCATCTCTATGTAGACCCTAGAACCAACTTTCATCAATTAATTCTAGGTCTATAAATTGAAATTCTATTTATTGAATACTTGCAACATCATCACTATTAATCCCATGACATTCAAACTCATCATTCTAGCATTATCAACTAATAAATATAATCATTAATGCTAGTTGTCTAATAATGCCATAATTGAATCCATCTTAAAGTAGAACAATTAAAAGTTAAAACTCATAATAACAATGTTGCTTTAAAATATAATTAGAAATTAATCTCCCATAAAAAGCCATTGTTTACTAATTGTTTCCATAATACAAAATGCTTAGGATGTCCATGATCATTCACCCACATTATGTGTCTCACAATAGCAAGGGCGTAGAATTGTGTGCAATAGAAGACCTAACCTCTAAGTCATGTCTTGTCCTTAACCGGGGAGGGTTCCAGTGGGGCCTTGCGAGGCACTGGAGAAAAGTGTGCTAGGTTGAGCGTTCTCTAGTGTGTGCATATGGGATTAACACCCCAACCTATGACATGTGTGCAGCTCATCATGTCCATCCGTCACTTAGTACGGGGCTAGTGTGTAGGCATATAGTTAAGGTATTATAATCTAGAAAATTCGTATATCGTATATTTTGCATGCACTCTTTATGATTATATTACTCATGCATTCTTGTTTTGATCGAACATGCTTATCTTGTGTTTTGCATATTTTATCATTTTTGAGCTTTAATGATCTTGTAAAACACAAGTATTTGAAAACTAAATAAAAATAAAAAAACCATATTTGAACAAATAAAATATGCTTAATGATTATTATAATGATCTCCAAAATGTCTGAAATTTATATACTAAGAAGGCCTTTCTATAATAACTCGAAATCAAAGAAAAGTTTTTTCAAAAATGCATGAAATCATATATTGTCTCGGCGTTAAGTAGTTAACGCCAGACGTTAGCCTCTAACGCCAGCGTTAGAAATTAACGCCTAGTGTTAGCCTTCTATGTAAAATTGCCAATATCATAATGCTGAATAGTATCTGATCTCTATATCTCTTAGTTCAGTCTTCATGCAATCTAATTTACATTATTTGAATTAACATTCTAAAAAATAATTTTACAACCTCTTTAAGGAAAAGTATTCAACAATTATGAGCCTTATAATCATCTTTAAATTTTCTGAAATTTTTACACCAAGAAGGACTATATGCATATTCACTATTCCAAAGGAAATTTTTTCAAAAATCTCAAAAAACAGAGTTCTGATTGGGCATTAAGTAGTTAACGTCAGGCGTTAGTCCTTTTTGCCAAATTGAAATTCTATTTTCTCTACACTATTTTTGGTATTTTATAATGATCTTTCTCTGTTTCTTTTCTCAGTTTTTGAAATTATTTTGTTATTAATTTGGTTATTTTATTCCAAAATACAAAAAAAAAATCAAATAATTCAAAATAATCAAAAATATGTTTTTGTTATTTATTTTGCTTTAAATATTTACAAAACTATGGTTTCACTGTAAGACTTCACAAGAACAAACATCTTAGTCATTTTTGTTTCAAATGGTCAAAATTGATTTTTGGCATACACTTAAAGATTGTCTTCAATGTCTAATTTTTATTTCAAGTTTTCTAAACATTGTCTTTGTCATGCCTTGACCTTAATCTGATTATGTGCAATGAAATAGTCTATAGAAAATTGTGTATGATTGCCTAGCATGCCTCTAAGTATGAGTAATATTTTATGCTAATCAATGATTCATTTACTCACTATTTTGGTAATCTACATGTGCTCATAATCTTAGTCTTGCATGATTGTGTGGTGTAATTGTTTTAACACATTAAGTTGTATATCTAAATTACCTACACCGTCTTTCAAAAAATAAATTTCTTGCACACAGAAGTGCTATTTCAATAATATTAATGTTTGCAACAACAAGTGAATTCGGAGACCTTTGGCCCAAAATAAAAATCTAAAATAAAAAGCCAAAGATAACTCTACCAAGCACTACTCACCCTCCTGATAAGTCTTAATGAGCATTGTGAGGTTGAGCACCTTGGAAAGAATTATAAAGTGTCTTGTGCAAACATACTCCTTTTTATCACTTATATTTGTACACCGGATCACTAAAATAAATTTTTTATAAAATGCTTATGTGATCTACCAAGCAATACTTCGCTCCCTGATAAGTCTTAATGAGCATTGTGTTGGTGAAGCACCTTGGTAGTTGTACTCCTTTTATGTGCTTTGAAATTTTAATCTAACATTGATGTGTGAAAGTAATTATATGATTGCAATCTTAATATTGTTGTTACAATTTTATTACATATGTCATGTGTTTTGATTATTTCACTTGTATACTTTTATCAAAACACCTTATGCACACATCATTGTTTTTCATAAAGCTTTTACTCATGAGAATTGGATCCTAATGCAAAATTACATAATTCTCTACAAACTTTAATAAAAACACTAAATTGCAATGCATGGTTTCTACAATGTTTTCTTTACTTGAAATACAAATTGGTTACATTGTAGTTATTATCTTTTTGAATATGTTGATTCATGCTTGCCTATTTGTTATGAAAATTTTCAAAGTTCCAATGCTCAAATGTGAAAAGTCTAGATATATATTTTGCTGAAATAGCCAAACTATTACAAAAAATATTAATCTTAATAACTTTGTTTTATCTTTCTGCATTCCTATTTGATCATGTATCCGTATACCATGTGTTCTCATGCTTATTTCTACATTTTGTTTTCACTTGTGCTTTGCCAAACAAAATTGCATCTCTCTTAGCAAGTAGTATCACTCTTAAAATAAATTTACAAAGCAAGTGATTGCATTCCTCTGGTAAATTCATGGAATGATGTTCTTTCACGCTTATCATATATTTTTTCCGCTGTGCTACTCTCTCATTTAGCTCGATCATGACTTACTTTATGCTTACACAAAACTCTTAATCCTCTCTTAGTTATGTCCTAACTTTTTTCTTCTTTATTCTAGTTTTGTTTCACTCCACCCTCTTTTGCTAATAACAAAAGGGGGAGAATAAAATGATAAATCACAAGGAGTAGGATTCACTAAATTAAGGGGGAGCATAAATCTAGTCTATGAGTGCATATACTAAGGGGGAGCACTTAAGTAGGGGGAGCACAATTTTAATGAACTATAACTCTTATTAGTATCTCTATGATTGCTTAGTGTCATATATCCTTCTAAAAACACATACATATATATGAATCTGATTTATCTTTATTGGATTTGTTATTATCAAAAGAGGGAGATTGTTGGAACATGGTTTTCCGCATCCCTTTGATTTGAGAATAACAAATCCTACTTGTATTTGATCTTGTTTGCCATTGTGTTTTTAGCATGCAGGCTTGCACAAATATGACACTAGGATGTTGCTATTGGTCTGGACTTGCTCTCAAGCTGAAAAGAAAAGAAGAGAGCTAACGCCCGACGTTACCTCTTATCGTCGGCGTTAACTTTTGTTCCCGCCAGGATGCAAAGTGAATGGAGGGAAGTTGTCGTGGTTGCAGGTGCATTTTGGGAATGATTTGACTCAACGCCCTGCGTTAGAGTCAACGCCAGCGTTAAGGTTGCCTAAAATGAAAGTTTCCAAAGATGCAGAATCTCCTTTCTATTTTGAAGATCTGAGCCATCAAGTTATTTCTATACTGAGTCAACGCCCGCGTTAACTCTTAACGCCGGCGTTAGCTTCCAGTCCTATAAAAATATGGATTTCATCTTCTCCAACTGCTGATTGCCAAGAGCCATATTCCAGCACTTCAGAAACTCAGAGAGGGCCATATTTCCAGACCAACACATCTCCCACTCAATTTCAAGAGGAGGAATCGAAGGAGGCTTGGATCAACACGCTAACTCAACGTGAAGAACACACGCTTGGACTTCAACAATCTTCAGTGATTTGATGAATAGTAATTATACGTGTTTTTCTGTATAGTTTTAGTGTATTTTTGCTTAGAATTATAAATAATCTATGTAATTAAATAAATAAATTGTTTGTTTTTGTTATTTTAAACTTTTAACTAAGTTTTATTTTAATTTAATAAACTTTCTGTCTTTTTGTTAAGACACGCCCTTGGACACGCCCGTGTCCAAGGGCGTGTTCACTAATCCCTAGCATTTTCTTCTCTCTGTTCTTTTTCCAGCTCAAACATCAAGTCACGCCCTCGGTCACGCCCGTGACCGAGGCCGTGTACTTGGTCACGCCCGTGTTGGATATTCATCCCAGATTCCAGGCACTTGAAGCATTTCATCCAAAAAAAAGTCAAAGTCACGGCCGTGACATTTCAGCCACGCCCGTGACATTTCAGACACGCCCGTGACCTATCAATTCCTTCCAGAAGAACAAAGGACACGCCAGGTGTCACGCCCAGTTCAAGCTCCAGCCAACCGACCTAGGTCACGCCCGTGACCTAGGCCGTGTACGATGGTCACGCCCGTGCACTTCCAAAGTCGCCGGTCAAGCCTTCCAGATGCCTGCCTGGATCCAGCTGTTTTGGCTATTCGCACCCCAAGCCGTGTCATGCCCTCAGACACGCCCGTGTCCGAGGGCGTGTAATTCCAAAATTTTTCCTATAAATAGCCAGATTCAGCTGAGTGTGGGGGTTCAGAATTTTGAGACCTCTTCTTAAGATTGTGGACCAATTTTTGATGTTTTCATGTTTTAGCTCTCTTTTTGCATTTTCTCTCTCTTGTTTTGTAACCTCTTTATGATGGAAATGAAATAGATTTGCTTCTTTGTAATTCTCTTATCTTTGTTTTGGTTAAAGTGTGTGTGTGTGTGTGTTCTCTCTTTTTTCTTCTTTCTTTCTCTTTTTTTTAGTTTTTGTAATTTTTGTTATTTTAATTAGTTGTCCATTTTAATTTGGGTGTGTGTGTGTATGAGGCTAATTTTCATGTTTTTAGTTTTTTTTTGTAATTTTTAGATGGTTTCATAATTTGTGTGTGTGAGTGTATGAGTTTAGGTTAATTTTTCTCTTTTTTGTATTTTTATTTTTCTTTTTAGTTTTTAGTGCTTTTGTAGTTTTTATTAAAGTAAGTGTGTGTGTGTGTGTGTGTGCTAGTATAGATTTTGTTTTATTTTAACTTAGATTTCATTTTTAGTAAGGGTGTGTGAGTGTAGGAGAATAGATTTTATTTTCTTTTAACTTAGTTTCATTTATGTTGTGTGTGTGAGTGTATGAGTTAATTTTTGTTTTCTTTAACTTAGTTTTCAATTAAAGTAAGTGTGTGTGTGTGTAGGAGGATAAATTTTGCGCCTTTTTTGTAATTCAATAGCTTTTATTTCTGTCACGCATTTATTTCCCGCCTATCCATTTGGATAGGACTTGTCACGCATTTATTTCCCGCCTATCCGCTTGGATAGGACTTGTCACGCATTTATTTCCCGCCTATCCATTTGGATAGGACTCGCTCACGCATTTATTTCCCCTCTACCTATTTGGGTAGGGATCGCACTTATTTAATTTATGCAATTTACCGCTTTCATTTTAATTCCGCAGAGTGCGTGAGTTTTCAATTAGTGCGTCTTTTGTTTTTAATATAATTGCTTTTTGCTAATTCCGCTAACCGCTCAATCACTTAAAATCGCCGTAGTTATCATTATCGCTTTATAAAACTCTAAAAAAATCTAAGCAAAACTACTTTCTAAATTAACGTTTTTGTGCTTTCTCGCTTTTTATCGCAATTATCGTTAAACGCACGCCAACCTTAATTTTTGTCATTAGTTTTTCTATAAAATTATAAAAATCAATTCAAAACTCTTTTCGATAAAATAATAGCGCGCTCCTAAGAAGTAGAAATAATCGATACGACCTTGGAAAAATACGACCTTGATATTTCAAAAGAAATATCCTATACTACTATCGATAAGGTCCACTTGCCTTTATTGATTTTAGTCCGAATAATTATATAAACCCAAAAGCTTTCTCTCCAAAGCAATTTTTAAAACTCTCTTTTAAACACTTAAAAAATTGTTGCAACAACTCTTTGGTTGTTGGAACTAGCTCAAGGCAAAAGAAGTTTTAAAACGATCTCTTAAAGAATTGTTGCAACAACTCACAAAATTGTTGCAACAACATATTCAAAAAGCTTTCAACTTTCATTTCAAACATAAGCCTTTCAAATCCCCTACTTAGCTTTTGGCGACGCGGCCAAAGAGTAATCCTCGATATTTCGAAAGAGGAAAAGGCCGCTACTTCTATCTTTAGATAGGATAACGGGTAATTCCTCGAAGTAGAATTACTCGCGGGACTCTTCGAAAACGTCCGCCTAAGGTTAAAGTTTAAAGAAAGAAAGAGCTTTTCTAAAAAGATAAAAATTCTAACCGTATCAAGAATTAGTAGGCTTTATTTATTCTTAAAAACTTTCTTAAAAAAGGTTAAAGTTTTATATAATTCTATTCTAATTAAAAGGTACCAAAGACTGCAATAATCGACGCTATTTAGCTAACTTTAGAAGTCTCGCTAAAAAATTTTCGCTCTTTTTAAATTACTTTCATAGTTTTGGACTTACCTCTTTAAATACCCTAAATTTATTTCGATCTTACTTTTGATATAATAAAAACTTTAGTAAATTAGAAATTTTATTAAACGTCTTATAGGTATCCCTTACTTTTGCTCTGGAATAGCAAAAGCTTAAGTATGGGGGTGTTTGATGAATAGTAATTATATGTGTTTTTCTGTATAGTTTTTAGTGTATTTTTGCTTAGAATTATAAATAATCTATGTAATTAAATAAATAAATTGTTTGTTTTTGTTATTTTAAACTTTTAACTAAGTTTTATTTTAATTTAATAAACTTTCTGTCTTTTTGTTAAGACACGCCCTTGGACACGCCCGTGTCCAAGGGCGTGTTCACTAATCCCTAGCATTTTCTTCTCTCTGTTCTTTTTCCAGCTCAAACATCAAGTCACGCCCTCGGTCACGCCCGTGACCGAGGCCGTGTACTTGGTCACGCTCGTGTTGGATATCCATCCCAGATTCCAGCCACTTGAAGCATTTCATCCAAAAAAAAGTCAAAGTCACGGCCGTGACATTTCAGCCACGCCCGTGACATTTCAGACACGCCCGTGACCCATCAATTCCTTCCAGAAGAACAAAGGACACGCCAGGTGTCACGCCCAGTTCAAGCTCTAGCCAACCGACCTAGGTCATGCCCGTGACCTAGGCCGTGTACGATGGTCACGCCCGTGTACTTCCAAAGTCGCCGGTCAAGCCTTCCAGAAGCCTGCCTGGATCCAGCTGTTCTGGCTATTCGCACCCCAAGCCGTGTCACGCCCTCAGACACGCCCGTGTCCGAGGGCGTGTAATTCCAAAAATTTTCCTATAAATAGCCAGATTCAGCTGAGTGTGGGGGTTTAGAATTTTGAGACCTCTTCTTAAGATTGTGGACCAATTTTTGATGTTTTCATGTTTTAGCTCTCTTTTTGCATTTTCTCTCTCTTATTTTGTAACCTCTTTATGATGGAAATGAAATAGATTTGCTTCTTTGTAATTCTCTTATCTTTGTTTTGGTTAAAGTGTGTGTGTGTGTTCTCTCTTTTTTCTTCTTTCTTTCTTTCTTTTTTTAGTTTTTGTAATTTTTGTTATTATAATTAGTTGTCCATTTTAATTTAGGTGTGTGTGTGTGTATGAGGCTAATTTTCATGTTTTTAGCTTTTTTTTTTGTAATTTTTAGATGGTTTCATAATTTGTGTGTGTGAGTGTATGAGTTTAGGTTAATTTTTCTCTTTTTTGTATTTTTATTTTTCTTTTTAGTTTTTTAGTGCTTTTGTAGTTTTTATTAAAGTAAGTGTGTGTGTGTGCTAGTATAGATTTTGTTTTATTTTAACTTAGATTTCATTTTTAGTAAGGGTGTGTGAGTGTAGGAGAATAGATTTTATTTTCTTTTAACTTAGTTTCATTTATGTTGTGTGTGTGAGTGTATGAGTTAATTTTTGTTTTCTTTAACTTAGTTTTCAATTAAAGTAAGTGTGTGTGTGTGTAGGAGTATAAATTTTGCGCCTTTTTTGTAATTCAATAGCTTTTATTTCTGTCACGCATTTATTTCCCGCCTATCCATTTGGATAGGACTTGTCACACATTTATTTCCCGCCTATCCGCTTGGATAGGACTTGTCACGCATTTATTTCCCGCCTATCCATTTGGATAGGACTCGCTCACACATTTATTTCCCCTCTACCTATTTGGGTAGGGATCGCACTTCTTTAATTTATGCAATTTACCGCTTTCATTTTAATTCCGTAGAGTGCGTGAGTTTTCAATTAGTGTGTCTTTTGTTTTTAATATAATTGCTTTTTGCTAATTCCGCTAACCGCTCAATCACTTAAAATCGCCGTAGTTATCATTATCGCTTTATAAAACTCTAAAAAAAATCTAAGCAAAACTACTTTCTAAATTTACGTTTTCGTGCTTTCTCGCTTTTTATCGCAATTATCGTTAAACGCACGCCAACCTTAATTTTTGTCATTAGTTTTTCTATAAAATTATAAAAATCAATTCAAAACTCTTTTCGATAAAATAATAGCGCGCTCCTAAGAAGTAGAAATAATCGATACGACCTTGGAAAAATACGACCTTGATATTTCAAAAGAAATATCCTATACTACTATCGATAAGGTCCACTTGCCTTTATTGATTTTAGTCCGGATAATTATATAAACCCAAAAGCTTTCTCTCCAAAGCAATTTTTAAAACTCTCTTTTAAACACTTAAAAAATTGTTGCAACAACTCTTTGGTTGTTGGAACTAGCTCAAGGCAAAAGAAGTTTTAAAACGATCTCTTAAAGAATTGTTGCAACAACTCACAAAATTGTTGCAACAACATATTCAAAAAGCTTTCAACTTTCATTTCAAACATAAGCCTTTCAAATCCCCTACTTAGCTTTTGGCGACGCGGCCAAAGAGTAATCCTCGATATTTCGAAAGAGGAAAAGGCCGTTACTTCTATCTTTAGATAGGATAACGGGTAATTCCTCGAAGTAGAATTACTCGCGGGACTCTTCGAAAACGTCCGCCTAAGGTTAAAGTTTAAAGAAAGAAAGAGCTTTTATAAAAATATAAAAATTCTAACCGTATCAAGAATTAGTAGGCTTTATTTATTCTTAAAAACTTTCTTAAAAAAGGTTAAAGTTTTATATAATTCTATTCTAATTAAAAGGTACCAAAGACTGCAATAATCGACGCTATTTAGCTAACTTTAGAAGTTTCGCTAAAAATTTTTCGCTCTTTTTAAATTACTTTCATAGTTTTGGACTTACCTTTTTAAATACCCTAAATTTATTTCGATCTTACTTTTGATTTAATAAAAACTTTAGTAAATTAGAAATTTTATTAAACGTCTTATAGGTATCCCTTACTTTTGCTGTGGAATAGCAAAAGCTTAAGTATGAGGGTGTTTGATGAATAGTAATTATACGTGTCTTTCTGTATAGTTTTTAATGTATTTGTGCTTAGAATTATAAATAATCTATGTAATTAAATAAATAAATTGTTTGTTTTTGTTATTTTAAACTTTTAACTAAGTTTTATTTTAATTTAATAAACTTTCTGTCTTTTTGTTAAGACACGCCCTTGGACACGCCCGTGTCCAAGGGCGTGTTCACTAATCCCTAGCATTTTCTTCTCTCTGTTCTTTTTCTAGCTCAAACATCAAGTCACGCCCTCGGTCATGCCCGTGACCAAGGCCGTGTACTTGGTCACGCCGGTGTTGGATATCCATCCCAGATTCCAGCCACTTGAAGCATTTCATCCAAAAAAAGTCAAAGTCACGGCCGTGACATTTCAGCCACGCCCGTGACATTTCAGACATGCCCGTGACCCATCAACTCCTTCCAGAAGAACAAAGGACACGCCAGGTGTCACGCCCAGTTCAAGCTCCAGCCAACCGACTTAGGTCACTCCCGTGACCTAGGCCGTGTACGATGGTCACGCCCGTGTACTTCCAAAGTCGCCAGTCAAGACTTCCAGATGCCTGCCTGGATCCAGCTGTTCTGGCTATTCGCACCCCAAGCCGTGTCACGCCCTCAGACACGCCCGTGTCTGAGGGCTTGTAATTCCAAAAATTTTCCTATAAATAGCCAGATTCAGCTGAGTGTGGGGGTTCAGAATTTTGAGACCTCTTCTTAAGATTGTGGACCAATTTTTGCTGTTTTCATGTTTTAGCTCTCTTTTTTGCATTTTCTCTCTCTTGTTTTGTAACCTCTTTATGATGGAAATGAAATAGATTTGCTTCTTTGTAATTCTCTTATCTTTGTTTTGGTTAAAGTGTGTGTGTGTGTTCTCTCTTTTTTCTTCTTTCTTTCTTTTTTTTAGTTTTTGTAATTTTTGTTATTATAATTAGTTGTCCATTTTAATTTGGGTGTGTGTGTGTATGAGGCTAATTTTCATGTTTTTAGCTTTTTTTTTGTAATTTTTAGATGGTTTCATAATTTGTGTGTGTGACTGTATGAGTTTATGTTAATTTTTCTCTTTTTTATATTTTTATTTTTCTTTTTAGTTTTTTAGTGCTTTTGTAGTTTTTATTAAAGTAAGTGTGTGTGTGTGTGTGTGTGCTAGTATAGATTTTGTTTTATTTTAACTTAGATTTCATTTTTAGTAAGGGTGTGTGAGTGTAGGAGAATAGATTTTATTTTCTTTTAACTTAGTTTCATTTATGTTGTGTGTGTGAGTGTATGAGTTAATTTTTGTTTTCTTTAACTTAGTTTTCAATTAAAGTAAGTGTGTGTGTGTAGGAGGATAAATTTTGCGCCTTTTTTGTAATTTAATAGCTTTTATTTCTGTCACGCATTTATTTCCCGCCTATCCATTTGGATAGGACTTGTCACGCATTTATTTCCCGCCTATCCGCTTGGATAGGACTTGTCACGCATTTATTTCCCGCCTATCCATTTGGATAGGACTCGCTCACGCATGTATTTCCCCTCTACCTATTTGGGTAGGGATCGCACTTCTTTAATTTATGCAATTTACCGCTTTCATTTTAATTCCGTAGAGTGCGTGAGTTTTCAATTAGTGTGTCTTTTGTTTTTAATATAATTGCTTTTTGCTAATTCCGCTAACCGCTCAATCACTTAAAATCGCCGTAGTTATCATTATCGCTTTATAAAACTCTAAAAAAAAATCTAAGCAAAACTACTTTCTAAATTAACGTTTTCGTGCTTTCTCGCTTTTTATCGCAATTATCGTTAAACGCACGCCAACCTTAATTTTTGTCATTAGTTTTTCTATAAAATTATAAAAATTAATTCAAAACTCTTTTCGATAAAATAATAGCGCGCTCCTAAGAAGTAGAAATAACCGATACGACCTTGGAAAAATACGACCTTGATATTTCAAAAGAAATATCCTATACTACTATCGATAAGGTCCACTTGCCTTTATTGATTTTAGTCCGGATAATTATATAAACCCAAAAGCTTTCTCTCCAAAGCAAATTTTAAAACTCTCTTTTAAACACTTAAAAAATTGTTGCAACAACTCTTTGGTTGTTGGAACTAGCTCAAGGCAAAAGAAGTTTTAAAACGATCTCTTAAAGAATTGTTGCAACAACTCACAAAATTGTTGCAACAACATATTCAAAAAGCTTTCAACTTTCATTTCAAACATAAGTCTTTCAAATCCCCTACTTAGCTTTTGGCGACGCGGCCAAAGAGTAATCCTCGATATTTCGAAAGAGGAAAAGGCCGTTACTTCTATCTTTAGATAGGATAACGGGTAATTCCTCGAAGTAGAATTACTCGCGGGACTCTTTGAAAACGTCCGCCTAAGGTTAAAGTTTAAAGAAAGAAAGGGCTTTTCTAAAAAAGATAAAAATTCTAACCGTATCAAGTTTTTGGCGCCGTTGCCGGGGAGTTGTGTCGTTATTTTGAAATAGGAAACGCTATTAATTTTATCTTATATTTCACCTCTCTATCAATTATATATTTTACTTTCATCTTAAAAACAATAAAAAAATTTAATTAAGAAAGAAAAAAAAACCTATCTAAGAAAAAGGAAAATCCAAAATTTTCAAAAAAAAAAATAAAAAATAAAATATAAAGATATATCTCCTTTATTTTTACCACCTCTTATAAACTCATATTTGCAGAATTTAAAAACTTTTGCAATTATAAAACTTTTGCTTATATATTTACAAACATACATCTATATGTTCATATAAAACCAAACAAAACAAAACCTTAAAAATCATCCAAAAAAAAAAATATATATATATATAGCAATATTTTCTACTTACGAAAAGAAAATAAAAGAAAATAATAATATATATTTTCCCACTCTTTCTTTCTTTCCTTGTTTTTCTTCCTTGTAAAAATATTTCCAAAACAAAAACATCAAAAAAAAAACCTATAAAAAGAAAAAAAAAGAAACTATTTCTTCCAAAATTTTTTTTTTAAAAAAAAAGAGAGAATTGTGTATGACCCGAAAGAATCTTTGGATAATCCAATTTTACCTTTTGATCCCGAAATCGAGCGCACGCTTCTCGAGCGCCGCCGATCTCGTAATCAAAATCTATAAATAGATCCCGAAGAATCCGTCGGGGATATACATTTAGGCGTGATGGGCGATCCTAATCTAAATGCGGCCCCACAGCGGACCATGGCCTATTATGCTAGGCCAAATTTAGAGGATACAGGATCGAGCGTCACCCGCCCCGCGGTAGCTAATAATAATTTCGAAATCAAATCCAGTATAATTCAAATGGTATAACAGTCGATTCAGTTCGACGGTTTGCCAGATGAGGACCCAAACCAACACCTTAATAATTTTTTAGAAATTTGCGACACCTTCAAGATTAATGGCGTCAGCGATGACGCCATTCGCTTGCGCTTATTTCCCTTTTCCCTGCGGACAAAGGCGAAATCGTGGTTGACTTCTCTTCCGAGAGGGTCCATAACCACGTGGGCTGAATTGACGGAGAATTTTCTAACTAAATATTTTCCTCCGTAAAAAACCGCTAAATTACGCACCGATATCGCATCCTTCATTCAATTCGATTCCGAGTCTCTCTACGAGACTTGGGAACGTTTTAAAGAATATTTGCGTAGGTGTCCTCATCACGCGCTACCAACTTGGCTTCAGGTACAAACGTTCTATAACGGCTTGAATTTCTCAACGAGACAGATGATCGACGCAGCCGCCGGGGGAACGTTAAACAACAAAACCCTGGAGGCCGCTCAAGCTCTGATCGAAGAAATGGCCATGAACGCATACCAATGGAACGTGCCAAGGTCGCGTCCTCCTAAACCGGCTGGTATTTTCGAAGTGGATGCCACTACTCACTTAGCCTCGCAGTTAGAGCGGCTAAGTAAGCAAGTGGCGGAGATGACTGCTTCCTCCTCCACTCCCGCTTGGGCTAATAATCCTACTAATAATAATAATAATTTTAATAATCCTAATAATAATAATAATTTTAATAATCCTAATAATAATAATAATAATTTTAATAATCCTAATAATAATAATAATAATTTTAATAATCCTAATAATAATAATAATAATAATTTTAATAATCTTAATAATAATAATAATAATAATAATTTTAATAATCTTAATAATAATAATAATCTTAATAATAATATTAATAATAACAATAATTTAAGCGAGGAATCGGTGAATTACGTGGGCAATCAAGTGCGGGCGCCCTTCAACCCATATAGTAATAACTATAACCCGGGTTGGAGGAGCCACCCGAACTTCTCCTGGAGTAACCCTAATAATGCGCAACGCCCTCCACCTGCGATCCCGCAAGGATTTCCGCATGGATATCCCCAAGGATTTCAGCAGGGTTTTGTGCCTCCTCCTCCAAAACCTTCTCCGCTCGAGGAGATTTTTGCAAAATACATGGCTTCCAACGACGCAAATATCCGGAATATAACCGGATCGCTAAAAAATTTAGAAATGCAGGTTGGACAGCTTGCAAAAATGGTCTCCGAGCGGCCACTTGGAGCACTACCTGGGAACTCGGAGCAGAACCCGCGTGAAAATGCCCACGCCATTACCTTACGCAGCGGCAAGGAGGTCGACTCCCCATTGCGGGTTGAGCATCAGGTAACTGTTTCGCCTCCGACCCCTGCACCCTCGTCTTTTATTTTAGTAGATATGGAAAAAATATTAGCGCCGGGCGTCTCGAGCCTGCAAATTCCGTACCCCGCAAAATTTAATAAAGAGAAGGAGGACGAACATTACAAAAAGTTTTTACAAATATTTAAACAAATTCAAATTAACGTCCCCTTCTGCGAGGCACTCTCTCAGATGCCGAAATACGCGAAATACCTTAAGGAGCTCCTTTCTAATAAAAAGAAGCTCGAAGGTATTTCGCGTGTTTCATTAAATGTGGAATGCTCGGCGGTCCTACTTAATAAATTGCCGCCAAAACTAAACGATCCGGGAAGGTTTTCCATCCCGTGCCTATTCGGCAATTTATTAATAAAGTACGCCCTAGCGGACCTGGGAGCGAGCATCAATTTGATGCCCTTCTCCCTCTTTAAAAAACTAGATTTGGGAGTTCCCACCCCAACAAAAATGAGTATCTAACTCGCGGATCGCTCGATAAAATATACTATCGGGGTAGTGGAGGACGTTCTGGTCAAGGTTGACAAGTTTATCTTCCCGGTAGACTTCATCATCCTCGACATCGAGGAGGACGCCGAGGTGCCAATTATCCTCGGTCGCCCTTTCCTCGCGACCTCCCGAGCATTAATTGATGTGAGTAACGGACGCCTCCTCCTTCGGGTAGGGGATGACGAAGTTACCCTTCTTATTAATCCCTTGATGCGAAACTCTTTATCGAACGATGATTCCTGCTTTCACTTAGAATCCGCGTTCGAGGATGAGTGTTCTTCGCTTACAGAATTACTCGCTTTAACTTTAGACGAACCGGATTTCGCGGACCTCGCCCCTTTGGACGAGGTACCGCCAGATTCGTCTTTCGAATCTTTTAATTCTAAAAGTTTAAAAATAACAACTTCTTACGAAGAACCCCCGGTCTTGGAGCTTAAGCCACTCCCCGACCATTTAAAATACGCTTTTCTCGCCGCGGACTAAAAACTCCCGGTTATTATTTCGTCTTCTTTAACCGATTCGGAAACCTCCGAATTAGTTAAAGTTTTGTCCACGCATCGCCATGCAATTGCATGGCAGATTTCCGATATTAGGGGGATAAATCCCTCTTTTTGCACGCACAAAATCTTCTTAGAAGATAATTCCCGCAAAACCATCCAGCCTCAGCGACGACTAAACCCAAATATGCGGGATGTCGTTAAGGCTGAAGTAATAAAACTCCTGGATGCGGGGATTATCTACCCTATATCTGACAGCACGTGGGTTAGTCCCATTCATGTCGTGCCTAAAAAGGGCGGTCTAACGGTAGTGGCAAATCAACATAACGAATTAATTCCAACCCGTACTGTTACGGATTGGAGGGTGTGCATCGATTACCGAAAATTAAATGATGCCACCCGCAAAGACCACTTTCGGTTACCGTTTATCGATCAAATTTTGGAGCGACTATCGGGTCATCCTTATTATTGTTTTCTCGACGGTCTATCGGGATTTTTACAAATTCCAATCTCCCCCGAAGATCAGGAGAAAACAACCTTTACGTGCCCCTTCGGTACCTTCGCGTACCGAAGGATGTCATTCGGCCTCTACAACGCGCCAGCTCCATTTCAACGATGTATGCTAGCGATATTTGGAGAGCTCGTAGAGGATATTATGGAAGTCTTTATGGATGACTTCTCGGTTTTTGGAAGCTCCTTCCAAAACTGCCTCCAAAATTTAGATCGAGTCCTCCAACGATGCGAAGACACGAACCTGGTTTTAAACTGGGAAAAGTGTAATTTCATGGTTCGAGAAGGCTTAGTTCTCGGCCACAAAATTTCTGAAAGAGGGATGGAGGTCGACAAGGCCAAGGTCGAAATAATTGAAAAACTCCCCGCGCCCTCAAATATAAAATCAATTCGTAGTTTTCTTGGCCACGCGGGTTTCTACAGGCAGTTTATTCAAAATTTTTCCAAAATAACAAAACCGCTAACCCACCTCCTGGAGAAAGAATCTCCATTCATTTTTGATAGCGCGTGCGTAGAGGCATTCAATGCCATAAAAAATAAACTTATCCATTCTCCCATTCTTGTGGCGCCTGATTGGACCCTTCCGTTTGAGATTATGTGCGACGCGAGCGATATAGCGGTAGGGGTCGTATTAGGCCAACGCATAAATAAATATTTTCATCCTATCTACTACGCGTCCCGCACGCTCACGGCCGCACAGGCTAATTACACGACAACGAAAAAGGAACTCCTTGCCATCGTCTTCGCCATAGATAAGTTTAGACCCTACGTCACGCTTTCTAAAATTATAATATTTACCGACCACTCCGCACTTAAATATTTATTAGAAAAAATGGACGCTAAGCCCCGCCTTCTTCGATGGATCCTGCTATTACAAGAATTCGATTTAGAGATCCGGGATAAGAAGGGGGCCGAAAATTTAGCGGCCGACCACCTTTCTCGTTTAGAACACCCAATCGCGGAAGCGCTCTTAGAACCAGAAATCGATGATCGATTTCCCGAGGAGCGTCTTTTAGTTTTAAATAATTTAAAAACTTCTCCCTCGCCTTGGTTCACAGACTACGCCAACTATTTAGTTGCGCGGGTGCTCCCGAAAGACTTTTCAAAACAGCAAAAGAAGAAATTCTTTTCTGATTTGAAAAATTACTTTTGGGAGGACCCTTTCTTATTTCGCGTCTGCGCGGACTAAGTCGTACGGAGATGCGTTTCGAGCGAGGAGGGTGCACAAATTTTGCGGCACTGCCACGAGGGGCCGGCCGGGGGCATTATCAAGCCAACCGGACCGCGCAGAAGGCGCTGGAGGCAGGCTTTTATTGTCCCGCTCTCTTCAAAGACGCTCACACTTTTGTGAGCGCATGCGATAGCTGTCAACGGTCGGGTAACATCTCTCGTCGCGACGAGATGCCCCAAAATTTTTATTTAGAATGCGAGATTTTCGATTTATGGGGCATAGATTTCATAGGCCCCCTACCTCCTTCATATACAAATCGCTACATTTTAGTGGCGGTCGACTACGTATCTAGGTGGGCGGAAGCGCAAGCTCTCCCCACCAACGATGCGAGAGTCATCGTCAAATTTCTTAAAAAATTATTTTCTCGCTTCGGTACGCCCCGTGCGATAGTTAGTGATAGGGGTACACACTTTTGCAACGCCCAGTTTGCAAAAACATTAACCAAATATGGCGTTACGCATAAGCTCGCCACCGCCTATCACCCCCAAACGAGTGGCCAAGTGGAGGTAGTAAATCGAGAAATTAAGCGAATATTAGAAAAAACCGTTTCCACTAATAGGAAGGATTGGGCAATTAAATTAGACGACGCGTTGTGGGCATATCGTACGGCGTACAAGACCGCAATCGGTTGTACGCCTTATCGATTAGTCTACGGTAAGGCGTGCCATTTGCCCGTAGAATTAGAGCACCGCGCTTTTTGGGCGTTAAAGCTTTTAAATCTCGATCATAATTTAACCGCCGAAAATCGGAAATTCCAATTAAACGAACTCGATGAATGGCGTGCGAACGCCTACGAGAGTAATAAATTTTATATGGAACGCTCTAAATTTTACCACGACCGAAAAATTAAATTTCCAAAATCATTTGCGCCGGGCGATCTCGTCCTCCTATATAATTCACGTCTTCGTCTTTTTCCGGGGAAACTAAAATCCCGTTGGTCCGGCCCCTTTCAAGTGAAAGAGGTTTGGCCATACGGGACCGTCCTTATAACCCACCCGGAAAAAGGCGACTTAAAAGTTAACGGTCACCGACTAAAACTCTACCACGCGGGGGATCAACTGGGAGGGAAGCTAAATTCCATACCCCTCCCCCACCTCTAAAACGATCATACCCCGCCATCGCGTCAAGCTACGAGACGGTAAACAAAGCGCTCGTGGGAGGCACCCCCATATTTATCCAATTACGCTCTTTTTTTTTGTTCTTATTTACAAAACAAATGATGAAATAAATTTTAATTTCAAAACAAAAAAACTTAAACAAAAATATAATTAATAATAATAATAAATAATAATAAATAAGAATAACAAAATGAAAAATAATATTAATAACTATGCATATTTTAAATTATCATTTTTTTTTCTTCCAAAAAGAAACTTACAACAAAATCAAATAATGCAAAAACTTTAAAACAAAAATCAAAAAGAATTTTGGGAATTTTAAGATAAGACAATAGGAAGTTTCTCAAAGTAGGATTACTCGACAGACCCGAGAGGGGATTTTTGTCGATATTTCGAAACGAGAAAACCCTATTGCTTTTACCTTTTTATTTCTCTTATTTCTTCCTTGCTTTTTATCTTAAAGCTTTTTCTTTATTTACTTTATTTTATCTTTCTTAAAATTTTGATATATTTTAAAACATGCATATTTCAAAATTAAAACCAAAACAAAAAAATATAATATAACATAAATAATAAAATAAAAATGATGATAAAAATTTATTTTTATCATATCCAAAAAAAATATGATCACATATATACTTTTAACTTCTTTTATACGTATTTTATTCGTGTTTTGTAGATTTCGTAAAACTAAAACAAACCAAAAAATTTTTTTTGTATATATTCGTGGAGTTCCTTTTTATTTGTAACTATTCTTGTATATATTTTTTTTCTATCTTGTAATTAAATCTTCACGTTTTTGTAAATATTTTCGTTCCTCACACTTCACTTCAACATTGAGGACAATGTTGGCTTTAAGTATGGGGGCGTGTTTTCCCTCTTTTTATAATTATTTTTGACCCTCCCATATTAGAAAAAAACAAAAAAAATTTATATGAAAAATTTGTTACAACATAAAACTTATTTGTTATAACTAGAGCTGTCACGGTTCCGGTTCGGTTCCGGTTCTACTAAAACCGTGAACCGAACCGATAAGGTAACGGTTCTTCAAATTAGAACCAAAACCGTATTTGGTTTGACCGGTTCCGGTTCTGGTTCCGGTTCCAGTATAATTTTTGGAACCATCGTGTTAACGGTTCCGGTTACGGTTCAACAAGAACCAAAACCAAACCGACACTAACGGTTCGGTCCGGTTCTATGCGGTTCGGTCCGGTTCCAATCGTTTCCAACTAGAACCAAAACCAAACTTCACGGAATGAATGGGGGAGGTCAAAAATAAAAAACCAGAGGGAAAAAGTATACTCATTTGTTTTTTTTTTGCAAGAGGGACTTCGAAGTCTGAGGCCCGGGAGCTGGAATTTCGTGTTACACCAAGGGAGAGTACTTTTTGTATAATATATAGTAAGTCGGGCTGAAAGTTAAAAATTGAAACCGCAAAATCACAAAATTGTACCAGCCCGTGCCGATTTTAAAAATTCAAAGATCACGATCGTTTAATGCTGATGCAATGTTCATGTTGCTGAAGATCACGACACAACATAGGATAAAGAACTTTGAATTGTTACTCTTGAAATCTTATTTTACAATTCCAAATCGCACCAATGTCAAACCACACGACACGGATTTGGTGTGGTGTGATTTTGTTCAGTCTAAAATCGACCCCCTTTGTTGTGAATGCGATTTGGGTTCAAATCGCAACAGTTTCACTCACAATAGTAAGTATAGATATTATAGATATATTATAAAAAATAACAATATAATAATAATAATAATAAATGGGTTGCGGTTCGGTTCGTCTTCGGTCCGGTTCGGATCGGTTCTAAAAATCTTGAAACCGCTTGAGACTTATATATAGCGGTTCCGGTTCCGGTTCCGGTCCGGATAATAAAATGAAAGAACCATACCCGGACCATTGTTGTTCACGGTTCCAAAATTCAAACCGGAACCCAAATAATTCGCGAACAGTTCGGTCCGGTTCTTTGCGGTTCTAGTTCGGTTCTGGTTCGGATTACGGTTTTCGGTTTTAAGTGATAGCTTTAGTTATAACATAACAAAATTTGTTATGACATAAGAAAATTATGTTGCAACATCTTTGTCCCTCTTTTCATTTTTCTTTTCTTTTTGAAAAAACAATTTAATATGTAAATAAGAAATCAAATAAAAAATCCAAAAAATCATTAATTAACTTAGAAAAAAAAACACAATTTTTTTTTTAATATAAATGTTTTATGTTTATGTCTTTTATTTGTATATAAAAATCCTTATTTATAATAATAAATCAAAATCCAAAAAAAAAATGATGAAAAATGTACTTAAAAATTTGTTATAACAAAATTCATTTTGTCATAACACCAAAAATGTTTTTCCTTCTCTCTTTTCTTTTCTTTCCCTTTTTTTATTAATGTACATATTTTTAACAAAATTAAAAAATCAAAAAAATATATGATGAAAAAAATTTCTTAGAAAAAATCAAAAATAATTTGTATGTATTTTTACTTTTCTTAATTTTCTTCTTTTTTAGTATTTATATATGCATTTTGTTATAAAGAAAATCAAAAATCCCAAAAATATCATATCTTAAAAATTTCAAAAAAAAAAATATTTGAAAAACTTATCAAAAAATCCAAAAATAAAATAAAACCCCCACTTAGCTTTTTGTTATTTCCAAGGCTAGGTTAGTTTTATCTTTAAGCATTTTTCATTATTTTTTATTTACTAAATCAATTTTATTTATTTCATAGTTTGAAAAATTTAAATTGAGAAATTTTCAGTAGTAAAGAAAATCTTGCGATCTTAATTTAATTTGAGAACAGAATTTTTAGCACTACCTCGGGTTTACCCTAAATAGATTCCTTTATGTATTATATTGACAAACCATCTTTAGATTCAATTATTCTAACTCTAAACTTGTGAAACTTTAGGAATGTTTTTAATCTACTAAACTTGCTCTCAAAAATCTTTTTTTATTAATCTAGAATTTCTCTTGAAACCCCCCCTTATAAACACCCCTTAGCTTGGCATAAAAATAATAAAAGTAGGAGTTTTAAAAAAAATCCTGTGTCAATGGGAATAAAGAGATTCCGTAAACACAGGCACCCAATATTGTTAAAAGAAATCCCGTGTCAATGAGAATAAAAAATTAATAATTCCGTAAACACGGGCATTGTGTTAAGTTTAGAAAAGATTTCAATTCTCCCGCGTAAACCAACGCTGGGAATCAAAGCAAAGCCACCAAAAAGGTGGGGTGAGAGGATAAAATCCGTCACCCCTAAATCCAAGCACTCTTCTTTTTGCCAAGGCTACCTTTTTTCCCTACCCCTTAGCCAATAAAATTGTACCTAGATTTTAATTTAAAAAAGTTTGGGAGAGCATAATTAGTAGGCTTTATTTATTCTTAAAAACTTTCTTAAAAAAGGTTAAAGTTTTATATAATTCTATTCTAATTAAAAGGTACCAAAGACTGCAATAATCGACGCTATTTAGCTAACTTTAGAAGTCTCGCTAACAAATTTTCGCTCTTTTTAAATTACTTTCATAGTTTTGGACTTACCTCTTTAAATACCCTAAATTTATTTCGATCTTACTTTTGATTTAATAAAAACTTTAGTAAATTAGAAATTTTATTAAACGTCTTATAGGTATCCCTTACTTTTGCTCTGAAATAGCAAAAGCTTAAGTATGAGGGTGTTTGATGAATAGTAATTATACGTGTTTTTCTGTATAGTTTTTAGTGTATTTTTGCTTAGAATTATAAATAATCTATGTAATTAAATAAATAAATTGTTTGTTTTTGTTATTTTAAACTTTTAACTAAGTTTTATTTTAATTTAATAAACTTTCTGTCTTTTTAATAAGACACGCCCTTGGACACGCCCGTGTCCAAGGGCGTGTTCACTAATCCCTAGCATTTTCTTCTCTCTGTTCTTTTTCCAGCTCAAACATCAAGTCACGCCCTCGGTCACGCCCGTGACCGAGGCTGTGTACTTGGTCACGCCCGTGTTGGATATCCATCCCAGATTCCAGCCACTTGAAGCATTTCATCCAAAAAAAAGTCAAAGTCACGGCCGAGACATTTCAGCCACGCCCGTGACATTTCAGACACGCCCGTGACCCATCAATTCCTTCCAGAAGAACAAAGGACACGCCAGGTGTCACGCCCAGTTCAAGCTCCAGCCAACCGACCTAGGTCACGCCCGTGACCTAGGCCGTGTACGATGGTCACGCCCGTGTACTTCCAAAGTCGCCGGTCAAGCCTTCAAGATGCCTGCCTGGATCCAGCTGTTCTGGCTATTCGCACCCCAAGCCGTGTCACGCCCTCAGACACGCCCGTGTCCGAGGGCGTGTAATTCCAAAATTTTTCCTATAAATAGCCAGATTCAGCTGAGTGTGGGGGTTCAGAATTTTTAGACCTCTTCTTAAGATTGTGGACCAATTTTTGCTGTTTTCATGTTTTAGCTCTCTTTTTGCATTTTCTCTCTCTTGTTTTGTAACCTCTTTTTGATGGAAATGAAATAGATTTGCTTCTTTGTAATTCTCTTATCTTTGTTTTGGTTAAAGTGTGTGTGTGTGTTCTCTCTTTTTTCTTCTTTCTTTCTTTTTTTTAGTTTTTGTAATTTTTGTTATTATAATTAGTTGTCCATTTTAATTTGGGTGTGTGTGTGTATGAGGCTAATTTTCATGTTTTTAGCTTTTTTTTGTAATTTTTAGATGGTTTCATAATTTGTGTGTGTGAGTGTATGAGTTTAGGTTAATTTTTCTCTTTTTTGTATTTTTATTTTTCTTTTTAGTTTTTTAGTGCTTTTGTAGTTTTTATTAAAGTAAGTGTGTGTGTATGTGCTAGTATAGATTTTGTTTTATTTTAACTTAGATTTCATTTTTAGTAAGGGTGTGTGAGTGTAGGAGAATAAATTTTATTTTCTTTTAACTTAGTTTCATTTATGTTGTGTGTGTGAGTGTATGAGTTAATTTTTGTTTTCTTTAACTTAGTTTTCAATTAAAGTAAGTGTGTGTGTGTGTGTAGGAGGATAAATTTTGCGCCTTTTTTGTAATTCAATAGCTTTTATTTCTGTCACGCATTTATTTCCCGCCTATCCATTTGGATAGGACTTGTCACGCATTTATTTCCCGCCTATCCGCTTGGATAGGACTTGTCACGCATTTATTTCCCGCCTATCCATTTGGATAGGACTCGCTCACGCATTTATTTCCCCTCTACCTATTTGGGTAGGGATCGCACTTCTTTAATTTATGCAATTTACCGCTTTCATTTTAATCCCGTAGAGTGCGTGAGTTTTCAATTAGTGCGTCTTTTGTTTTTAATATAATTGCTTTTTGCTAATTCCGCTAACCGCTCAATCACTTAAAATCGTCGTAGTTATCATTATCGCTTTATAAAACTCTAAAAAAAATCTAAGCAAAACTACTTTCTAAATTAACGTTTTCGTGCTTTCTCGCTTTTTATCGCAATTATCGTTAAACGCACGCCAACCTTAATTTTTGTCATTAGTTGTTCTATAAAATTATAAAAATCAATTCAAAACTCTTTTCGATAAAATAATAGCGCGCTCCTAAGAAGTAGAAATAATCGATACGACCTTGGAAAAATACGACCTTGATATTTCAAAAGAAATATCCTATACTACTATCGATAAGGTCCACTTGCCTTTATTGATTTTAGTCCGGATAATTATATAAACCCAAAAGCTTTCTCTCCAAAGCAATTTTTAAAACTCTCTTTTAAACACTTAAAAAATTGTTGTAACAACTCTTTGGTTGTTGGAACTAGCTCAAGGCAAAAGAAGTTTTAAAACGATCTCTTAAAGAATTGTTGCAACAACTCACAAAATTGTTGCAACAACATATTCAAAAAGCTTTCAACTTTCATTTCAAACATAAGCCTTTCAAATCCCCTACTTAGCTTTTGGCGACGCGGCCAAAGAGTAATCCTCGATATTTCGAAAGAGGAAAAGGCCGTTACTTCTATCTTTAGATAGGATAACCGGTAATTCCTCGAAGTAGAATTACTCGCGGGACTCTTCGAAAACGCCCGCCTAAGGTTAAAGTTTAAAGAAAGAAAGAGCTTTTCTAAAAAAGGTAAAAATTCTAACCGTATCATGATTCTTCGGCGTCTTCCTTCAGATTACCTCATAGGGAGTTTCATATTTGTCTTTTGTATTTGTATTTTTTATTTTATCGTTGTAATCGGTTTGTGAATTTGCCTCGTGTTGGCGACTAGGTCTGGGTAGGACTTAGGGAGGAATTCGCCTCGTGTTGGCGACTAGGTCTAGGGAGTAGATCTAGGGGGTGCTCGAGGCCTTTCCGGGGATAGGAAGGCTAGAGCGGCTTGAGGACGTATCTAGGGAGAGATTGGCTAAAGCCAACCGGTTCGTGGGGATACGAGTCGGTATAAAAAACAAAAAGAGATTTTACTTTATCGCTTACGATTTCTAGCGTCATAAGAAATCAAGTTTTGTAATCTTATATCTCAAGTTAATAAAATCATGTCTCTCATTTATATTACTTGATTTCTTCTTTAAATTAATCTCTTATCTTTTCTAATATTTAAAAATATAACATAAGTTTTTACAACCCTTATTCACCCCCCCTCTCTATGGGCGCCTCAAGATCCAACAATGATTACCTACCAAAGTAGGTGTAGGAGGTCTACTTAATTTTTTTGGATTATATGAATATCCATCATTATTTTTATTATAGCGATATTGTGTAATTACACAAATAACAATTATATTTTATGGATTTTCATTTTTTTCATAATATATATTAAGTCATTGGAGTAAAAGAATGAGGTTATATTTGGCACTTTTGAATGTTGCACCAAAGGCAACTTCTTATGTATAGTAGTTAAAGATATACACACACACACACACACACACACACACACACACACACACACACACACGAGTGTCGACGAGATCTATAACTTTCGTGTTGAACACGTTTCCTAAAAATGCATGTACAAAATGTATTTCCAAAAGGAGCGTGTATAACACATACAAATAGAGTGTGGATAGCCAAAATTGCTTTGCGGATAACAATCACCTAAATATAACAAACTCATTTTTTAGATGGAGGTGAGCTCAAGGTTATATAAGTTCTTTGAATGAGCATTTATATTATAAACTTGTCTTTAACATTGTCGCGGGTCGCTCGACGCTCTTGGTTGACCGGTCGAATTGAACCACCTTAGCTCGAGAGCGAGTCGAGCGTGCAAACGGTTAATGAGAGAAATAGTGGACGAGACAAGAACATTTTTAATGTGAAAAACCCGGAAAGGGTAAAAAACCACGTGGTCGGAGCTGTTCCAATCAAATTCCACTATATGTCGGTTTCTTAAAAGTAAAATTGAGAACTCGAGGGCGACAGGCCACCGCTCATTACAGTGGTAATAAACAGAAAACTCTGAGGGTGACATGCCACCTCCCAGGAGACTAAGGGTCTTTCCTCACGGGAATGAAAGTGAGATGCTCTATTCGCCTTTCGGTGCCCGGAGGATCTCCAAGTCACTTAGGAAATGTCTTCGAAAGCGAAGGAGATCTTCAAAGGGTTGAAGGAGATCTTCGAATGCTTGAAGGAAATCTTCAAGCACCGAAGGAGAACTCTGAGGAATCTTCAACGGAACTCTCTCAAGTGTAGAAGACAAGGTCTCTTGAAATGAAGGCTCTGGGCTCCTTTCATAGCCTTGAGCAGGAGTAGCCCGGTAATTTCGCCATTGTAACCACTGTAACTACCAGACGGGCAAATCACATTTGCCGATTTGAAGTACATGTTTGCCATTTTTTGGATATTCCTGTCTTGTCCCCCGGGCAGTTCCGTCAATTCGAGAAGCTTCATTGATGGCTTTGAGCGCAGTGAACAAGACATGCAATCTAGGAAATTATGAAAGGTTAACCGTCGAGCGCGTCAGGAATGCGGAAGCATTCTGAGCATGCCGGAAACACGGAGGCGTTCGGAGCACGCGGGGAACGCGGAGGCATTCTGAGCGCGCGACAAATGCGGAGGCCTTATGAGTGCGCCGTGAAAGAGGAAACACTTGGCTCGCTTTGCGAATGGAAAGTCGAGAATGCAGTCGGGTGCCAACGGAGGGGCGTGCTCGTAAGAGTGAGGGTGTGCCTCTCAAAACCACGCCTCCCAAAATAGGAAGTCGCACCCCCCCCCCCCCCCCCCGAGAAAAGGGGGTGCCGGAGCTCCAACTGACCCCTCAAAGGGGTGTGGTTCCAATCACACCCCCGAAGGGGGTGCGGTTTCGACCTCACCCCCAAAATGGGGGTGCTGGATTTGCCGCACCCCCTATGGGGGTGCAGGTTTGGTCGAACCCTCAAGGGGTGCGGCCTTGGCCACACCCCACTATATGAGGTGCGACCCGTACCCCCTTAGAGGGGTGCGCGCCTAACCGCACCCCTTAGTTGGGCGCGGTAACGGTGGTTCAGCGACAACCAGTGATGGCGGGGTGGGGGGGGGGGGGGGGGTGGGGGGTGGGGGGGTTGGGGGGGGAGCAGCCATTCTGCTACCTTCACGGGTGATGTCGTGTGGTAGTTTCTTCGTCTCTCCCCCATTCCCTTGATTATGGGGTTGAGCTCGACTCCACCACCTCCGCTGCTTTATGCTAATCGCACCCCTTGGAGCTCATATAACTTTATGAGTGCATATCAATTGCACCCCAAACCTTTGAAGTTCATATTATCACTTGGAGGAGTTTAAAGGTTTCATCACCTTCTTTTCGGTGACTTGGATCAGAGCCGTTGCTGGAGGATGAGTGCGAGGTCATTTTTTAGAGGAGTATCCAGAAGACTCTCTATCTGACGTAGAGGAAGTTCAGGTACAATGTTGTTGACAGTGGAGCTGGGGGCCTCTCGAAGGAGGATCGTTCTGACACAGCCGAGGACTGATCTTCTCCTTTGTCGTATTTATTACTTATGTCTTGTTGCTTTCCTTTCCTGTTTGTGGTCCTTTCCCGCTTTGTACAGCTTTGCGTTAACACCATTGTATCTTGTGACCCCATTGTTCTAGCTATTTTCAGAGCGGTGATCCGGGTGTCTGGCCCCAGAGTTATCAGTCAAGAGTGTACATGTTCAAATCGTTGGCAATCGTGCGAGGGACATGTCCTTATGGTGCTGCAAACTATGGCGATGGTGAAGAGCGAATGCGTTCAAGCATATCGTGTGTGGTCGGAGGGGGATGAGCCCCTGAGTTGACAGCATAGAGCATTTGTGTTCAAACCGTTGATGATCGTGAGAGGGGCATGCCCTCACGACGCCATGAGCCACTGTTGCGGCAAAGAGCGAATGCGTTCAAGCCGGCAGTGTGTGGTCAGAGGGGGACGGGACCTAGAGTTAAAGGTGAAGAGCGTTTGTCTTCAAACCGTTAGCGACCGTGTGAGTGGCTTGCCCTAATGGTGATATGTCCTATTGTGATGGTAAAAAATATGTACGACATAATTTTTGCTTAAATATAATTTTAATTGCATAAAGTTAGTTTGCATGAGTGGAGGCTCGCGACTTTTTACATAGCAAAAATATAAATTTACTGATAAAAATAGCGCAGGTTTTGCATGTTCCAAGTGCGTGGTAGGGTTTTTCCTTCTACCGTTCTGAGCTTGTACGTCCCGGGTTTCACGATTATAATGACAACGTATGGTCCCTCCCAAGCTGGTGATAGTTTGTATCTTTGTGGGCCTTTACCAGCTACTTCGATGTTGCATGTAAGATGAGATCTCCGACATTGATTGCTCTGGATTTTACCCTGTGATCGTAGAGTCGGGCTACGCGTCTCTAGTAGATGGCGATGCGTTGGGCAGCCATGTCCCTGACTTCGGCGACTAAGTCACAGTTTTCCCGGAGCAGTTTGTCGTTCTTCTTAGGGTTGAAAGTCATTACCCGGATACTGGGGTCGTAGATGTCGACGAGAATGACTACTTTCGTGCCATAGCAGATCGAACCCCCATTGAGCAAATGGCCAGACGCCTTGGAGTGATGTGAGAGAAACTGGGGGTTGATGCAGGATGTTTGCATGAAGATGACAACTCTTGCACTTTTGGACAAACTCGGTCACGTCCTTCTTCATTGTCAGCCAATAAAAACCCTGATGCGGGATCTTTTGAACTAGAGCTCTTGCACCCAGGTTCTCCCCGCAGATATCACTGTGAACCTCCCTTATGTTGTATTCTGCTTCTGTTGTTGGGAGACATTTTATGTAGGGTCCAGAGAAGGCCCACCGGTAGAACTCCCCTTCGATGATGGCGAATGAGGTGGCTCGCATCCGTAGCCTTCATGCTTCTATATGGTCGTCAGGCAGGTCTCCCCGTTCAATGTAGGCCTGGAGGGGGTCATCCAAGACAATTCTTCTTTGCTAATTTCGGCGATCTCCCATGTGTAACATTCCAACTTTTATTGGGTCACTAGACCCTAGTAGACCCAAAAAAAAGTAACCCAATCTCCCACCCCAAAACTTAGAAGATAGGAAATAATCCGATTTTAGGATATTGTGCTAGAGAACTCCAATTTGAGTTCTTTCGGTCCCTATAGCTTCATATAACCAATGTGAGTGCGATGGAACTCGTTTCATTCCAATCTGAGGTCATTTAGAGAAAACAACCATTATGAGTACCGTAGCGCGTTACGACGACACCATTTTGGTATAGTGACCATACGTACTCTGAATCGGCTTTCGTCAGTTGAGTTAGACTCGTATAATCAATGCAAGTGCAACGAAACTCATTTTTTTCCAATCTGAGGTCGTTTAGAGAAAACAACCATTTTGAGTACCATAGTGCGTCACGACAACGCCGACTTGGTATAGTGACCATACATACTCTGAATCAACTTCTGTCATATTCGTTAGACTCGTATAGTCAATACGAGTGCAACAAAACTCATTTCATTCCAATCCGAGGTCGTTTAGAGAAAATGACCATTTTGAGTACCGTAGCGCATCACGACGACACCATTTTGGTATAATGACCATACGTATTCCAAATCGACTTCAGTCAGTTGCATTAGACTCGTATAATCAATACGAGTCCAACATAATTGGTTTCATTCCAATCCAAGGTCGTAAAGAGAAAATGACCATTTTGAGTACCATAGTGCCTCACGACGATGCCGTTTTGTTATAGTGACCATACGTACTTCGAATCGACTTCCGGCTGTTGCGTTAGACTCGTATAATTAATACGAGTGCAACAGAACTCGTTTCATTCCAATCTGATGTTGTTTAGTGAAAACAAATATTTTGAGTATCGTAGCGCGCTATGACGCCACTATTTTTGTATAGTGACTATATGTACTCCGAATCGGCTTCCGTCAGTTTTATTAGACTTGTACAGTCAATACGAGCGCAATTGGACTCGTTTCATTGCAATCAGAGGTCATAGGTGAAATATGACCATTTTGTGTTTCGTAGCCCGCCACGACACACTTTTTAAAATATTAAACGAATAAAGTCGAAATCGATCACTGTCAGTTTTGTTTTACTCATAAAGTCAAAATCAGACCAACAAAGTTCGTTACGACCAATTTCGACGTCAAGAGGTCAAACTATGGTTAAATCAAGCTTTTTGGCACATCGAAAAATGTGCACACATCAATCCTACCACAATACCCCGACATTTACCCATCCCCGGTGACCTGGATCCACTTGGACTTTGACCAACACGAGGGACCCAACCTAGGGTTGACTTTGGTCAAACCCTCAAAATTCATATTTTTGGAATTATTTCCCCCAAAGAAGGCATCACCTCCCCATCACCAAACTCGTGGGCTCCACCCCCTCCATTCCTAGGACCTCAAAATTCAACAAAGGTTCCTTGGAATGAGCATTGGCAAAAGACCACCACCCCCTTCCTTTCCCAAGACCACCACCCCCAAGAATTGCCCTTCTACACCACCTAGAGAGGCTACCCACTATCCAAGGTGGTGTCCAGCTGTCATGGACAACTAGAGGGGGGGAATATATCCCCCACTCTCCCCCTTAATCCCACACCGGGGAGGAGGGGGAGGCCCTCCTCCCTCCCTATAAAAGCACCCCCCCCCCCTCTGCTGCACACACCCTTCCCACCTCAGGCTGACCCCCAAGCCGCACCTCACCGGAGCTACCTCACTGGAAACCGCCGCTACCCTCCTTTCTCGTCCTCTACATCTCATGGCAAACCAAGCCTGCGCCTCCCGAGACCCACCACGCCAGGTGGAACCGTTTCCCCTCCCCCTTCCACACTCCCCCATCGTGTTGCATGCACCCCTCTGCCGTCGGAGCTCCGCTAGCACCACCCAAACCATGATTCAAGCTCGGTTGGTGGCCGCGCGAGGTAAACCGCATCCATCGCAAGTGGTGGAGCTGGGAGAGTGGTACTCCACCAGGGGACACCTTCCCCGGCGGTGGAGGGTGACAGTGCCGCCGGAGAGCGCATCTCCGGCGACACCTTTGAACTCTCCTATTTACATATTTTGCTCTGTTTATGTTTCCCGGTGGTGGCCAATGGCGCTAGGCAGCCGGGCCATCACCGGAGGTAAGCCCGACCCCCGACGAGCTGGCCAGGTGCAATGGGCATGGCCACCAGGGAGGGAGGGGCGGTGCGACACCAATAAGAATGGCGCAGGCCGCGCCACCCGTCCCTTAGGTTGTCGAAATCCAGCGGCGGCCGGCCGCTAGACCACCGCCAGATAGTTCACCGGACCCCCGACGAGTCAACTGGGGTGGCGCCGATGGCGGGCAGCTGCTAGTCGGCGGTGGCAGAGGCCGCCACCCTCTGCACGTAGGGAGCAGCAACCACCGTCTGATCTCTGTGATGAGATCGGACGGCGGCGGGATCCTTAATTCCCACCCACCTCATCATCCTCGCCCCCCAGTGGACCAGCTCCAGATCTGCTGTGTGCGACTGATCTCCAGCCCGCGGTTAGCCCAATCCCAGCGCCAGGATTCGTCTACCCGCACCCCAACCCCATCGAATTCTTTTCCCAATTTTTTTGAGAAAAATCTTAACTCATAGTGGAAAATATTTGAACATGAAAGTTGTTACCCACTAGGAGGGCTATCTCCACAAAAAATTTGAGATTTTTATAAATTGATTTGGTTTTTTAAAAGGCTTAAATAAGATATATATGGCCAAAATAAATATCTCAAAGAACGGGCCTCGATGGGGCGGTACGACCACACCCAGAAGTGGCAGGACTAGCCACTATCACCAACAGCAACATCGGTAAGGCCCGCAGGGTTCGCTTCCCTTCTGGAAAAAAAGCGGTCCATATTGTGTCGACTCAAGGTTTGTATGCATATTTTGAACACCTGCGACGTGTTGATATTATGGCTACTAATTGAGATATTCTTTTAATAACTATGGATATTACTGCTGCTTCCAAATCATTTATATGATGCTAACCCTCTTTGCTTTGGCTACTTACTTATTGTTGGGTGCTTAAGCTCGTCCCACTGATATGGATCTAGGGAGGAGACATGTTTCAACTTAGCTCTATGACTAACAGTTGTTTATATAACCATTCACAGGATATGGGACAGCGCAAAGCCCCTGCACTGTGTAACAACTTACCGGCTTTAGAGGCCATCCGAGATACACTGGCCTCACCCCTCCCCCGTCTTCCGAGATGTGAGTCCTAGGGTGTATGACTATGTAAGAAATATGTGGTTGTAGTAGTTACCCTTAGCCTGCAGGGCCTCTCGTGTAAACTGTTGGATCTTTAGGTGCCCTTATAGGGGGGATGAATAAGGGTTTTTGAAAACTTTAGAATTTTAAAACAATCTTTTGATATTTTATATGAAGCAAGTTAAATAAAAAATAAGGAGCAAGAAATTAATTTTATTCAATATGAAGAGACATGATTATGATTTATAAAATTGAGTACAAAATTGGATTTCTATGACGCTAGAAATCAAAGGCGAATATAATTGACTCTTTTGTTTTCTATACCGACTCTTCTCACTAAGAACCGGTTGGCTTTAGCCGATCTATCACCAGATTCGACCACAAGCCGCTCTAGCCCTTATATCCCCAGAAAGGCCTCGAGTACCCCCTAGATCTAGCTCCTAGACCTAGTCGCCAACAACCACGGCGAATTCCCACTAAGCCACGTATGGACCTAGTCGCCAACAACCGCATCGAATTCACTTAAACGATTACAAAAGATAAAGGTACAACAAAATATAAAAGACAAATTGAAATCTCCCTATGAAGAATTCTGGAGACGGAGAAGACTCGTTGAATATCGTTGAAGTTGAAGCATGCGTTCTTCGCGTTGGGTTAGCATTGATCTGATCTTCCTTCGAATTCTTCTCTTGAATTTGTGTGGGAGATGGTGGTCTGGAAAATACGGCCCTCACAGATTTTCTGAAGTGCTGGAATAGGGCTTCTTAGGATCAATAGTTGAAGATAACTAATGCCACATATTAATAGGACAGGAAGCTAACGCTGGCATTAAGGCTAACGTCGGGCGTTGACTATGTATAGAAATAACTTGATGGCTCGGATCTTCAAAATAGGAAGGAGATTCTGCATCTTTGTAAACATTCATTTTAGTCAACCTTAACGCTGGCGTTAAGCCAAATCATTCCTAAAATGCTCATGCAATCACAGCAACTTCCCTCCATGTCATTTTCATCTTGGTGGGAACAAAATTCAATGTCGGCGTTAAGTCCTAACGCCTGGTGTTAGAACACATTCATCATTTCAGCTTGTGGCAAATCCAGACCAACAATGCAGCATCCTAATGTCAATTTTGTTCAAACTTGCATGCTAAAAACACAATGACAAACTAGATCAAATACAAGTAGGATTTGTTATTCTCAAACCAAAGGGATAGGGAAAAATGTGTTCCATCAATCTCCCCCTTTTGATAATATCAAATCCAATTATGATAAATAAGATTCAGATATAAAAGATGTGTTTTTATAAAAGGATATCAAAATATATTTAGAGATGTGTGCTCCCCTTATTTAAGTGCTCCCCCTTAGTGTATGCTCCTATAGACTAGATTTATGCTCCCCCTTAATCTGGTGAATCCTACTCCTTAATCATTAAGATTTATCAGTTTATTCTCTCCCTTTTGTTATTAGCAAAAGTGGGCGGAGTGAAACAAAACTAGGATAAAGAGGTGAAAGTTGGGACAACTAAGAGATGATTAGGAGTTTTGTTGAAAATAAAGTAAGTCATGATCGAGCTAAGAGAGAGTAGCACAACGGAAAAAGAATAGGATAAGCGTGAGTAATAACATGTCATGCACTTTATAAAGCCATTCTACCACTTGTTAGACAATAATGAACAAAAGATTTTGAAAGATAACACTTGATGAAAAAGTGAACAAGAGTTTGAAAGACACAAGTGAAGAAGAGACCTTAAAAATAAGCATGATAAAGAATGATAAAAATATACGATCAAATCAATAATGCGGAAAAGCAAGGTAACCAAGATAAGTAAAAGAAATTATTTTTGTTTTCGTTTGACAATTCCAATAATATTTCTAGACTTCTCACATATAATGAGCATTATCCTTGAAAAATTTTCACAACTAATAGGCAAACATGATTTAACTTATTCAAAAAGACAACAGCTACAATGTAACTAGTTCGTATTTCATGTAAAGAAAACATTATATAAATCATGCATTACAATCTAGTGCTTTTACTTATGTTTTTAGAGAATAATGTAAATATGCATTACGATCCAATTCTCATGAGTAGAAGCTTTATGAAAAACAATGATATGTGCATAAAGTATTTTGATAAGAGTATACAAGTGATATAATAAAAACACATGACATATGTAGGGTAATAGTAAAAACAATATTAAGATTGTAATCGTAGAGTTACTTTCACACATCAATTCTAGAATAAAATTTCAAAGCACAATAAAATAGTATAACTACAAAGGTGCTTCGCCCACATAATGCTCATTAAGACTTATCAGGGAGTGAAGTATTGCTTGGGAGATCCGGTGTACAAATAGAAGTGATAAAAGAAATGTGTTTGCACAAGACACTTTATAATTCTTTCCAAGGTGATTAACCTCACAATGCTCATTAAGACTTATCATGAGGGTGAGTAGTTCTTGGTGGAGTTATCTTTATTATTTAACTTCATCTGTTTTAATTTTGGGACAAAGGTCTCTGAATTCCCTTATTTTTTACAAACACTAACAATACTTAAGTAACACTTCAATATGTGCAAGAAATTTATTGTTTGAAAGAAGGTGTAGGTAATTTAGACATACAACTTAATATATTAAAACAATTACACTACACAATCATGCAAGACTAAGATTATGAGCACATGTAGATTACCAAAATAGTGAGTGAATAAATCATTGATTAACATAAAACATTACTCATACTTAGAGACATGCTAGGCAATCTTACATAATTTTCTATAGACCATTTCATTGCACACAATAAGATTAAGGTCAAGGCATGACAAGTTAAAACAATTTTAGAAAACTTGAAATGAAAGTTAGACATTGAAGAGAATCTTTAAGTGTATGCCTAATCAATTTTGACCATTTGTAATGAACATACTAAAATATTTTGCTCATATGAAGTTTTATAATCAAAACATTTTTTTGTAAACATTGAAAACAAAAGGAATGACGAAACATATTTTTCAACATTTTGAATTATTTGAATTGTTTTGTATTTTGGAATAAAACAACCTAAGAAAAACAAAAATTTGAAATTAGAGAAATAAAAAGAAAATATACAAGAGAAAAATACTAGAAATATTTTAGAAAAAACAGAATGAAAATTGGGTCAAAGAAGCTAACGCCTGGCGTTGATTGCTTAACGCCCAAACAGACCACTATTTTCTTAGGTCTTAGAAAATTTTTTTTTTTGACTTAGAGTGGATATATATAGGTCTTCTTATTGTAGACATTTTAGAGAATTTAGAGATGATTAGAATGCTCATTAAGCATGTTTTTGTTTGTTTAAAAATGAGTTTTATATTTTCATTGGGTTTTCAAATACTTGTGTTTAATAAGATTATTAACGCTCAAAATGATAGAATTTGCAAAACACAAGAATGTATGAAGCATGTTCAATCAAACCAAGAATGCATGAAGAGTGTAATCATAATATGTGCATGCAATCTATATGATATAAGTATGTCCTAGATTATAACACCTTCATTATATACATACACACTAGCCCCGTGTTAAGTGACAGATGGGCATGAGGAGCTGCACATATGTATTCGGATGGGGTGTTAATCCCATATGCATACAGAAGACGACGCACAACTTAGCACTCTTTCCTCATAGTACCTCGCAAGGCTCCACTGGAACCCTCCCAAGTTAAGGACAAGACATGACTTAGAGGTTAGGTCTCTAATGCACACAATCCTACATCCTCGCTATTGTGAGACACATAATATGAGTGATTGATCATGGACATACTAAGCATTTAATCATATAGTAACAATTTATAAACTATGACTTTTATGCGAAATTGATTTTTAATTATTGTTGATTTTAAAGTCACATAGTTATCATGCATTTAACTTTCAATTTTCATTATTCTATTTTACTTTAACATAACATGACATGATATAACTAGCATAGACATTGATTTCTACTTATAGTAAGTGATGATGCTAGAATGAATAGTTATGGTAACACGGTGCAATGTTATGTAAAAATTACAAACATATAATTGATTTGCATGTATTCACCATGGAATTTCACTCTAAATGTTCATAGACATAGAGTGACGTGATTTAGCTTTGTGAGCTATTTTCAATATGTATAAAGTTGACTCTAAGGTCTAGACACGTACGAGATACATGCAAACACAAGACATAATTCATACGTAAAGCAAGTTATGAAAACAAAGGAATCTATTCCAATTGTGTTTATTATGAGAATAGTTATAAGATCATTAATTCTTATGGTGATTTGAAGAATTTAAACATGAGATAAATAAATTATCTTTTACTTCATCATAGGATAAATTACTCATATTTATTTTAATTATTTATTGTGAAGTTGTTATTGATCATTTGGAATGATTTTTTTTCAATATTTCTTTGTCTTTGATTCTTTGTGAAATGACCAAAACATATAAAAAGTTTTCTGAAGTAGAAGAGAATGATAATTAAAGTAGTAATATAGTTTTCAGAAAGAAGAAATTTTGAAAAAAATAGGAATTTTCAGAAAATATAGATACCGTCGGCGATAAAGTTAGCCTCATGCGGCAGCAAACAAAGTTTCTATTTTTCATCAAAAAAACATGGTTTTTTAGAATTTTCAATTCCAATTTCTCTTGATTATGATTTTACATTATAGGAGTTATCGCATGTAGCATAGAAATAGGGAAATAATAAAAAGGTTTCACATTTTAAATTTTAGCCTAAGACCCCTAAATACCCTATTTAAATCCATTTTTGGAAACTACTAGTTTTGATCATATAACGTAACAAATTTAGTACTCTTTTTATAGGTCATTTATAAGTAATGGATTTAAAGAGGATAAAACAAAAAAAAATAGATAGGTCACTTGAGCAATGGTATGACTTTTTATTCAATTTCATTCAATTTGATGTATTAATGAATTTTGGCTAAATGTGTGAAAGTCATATGACAAGATATATAAAGTGACCATATCAATTGGCTAAAAAAGCAAACAAAACAAAAAAACAATAAAGCAAAAAGATATTAAGCACATCGTGAAGTAGATTATTGAATATTTCATTTTGATTTGATTTTACTTCATTTTGACACCAAGTGTAGTGGTGGTTGCTCTGGGTACCCAAATATAGTGTGATGGCTTATGGAGAGACGAGTATGAATGGACACATTCAAGTGTAGTTAATGTTTCATTTTTAATTTTGGGCCTTCATTCATACTTTGGTTTCATATTTTTATATTTCAAATTTCCATAATAATTTTCAAAACTATTACTTATAGGAAATTTGTGAACGTTTAAATTTATGTTGGGAGATACTGAAAAGGGATTAGAATTCATCAGGCTCTTATGATTCAATATTCTACTAGGTGTATGTTCTGTACCTTTTAAAATACTAGTAGTAACTTTACACAAGTTTGATGATAAACTAGAAATAAATGATTTTTTATTACTTGAAAATATTTGCACAAACAATTTTAATAATTCTAGTTTATGAGATAGAGCATTGTTTTCATTTATTAAATTTTTAGTATGCTCTTTTGCAATTGTTAATTTTTTTCAAATACCTTGAGTTTTTCTTTAAAATCATTGCAATCAAAATAAGGCGTACAATTTTCAACTAAAGAGCTTGGTGGAGAATAATCAAACACATCAATGTTTGTTTCTTCATTAAATTTTGCTTTTAAAATTTTGTTTTCTAAACGTAAATTAGAATTAACTATTTTCAATTTCTTGATTCTACATTTAGCAACTTCAAACGTATGAAATGTAGAAATAGAATTTGTTACAAAAAGAGAAGAATTTTATTTTCTTACATTGCTATCAGATGAGGCAAGATTTGAACATAAGATTCCTTTGATATTTTCTTGACATTCCTCATCCAAAGTTAAGTTTTCATCTTCTCTTCCGCTTGATGTGTTGTCATCATTTGTGTGCAATATCATGATGTTGCATTTTTATCTTTTTGATAGATCTTCCTCCAAGCATGAGTCATCATTGGTTTCTTCTCTTGGATCTATACGAAATTGCTCTTGTTCATCATCTGTGGAAGGAAGACTATAAGAATTTTCAAGAAATTTCCAAACTTCATAAGTAGTGGGAAGCGTATAAATACAATTGAAAATATTTTGATCAAGTGCTCAATAGAGACTATTCATAGATTTGACATTTAAAAACATTTCATTTTTATTTAGAGTACTTGGGGCATTATAAAAGTAATATTCCAAACTTCAATATCTAAAGATTTAAGAAAATTTTCCATTAGACTTTTCCACCCTTTATAATTTTTCCCTTCAAATAAAGGTGTTGCTAGTGATTTTTCATTTATATAAAATTTCTCCCCACTCGTAGAAGCGAGATCATGATCAAGAAGCACCATTATTCCCAGTGGTGAAACCGTTTTGGAATAACCTCGCTCTGATACCACTTGTTGGATATTTTGATGCCCTTAGAGGGGGAGGGGTGAATAAGGGTTTTTGGAAACTTTAGGATTTTAAAACAATCTTTTGATATTTTTATATGAAGCAAGTTAAATCAAAAGTAAGGAGCAAGAAATTAATTTTATTCATTACGAATAGACATGATTATGATTTATAAAATTGAGTACAAAATTGGATTTCTATGACGCTAGAAATCAAAGGCAAATATAATAGACTCTTTGGTTTTCTATACCGACTCTTCTTACTAAGAATCTGTTGGCTTTAGCCGATCTATCCGCAGATCCGGCCTCAAGCCGCTCTAGCCCTTCTATCCCTAGAAAGGCCTCGAGCGCCCCCTAGATCTAACTCCTAGACCTAGTCGCCAACAACCGCGGTGAATTCCCCCTAAGCCGCGCACAGACCTAGTCGCCAACAACCGCGACGAATTCACTTAAACGATTACAAATGATAAAAGTACAATAAAATATAAAAGACAAATTAAAAACTCCCTATGAAGAATTTTGGAGACGGCGAAGACTCGCTGAATATCGTTGAAGTTGAAGCGTGCGTTCTTTGCGTTGGGTTAGCGTTGATCCGATCCTCCTTCAAATTCTTCTCTTGAATTTGTGTAGGAGATGGTGGTCTGGAAAATATGGCCCTCACAGATTTTTTGAAGTGTTGGAATAGGGCTTCTTAGGATCAATAGTTGAAGAGAACGAATCTCATCTATTTATAGGATAGGAAGTTAACATCGGCGTTAAGGTTAATGCCAGACATTGACTTTGTATAGAAATAACTTGATGGCTCGGATCTTTAAAACAGGAAGGAGATTCTGCATCTTTGGAAACATTCATTTTAGGCAACCTTTGTACAACCCCGATATTCGCCAGGCAGGGAAATCGAGCGAGACGGGAGTGACGAGATCTGGGCCTCACCGAGATCGACCCCCAGCCAATGAGACCTTGGCAGACCACCAAAATGGGCCAACGCGGTCCTCGCGAGAACCTCGTCAGCGGACCCTCGTCCTCGCGAGAGCTCCTTCAGCAGGGTTCTCGCAAAACGACCCTCCGAAGGAGATGCCGCGGGCAGTATTCGCGAGAGCTCCTTCCGCGGGCAGGATCTGCGAGAAGGCCGGCGAGAACTCCAACAGTGGGGCTCTCGCAACCCCTTACCCATATGTCATTAGGATCAACTTACCATTTTACCCTCGGTGGTCTGCTCTTAGCCTCTCCAAACAGCGGAACTTGGCTGTTAGCAGACCCACTCGGGGTGCAGATAGTCAAATCTGAAGACGGAATCCTGTTATCTGCAGACCGCAAAACCAAAACCTATAAATAGACCTTAATGGGCACCTTGGAAGAGACCGGTTCATTATCCTTGAGCTTTTCTCTCCCTAGGTCGCTTTGGTTTGGGCTCTCTAGCTCTCCAAGGTGCCCGAGTCTTAGCTTTGGCTTGGGAGGGGAAGCGCTCAACGATCTTCCAGGTTAGTGGAGGGACCTCCTCGCTGAGACTAGGGTCTTTGTTCTTTGCTCGAATCGTCGGCCTTACCTCTCCCGAGGGACTGGTAAGGGCTAGCTGCCCCTCATTTCGGTGAGGGCCCCGAGCTCCACTAGAGACCGAGAAATCAGTTTCAACATTTTGGTGCGGTGAGCGTGGAGCGTGGCTGGTTCAAGAAAGTCCCAGAGAAGAGTTATGGCTGGAGATGAAGAGCAGGGCGAGGAGTTCGGCGAGACCCCTCAGGAAGCGATGGCTAGGATGTTCGCGGATTTCAGAAAGGAGGTGCTCGACACCTTGGGGTTCACGGTCACGGCTCTGCGAAGTGAGTTTGCGACCCCGGCACCTCAGGCGACCCGCCCCCCCCCCCCCCCCCCCCAACAACAGTCGGCGAGAGGGCACCAGGAGGAAGGGCTGGAAAAGAAGTTGCCGTTGAACCAGGACATGACAGGGAAGGGCGAGTGCTGTTCGCCAGTCCGGCGAGCCCGGTGCTAGCGAGCTCCGCGCCGGCGAGTTCGGTGCCGACAAGCTCTGCCCCAGCGAGCGCGGCGCAGGCGAGCGCGCGCCAGGAGGATGCGGCGACAGTCGGGGTGGTTCAGGCGAGCGTCGCCCTCGCGAGTGCGATCCCAAGCTTGGCGAGCGAGCTAGGTCTGCGAGCCGAGCGAGAAAAGATGGCAGGAGGGGGAAGTCCCTTCTGCGAGTTGGTGTTGTCTGCACCCATTCCAGCGGGATTCGGGGAATGGGATAGAGTGTACTACAATGGCAGAGACGACCCAGTTCAGCATCTGCAGTCTTTCGAGGACTCGGTCTCCATCAGGCCGATGTCCGATGCCTTCAAGTGTCGGCTCTTCGCCGTCACTCTCAAGGAGAAGGCCAGGGACTGGTTTCATTCACTTCCGGCAGGCTCTATGTACGCGTTCGAGGACCTGCGCCAAAGTTTTTTGCTGAGATTTTCAACTTCAAAAAGGAGGAAGAAGGACGCTGATTCCCTCTTCGCGGTGAAGCAGGAGTCCAGGGAGACGTTGGCTCAGTATGCGGATCGGTTCCAGGAGGAAGTGCAGCTCACTCAGGAGGTGCCTGGGTTTGCACTTCAACTCGCCTTCACGGTCGGGTTGAAGGAAAGTTTCTTCAAGATGGCGTTGAAAAGGAAGGCCCCCGTCTCCTATGAGGAGCTGATGGAGAGGGTGGCAGAGGAAGTAGCAAGCGAAGAAGCCAACCCAGAGCTCACCAAGAGGCTAGCAAAGCTCAGTGAGCCGGAGATGAGGCAGCAAGAGGTCAGAAGAAGGGAAGAGCCCCGGGCCCCGGAGGGGGGATGGAGGCCGCAAGGTGGAGGAATGCAGGGGCAGGGAAGGGGTTACGGCCCAGGAAGGGGTAACCGTTTCGAAGGTCAATGGAGACCCCCCCAGTTGGGGTGGAGGCAGGGCCCGATGCAGTTACCTCCCCCACCTCAACAGGCCATGGCAATTGGCCGGGGGAGAGGAAGGGGAAGGGGAGGAGAAGCGGAAACGGCGGCCGCTAGGAGAAGAAGAACAGGGTAGCAGAGACCGGGGCAAGGGAAGTGGCGGTGCCATATTGCATCTTCCAAGATGTGGAAGGCCACTCAACGGACACCTGTCCGGAGTTCCTGGAGGTGAAGAGGGGCAGAGCGCCCGCGCCACCACAGCAGCAGCCATTAAGGATCGTGGAGGTGGAACCTCGAGAGGAGGAGGAGGAAAGGTGTGAGGATAGAGCAGATCTGGGGAATAGGGGTGGGATCGGAGTGATCCATGGGGGGGTAGGGGTGGAGGCAACCTGCAAGGCTAGTCTCCATACCATCTACCGCCGGAGCGTAGCGTCAACATCCACCGCTCCACCCCCAGCCGAAAAAATTATTTTCACCCAGAAGGACATGCCGAGCTACGAGGACCCGTTCTGCGACGCGCTGGTCATCCAGACGACGATCGAGAACTTTACCGTCTCCCGAATCCTAGTGGACAATGGGAGTTCGGTCAATGTCATCTTCAAGAAGGCATTCGACAAGATGGAGGTGGAACCCAGAAGGGTGTTGGCCTCAGACGGCCCTCTGTTCGGATTTTCGGGGGAGAGGAAGGAAGTAGAAGGAGGAGTAGGGCTCCATGTGACCCTGGGTGGGCAGTCCCGGAACTGTCGTTTTGTCATAGTGGACGCCCCGAGCAGTTACAACGCCATCTTCGGACGGCCACTCATCAGCGCGTTCCGCTGCGTCCCTTCCACTTTTCATCAGTGCCTCAAGTTCAACGACGGAGGGGTCCAGGTGCGGATCAGGGGGGATCCCAAGGTGGCAAGACAGTGCTACGTGACGGATGTCAACACCATCTCCTGGATGGGAGAAGCTGAGGAGTGGGATAAGGTGATGGAGGAGGTGGCCGAAGCCGGAGGTTTGGAGGTAGCCGAAGAGAAGGAGGGAGATGAAGTTCATGCCCAGGAAGGGGTAGCTGAGGTACCCCGGGCGGAGGGAAAGGAAGAAGAGGAGAAGGCCCAGGAGGGAAGGGCGGAAGAGCTGATGGTGGTAGGGAAGGAAGTCGAGGAAGAGACCCAAGCTCCCGCTTGTGCCGAAGAGGAAAGGGCTTGGGGAGAGCAGTCCCGATTGGAGGCTGTGGACGAGGTCGTGGAGCTCGAGGTCACCACCCGGCTGGGGGTGGTGGAAAAAGTCCGGGTCAGCGGAGAACTCAGCCCAGGAGATCAAGCTGAAATTCTGGCGCTTGGAGCACCGCGGAAATGCCCGGGATCGACGCGGATGTGGCATGCCATCGCCTCAAACTCGACCCCGGTGCCCGCCCCATCCGTCAGAAGAGGAGGGCCATCGCGGACAAGCTAGAAGGGCCCATCCGCGAGGAGGTGGGCAAACTCCTGCAGGCCGGGTTTGTATCGGAGATCCAGTATCCAGGCTGGGTCTCCAACGTCGTTATGGTAAAGAAGGGAGGAGGTAAGTGGCGTATGTGTATCGACTTCTCGCTTCTTAATAAATCATGCCCGAAAGATTGCTACCCCCTGCCCAGAATCGACGCGCTGGTTGATTTAGCCGTTGGTTTTTCTGTAATGTCTTTCTTAGATGCTTTTTCAGGTTACCATCAAATCCGCATGCATCCCCCGGACATCAAGGATGTTTCCTTCATCACGGGGGATGGATGTTATTGCTATAAGATGATGCCCTTCGGGCTCAAGAACGCAGGGGCTACGTACCAAAGGATGATGGATAGGGTCTTCCGCGAGCAGAAAGGAAGAAATTTAGAAGTCTATGTCGACGACCTCATGGTTAAGAGCCGAGACCTCGAGACCCACCTCCGAGACCTCGAAGAGACATTTAGGACCCTGCGGCGGTACAAGATGAAGCTCAATCCCCTGAAATGTGTCTTCGGGGTGAGCCGAGGGAAGTTCCTGGGCCATTTGCTCACCCCCGCTGGAGTGGAACCCAACCCCAACAAAGTTAAAGCGGTGATGGAGCTGGGGTCGCCAAGAAATCCGAAGGAGGTTCAAAGCCTCACAGGGAAATTGGCTGGGCTCAGCAGATTCCTCTCCAAGGCGGGTGAAAAATGTGCACCTTTTTTCAAAGTACTGCGGGGAAACAAGAAGTTTGAATGGACCCCGGAATGCGAAAAGGCCTTCCAAGCTCTGAAAGAACAGCTCACCCAAACCCCTCTGCTCCAGGGACCGAGTCTAGGGGAAGACCTATCTCTATACCTAGGGGTAGGATCCGAAGCAATAAGTTCCGTGCTGGTCCGGGAGGAGGGGAAGAAACAGTTCCCAATCTACTACGTCAGCCGAGTGCTGAAGAAGGCGGAACTCCGGTACCCGATCCTAGAAAAGTTAGCCTTCGCATTGGTGGTGTCGGCCCGGAGGCTCCGGCCTTACTTTCAAGCCCATTCAATTAAAGTAGTGACGGACCATCTGCTCCGCAAAATCATGGAAGGGGTGGAGCACTCAGGAAGGTTGGCGAAGTGGTCCGTGGAGTTAAGCGAATTCAATATCACGTTCGTACCCAGGACATCCATCAGGGCTCAAGCGGTGGCAGACTTCATGGCCGACTACGCGGCCGAAGTGGGGGAGCACGAGCCACCTCCACCAGAAGCATGGAAGATGTTGGTGGACGGAGCGTCGGGAAAATACTCCTATGGAGGGGGAATAGTCCTGGTGAGTCCTCAGGGGACCCGGATTGAACAAGCCGTAAACATCCGTTTCCCAATCACCAACAACCAGGCTGAGTACGAAGCAGTGATAGCGGGCCTTCGGCTGGCCCGGGAACTGGGGGTGCAGGACGTGGAGGTCTCCACGGACTCCATGGTGGTAGCATGCCAGATCAAAGGAGAGTTTGAAGCAAAGGATCCAACCCTCCTACTATACCTGGAAAAGGTTAAGGGGGTCATCGGGCAGTTCCGCACCTTCTCGATCAAGCACGTGCCGAGGGAGGAGAGCACCCAGGCGGACCTCCTAGCCAAGTTCGGTCCCCGAGCGGGGGGGACGACTTCGGAACTCTTCCAGCCCTCCATCGAGGAAGGAGAATTGATGGAAGTGGATCAACAAGCCTCATGGATGGATCCGTTCATCACCTTCCTATCCTCCGGGCAGTTCCCTGGAGAGGATGTGGACAAGAGACGCTTCAGGTATAAGTACGCCTATTACTCTTTGCATGCAGGGGGGCTATATAGAAAGACTCTCTCGGGACTCCTGGCCCATTGTGTCTCCGAGGAGGAGGTCCCGAGAGTGCTGGAAGAAATCCACTCCGGGGAGTGCGGCAGTCACTCCAGGAGTCGGACCCTGGAAGGGAGGGTGTTGAGGCAAGGCTACTTCTGGCCCACTCTCGGCAGGGATGCGGCAGAGTTCGCAAGAAAGTGTCAGAAGTGCCAACTCTACGCTCCGCTCCAACTCCTCCCCGCTCAAAGGCTCCGGACCATCACGGCCCCCTGGCCCTTCGCCATATGGGGGTTGGACCTGGTCGGCCCCTTTCCCCAAGCCAGCGGCCAGAGGAAGTTCCTGCTGGTCATGATCGACTACTTCTCCAAGTGGGTAGAGGCGAAAGCACTTGCTAAGGTAACCTATCAGGTTGTAAGGAATTTTGTGTGGGGAGAAATAATTTGCAGGCATGGACTCCCTCTAGCTATAGTGACGGACAATGGGCCGCAGTTTGCGAGTGAAGAGTTTGTCGGCTTTTGCACTCAGCTCGGCATCGACCTCAGGTTCGCTTCAGTCCACAACCCGAGGAGCAATGGGCAAGTGGAAGCGGCGAACAAGATAATCGTCAACCTGCTAAAAAAGAAAGTGGAAAACCTACGAGGAAGTTGGGTGGAACAACTACCCTCCGTCCTCTGGGCCATGCGGACTACTCCGAATACCGCCACCGTGGAGACTCCATTCAAGCTCTCTCACGGGTCCGAGGCCGTTCTCCCCATAGAGTTTGAGGTGAAGACCCCCCGGGTGATCGTCGCGAGCGAGGGGGATGAAGAGTGGCTGGAAGGTAACAATGCAGAGCAGAGGCTGTCCTTGGACTTGGTGGAAGAACTCCGAGACTTGGCTACCATCAGACAGGAAGAGGTCAAACGACGGATGGCTCGATATTTTGACAAACACATCCGGATCAAGCACTTCCAGAAAGGGGACCTAGTCCTGAAGAAGGTCGATGCGGCTGGCAGAGGGGCCGCGGTGGGTAAGCTTAACCCCAACTGGGAGGGCCCATATATCGTAAGCGAGGTGCTCAAGTCGGGGGGGGGGGGGGGTATCACCTCCAGGATGTGGAAGGGGTACCTCTCGACCGAGCTCGGAGTGGGGATGATTTGAAACGATTCTAACCTTGAAAGCTTTATTATGTTGTTTAAATCAATGTCTTACTTTCATGTGCTATGCTTTTAACTGCTGCTGTGTCGAGGTAACAAATGTTGGTGCTGGAATGCCCCAGATCGATTCCGCTCCCGGGCTCTCACTAGACGGGGGGTTCAGGTTGATCTCTGGAGAGGCTGGCAAGGTTGGATATGTTGGTGCTGGAATGCCCCAGATCGATTCCGCTCCCGGGCTCTCACTAGACGGGGGGTTCAGGTTGATCTCTGGAGAGGCTGGCAAAGTGACAAGTATTGGTGCTGGAATGCCCCAGATTGATTCCGCTCCCGGGCTCTCACTAGACGGGGGGTTCAGGTTGATCTCTGGAGAGGCTAGCAAAGTGACAAGTATTGGTGCTGGAATGCCCCAGATCGATTCCGCTTCCGGGCTCTCACTAGACGGGGGGTTCAGGTTGATCTCTGGAGAGGCTGGCAAGGTTGGATATGTTGGTGCTGGAATGCCCCAGATCGATTCCGCTCCCGGGCTCTCACTAGACGGGGGGTTCAGGTTGATCTCTGGAGAGGCTGGCAAAGTGACAAGTATTGGTGCTGGAATGCCCCAGATCGATTCCGCTCCCGGGCTCTCACTAGACGGGGGGTTCAGGTTGATCTCTGGAGAGGCTGGCAAGGTGATAAGTATTGGTGCTGGAATGCCCCAGATCGATTCCGCTCCCGGGCTCTCACTAGACGGGGGGTTCAGGTTGATCTCTGGAGAGGCTGGCAAAGTGACAAGTATTGATGCTGGAATGCGCCAGATCGATTCCGCTCCCGGGCTCCCATTAGACGGGTGGTTCAGGACGGTCTCTGGAGAAAATAGTAGGTTGACAAGTCCTATGCTAACAAACTCCCTCTCGCTCGTCGGGCCTGCTCGCTCGGCTAAGAGAGGTCGCGTGCGACACTACGCAAGTGGCGAGGATCGATCTCATACGATCCCAAATATCCAGTCCTCGGCAGAAAGGTTGCCCGCACTGGGCAAGAGGCGAGCTCTCGCCAAGAGGAAAAATACCCTACGAAACCTAAAGAAAATACGCGTAGCTAAAGGCGTAATAAGCCTAAGGAAAATGGCGAAAGACCCGAGCAGCCGAAGCATCCTGCGCGCACCTATCCAATAACGTGCGGTGCGAGAATGACCTCCGCGAAAGCGAATCACGAAATGAGCAAGGGTGAGACGATCGACAAGTGAAAATAACAAAACGAGAAAAGGAGAGCGCAGTGAACAAAACAAAATCTGCATTCTATACTTCATAATTCAGTTACAATCTTTGGCGATCTCGCCGATCAAAAGTTATAACACAAGTTACAACACAAAAGGGGGAAGGGCGGCGAGCTTCAGGAATCGCCCGCAGATCCTTCTTCGTCATCACTGTCCTTCACTGGCGGGAGAGGGAGGAAGAGCTCTGGAACAATGTCTTCCAGAGTCATGTCAGCCGCATTATCCGCCAAAAGGCCGATCGCCTTCGCCACCGAGAAAATGTAGCGAGCCGACTCTATCGACCCCACACAAATTTCTTTGTCTCGCGCCCGCCGGTCTTCTTTTAAACGGCGAGGCGAAGGGGGAACCACGGCGCGAGTGAGGTCGCTATTTAGGGCCTTCAGCCCGGCCACCTCGCTCTCCAAGTCCTTGATGCGAGCGTTGGCCCTCCCGGCGACCTCGACATCCTGCTAGCAAGTCAGGTTAGAGAGATGAAGGGGTTGGGGGAAAAGAGGAAGTTGGAAGTCTAGATGACTCACCACCCTTGCCTCCGCGGCGAGCAGCTTCTCTTTCAGCTGCGTGCTCTCGGCGAGAACTCCCTGGTAGGCCCTCGCGAGCTCCACATTCTGAAGATCCAGCTGCAAGCAACGCCTCCCCGTCATATGGGCGAGCTCGGCAGAACGCAGCTGGGACCTCGCGCTCTCATAAGCAAGGGTCCTCGCGGTCTCATCCTTGTAAGACCCTGCATCTTCGCGACCATAAAGCGCGAACGAAAAGTCGAAAGCGTGACCACTAACGGTCTCCTTCTCCACCCAGGAGGGGAGGATAGAAGAGATGTCCACCCTGTTGGTCTCTGGCTTCCAGGTGACAAGGGGCTCGCCAGTCTCGTCCCGACGCCTCTGGCCGAGCCCAAAGTTATAATGGTTCACCGGGATGGGGAGGACCGAGGCCCTGACCGCCTCCTGGCCAGGATCTTCGTCCTCGCCCGCCGAAAGGCCGGTAAGGTCAAACTCGTCGAAGGTAGCCTCGCGAGGTTCCTTGCCTTTTGACGAAGCGAGCGAGGCCGCGCTTTTCTTGCTTTTCTTTTTTGGCGGAGATTTCGGAGAGGCGGCATGACTGCCGGAAGCTCCCGATCTCTTGCGAGAGGATGGCTCGGCCGGGGTGACATCGCCTCGGCAAGCTTCCGCCCCCATAGTGGCGAGGGCCATTGTTGCGTCGGTCTTCCGGTTGCTCGCGTAAGGGGGATGGAGGTGAACGTCCCGCTCGCCTAAAAACAAAAAGTCATATGGATAAGAATGACAGGCATGCGAATTGAGATATATATATTAGACAGAAATCTTTACCTTCTCCGGCGAGGACTGGAGGCAGCTTGTCTAGGTTGCGGCAGAGGTAGACGACTTCGAAGTTCTTCTTGCCGAAGAACTGATGGAGGAGGGCGTCATGACCGCCGAGGGCGGTGGGTCGGTAGGTGGTCTCGCTATGTTGAATCGGCGAGAAGGGAATGTTGCCGAAATTCCCCTTGACGACGACAACTTTTGGGCCCAGAAGTGGGCCTTGTTGACGGTCTCAACCACTTTCGGGCCTGTGCCTACGAAATAGGCTGTCCCATCTTTGTAGGCGCGGAAGGAGAACAGCTTCCGGAAGACAGGAAGGCTGAACTCTATTCGCTCCTCGCGGAGGTAGCAGGCGAAGGCGATGATCACCGCCACGGCATTGGGTGTGAGCTGGCCGGGAACCACACCATAATGCTTGAGCACCTAACAGGCAGCGAGAACAGGATCAATCCGTGTGGCGAGCGAGACTCGAGTGGCAAAATAAACAGAAAGTAAGCGAGAACGATTGTTACCTGGCGAACTTCTGGCCACAAAGGATGGCGCAAACCAACCGAAAAGTGGGCGATAGGGATGGCCAACTCGTCGACCAACGGGTCGTTGATCATGTCGTCCTCGCTAGGGCGGCGTGCCTCGAACGGGGGGGAGAATGAAATCGGCGATCGCGCTAAAGTACTCTTCGTCGGTCAGATTGCAAGTGAAGAAGCTATGCTCGGTGAAGGCTTTCGCAACCCTTCGCCGGCCCTCTGACTCCGCGTCGCCGCCCATCTGGAAGATCTGCGAGAAGGGGAAGAAAGCGAGAACGAGAAAGAGCGAGAGCTCTGTAGCAGAAGAAGAAAAAGATCGAGAATAAATGCGGTGGTTGGCCCAGCAAGGACCGCCTATTTATAGCCAAAACAAAAAGGCGGGAAGAAGTCCAAGCGTCAGCGAGCACGAGTATCAACAAAAACATCACATCATGTCCGCGAGCGAGAAAAACCTGCGGGGTTAGTACAAACGACACTCTCGAGAGATATATTTGGCGAGAACAAAGGGTCCGCGCGAGCACAGTATAATGTGAAAATGTAGACTTGCTAGCACCGAGCGAGAAATAATAAAAAGCTAGTAATACTTAATTGTTAGAAGAAATAAAGCCAACATATAAGTGGCAAATATGCGAGTTGCGAGCCATGGCGAGATTGTCTAAAACAGCGACACCCATTAATAATAATAAGAGTTCGCAACAAAAACGTCTAACGAGAATCGTGGGGGAGCCATTTCCACCGGCCACCACCCCGCGACCCTGACCTCGGCGGTGCCCTAGAATTATAATATTCCTCCGCCAGGCGACCCTCCCGATCTGTGAGGTAGGCGTAGTCCCTCATCCTCGCTATGTGTACCTCCGGCGTCGTGGCGACCTCATCCTGATCGCGGTGTCTCGCTTGCCGGAGCCTCGCGCACTCCTCCATCAGGACCGCGTGCCTATCCTCCGCGGCCTCCCTATCCCGCCTCGCATGCATATTGAGGTCCATCAGCATTCGCCCATGCTTCCTTAAGAGTTCCGCGGCTCGCTGCTTCATCGTTTCCAGATCGCGCGGATCCCCTAAGAATTCCTCCACCTGGTCAGGAAGGGGAGACATCTCGTCATCACCCAGCTCGGAATCGGTAGGTGGATTCTCGGCATTATCTGCAAGATTTTAGAATGATTAGATGACGAGCGTGAGATCACGCGGGGTTTCGGCGAGGCCATAACGCTTACCGAGAGGGCGGCGAGAAGTCGAAGGACGGCCCTGGAACACATTGCCATAGTGGGGGTAGAGGGATTTGCCCAGGCCGGCAGGATAAGCTGTGCTATTGGTCGAGAGAATCTTCGGCGGGGCGGAGCCACCGGTCTCCTCGCTCGTCAGGAGCTGGAACCCGAGCTTATCAACGATTCTACCTGGAGGGGGCGGAGATGGAGGCCGCGACGACGGGCGAATCGGGGACTTCAGGGGCGAGACTGTAAGAAAAGAGTAACGGAGATCATATATAGTTGACATAAATATTACGGTATGCGAGATCCAGATCGTACCGGTGGTGTCTTTCCCAGCGAGGTTCGTGTCCACCTACTGGCTTTTCCGAGACCCCTCAGCACGTTCCTCAACGATCTCGCTCGGCAAAGTATCCTGCGAGTAGAAATGAATGAAGAGCAATTTACCGACATGAATTCGAATAACTCATACCTTCTCGGGGCGGCGATCGTCCGGGGAGGAGTCCAGCGCCACGGAGTCGTCTCCAGAGAGGCGAACCGCCTTCACCTTCTTGACTTTTGGCGACCGGGCGGGAGGCGGCCGGCTCATCCAGGCGGGTACCTTAGTCGTGGAAGGTAGCCCGCCGTCTCTCAACGCCCTCAGGCGAGCCTCTGCTTCTTCGGAAATCGGCATCTCCCGGCAGCTAGAACAAGAAAGGAAGGAAAAGAAACGACGCGCACCAATGGGGGCTCGGGACGATATTTATAACCTGCATGGTGGGTCCCACCAAAGATTCCTGACAGGTCATCTGGGGGCGGTCGAATATCAGGGGTTGGACGATTCTTCACGAGGACATTAGTCTTCGCGAAGAGCGGGGATTGTGTACAACCCCGATATTCGCCAGGTAGGGAAATCGAGCGAGACGGGAGTGACGAGATCTGGGCCTCGCCGAGATCGACCCCCAGCCAATGAGACCTCGGCAGACCACCAAAATGGGCCAACGCGGTCCTCGCGAGAACCTCGTCAGCGGACCCTCATCCTCACGAGAGCTCCTTCAGCAGGGTTCTCGCAAAACGACCCTCCGAAGGAGATGCCGCGGGCAGTATTCGCGAGAGCTCCTTCCGCGGGCAGGATCTGCGAGAAGGCCGGCGAGAACTCCAACAGTGGGGCTCTCGCAACCCCTTACCCATATGTCATTAGGATCAACTTACCATTTTACCCTCGGTGGTCTGCTCTTAGCCTCTCCAAACAGCGGAACTTGGCTGTTAGCAGACCCACTCGGGGTGCAGATAGTCAAATCTGAAGACGGAATCCTGTTATCTGCAGACCGCAAAACCAAAACCTATAAATAGACCTTAATGGGCACCTTGGAAGAGACCGGTTCATTATCCTTGAGCTTTTCTCTCCCTAGGTCGCTTTGGTTTGGGCTCTCTAGCTCTCCAAGGTGCCCGAGTCTTAGCTTTGGCTTGGGAGGGGAAGCACTCAACGATCTTCCGGGTTAGTGGAGGGACCTCCTCGCTGAGACTAGGGTCTTTGTTCTTTGCTCGAATCGTCGGCCTTACCTCTCCCGAGGGACCGGTAAGGGCTAGCTGCCCCTCATTTCGGTGAGGGCCCCGAGCTCCACTAGAGACCGAGAAATCGGTTTCAACAACCTTAATACTGGCGTTGAGGCTAACGCTGGCGTTAAGCCAAATCATTCCCAAAATGCTCCAGCAATCACGACAGCTTCCCTCCATGTCATTTTCATCTTGGTGGGAACGAAAGTCAACGCCGGTGTTAAGTCTTAACGCCTTGCGTTAGACCACATTCATCATTTCAGCTTGTGAGCAAATACAGACCAACAATGCAGCATCCTAGTGTCAATTTTGTTCAAACCTGTATGTTGAAAACACAATGGCAAACTAGATCAAATACAAGTAGGATTTGTTATTCTCAAACCAAAGGGATGTAGAAAAACGTGTTCCAACATAAATAACTGGCTACGGTCTTTTGATTATATGTATACGAATGTCTGGTTAGTTTTCCTTGTGATTGCTTCTACAAGGTGATCTGATGTGATGCGTTGATTCTCATAGCCTAACAAGGTTTTCTTGCTGTAAAGACAAGAATGAAGGCCATTTTGTCAGCTGTCGGTTTCTGGTTTCGGTGTTAGTGAGGACCTTGCTGAGATAGTAAATAGAACGTTGGACTCCTCCTTCATCTTTAACCAGTACCGAGTTGACGGCAGTTGGAGATACCAACAGGTAAAGGTACAAGACCTCTCCAGGGATAGGCTTTGATAGAAGCGGGGGTGAGGCCATGTATTGTTTGAGAAGTTCGAAAGATGTCTGGCACTCGTCCGTCCACTGGAATCCAGAATGGCGTGCCCCTCGAAGAATTTTGAAGAAGGGGAGATATTTTTCTCCCGTCCGTGCTAGGAACCGTGAGAGAGCGGTAATCCTTCCATTCAAGTGTTGTACTTCCTTAATGGAGCGGGGTGTTGACATGTCTCATGGCGCCTTGATCTTCTCAGGGTTTGCCTTGATTCCCCGATGGGTTACCATGAAACCCAGGAACTTCCCTGTCGTCACACCAAATGCACATTTGTTGGAGTTGAGCCGCATTTGGAAGCGGCAAAGGAGCTGAAAGAATCTTTTCAGATCTTCCAAGTGGTCGCGACGGTGGATGCTCTTTACCAGCATGTCATCCACGTATACCTTCATCAATCTTTGGTAGGTTGCACTGGCATTTTTGAGGCTGAACGACATGACTTTGTAACAGTAGACTCCCTTATCTGTTCGGGATGTCGTGTGTTCCTCATATGTTGGGTTCATCCTGGTCTAGTTGTAGCCTAAGTAAGCATCTATGAAGTTGAGGAGTTCATGTCTGATCATTGCATCGACCAGCTGATCGATTCTTGGAAGAGGGAAGCTGTCTTTTGGGCATACTTGATTCAGGTTGTTGTAGTCGACGCAAATCTGCCACTTCCCTGAGGCCTTTTTCACCATGACCACATTGGCGAGCCATGTATGGTATTTTTGATTCACGGATAAATTGTGCTTCCAAGAGCTTCTCTACCTCCTCTTTGATCGCCTTGAGCCGCTCTGGAGAGAAGTTCTGCTTCTTCTGGATTACTGGCCTGCAGGTTGGGTTAATCTTTATAGAATGAAAGATGACTTCTGGATCTACACCGGACATATCTTCTGGACTCCATGCGAAGACATCCTCATTAGTGCAGAGGAAAAGAGTGTATTCTTCTCGCTCTTCTTTGGATAAGAGGGATCCGACCTAAACGGTTCGGGTCGGATCCTGCTGGGACAGTGGTACTTCCACGATCCCTTCAACAGGCGCTCTACGTTGCAAAGTAGCCTCATCCCGTAGATCGAAGTGGTCGATGTTGAGAGCGATTGCCTCCGCCGACCGAGCCTATTTCAGATAACATATCCACGTCGCTTCATGGTTTCCTCTTACGACCCTTATTCCCGCAGCGGTCGGGAACATCATGGATAGATGTGGAATGGACGGAATTGCTCTGAAAGTGGATTGAAGTGGCCTTCCAAAGATGGAATTGTATGCGGAGGATGATTTGTTGGGAAAAACCCTTTCAATTTATCTAAACAAATTATCTTAAAGTGATTTCATCAGATTAGGTTGTATTACCTATATTATATAGAAAGGGTAAAATGGTCATTAGATGTCCTAAGAAATCACGTTCACTTAGTGTGTCAATACCAGGTCTAAGAGAAGCATAAAGTCAGTTGAGTTAAAACTTGCGTCGAATAAAAGTTGACGCAACTTCGACTAGAAGTCGACGCAACTCTGACTGAAAGTTGAAGTAACTCAAACTGCCTGTTAAAGTATCAAGTCAAGTCGACGCAATTTCGAAAGGAACTCAATGCAGAAGGAAGAGCCTGTCAAAGTTATCTTAGAACTCGACACAACTTCGACTTCAATTCGACGCAGAAGATGAAGTTCAAAGTCCAAGTCTTCAACTCAATGGATGCATCGATAAGAACTCGACGCAACATCGATAACTGAGTTCAGTCAAAGCTAAGAAGGAATTTGAAGCTGCTTCTGTAAGAACTCAGAGGTGCATCAATATGAAGGATAATGAATTCAACGCAGCATTGAATACAAATAGAAAAGGAAGGTTTTCTGTTGTCCTCTCTAGTGCTTTTCCAGATGATCTGTAAGGCTAAAATCTGTTCTCTAATGACTCATTTATTGCCAAGAATGGAATGGAGTATTTCAGAGATACAACAAAGACATTCTTGGAAGTTATTCAAATCAGATGGACGGGTCAGGAACAAAAATAGAAGGAAATATTTATTGTCCAATGGACATTCCTTCTAAGGACAGTCTAGAAGAAGAAAGGAATTCAAACACAAAACAATAGAGAATTAGTATGCTGAGGTAGAAAGAAAACACAAGGATTCATAATTCTCTCTGTCGAATAATGCTACTTCTTCTTCTTCCTCCAATCCTAAGACAGAACGCAAGAACAACAGGTCTACATAGGAAAAGATCACAACAAGACTAATGCTCCATCTTCTACATCATATAGCAGCAAGTTAACAAAAGCGCAGAGAGGATCAGGATCAAAGCTTATATCCCTTGCAATCATCACTATCTTAAGCAAGGGTTCATTATATTCAGATCCTGAAATAAATAAAAGCAACAACATCCATATAGATAACTGCTGAAGGATTCTAACTGAAGAATCATATTCTTTTCTTCCTCTTCTTCTACTGTTCTCATTCTCCAACTGTAAAATAGTTTTAAGAACCGCTCTTTCAAAGGATTCAGTGGTTCTAAGAGTCTCCTTAGCAAAAGAATCAGTGGTTCTAAGAGTCTCCTTATCAAAAGACTCAGTGGTTCTGAGAGTCTCTTTATCAAAAGTCTCAGGCACTATTAGTGCAATCCTACCAGGGAGGTAGAAGAGTGGACTGCCCATATTTTGGAGAACCACTATAAATTTTCTGTGTCTTTTGCATTGCTTTTCTATGCTGTCCAGTTTACTATTTTTCTGTTTCATATTTTCTGTGTTTACTTTATTCTATTTTGGTATTGATGATTGCATGGGACTTAGTAGTTTTATTGTGTGTGCATAACTAGGGTATAAAAGTTTTAAAACTCTATTTACCCCCCTCTAGAGAATACTCAAAGGCACACTGTGCACTTTCAGGATTCCACAACTACGAACTGGATGTCTTGCATTGATTATCTTGGGAATTCACCCAACGTAATCGGGAGGGTGATCATTCCCTGAATTAGAACGGGCTAGTTGTTGAAGTCGTAGACAGGTCCAGCCGCGGGGCTGAGTTGTTCCTTTGTAAATTTCATGCTCTGTAGAGTGGACAAGAACAGGACGTCGACTGAGCTTCCATTATCGACCAATATTCTCTTAACGTTGAATCAAGGGTCCCCAATTCCTATGCTAATTATGAGTGGTCCTGATGTGGTAACCATCCCTTGCAAATCCTCTTCCCCGAAAGTGATTGTGATGTCTTGTCAGAACTTCTTATCTTCATGGTCACTTGGGGGTTTGGCGATTGAGAGGACCTGCGCGACAAGGGTGGAAGGTCCGACGATTGTCTCGATCTCTCCCACCATTGGCCTACCTATCGCAGTGCCTTGGGGAGCGGTAGGATGCCCTCTTACCTCCCTCGGTGGTTGGTGTTGATTGGACACATGGCCTTGTAGAAATCTTTCGAGGAGTCCCTGATGGATGAGGCGTTCAATTTTATCTTTCAACCTGGAACATTCTTCGGTGGTGTGCCTAATTCCCCGGTGGAACTCACAGTATTTTTATTGGTCACTTCTCGGATTTGTGAGAGGTACCCTTCGTCTGTGAAGCTCCGGGTTGTTCTGGATGGTGTAGAGTATGTTGGTTTTGGTGGTATTCAACTGGGTGTAAATTCAAGGCGGTAGCTGATTCAAAACTCTTCAGGGGTTGCAACGACGCTCGTCGAGGGGGTGCTCTTCATTGCTTTGCTCTTCCGGTCTTCCGGGGCCTGCTCCAACCCCCTTTTCTTTCTTTGGCTGCCTTCAAACTGCTGTCAGTGCGCCTCAATAGCCTCATTGGCTGCTATCTGAGCTTCTACCCGATGAATGAGATCGGGATAAATCAACATTGTCTCCCTCATCAGAGCTGAATAAAAGCCGCTTGGATGGATACTCCCAAGGAAAATGCCCCGCAGAAGCTCGAGATCGACCCCTGGGATTTGTCGGGCCTCGATAGTGAAGTGTCAAAAAAAATCCTTAAGAGTCTCTCCGTCGTTCTGGAGGATTCCTGAAAGACTGGTGTGGTCTCAAACGGTCTTGCAGTTGACGATGAACTGGTCAGTGAACTGTCGTACCATCTTCGTAAAACTCTCTATGGCTTTATCTCATAGAGAATGGAACCAAGTACATGCTTGCCCTTTCAAGGTTATTGGAAACACCTGACAGAGGATCTGGTATGGAGCGTTGAAAACTCTCATGATTGTAGTGAAATAGTTAACATACTTCAACGGGTCGTCCATCCCGTCGAATATTTTAATGTTGGGGAGTTTGAAGCCATGCGGAACTGGGTGAGCCAGGACCTGTGGCGACAATGGAGAGCCATTATGCAGGGGACGGCGAGCAAAAGAAGTACACTGCCCAACCTGACCGTTCTCCTCCGCTATCACATCGCGTATTTCTTCTCAAGTGGTTCTTCCTACAATTTTTCCGGGGCCAATTCTTCCTTGGCGTTGGTGATGGTGATCGCCTTCTGGTCCCCTGGCCAGCCGGCCGGGATGAGTGGAGCTTGCTGCATCAGAGAGTTCTTCTGAGACATCCTCCTCCCGAGCGGCCTCCTCAACCGGAGCATGATTTGAGGCTGGGGGGAGCGGAACGTTCAGTGCTGGAGGTGGAGCGGGAGCTCGAGGAACCTCGAGATTTCTAAGGAGACTTAGTATCTCAATTTGATGTTCTTCCATTTGATGAATGTGCCCTTCCAGCACTGTTATGGGAGCATTTCCTGCTTCATTCTCAATAGGCGCGTTTATGAGTGAATGTGAGGGAGCCGGATCGATGCGCCACCCATGGATTGATCCGTCGGTGGTACGTGCACTCTTTCTTGCCATTGCCAGATGTTGTCTTGAGGAAATCTCTGTAGACCTTTGTAGAGTTTCTGGAACACCTTCTCACAGACGGCGTCAAACTATTGTGGGTCGCTCGATGCTCTTGGTAGACCTTTCGAATCAAACCAACTTAGCTCGAGAGCGAGTCGAGCGCGCAAACAGTCAATGAGAGAAATAGTGGATGAAAAAAGAACATTTTTAAGGTGGAAAACCCGAAAAGGGTAAAAAACCACATGGTCGGATCTGTGCCAACAAAATTACACTATATGTCAGGTTCTTACATGCAAAATTGAGAACTCGGTTGTGACAGGCCGCCTCTCATTGCAGTAGTAATAAAGAGAAAACTCTGATGGTGACAAGACACCTCTCGGGAGACTAAGTGTCTTTCTGTGCGGGAATGAAAGTGAGATGCTCTAGTCTCCTTTCGGTGCCCGGAGGATCTCCGAGTCACTTAGGAAGAATGTCTTTCAAAGGTTCGAATGAGTTCTTCGAATGCTTGGAAGAGATCTTCGAAGGTTTGAAGGAAATCTTCAAGCATCGAAGGAGAATTCTGAGGAATCTTCAACGGAGCTCTCTCAGGTGTAGAAGACAAGGACTCTTGAAATGAAAGCTCTGGGCCCCTTTTATTGCCTTGGATAGGGGTAACCCGGTAATTTCGTCATTCTAACCACCGTAACCACCTAACAAGCGAATCACATTTGCCGATTTGGAGCACACGGGTAGCACAAATCGCCGTTTTTTGCGGGCAGAAAGTCGAGAATGCGGTCGAGTGCCGACGGAGGGGCGTGCTCGTAAGAGCGAGGGAGGGCCTCTCAAAGACTGTGCCTCCCAAAACGGGAAGCCACACCCCTCGAGATAGGGGGGTGTCGGAGCTCTGACCGGACCCCTCTAAGAGGGTGCGGTTTCGGTCGCACCCCCAAAAGGTGGGTGCTGGCCATGCCGCATCCCCATAGGGGGTGCGACGTTAGACGCACCCCTCTAGGGGGGAGGCCAAGGCCGCACCCACCATAGGGGTGCGGCGTTAACCACCCCTCTATGGGGGGTTCGGCGTTGGTCGCACTCCTATGGCGGGTGCGGCCTTGGCCGCACCCCACGATGTGCGGTGCATCCTTGGTCGCACCACCTTAGCAGGGTGCGTGCCTAACCGCACCCCCTTAATGGGCGCGGTGACAGGGGTTCGGCCGCACCTGGTGATGGGGGGCTTTCTGCTACCTACGCGGGTGATGTCGCGTGGCGGTTTCTTCCTCTCTCACCCATTCCCTTGATTTGGGTTGATCTCGACTCCACTACCTCCGCTTTCCCATGGCATGGTTTTTTGTTAATCATACCCCTTGGTTCCCGACTCCACTACCTCTGCTTTCCCATGATGGGTTTTTTTTGCTAATCGTACCCCTTGGAGCTCCTAATTGGTGCATATTGATAAGTATTATTTTTATAACTTTTTAATAGAAAATTTTGTAAATATTTAATTTGTATTTTCTTTTTTTATGTCATTTCTAGGTCATAAGTGTTTATTTTGAAATTCTGTTTCTAATTTAGCTTAATTTCAATTTTTGCAGAATTTTGGGACAAATTGGAGAAATTGACAAGTACACGCCCTCAGTCACGCCCGTGACCAAGGGCGTGTAACCTGAAGATCAGTCCAGAGTCGATGTCGCGCCAATTGAGCTAGTCCACAGCGAGTCACGCCCTCGGTCACGCCCGTGACCAAGTGTCACGCTCGTGACTAGGGGCGTGTAATTTTAGAATCTTCCCAGCTTGCTGCTGACGAGACGTGGAGATGCTGTCGAGAAGTCAACCTAAGTCACGCCCGTGGCCCACATGTCACGGTCGTGACTTGCCCGCGTGATCTCTGCTTCGCCGCCGCGCCGAACTCCAGCCCACGCTGCATTTAATGAAGTCATCCAAAGTCACGGCCGTGACCCGATATGTCACGCCCGTGACATGCCACTTTTCGCCGCGCCGTCCAGAAAGCCCACGCCGCTGTCAGATCTGATGTGAATAGTGCAGTCACGCCCTTGGTCACACCCGTGACCGAGGGCGTGTAATCTGAAATTTTTGCCTATAAATTCAGAGGCTCTCCTTGAGTCCAGGGTTCAGAATTTTGGAGTGGGGGAGGTGCTGTTAGAGTTGAGAGTGAGTTTTTCAAGTGCTTGTTCATGTCTTTTCTTTAGCTTTCATGTTCTCTTATTTCCTTTCATGCAATGTTTTTAAATTTTCATGTACTAGTTGTCTTAAGCTTGTAACCTTCATTTTCCTTAGCTTTACACTTTTAAATTAAGGCTTGTAATAGTTTTTTTTTTTATTTTCAATAAAAATTAGTTTCCTCTTTCATGTTCTTTTTCTCCTTAAGTAATTTCTTCCTTTTCATTTCATGTTCTCTTTCTCTCCTTAGTATTTTCTCTTTTATGAATGTTAATTTTCCTTTCCCTTCATGCAATGTTTAATCTTCTCATTTAGCTTGCAATTAGTTTCTCTTTTTAGCTAAGTAGTCAAAACCTCAAATTTTCGTCGATAAGATAATGGTGATTTTCCTCGAAGTAGAAGTAATCAACGCGCCCCATGGAATACGACCTTGAATTCCTAAATATCCTATACTATAGACGATAAGGTACACTTGCCTTTATCGGATATAGTTTTGGAGAAAATCTCAAACCTTCTCTAAATTTCAAAACCGCAAAATCTATATCAAGTTTTTGGCGCCGTTGCCTGGGATTTTGCGTAGATATTTTGAAAAGATGATAGCTATTAATTTTATCATGCTTCTTTTTATTTTATTTTGCTTTTTCTAAATTTCAAAAAGAAAAAAAAATTTATTTTTTCTTCTTCCTTTCTTCTCTTTTTAGTGTATGGCCCGAGGTAGCACTTCGATTCTTCCTTTTGATCCGGAGATCGAGCGAACCCTTTTGAGGCACCGCCGTTCTCGTGATCAGGGAAATCAAGTAGAATCTGAAGAATCGATCGGGGACACTAACACATCGAATATGGATCATAATCTTAATCCTCCTAATCTTAACGAGCCAAATCCTGATGAGGACGCGCAACGGACCATGTCCTATTAAGCGCGACCGAATTTGGAAGGCACACAATCGAGTATTGTTCGCCCCACGGTGGCGAACAATAATTTTGAGATCAAGTCCAGCATCATACAAATGGTGCAACAATCGGTGACCTTTGATGGTCAACCGGACGAGGATCCAAATTCACATATTTCTTACTTTCTTGAAATTTGCGACACTTTTAAGATCAATGGCGTCACCGATGACGCCATTCGATTACGTCTTTTTCCTTTTTCTTTGCGGTCTAAGGCCAAGCAGTGGCTGGGCTCCCTACCTAGGGGATCCATCACTACATGGGCCGAAATGGCGGAAAAATTTCTCAATAAATATTTCCCGCCTTCAAAGACCGCTAAATTGCGCACGGATATTGCGTCGTTCATGCAAATCGACTTGGAGACTCTCTATGACACATGGGAGCGCTTCAAGGAGCTTTTGCGCTGATGCCCCCACCACGCACTTGCCACTTGACAACAAGTGCAAATATTTTATAATGGCTTAAATCTCCAAACGAGGCAAATGATTGATGCGGCCGCCGGGAGGACATTAAATAATAAAACCCCGGTCGCCGCTCAAGAGCTTTTCGAAGAGATGGCCACAAATGTGTATCAATGGAACATGCCCCGAGCGCGGCCTAATAAGCCGGCCGGAATTTTTGAAATAGACGCAAACACAAATTTGGCTTTACAAGTTGAGCGCTTAACAAAGCAAGTGGCGGAGATGTCTGCATCCTCCGCCACTCCTCCTTGGGCTAATAATGTTTTAATTGAAGAACATGTTGACTACATGGGAAATCTGCCTCGGCCTTCCTATAACCCCAACACCGCTCCGTATAACAACACATACAATGCGGGTTATAGGAACCATCCGAATTTCTCATGGAGCAACCAAGGAAATGTTCAGCGTCCTTTGAATTTAAATCAACCTCCTCCTAATCAACTTCTTAACTTAACTCCACCTCCAAATTTGATTTCTCAAAATTTTAATCCACCCAGTTTTCCACCGCAACAGCAAAAACTCTCTCCGCTTGAAGAGGTTTTTGCAAAATATGTTGCTACAAATGAAACGAACATCCGGAACCTTACCGGATCAATCAAAAATTTAGAGAATCAAGTGGGCCAACTCGCAAAGATGATTTCTGAGCGTCAACAAGGAGCACTACCGGGGAATACCGAGCAAAATCCAAAGGAGAGCGCGCACGCGATTACACTCCGAAGCGGGAAGGAGGTGGTTCAAAAACAGGATGAACCCAAGGTAATTTCCTCTTCTCCTCCTCCTACTTATTCATCTTCGAATTTGCCCGCTACGATAGCTCCGCACACTTCTATTTTAAATCCGCGCGCTCCTACTTCTAATATTTCGTATCCATCTAAATTTAAAAATGAAAGCGCCGAAAAAATTTATAAAAAAATTTTAGATGTTTTAAAACAAATCCATATTAATGTACCTTTCTGCGAGGCTATCTCACAAATGCCTAAATATGCGAAATATCTTAAGGAGTTGCTCTCCAATAAGAAAAAGTTAGAAGATATTTCGCATATTTCTTTAAACGCAGAATGCTCCGCGGTTGTACTCAACAAATTGCCTAAAAAAGCAAATGACCCGGGACGGTTTTCCATCCCATGTCTATTTGACAATTCGTTAGTAAAACACGCCTTAGCGGATCTTGGAGCAAGCATCAACCTTATGCCATTTTCTTTGTTCAAAAAGCTAGGTCTAGGGAATCCAAGGCCCACTCGAATGAGTATTCAATTAGCGGATCGTTCTTTAAAATATCTGATAGGAATAGTGGAGGACGTGCTTGTCAAGGTTGACAAATTCATCTTCCCGGTGGATTTTGTCATTCTTGACATCGAAGAGGATGCCGAAGTACCCCTCATACTCGATCGCCCCTTCCTTGCCACCTCCCACGCTATTATAGATGTAAGTAACGGAAAGCTCCTCTTACGGGTTGGAGACGATGAAGTTACTTTCGCCATAAATTCCTCAATGCGGAACACGCTAGAAAACGACGATTCGTGTTTTTACTTGAAAGAGTGTTGTGAGTTCGATTCATCCCTCGAGTTAGTTTCATCGGTGAGTAGTGATTCCGAGCCCGTAGAGCTCTTTTATGATGAAGAAGAATTTTCTCACCCCACACCACCCGAACCATTACTTTTAGAAAAATTAAAAATAAAGACTTCTTATGAAGAACCACCCGAATTAGAGTTGAAACAACTCCCCCCTCACCTCAAATACTTGTTTTTGGAAAAAGAGTCTAAGCTACCCGTCATCATTTCATCCGATCTTAGCAACTCAGAAGTTTCTGAGTTGACTATTGTCTTAAGAAAGCACCGCCACGCAATTGCGTGGCAATTATCGGATATTAAGGGTATAACCCCATCTTTCTGCACTCATAAAATCTTTCTTGAAGAAAATTCCCGCGACTCAGTCCAGCCTCAACGACGACTAAACCCGAACATGAAAGAAGTCGTTAAGGCCGAAGTTATAAAACTTTTGGACGCGGGAATCATCTACCCGATATCAGATAGTACTTGGGTTAGCCCAGTACAAGTCGTGCCAAAGAAAGGTGGTGTCACGGTAGTTGCGAACGAAAATAACGAATTGATCCCAACTCGTACTGTTACGGGTTGGCGGATGTGCATCGATTATGGGAAACTAAATGATGCCACCCGTAAGGATCACTTCCCTCTACCATTTATCGACCAAATTTTAGAACGCCTCTCGGGTCACTCCTACTACTGTTTTCTCGATGGTTTGTCGGGATACTTCCAAATCCCGATTTTGCCCGACGACCAAGAGAAAACCACTTTCACTTGTCCCTTTGGCACCTTCGCTTATCGAAGGATGCCATTCGGTCTTTATAACGCGCCAGCTATATTCCAAAGATGTATGCTGGAAATATTTGACGAGTTAGTAGAGGAGGTGATGGAAGTATTTATGGACGACTTCTCCGTATACAGAAGTTCATTTGAAAACTGTTTAAAAAATCTCGAGCGCGTGTTGCAGCGATGTGAGGAAACGAATTTATCGCTTAATTGGGAAAAATGTCATTTTATGGTCAAGGAAGGACTAGTCCTTGGCCATAAAATTTCGGGCAAGGAGATCGAGGTCGATAGGGCCAAGATCGAAGTAATTGAAAAGCTCCCCCCTCCAATAAACGTAAAAGCTATTAGGAGTTTCCTAGGCCACGCGGGGTTCTATCGGCGCTTTATACAAAATTTTTCCAAAATCACAAAGCCGTTAACCCATCTTCTCGAGAAAGAATCATCTTTTCTTTTTAACGATGAATGCCTTTTAGCCTTTCAACATATCAAAGAAAAAATTATAAACTCCCCAATTCTAGTCGCCCCAGATTGGTCGCTCCCTTTTGAAATCATGTGCGACGCGAGTGATATTGCGGTTGGTGTCGTTTTAGGACAACGGGTGAGTAAGTATTTTCACCCGATCTATTATGCGAGCAAAATACTCACGTCGGCACAAGCAAACTACACCACGACCGAGAAGGAACTTCTAGCAATCGTTTTCGCCTTCGATAAGTTTAGGTCGTATATCACTCTCTCAAAAGTTATCGTCTTCACAGATCACTCAGCGCTTAGGTATCTCTTGAGTAAATCGGACGCCAAGCCTCGTCTTTTGCGATGGATCCTCCTCTTGCAGGAGTTTGACTTAGAGATCCGGGACAAAAGAGGAGCCGAAAACTTGGCGGCCGATCACCTTTCTCGTTTAGAAAATCTCTCCCCGGAAGCATTAATAGAGGCCGACATTAACGATAAATTTCCCGAAGAGCGCCTCCTAGCTCTCGAAAATATTAATTCATCTTCTACCCCCTGGTTTGCGGATTTGGCTAACTATTTAGTAGCCCGGGTCCTGCCAAAAGAATTCTCGAGTCAGCAAAAGAAGAAATTCTTTTCTGATTTAAAGAATTACTTCTGGGAGGACCCCTTTTTATTCCGTGTATGCGCAGACCAGGTTGTGAGAAGATGTGTTTCAAGTGAGGAAGGCCTTAAAATTTTACGTCATTGTCATGAGGGACCCACCGGTGGTCATTATCGTTCGAACCGAACCACGAGGAAGGCGCTGTAGGCAGGCTTTTATTGGCCCACGCTCTTCAAAGATGCTCACACCCTTGTGAGTACTTGCGACAGCTGCCAGCGGTCGGGGAACATCTCTCGCCGGGATGAGATGCCCCAAAACATTTTCTTAGAATGCGAAATTTTCGACCTTTGGGGTATCGATTTTGTTGGTCCTCTCCCTCCCTCGTTTTCAAATAAATATATTCAAGTGGCGGTCGACTACGTATCGAGGTGGGCGGAAGCGCAAGCTCTCCCCACCAATGATGCGCGAGTCGTCATTAATTTCTTAAAAAAATTATTTTCTCGATTTGGCACGCCGCGCGCTATTGTGAGTGATCGGGGCACCCATTTTGCAATAGTCAATTTACAAAAAATTTAGCAAAATATGGTGTCACGCACAAATTATCCACCGCATATCACCCACAAACGAGCGGCCAAGTCGAAGTTGTTAATCGAGAATTAAAACGGATTTTAGAAAAAACAGTTTCTATTAATCGGAAGGATTGGGCAATAAAGCTCGATGACGCGCTATGGGCCTATCGAACGGCGTACAAGACCGCTATTGGTTGTACACTGTATCGAATAGTTTATGGCAAGGCTTGCCACCTTCCGGTTGAATTAGAACACCGCGCATTTTGGGCGCTTAAATTTTTAAACCTCGATTCCACTCTAGCGGGAGAACAAAGAAAATTCCAATGAACGAATTAGATGAGTGGCGAGCGAATGCGTATGAGAGCAATAAATTATATAAGGAGCGAACAAAGTTTTATCACGATAAGCATATAAAATTTCCTAAAACTTTTTCGCCGGGCGATCTCGTCCTCCTTTATAATTCCCGCCTTCGCCTTTTTTCCGGGAAAACTAAAATCCCGATGGTCCGGACTCTTTATTGTTAAAGAAGTTTGGTCCTATGGGACAATTTTAATTTCCCACCCGGAAAAAGGTACCTTCAAAGTTAACGGGCATCACCTTAAATTATATCTTCCTGGAGAGTTAACTAATGAAAAGAGTGATTCGATTGTTTTCAACCTATAATATGATCGGCAAGTGGGTCAAGCTACGCGATCTTAAACAAAGCGCTTTTGGGAGGCACCCCAAAGTTATCTTTTTATTGTTTTCTCTTGTTCTTTAACATATTTTGTAGGTAATCGTCGCTTCCCCGCGCAAACTTCAAAAAAATCAGGGAAGCTCTTTCTCTTTCTTCCTTCTCTTTTATCATGCATTTCTTTTTTGTTTTGTCTTGCATTTTATTTTCTTTTAGTTCATACTTAGTTTTAAACATTGGGGACAATGTTTAACTTTAAGTATGGGGGTGTAAATAGTTCTTTGTAAATAGTTGTTAAATTAGAAAATTTTCAAAACAAAAAAAATATATTTTCTTATGTTTTTCTTCTATTTTAGCACTTGTAAAACCCAAAAATTCAAAAAAAAATTTAGAAAATAGAAAAATTTAAATCTTGGAAAGGGACGTTTGGGACCTCACCCCATCTCACCTCCTAGTACCGTGAGAACCCTTCCCGGGGTATACCTCGGGAAGTCCAAGAATTAACAAAAAAATTGTTAGCTTTTTAGTATATGTTTTTGTTTATTTCTTATCAAAAATAAAAAAAAAAAGATAATATCAAAATTCAAAAAAATATATGAAAAAACTTAAAATACAAAAAAATTTAAATCTTATACCTCTCCTATTTGTTGTTTTTGTGATTTCTTAGAAATCTAGTTGAGAATGTTTATAAGCATGTTTAAGTTTTTAATTGGCTAAAATTTTGCTTATCATAGTTTGTTAATTTTAAATTTGAGGCAATCTTAATTTAAGAATCATCTTATGATTTTAAATTGATTAGAGAATTTATTTAGCATGACTTCTCTTTTTATTTTTAAATGGCTTCATTTTGTAGTAAATTTCCTAAACCTCTTTAGATTTCAATTATATTTTCTTCTAACTTTTTAGATCTTAGGAAATTTAATGCTACTAGAATTTGCTCTCAATATAATTTAAAGCTAGCTAGATTTTTTCCCCTTCCTTACCCCCTTTGTGGCATAAAAAAATGATGAAGTTTAAGAGATCATATGTCATGGGAATAAGAGGATAAAATTCATTATTCCCTAAAACATATGCACCCAAAATATTTGAAAAGATTATATGGCATGGAGTAAGAGGATAAAATTCATTACTCCTAAACCATATACATTTTGGGTTTTTATTAGAAGAGAACAAAAAAAGAAATTTCTTGATGAGGATAAATTACATTTCCTCCATTCAAAAATATCTCTTCTTATGCCAAATTTTATGAAATCCCCCTTAGCCAATTATCATTGTTCTAGTTTTAGTTAAAAATTATGGAGAGAGCAATATTTAGTAATTTACTTTTCCTTAAGATTCTTTTAAGATAGAGTTCTTATAATTTTAATTTAATTTAGTTTTATAATTTCTACAATTTTGTCAAACTAATTAATTTTCTTGAGAAGTCCTTGCCTAAACATTTTTTCCTCTTTTCAAATCATCATCATAATTTAGGACTTAACTCCCCCTTGAATTTACTCTTAACTTAACTTTTGGTTTAAATGAAATTTTAGTTTAAAATTAAAATTTTTTAAGGATGTCTTATAAATTATGTCTCATACTTTTGCTCTGGAATAGCAAAATCTCAAGTATGGGGGTATTTGATAAGTAGTATTTTTATAACTTTTTAATAGAAAATTTTGTAAATATTTAATTTGTATTTCCTTTTTTTATGTCAGTTCTAGGTCATAAGTGTTTATTTTGAAATTCTGTTTCTAATTTAGCTTAATTTCAATTTTTGCAGATTTTTTGGACAAATTGGAGAAATTGACAAGTACACGCCCTCAGTCACGCCCGTGACCAAGGGCGTGTAACCTGAAGATCAGTCCAGAGTCGATGTCACGCCAATTGAGCTAGTCCACAGCGAGTCACGCCCTCGGTCACGCCCGTGACCAAGTATCACGCCCGTGACTAGGGGCGTGTAATTTTAGAATCTTCCCAGCTGGCTGCTGACGAGACATGGAGATGCTGTCGAGAAGTCAACATAAGTCACGCCCGTGACCCACATTTCACGGCCGTGACTTGCCCGCGTGATCTCTGCTTCGCCGCCGCGCCGAACTCCAGCCCACGCCGCATTTAATGAAGCCGTCCAAAGTCACGGCCGTGACCCGACATGTCACGCCTGTGACATGCCACTTTTCGCCGCGCCGTCCAGAAAGCCCACGCCGCTGTCAGATCCGATGTGAATAGTGCAGTCACGCCCGTGACCGAGGGCGTGTAATCTGAAATTTTTGCCTATAAATTCAGAGGCTCTCCTTGAGTCCAGGGTTCAGAATTTTGGAGTGGGGGAGGTGCTGTTAGAGCTGAGAGTGAGTTTTTCAAGTGCTTGTTCATGTCTTTTCTTTAGCTTTCATGTTCTCTTATTTCCTTTCATGCAATGTTTTAAAATTTTCATGTACTAGTTGTTTTAAGCTTGTAACCTTCATTTTCCTTAGCTTTGCACTTTTAAATTAAGGCTTGTAATAGTTTTTTTTATTTTCAATAAAAATTAGTTTCCTCTTTCATGTTCTTTTTCTCCTTAAGTAATTTCTTCCTTTTCATTTCATGTTCTCTTTCTCTCCTTAGTATTTTCTCTTTTATGAATGTTAATTTTCCTTTCCCTTCATGCAATGTTTAATCTCCTCATTTAGCTTGCAATTAGTTTCTCTTTTTAGCTAAGTAGTCAAAACCTCAAATTTTCGTCGATAAGATAATGGTGATTTTCCTCGAAGTAGAAGTAATCAACGCGCCCCGTGGAATACGACCTTGATATTCCTAAATATCCTATACTATAGACGATAAGGTACACTTGCCTTTATCAGATATAGTTTTGGAGAAAATCTCAAACCTTCTTTAAATTTCAAAATCGCAAAATCTATATCACATATCAAACATATTTGACTTTTAAAATATGAAATTCTCTTATAAATGGGCTTATTTGAGACTGTATCATGAAAAGAACAAAATTTATCTGATGTTAATCAAATAGTTTATTTGGAGACTAAAAAGAATTGAACTAAATGTTATAAAATATGACCAGTTTATATATATATATATATATATATAATAGTGATATTTGGAAGCACTTATATATCTTTATTATATAAAACAATAGTGATATTTGGAAGCACACCAAACATTTGATTTGGACTGTTGGATGGGGCTGCTTCAAAGAATAGTCATCAGATTCAAGATAATAGGTCTACAAATATTTATTCCTCTTAAGAAACCAACCAAGCAACTCTATTAATCCTGATGCCATCTTCCGAAAAAAATACGCACAGCAGGGCTTCACTGCCTCCCGCTGCAGCCGACGGCGGACCACCTGGCGCCCACTGGGGGGTTCGCTGGCCTCCGGCGAACCCGTCGGGAGTTGTCCGGCGGCTCACGAGCAGGGCAGGCAAACCCCCCGATGGGCGCCGGGCAGGCCGTCGGCGACAAGCGGCGGCAGCGGGAGGCAGTGTCATCCCTTTTATAGGAGAGCGAGCTAGCGCCTGCACTAGCGCTACCGCCGGCGCTACCCTGAATTAGGAAATATTCTCCGCGTGCACATCTTTCATTCCAAGAAAACCTTGTAGAAATTCCTCTTGTACGTCAAGATAGCGCCTTCTAAAAATGCCTCCCGAAATTGCTCTAATCAGCGATAGCGCCGACGCTAGTGGGTACCGCCGGCGCTAGTGGGCATGATGGAATTTTGGCTTCAAACTTGGGGACAACCTTCTTTTGTTATCCCTAAGTCATGTGACATTGTTTTTTGCACACTTAATAAACACACAAGTTCAAATACACATAGGATTTGTTATTCTCAAACCTAGGAGATGCGGAGACCATGTTCCAACAAAGTCCCCCTTTTGATAATAACAAATCCATTAATGATAAATCAGAACATTAATACATAAAGCATGATGAAACCTACTTGTGTGTGTGTGACTGATGACTTAGGATAATTATCGATTTCTGTATTTAGAATTGCTCCCCTAAATGCAAGCTCCCCCTATGTGAATGCTCCCCTTATATGTAGGCTATCTTCTTAATCATTAACCATGTTAGTTTTACCATTTGATAGCATATTTTTATCATGGTAGTTCTCCCCCTTTTATATTAGCAAAAGTGGGTTAAGGTAGCAAGAGACATAGAAAGAGATTTTTTGATAAAAGATAAGACATGATCGAGCTTTTAGAGGAAATGAAATGATGAGTTTTTAGCATAAAAATTTTCATAGAAATTAATCAAAGTTTTTAGCATAAAAATGATATGCGTGTTAGAACAACCAATATAGATTTTACCAAGCAAGTCCACCACTTGTTGAAGGAAAGGAATTTTGAGATTCAAGTGATGATACACACAAAAGAAAAGACTTTAAATAAGCATGAAAGAGCAAGGTAAAAAATTATATGGTAATGATGCGGAAGACTTATAGAAATACAAGAAACATATTTTTGTAATCATGATTATTCATATGGAAAAATATGAGTTAAATTCCAAAATGAGAAGATGTTTTTGTAAATCATTTTTCTTTTATAAACCTTAAAGATTACAAAAAATTTACCAAGCATGAAAGAAATATATCAAAAAGAGACTACTACAATGTTATTTTAATTCACAAATTCAAGACATACCAAACATTGTAGAGAGCATGCAAGGTTATCTAGTGCATTTATATATAAAGAGTAGTATAGAATTTTGCATTATGATCCAATACTCATGAGAAGAAGTGTTATAGAAGATAATGATGTGCACATAAGTGTATTTTGAAGAGAGTAAACAAATGATTTAATCAAAAATACAAGACATATGTAGAGTAAAGTGCACAATAAAACACAAATAATTTTACTACCACACACTTCAATGCACATAGAAAAAATGTACAACTACCAAGGTGCTCTGCACACACAATGCTCATTAAGACTTATCAGGGTGCAAAGTAGTGCTTGGGGGATCACGCACTTTATTTTTCAATATTGATATTTTTGTGATCCGGTGTACTTAAGAGTAAGTGGTGTAATGAAAATGAAGGTTTGCAACAGACACTTTACTATTCTTTCCAAGGTGCTCAACCTCAAAACACTTATTAAGACCTATCAGGAGATTCAAGTAGTGCCTGGTGGAGGTATCTTTGTAAATTTATTTCATAAAATTTTTTGTTTTGTACAAAGATCTCCGAATACATTTGTTTTGCAAACTAAAGTAATTTTGAAAGCACAACCATTTTTCTTAATATTAAGAGTGCAAATAAAAGTAGTGTGGGTAAGATACTTGTGCAATTTTAATTCATTGTATAATTACAATCCATAAGTAAGCAATCTTAGATTAAAAACACATGTAGACTTGCCAAAAAGTGAGTGAAGAAATATCATTATCAATCATAAAATATTTACTCATACTTATAAATTTCAACATTGTAGAAGGTCTAACTGATAGATTAAACCATGCTTGATATTAACAAGAAAGTCCATACAGTTTTTTTGATATTTTGAAAGAAAAGTTTGTTTTAAAATTTGAACTCTTATAATTGATCTTGGACTTCCCGAGGTCTACCCTGTGAGGGGTTCGCACCGGTACTAGGAGATGTGATGGGGTGACATCTCAAATCTCCCTTACGCAAGATACATGTAAAAGTTAAGTTCAAAGAATAATTTTTGATATTTTTTTGTTTTAGAATTTTGTATTTGATTTTTGCATATAAAGTAGACATCAAACAAATAAACAAAGAAAGGAAGAGAATGCAAATATTTTTTGTAATTTGGCTTTTGTAATTTTTTTATTTTAAATTTTTGAAAATCAATTACTGGTAGAAACGCAAAAAATAAGTAGTACATATAAAAGAACATATTTTTAGGGATTTTGCAAAAAAATAAAAACACGGAAATTTAACACCACGCGATACCACTCGCGCTAGCGCTAACGCTGGCGTTAGCGCTGCTTTTAATAAATCCCCCTTTCCTTGTCGATTTGGCCATTGCAACTCAAGCTCTCCCGACAAACCCTATCAGATAGCGCAGCCGACGGATAGATCTAAGGTAAATTTTCATCATTTCTTATGATTTTTGTTTTAAACTTTGATTTTGATGTTTGAGATAAAGATTTTTAAACTTATATAGTGGTTTAGATGATAGATCTAAAAGGTTTGATCTTTTTATTTTTAAAGACCGGAACTAAGGTAAATCTCCACTATTTTTTATGATTCTTATTTTAAAATTTGATTTTGATGTTTGAGATGAAGATTTATGAACTTATTTGAGATTTTTGGTGATTTAGATGATGGATCTAAAAAAAGGTTAGATTAAAGGTAGATCTCCACCATTTTTATGATTTGATTTAAACTTTGAATTTTATGAAGATTTCTAGCTTTTATTTTAGCCTAGAACATATGAGATTCATGGATCTAAGAGTTTGAGAGAGTTAGGATTCGGGAACAGGAATAGTAGTTAGAGTTTTTGACAAAAAACTAGCTCTGGCGCTAGTGCTAGCGTTGACGCTAGTATTTTTATCTATAATTTTAATTTTTCTTATAAAATATGGTATATGGCACCAGGATCTAAGGGAAAGAAAAGTACAGGACTGGCAGTGGAGACATCAACTGTGGGTGCGCCATATTTTGTGGAATTTGCACTGTCGAGACACCACCAAATAATAAAGTTGTTTGCAACGTCCGAGGTATCAAATGTTTTTCTTTCGGAGTCGTTTTCCTCAGAGTTTGTACGAGAGTTTTATAGGCATTTGGAAGATCCATCACAGACAGGTCTGGATGGAGGTGTGCAGTCCCAGGTGCAGGGGCATATTATAACACATGATGATTTGAGGGAAGTGTTTGGGTTGACAAAGCACCCGAATAGGTTGGATGTCGTTGAGAAGTTTCAGGTTGACAGGGATTGGACTCAGCTGAATTTGGTACTACATCAGAGGGCATGCGAGAGTTTGATCTCTTTAGTGGCGATGCTTACATTAGATGCCCTTGCGGTTCAGGACGTTTTATGCCATACATTTTGCTGAAGTTAGGCGATACAGCCAAGATTATAGCACAACTCAACCTTGTCTCATATTTCATTCTCAAGGAGGAGGGATTAGATGTGGCTGACTTGCTTCTTTCGTTGATTCAATACACTTACAAATTGCAGGATCCTTCCCGACAGCGCTACACCAACCTCCCACTTGGTGGCATTATATAAAGTTTTATTCTAAAGAGGTACCCTATTATTGAGATTGATTTTTATTTGATGGATTGCTTTCCTTCCCTCTACAACACCGCATATCTTCAAGCGACATCACTATCGGACGAGCCATCTTCGTCCACTCGACCACCACTCCGACAAGGAGCGACGGTCCGAGAGACTCGAGATGATTCATTTGATCATTTTCTAGATGATATGGGGGAGCGGTTGACACGAGTGGAGGAGGAGGTGTCAGAGGTAAAAAAGGATGTTTCCGGCATTAAGAATATGATGAAGTATATGATAAAGGACTTGAAGGTGAATCCATCATCACCAGAGCGGAGCGAATGAGATAGCCCGACAGTGGATCTGCCACGACATTATATTCGGCAGAGTGGCAGACGAAGGTCACCAAGTCCTAGTGTGGAGGAGGTAGATGAGACTGACTAGAGGAAGAGGAATGACCTGAGGGTCACTTATATTTGAGTTTTGTAATAATACAGGAGTTGAAGACATTTTTAAACACCTTCCACTACCACCGCCGCTACCTGCTAGCGTCGGCGCTATCCCTTTATTTTAATGATAATATTTTTGGATTTGCTAATATCTTGATCTGGTTCTTATGATCCCTTTTTAATGATTATAAAAATTTTGGCTTATGTTTTTATCTACAAATTTTGAAATTATATGAAGTGGAGATGTTATGGTTTGGGATTTCATTATTCTAGATAAATATCACATAACTAATTTTGAATTCAATTTATGTGGATGATATACGACATTTATAAGTAATGAATTTAAGAAAGATAGATAGGTCATCAAAAATAAAAATATGACTTTGAATTTTGATAATTTGATTTATAAACTTATTAAGTTTTATGAGATAAAATCATATATCCAATAATATATAAGATGACCATGATATGATAGTTTAAAAAATAAGAAAAAATAAAAAAAACATTGAAGTATATCATGAAGTAGAAATTTGTATATTTCATTTTGAAAAGATTCTACTTTATGCATTTGATGATACATAATGAATAAGTATTTTAGGTATCCAAAGGGGACCAAGTGTGGTGGTTCCTTTGGGTACACAAATATAACGAGATAATTTTTGGGGAGATGAGTATGAATGAACCCTTTCAAGTGGAGTTAATGTTTCATTTTTAATTTTGGGACTCCACTCACACCTTGGTTTAATGTTATTCTTATGCAACAAATTTCAATGATTATCTCTATCTTGAAGAATATGATTGTAATGATTATTGAAGGTATCGTTCATAGGAAATATGTGTAATTTTAATTTTAAGTTGGGAGAAACATGATTTTGTAAATAATGGTGATTTTGATTTTGATTTACAAATACTTTGTGTTTCTTACTCCTATTATTAGGCTTAGTTATGATATTCATATTCATATTCAACTTGCTTTTTAGATATTGCTTGATATTGTTAATTTGTGTGTTGTGAATTTTTAATCTTAATTTTCATAAGCAAGTTGATTTTTGATTTTAACCATCATTCTTGATCTTAAGATTATGCCTAGCTTTATTATAAGCTATTGTGTTATTTTTAAGAGTGGAAATAATAGAGTCAATATGAGTTTGATAGTTATTTCTAAATTCCTCAAATGTTTCGTCCATCTCCTTGATTTCAATTTTATAACTTTGGCACGTAGCACAACCACTTTTCAAAGATGAATTTTCTAAAGATAATTTTTCATTATGTTATTTTACTAAAATAAGTTCCTTGTATTTTTTATTAATATCATTACAATCAAAACAAGACTTTGAGATTTCAATTAGAGAGCAAGATGGAGAATCCACATCACATTTAGATTCTGAATTAGCTTTTAACCTTTTATTTTCTAAACGTAATTTTTTATTAGCAATTTTCAGTTTCTTGATTTTACGTTTAACCATTTTTAGTATATGGAAAGTAGAGATAGAAGTTATCACACAAAAAGAAGGATTGGACTTTCTTACAACGCTATCGGAAGAGGCAAGATGTGAGCATGAAGTTCCTTTGTCGTCTTCTAGGCCTTCCTCCTTTATAGATGAATTTTCATTTTCATTTTCTCTTAATGAATTGCTCTCTTCGTCTAAGTCAATTTCCATGATTTCCATGGTTTTTCTACGAGAGAGATCTCCTTGAATAATGGTGGATGCTTGTATGTCCTTCTCCTCCTGTGTTTGTTCCATACCTGTGAGAGGAAGATCATACATTTCTTCAAGAAATTTCTAAACTTTGTATGCACTAGAAAAACAATATATCAATTTGAAAATATCTTGAGATAAAACACAAAAAATACTATTCAAAGCTTTTGCATTTAAGTGACGTTCTTTTTTATTTGATTCATTTGCTGGTCTTATTATTGCTATATTCCACGCTTCGATATCTAAAGTTTTAATAAAAATTTTCATTAAAAATTTTCACCATTTATAATTTCTTTCTTCGAATAAAGGTGGTACAAGAGATTTTTCTTCATCATAAAAAATTTCCCCACTAGTAGAAGCGAGATCATAAGACGCTATTATTCCTGATTGTTAGACCGTTTGGAATAAACCTGTCTCTGATACCACTTGTTGGATCTGTAGGCGCCTTTAGAGGGGGGGGGGGGGTGAATAATGGTTTCAAAACTTTTATTATATTTTGAATGACTTGAAAAAATAAGAGATCAAAATAGTGCAAAACCAAAACAAATCAAGTGAAATAAAAAAAAAAAGACATGATTTTATTAATATGAAATATATGATTACAAAACTTTGATTTCTTATGACGATATAAATCGAAAGCGAATAGTAAAAAGTCTTTTCGTTTTCTATTCCGACTTGTATCCCCACGAACCGATGGCTTTAGCCAATCCTTCCCCGGATACGACCTCAAACCACTCTAGCCAATCCTTCCCCGGATATGTCCTCGAGCACCCCCTAGACCAAACCTATATCTAGTCGCCAACACGAGGCGAATTCCGCCCTAAGCCCTACCTAGACCTAGTCGCCAACACGAGGCGAATTTACTACATGATTACAATAATAAAGAGATGAAAATAACAACAACAATATTAAAACTCCCTCTTGAAGAACTTCTGAAGTTGGAGACGAAAGACCACTGTAGAATAAGCGTGGTTGAAGCGATCGTCGGTCGGATGCGGCGTGAAGAAGTCCTCTTTCAGAAACTCAGGAAACTTTTGGTGGGAGATCAAATCTCGGCAGTATAAGGCTCTGGAATTTTGGCACTAGAATTCTTTCTTGGATGTGTGTTGAAAACGAGAGAAGAAAGCTCCTTTTATAGGAGAGCGAGCTAGCGCTACCGTCGGCGCTATCTTGAATTAGGAAATATTCTCCGCGTGCGCATCTTACATTCCAAGGAAACTTTGCCGAAATTCCTCTTGTGCGTCGAGATAGCACCTGCGCTAGCCGCTAGCACATGCGCTAGTGCCTTCTAAAAATGCCTCCCAAAATTGCTCTAATCAGCGATAGCGTCTTCTAGGCCTGTCCTCTCTCTTTTTTTTTTTGAAATCAGGCTGCAAAACAGCAAAAGTGTAGTGCTTGACTAGTTGAATGCTTGTGGCTTGGGCTTGCAAAATTCACCCTTAATCCCTTCCTGTCTCCTGGATGCCCTACTCCCTCCCTGGGGTAAGCTTTGTCTTCCCATTTCATTTAGGTTATTTAAATTTTTTTCTTGGCTTGGCTCACTGCTTGAGTTGCTTTGTTCACTGTTTGAGTTGTTTTGTGCAAAATCAAAATTGAAAAATAAGTGCAAAAGCTTTTGTCTTCGTGCATTTGTTGTTATTAGTGTTAAATAATTTCAATTACTTGGTTAATATTATTGTATGTGCTGTAATAAATTTCTCATATTTTTACTGTGTTGTTAACATGTTGATGATACAATGTTGATCTCATGTTGTTTAGGGTTTTTTTTTTTTTTTAATTTTACAAGGGCTTTTTTGAAGTGCCTAAAATATGATTGTCCTGTAAAAAATATGAGAAGTTAATTGAATTTTATTTGAGATTCATTGTCAACTCTGTAGTTCGGCCTCTTATTTATAGCTAGAGAGAACAAAATTTCTCATTTGTAATGAAATGTTTTCATTTAATTATAGTGCCCGGGTTTGATAAAAATTCTGGGTCCGCCACTGCATGCATTTGCCCGCATTATTTTTGCAAGGTATGCCTTTTTATCCATTTCGTTTTCGATTATTATCGAAGTTTAGGCAGCTTGCCTAATCCATTTGTAATGCAGGTTCATAATTTGGAAAAAAAAATTATTAAATGAAATAATAATAATAAATTCCGATTAATTGGTTAAATCACATGTAGTTTTGCTTGTACGTTGGGAAACGTTGATGTTGACTTATTAAAATATATACTTTATTTAGTTGACTTGAATTATTATTGGAAGCGCTTAATGGGGGATCTTAATGGCACCCGAGGTTTGGATAATAAAATTGGAGCGCTGTTATGTGCAGAGCCGATATGGTTAGGTGCAGACAAAAAAAACGAATTGTAAACCGTTTCTAGCAATTTTCCCCTTTCCACAACCCTAGCTCTCCCGCACTGCCGTAGCGCCGCAACCTATATTTGGGTTTGCACTTAAAATTTTTGGGTTTGCACCTAACCGTGGTTTGCACATAGCCATAATAGGTTTGCACTTAACATTGCTCTAAAATTACTCCTCAAAAATTACTAGTCGCACGGTGATTTTTCCTAATTTACGATGCTCAACTTCTAAAGACACCAACACCGGTGGAGCTTTCCGCTCCTCCGGTACCGGCCACAACGGAGAGTGTTTCACAACCGTCATCGAGCGGAGAGCGGTGGACACTGGCCCACTACAGACGAACGAGCAGGGATATCTCAGATGCTTCTCAACTAGATTGTATGCCCTTTTTGTCCACCATTAATGCTTCTTTCCCCGCTCATCTCATTTTCTCCTTTATACCTATTCTTTATTTTATGTCTTTTCTTTTCAATTTCACTTGATTTGCTGAAATTAAGAGTTTTCAATCCCTTCGATAAACTGCACATTGTTGTAAAAGTTATTGTTTCAGAATCTGGGTAATTGCCCGAGATCCTTTGAACACCGTTGGAAACGAAAGAGATTTTTTGAACACCAATCTGGTCGATAGATGGTGCATTTTCATAAACACCTTTTGCACAAGATTGCTCCATACTGCTTCCAGATTCCAGCCGATGGTCGTGTCCTCCAATATCAACAGCAGTCTATTGGTGATTGTTTCTTAATGCAGTCTGGCCCGAGTGATTTGCCAATGTTGTGTTTCATTAAGAGGATTGAGAAGAACTCAACCTTCTATCTTTACTAAAAGCTGTATATTAAAAAAAATGCAATATGGGTGTCTTTAACCATTCAAAAAAAATGTCATGCTTTTAACAAATTTGTACGACGATGTCTTTAACAGCTCCCATATTATAAGGCTCCGAATTTGGTACGTTCAACGCATATAATAATATGTGCGATATTAAATACCCCCCATCACGCGTGGGCCACCTCATTTGAAACGTCTTTCTAGGTTTTACGGCTTCTCCTCCGCGCGCGCGTGTAGAAGGCGAATTGGAGCGACTGTTGAAGAAACCCTAGCATTTTATCCGAAGAGAACCTCTGCATTTGTCCTCCGCACGCGCGTGCAGGCGTAAACTCTGCATTTGTCCGAAGAGAACCTTCCAAGCCGGTAGACATTGTAAGTTTTCGTGCTTTCGAGATTAGTTCAGTGCAATGTGTCGCTTACCTTTCTGGCGAGATTAGTTCAGTGCTTTGAAGGTGAAACAATGTATAATACGGTCGTATTAGAGAGGAGGTTCTTTTAATTTTAGGAAGAGCACGATCGTATCTAAGCACTGTACAGTCGTATTGAAGTCATATCCCCATGTTGGTTGTATCCTTTATAAGAAATACAACCGTAAGAAGGTTGAGTACGGTCGTGTTGAATACAGATACGTCCCTAGTTAATTTGATTTTAGAATTTGATGTTGTATAAGAGAGGAGGTTCTTTCAATTTTGGATAGGGCACGATCGTATGTAAGAAGTGTACAGTCGTATTGAAGACATATCCCCTTGTAGGCATTTTAATTTTTGATCTGTAGTTGTACTCTCGGCTTGAAGAAATACGACCGTGCTAATGTTCAATACGATCGTATTGAATCCAGATACGGCCCTAGTTTATTTGATCTTAAGTTTGAAGTTGAATAATCATTTCTTACAAATACGGTGTTATAGCCGTTCAGTGATATCAGATTAAATGAAAATAAGGTCGTATCTGTACTCTCAGACTAATAATAAATACTGTTGTTTTTCTTCTCTGTACAACCATACCCAATGAAGATACGGCCGTAGTTAACTTCAGTCTTTATATTGTACTTGGTTTAGTTATTATTCGGGAGTAAAAACATATGTTTTGGTTTTTTTGTTAGATGACAGGATCCACTACTTTGAATTGTCGATGTGCTGTCTCATCATTCAAGGAAAGAGCAGAACCTTTGTTAAGATCTCTTACAACGAGTTCTATGAATGAATTACAAGATGCTGGTATTCTTGCGCTATTTCAAATTCCTAATCTTAATCAGAATATACCTCTTCTAACAGCATTAATCAGAGCTTATTCGCGAAAATATGGAGCATTTAGATTAGGAGATGTATATAAGAAGTTAACAATCAATCAAGTTGCGTTGATCTTGGGTTTACCAAATAAAGGGTTAACATTCAACTTTAATCGGACACCACTAGCCGATTTTGAGCAAAAGGACCTAGCCTTTGAGCCAGTACGTCTTTCAGAACAAACATCATCTGATGATATAAAGATTCAAAAGGTCAACGCACTTGTTAAACATGTTCTGTGTAAGCTGTTCTTTCCGTTGAAGATTTTGAAAGTACCGGCATGTCTTTATAATTTTGGAGGATTAGGAGACTTCAAGAAGTTTAATTGGCCGGAAGTAGTGCACAAGTTCTTGCACTCAGAAATCGAAGCACTTAGTATTAGAGCTTCAAAGAAGAGAAATAATGAGAGTTTGGGTTATCTGGAAGGTTGCTCGGTGATACTACTGGTAAGTGATAAATTGATTTGACCTTTTTTTGGTAGTTAGATTTATATTAATTTGTTTTTACTGGTTTATTTACAGGTGTGGTTTTATGAGCTAACAAACTTCCAAACTCCACCTAATGAGCTAACGAGGCCTCGACTATGTAGGTGGTCGGCAAAGTATACTTTTAAAGGCAAATTTTATTCAGAAATGCAGTCTAAGTTACGGGAGCAAGACAGAGTACGATATTATTACTTCTATATACCCCATTTTTATGTATAATTCAAGTTGATAGAACATAAAAGTTAAATTGGACATCACAGGTGAAGTCGTCTTTTGACAACATTTTGCAAACCGAAGAAGCATTATTGGTGGCCGAAGATGCTGACGATAGTGATTTTGAAGAAGTACGTCCTAAAAAGGAAGAGAAGACATATGGAGATAGAGCAAGGGAGCAAAGAAGAACAGAGAAATTAGATGAAATAGAAGAAGAGTTTAGGGTGTACATGAAGAGAAAGTTCAAATCTTTTTTGGGGAAAAAAGAGAGAAATGAATCTATCATGAGAAAGAGGACCGAAGACGAGGTTAAGAAGGTGTTAAGAGCGTCAATTGAAGAAAAAGTGGCTCAAAAGGAAGAGAATATTGAAATAAAGAGTTCTACGGACGAAAAGGGGAACACATCAGGGGGTAATGCCAGAACAATGATAGATCAACTAGCTTTAGACATAGTTGTGCAAAATAATAAAAATAGGATTTTTTTTTTGAATGAGATTAAATCATTACGTACTCATATTGATGGTAGATTCGATGCATTGGCCGCATCAATCTTACCAAAAAGTAATCCACCGCATGTGTGTACTCCAATAAAACCATCAATTGAGAAATATGATGGTGTCGATAGAGAAGATGACGTCGATAGAGAAGATGACGTCGATGGAGAAGATGACGTTGATGGCGAAGATGACGTCGATGAAGAGGATGACGTCGATGGAGAGGACGACGTCGATAGAGAATATGACATTGATCGAGAAGATGATGTCGTTAGAGAAGATGACGTCGATAGAGGAGATGTAGCATATGCTTTAGTGGTAAGTGTAGATGATAATCCAACCAAAGTAGAGACTGATAGAAGTTTAATTAAAAACATTAAAGGTCGTCGTGACCGCAAGGGAAATTTGAAATATGAACCACAAGGTTCTCAAGTAGATTATCCGGGGAGAAAACATATAGGAAAAGGAAAGCAGTTGATAATAGACCATGTTTACTCAGAGTTTCCAAGAGGGTATATATTTTGTAGTTCTACCCATGTTAAACTTACCATAATCTTTAATTATAAAAACGCTTTTTTATGTATGCTGCTCCTCTTCAACCTTGCAGAAATAGTATAATAATTGAACGGGGAAATATGACGTGGTATAGATCACATTTAGATGACCTTTTGGGAGAAGGTTGGATTTCTGACACACACTTGGATTGCTACAGCATAGTACTCACACTACAAAAAACACATAATCCAAGGAAGTTTAAATCATTCACATTTGTATCCTCCAATCATGCAGTTAGTATAATTTTTTTTAATCTTGTACCTATTTTCCTAACATGTTAGAATTCCAAGTTTGAAAATTCTAAAATCTTTTCAATTTAGAGTTTGAAGAGGAGCAGGATGAGAGCAAAAGCTCTTGTTGAGCACATCACGCCAAATACAATAAAACATGGTGATTTCATATTCATGCACGTGCATTTAGATGTACATTGGGGCCTCCTTGTTGGGGATTTGAAAGAAAAATGCTGGAAATATTACGACTCATTCTACAAGTCCTCGAATTACAACAGACTTTCTACTGTGGTACGCATTTAGTATTAATTTTATAATAACGCTAACCAAATTGAGGACCCTAATCTCTCATTGCACAGATCAACTTCTTTGAGGAAGATGTTGGAGCAGTTTTGCCACCAAACGTACAGGAGTGGCCAATTTTTTATGACGAGCAATGCCCAACACAACTAACTGGAAACGATTGCGGAGTGTTCGTGATGATGTACATGAAAACATTACTAGGCAAGGGGAAATTATCTTGGGACAAGCATAAGGACTGGGGGAAAAAAATTGCAAAGCTTCGGGCAGAAATTGCTATAGAATTCTTAACAACTTCCCTGAAAAAAAAAAGTGTAAGCTGTAAAACGACATTAGTAAACTATAGTACGATCGTATTTACATATTATTGGACCGTAGCGATTTGTATAATACCTTTATAAATTAACGAAAAGGAAAATAATGTTTTCCTTAATTTTTTGCAGGATTTATGCTGCAATGACCGGGATAAGAGAGATTGGCAGTGATGGATTATGATGTGAAAAATCTTTTTGATTTTGCATTTTTTGTGCTGGACAATTAGTAATATTGCTATTTTTGTTAAACAACAATATGTATTTGTTGTTTATAATTTTGTAATCGATATATTTGACAGTGACTGAAAGTTGTAGTGGTTAGTTGCAGAAATTGTTCTGTGAAAACACACAATTATTTACAGTAAATGCAGAGCAGAAAGTACAATTCAATTCATATTTGTAGTCTTCCTCGCGAAAAATACGGTCATATTCACAGAAGAAACGGCCGTATCTGGACTGTTGCTAACTTCTCTTCTTTGTGACTGCAGATTGTACAAGCAGTAAAGAAAGATCCAATATGGGCATATGTTGTTATGCACCATCATTTTCAGATAACACAGCAACGTACCTACATTAATTTTATTAATAGAAAATAAAATCTATTGAAAATTGGCATTGTCATTCTTGCGCAACCACAAATTTGAACACAATTGCATACAAATCACTACTTAAATACATCAGGAATTGAAGAAAAAGTAGGAGGTACATTAAGTGAATAATCATCATCCATCGCGAATTCATCATTGAAATGATCAGTTGCTGATGTATTAATTGAATTGGAATCAACCTGGCTAGCAAAGTCCATGAAATTGTGGTCATTTGCTTGCACCAGAACATCAACGGTTGTAGGGATTTTTTTTGTAGTTGCACTCACCCGCTCTGTTTCAAGAAATATATTAAAATGTCATATAATACCAATTTGGTGAAATTAAAATCTTAGGTAATAGCAATTTACAAATATTATAAATATTTGATTTACTTGGTTTCTTCGAGGTGGTCTACCAATAGGGCTTCAAACGTGCATTTGAAAGACCTTTGGGTCGGAGTGAAGGTGGATCTTTGACAATGCCTTTGCCTTTGTCAATATTGCCAAGGGGAAAGCATCTTTTAATCTTCTCATCTTGATCAATCATATCTTGTATGCGTGTACCGGCCTCGTTCATTACACTAACAAGGTAATCCTTTGCTGTCTGACATGACTTCATACGCTGACACAAGTCGTAAGTGTACCTCACCATGTGATTTCTGAAACTAGGATTGCACTCATGTGTGTTTGTGTTTCTGGGAATCGAAATATGATTATGCTTCTTAACTTGCAATGTAAATCGCCTCAAAATATAAGACGGCTTAATATTCTTCACATTACGATTAATGTATATCCGTAATGCATGCTTGCACAAAATGCCCTTAGTTTGAAATTCCATACACGAGCAATCTATATCATTGGTTTTTGTATTTATTCTTACTATCCATTGCTTCTCAACGCCAACTCCATCACATACGCATGTGTTGTATACAACCATATCCTCATCATATGCTGTTTCTTCTGCTACCATCAAACCTACTGCACCTTCTATAAAGGATTCCTCAAATATAGAATAAATTTTTCTTGTATAAACCTTTGACATTTGCTTTAGAAGTGGACAGTTTTTAAATTTTAAAGTAATAGTACCTTCTTTACACCTGAAGTTTTCTTCACGTTCACTCCTTCGCCAACCAATAATCAGTTTTTCCATTCCGAGAAAACATTCAACTAGTGAACTTGTAGCCTTCGAGCATCCATGTAGCCGACTATTTGTCGATTCACTACGTTGCGTAGATAAAATGCCCAGATCAAAAAATTGTTTGTTAAAAGCTGTAGACCACTTCCTTTTAATGTTGTAGAGATCGTGTAACCATCGATTTTCTTGCAAGTTACCATGGGTGATCATTTGACTCCAAGACTCCTCAAACTCCATTTCATTATCACACTTATTCATGCAGTTATAAAATAAATACCTAATTTGCTTATCAATGTTGAAGGCCGGTACCTTTGACGGCGCTTTCCGTGAAATATGCCATTGGCATAGGCGATGACGAGTAGTGGGTAATACCCTCTCAATAGCAACTGTCATTGCTTGACCTTGATCTGTAAAAATGGAGATTGGACGTTTACCACCAACCAACTTCAAGAAAGTCTCGAAAACCCAACAAAATGATTCAATTGTCTCGTGAGCTACAAATGCACCGCCTATAAAAATATTCTGCCAGTGGTGGTTTACTGCTATAAAAGGAGCAAAGAGTAGATTATATTTGTTTAACCTATAAGTAGTGTCAAAAATGAGTACATCGCCAAAACATTCATAGTCCAATTTCGCATGCCCGTCAATCCAGAAGAAATTTTGCAACCTGCTCATTTCATCTGTCTGCACATCAAATAAAAACATGTTATCATCCAACTGTCTCATCTTAAATATTTCCAACAAGCTAGCAGCGTCTCCAGATTCAATGAGGGCTCTTCTCTCACGTTGTACAAAGTTGTAAGCATCTTGCTTGGTGAACCCTACATTTTCAACACCACCAACTTCTTCAGCTAACAAATTATAAACATGGGTTGTACGTATACCTACCCCGGTCATATTTTTGATCAGAACAGCTTGGCCATCAGATACCTTGCGATGTGATCTTAACAAATGTGCATAGTTTTTCGGGGCTAGCTAATGATTGTGTTCTTCAATAAATCTACATACCTTCCAGTTTCTCCCTTCCTCATCGGCGCTGAAATGTAAACAAGCCTTGCATCCTGTGCGAGTATCGAGATGATGAAATTTTCTCGGCTTATCTTGCTGCTTGTTAGATTTTTTAAAACCAGCTTTAGCACAGGAGTATTCTCGAGTCTTAATGATCCTTGTGTGAGTCCAATAGAATATGTGTTGTTTTCGGACGCTAAAACCAGTTTAACGAGCATAGTTCAGGTACATTTGATAAGCTTCTTCATCTGAATGAACTGTCGGAAAAAACCCAGATTGTTCATTTACCTGCAATGACGTTGAGTCACGATTTTATATGTTAATTACAGCCGTATAATTATTAAAAACGATCGTATTGTAATCAATATGGCCGTATCTTCACAACATCATACCGTATTCTGATAGTTCTGATTTTCATTTACCTGGAATGACAAAGTTTCATGATTTTATTTGTAAATTACGGTCGTATAATTAATAAAAACGATCGTATATTTATAAATATGGTCGTATGTTAACAACATCTTACCATATTCCATTCGGTCTCCTTCTCATTGGCTACAGGCAAACTGTTCTCTGTTTCCATGAACGATTTAATTTAAAGCCAGAGCCGAAAATGATGCTTCTACAATGCGGAGAATATGGATTAATAAAAGAATTTGTGGTCGATGAGGAGGAAGAAATAATGCTTGCAAACCAGAGGTCGCCGGCGTAAACAAGACATCAAGGTTATGCATTGAAGCAGCACCTGCTCAGCGATTCTCCGGCGGAAGAACTGCCGGCGGGAGGCGAGTTTGAGAGAGAAGGCTTGCTCAACAATGACCGAGTTTGAGAGAGAAGGTAGTGCGAATGGGGGATCACGGGAGGGAAAGTCGTGTTTGGGAGGGAAAGTCGAAATTTTAGGCGGAGAGAGAGCCCGAGGGAGGGAGAGCAATTTTTTTTTGCGAGAGAGAGGGAGAGGGGCCCGCGAGGAAAAAATAGGTATTTATAATCGCAGCTATTAATATGTGCGTTCAACGTAAGCAACAAAATTTGCATATTATAAAGATTGGATTTTACTTGTATGGCAATTATAATGAGATGCATTAAATATACTAAAATTGTAATTCCAATAAAAAAGGTGATTGTTATCCGCACTACAGTTTTGGCTATCCGCACTCTTTTTGAATGAGTTATTACGCGCCTTTTGGAAATACGCCTTGTACATGCATTTTTAGGAAAAATGTTCAACACGAAAGTTGTAGATCTCGTCGAGATCTACAACTTTTGTGTTGAACAATTTTCCTAAAAATGCATTTACAAGACGTATTTCCAAAAATTCGATATAGTTACGCACATATTTCAATCATGGTGGCAATACGTCTTGTGCGTGCATTTTTAGGAAAAGTGTTCAACACAAAAGTTGTAGATCTCGATAAGATCTACAACTTTCGTGTTGATCATTTTTCAAAAAAATGCATGTACAAGATGTATTTCCAAAAGGCGCGTAATAACTTATAAGAAAAAGTGCGGATAGCCAAAACTGTAGTGCGGATAGCAATCACCTAAAAAAATATGCAGAGATATTATATGTCGGTTTATATTAGCAAATTCTCTCTAGCTATACACGATTGTTTGATATATGCATCCCAAACTCTCTCTAGCTATCACTAAATTTTAATAACCTTAACATAAAGTCAAGAACCTCTCTGTCAAGCCTAATTTATTGTCTACTTTTGAATGGATATTTATATATAATATCTATAAGATTATAAGAACAAAAAATATTTTTAATGTAATATTCTTAATTATTATTTTTTAAATTGAATGTGAGAGGCCGCCCACACTCAGCTTCATGTAGGTCCCCCAGAGTATATCTATGACACGAAACGAGGATACTAGTCTGAAATCTGATCTATCCTAGAGCTGAAAGAAACCACTTGTTTTTGCTTCAAATTTATCAATGTGGGAAAACAACCTTTGGCAAACTCATCATTCATAAATAGTTGGATATATCACTGTCTCAAAATGAGTTGGATATATCACTGTCTCAAATCACATCTAATGTGGATGAAGATACTGCTGCAAAAGCTCCACATGCACATTTTTAATGTGGATGAAGATACTGCTGCAAAAGCTCCACATGCACATTTTATGAGAAGGAAATTATTTGAATATAAAGATGGAAGCTTTGCATCACTAGCAGCAAAATGCCTTGATGTGGGCGGCTTCTCATCTTCGCCTTCGTTATTTCAGACTTCGAGTTTTGGCCGTACAGGTTACTTGGCTATGGACGAAATGGAGAGGATGACACTCAGAGTCCTTGGTCGTGCTATGGACGAAATAAATATATTAATGTTTATGAAGTTTATAAAACTTGGATCTCCATAATACTGAAGATGACGATGATTCTTACTCGTATTGTTTTATATACCGACACACCAATTGAATCGGTCGGCTTTAATCTACCCATCCCTAGATAGGCCTCAAGCCTCGTAGGCTTAAACCTCATCGAAGTTAGAAACTGAGAAAGAAATGGGCGAGGGCATTCACTTACCATGCGAAGTCTCAATGCTCTTCCCCTCGCGATGGGGAGAGGGCTCGTGGCGACGACTGGGAGGTAGACTCAGCTTCCCGCCAAAAGGGTTGGACATGGGGAGTACCAAGGACTTCCACGAATCCACTCACGGGAGATCCTTGTCAGGGACCTGCGTCGCAGGGGCTGCGGCGAGGCCAGGAGCATTGATTGCTGGGGTGAGATCTGTATTGGCGAGCTCCAGGGCCAGGTCGCAAATAGGTTACTTCGGCGGCGGGGGCGTCGAGGCGAGATCGATAAAAGGAGGCACTGCGAAAGTAAACCCATGGTTAAATGTACTCATAATGCGCGAGGAGAAAGATGGTTACTCGAGATTCCCAATGAGGCTCTCTGTTGTTTATGGGGTGTCTACATTATCACCTAGAGGGGGGGGGGGGGGAATAGGTTTTTCAAATTATATTATCCCCTTTTAGGTGTTCTTGATTTCTGGTTAGTAGATCTAAAAGTAGAAAGCACAATGCAGAAAACACACAACGATCTATAGAGGTTCCTCAAGACCGGGTGTCTTGAGTAGTCCTCTGTCCCTCTGCGCCTACCCAGCAATGTGCTAGGCTCGGCAAACTCCGCCAAATCTTCAGGCCCTCAAGCCTTACAACTCGGACCCGCAAGTCCCAACAGCCTAGGCCCGCAAGCCCCTACTGTCCCCGAGCCCGCAAGCTCAACACTCAGGCCCTCAAGCCCTACAACACGGACCCGCAAGTCCCAACAGCCTAGGACCGCAAGCCCCTACTTCCCCCGAGCCCGCAAGCTCGACAAATCGCACCCGCAAGTGCACTGCCCTGGACCTCAAGCCTCATAGCTCTCCAGCCCGCAAGCTAGACGGTGTCGGACCCTCAAGTCCACTGCCCTGGCCCTCAAGCCTCACAGCTCTCCAGCCCTCAAGCTAGACAAATAGGCCCGCAAGCCTTTACAAGAGATTACAGTAGAAATAACTGTTTCTTCTGTCGGATGAAGAATGACAACTTTAGCCTGTTGAAGATCGACTCCTTGAGATTGAAGAAGATGCTTCTGAATCAGATCTTGAGCGCACGGTTCTTCTTCAAATCTTTTCTTAGCCTGATGAAGATTGACAACTTAACAGTCGATGAAGATGACTGCTTCTTCTTTTTCTCTCTATCTTGCGCCGCTTGTACTGTTCGATTCGCTATATGCGCAAGTTATTTCTTGTTGATTCTCTTTTTAGGGCGACCTCCTATCTCTTTTATATGACTGTGAGGCTCCCAACGGTCTTCTTGAAAAAGTTCCTTAAGTGTCAGACGCTTCATTCCTTAAGAGCACGCGTATATTGCTGACAACATATATTGCTGATAGATATTCAGACGACGGCATTAAGTGCTGTCAGACAATCAGACGGCGGCATAAATTGCTGATAGTGCGTCCGCACCATTTGAATCTGTCTCGACGATATTTCCATCGTTACAACGTCATGAACAATATCTAGACGACAGGACTTTGTCGAACCCTTACGCCTTGATAGAGCTTCAGATATTCTTGCTTCTACCTCTCATCTCGACGATACGAGGTATTCTTCATATACGACGATATGTTATCTCTGACTGTGTCGTCGTGATCTTCCTTCTTGTAGATTGTCGTCGTATTCATGTTGTTCTCTCGACGACATGAGTGATACTATGTCGACAGATCATACTTCACCAATTGCTAGTCTTCAGCTGTCCTTTTTCAGTCTTCTCGACGACATTCCTTCTTTACGGTGGGAAAACAACCTTTGGCAAACTCATCATTCATAAATAGTTTACCTGGGTCCTTGAAGAATCCATCTTCCTCACAAGATGAGTTGGATATATCACTGTCTCAAATCACATCTAATGTGGATGAAGATACTGCTGCAAAAGCTCCACATGCACATTTTATGAGAAGGAAATTATTTGAATATAAAGATGGAAGCTTTGCATCACTAGCAGCAAAATGCCTTGATGTGGGCGGCTTCTCATCTTCGCCTTCGTTATTTCAGACTTCGAGTTTTGGCCGTACAGGTTACTTGGCTATGGACGAAATGGAGAGGATGACACTCGACTCCTTGGTCGTGCTATCGACGAAATAAATATATTAATGCTTATGAAGTTTATAAAACATGGATCTCCATAATGCTGAAGATGGCGATGATTCTTACTCGATTGGTTTTATATACCGACACACCATTTGATTTGGTCGGCTTTAATCTACCCATCCCTAGATAGGCCTCAAGCCTCGTAGGCCTAAATCTCAGCGAAGTTAGAAATTGAGAAAGAAATGGGCGAGTGCATTCACTTACCATGTGAAGTCTCAATGCCATTCCCCTCACGATAGGGAGAGGGCTCGTGGCGACGGCTGGGAGGTAGACTCAGCTTCCCACCGAAAGGGTTGGACATGGGGAGTACCAAGGACTTCTACGAACCCACTCACGAGAGATCCTTGTCAGGGACCTACGTCACAGGGGCCGCGACGAGGCCAGGAGCATTGATCGCTGGGGTGAGATCTGTATTGGCGAGCTTCAGGGCCAGGTTACGAATAGGCGACTTCGGCGGCGGGGGCGTCGAGGGGAGATCGATAATAGAAGGCACTGCAAAAGTAAACCCATGGTTAAATGTACTCATAAAGCGCGAGGAGAAAGGTGGTTACTCGAGATTCCCAATGAGGCTCTCAATTTGGAGTCGTCTTAGATCATGTGATTCAGAAATAGTTGTCACCTTTGGATTGAACTTCGGAGGGAGAGACCGAAGGATTTTCCACACCAAGTCACCGTTTGAGAAAGTTTTTCCAAGTATCTTTGAGGCGTTGACGATCTTGATGAAGCGAGTGTACATCGAGACCACGTCCTCATTTGTATCCATTCTGAACCTCTCAAACTCTGACTCTAGTTGGAAGAGCTTTGAGTCTTTAACCTGTGAGGTATCTTCATGTGTTATTTCCAAAAAATTCCAAATATCATAGGCGGTTTCGCAAGCACTAACTCGAATAAAATTCAGTTCTATCAAAAGCACAAAATAAGACGTTCATTGCTTTAGCATTGTTTTTGCAATTTATTTTTATCTCCATCGTCCCACCTATTTCTAGGCTTTTCCATGGTTACTTCTCCCACAACATATGTAAGAGTAGTATACGGTTGTTCAACACAAGCCCAGACGTCTAGATCTAAATTAATTAGAAAACAACGCATTCACGTTCTCCAGTAATAATAGTCAGTTCCTGTGAAAAATGGAGGTCTAGATATTCCTTGTCCTCATGAAAAGCGAGATCATGGAGCGTCATTATTCCCGGTTGTTAGAACGTATTGAAAAAACCTTGCTCTGATACCACTTGTTGGATCGGTAGGCACCCTTAGAGGAGGGGTGAATAAGAGTTTTAAAACTTTATGATTTGATAGAGTTTAATCAAGTAAGTAGATAGTATTTATAAAAACTTATCTCAGATTAAACATTGCAGTAGCTTCTCATGAGATTAGGTTGTATTTGGCACGATGGATGTAAACTCTGTTGCTACCGCCTACGGTAGTGTTACCGTTCGACATTAGTGACAGAGAATGCTTATTCGTTTAGATTTCAAAAGTCCAGAGATTGCATGACAATATTAGATGAAAAGATAGTATTATTGCTTTTAGAAATCAGTACAAAACTTATCCCAATGACGCTGGAGATTGAGGCGATTGCGTAAAAACCTTTTTGGTTTTCTATACCGACCCTTCTTCCTAGGACCGTCTGGCTTTAGCCGATCTATCCCCAGATACGGCCTCAAGCCGCTCTAGCCACTTTATCCCCAGAAAGGCCTCGAGCACCCCCTAGATCTAATCCCAAGACCTAGTCGTCGTGTAGCGAATTCCCCTTAGTCCTCGCAAAGCCCTAGTCGCCAACCACGTGGCGAATTCTCTACTTATGATAAAAATAGTGACAAATAATAAAAACTAAAACATCAAAGAAACACCCTCAAAGGTTGAACTTGAAGATGAAGTTGGCGTGATTGATCTTTCATCAAGTCCTTCGCGTTTACGAACGTTAACGGAGTTCTCTTGACTACAAAGAGGAGTCTCTCACGAATATAGGAGTTATGGCTTAGATGGGTCATCCAAATCAGCAAATCGGCAAATCAAAACGAAGGCAGACCGCTCTTTAAATAGGCTCAGATCCTAGCGCCAGCGGAGTGCTACCGTCGGGCGGTAGCCTCTTAAGGCAACAAGCTGGCACGCGGATCGAGGCATTTTTGGTAACATTCTGGCTCCAGAATTGACAACCCATCCTAATGCGTCGCGGTAATGATAGCTCTTCGCGTTAGCATTATCTCTTTCTTAGCCATCAGATCTCCTTCCATTTCTGCTCCTCAACCAGCATCATGATCGCGTGGTTTCCATAAGCTACCGTCGGGCATTAGCCTTAACACGTCGCAGTATAACATACCATATTCAGTCCCGACGATATTCCTTTCTCGACGGATGTTTCTTTCTCGATGATATTTCCTAATATGCAGATGCTACCGCAAACGGTAGTGTTAGCACACCTCATTAGTAGCAGAGTATTGATCTGATAGGAAATCGTCGTCTTTCTTTTTCCTACTCTTAGAGGCTTGAAAGCAGAAGTTCTTGCACACTATATACACATGACAAGTATGATCAAATACAATGTGATTTGTTATTCTCAACCGAAGAGATGTAGAAAACATGTTTCAAAAGGGACTATGGAAAATTCAATAAGGTGAATACACAATGATGTTTTGTGAATTGATGGGTATTCCCTTGGTCAATTCTCATGAAATTTAAAATCTGCACTTGATATTACGAGATATTACATCTCAGAGAAAATCATGAACTTTGGGGTTGATTTTCCTAGGAAATTAAGGTTTATGTGATTTTGTCACATTGAGCTTAAATGAGTATTTTATGGTCAAAACTTTTTGAAATGCTATAAAACTCTGGGATTCACTTAGAAGAGTGAGATTACACTCTGTAGATTTTTGCTGAAAATTTTAGAAATATTTAGACTTTATGTAAGTTAATGTATTTAGGGTTGCATGAAATTGGGAAATTAGACTTATGAGGCCATTTGTATTCTCTGGAAAGTTTATCAAATTTATTGTTGAGCATTTATGATACATCCTTCACAAAGTGGAGTTTTAATATTTTCATTGATTAATTGATAATGTTGATTTAATGAAACTGGAAAATTATGGAATTGAGTAGTTTGACTAGTGGGATCATTAGTGACCTCTGAAAATTTTATTAGATTTAATTACTGAGTAATTACCACACTTTCTTCAAAAAGTGAAATTTTAGTGTTTGCATTGATTAATTGATAATGTTGAACTATGAAATTAGAATATGCGATCATGATAAAGCTCTGAGAATTTTGTTATATTTATTTTCTGAAGATTTACAGTAGCTCTTTCATATTGTGGAATCAGGTGATAGGTATGATTTTTTCATTATTGATGAATTATTGTCACTAGAAAAATGCCAAATTTTGCTGGAATCCATTTAGGTTGCTTTAAACACCTGAAAATTTATGTGCAGTATTATGATGAATAATTTTAATAGATCCTTCACAAATTGTAATTAGCACCCTCAGACATTTAATTGATTTTCTGGAATTACATTAAGGAGAAAAACTTAGCAATTCCCATTATTATAAGAAATTATTTAATAGACCCATATATGATTTTATTATATGAAAAAATTGGAAATCTGAATTTGGACATTTTTACAATTTATGGAACTAGATTGGACACATATTAGTTAGAGAATCATGTAGTCTCCCTTTTAAGTCATGTTATCTGAATTTTAATATTATTTTACTTTTGCTATTCGCAAACCAAATTGTCCAAATTCAGATAACCAATTAGTGTCACACTTAATGTTGAGTTTGGGGTGCGATTAGTAAAATTATCAATATGGGTTTTGATACGCTATGTTAAGGGTCGCAAGGGGAGATTCACCAGCAACTAGAGGTCATGATTAATATCAGAATGTGGAACCATTAGATAGAGATTGAGTGATGACGTGAAGGTGTTGTTAGTCACTAAGAAAGGGGAAGGATTGATGTTCAATTGAACATCGTTGCTTCTCTGACTCGGTAATTGTAAATCACCTTATAATGTTAGAGTAACTAGAGAGGAAGTGGGTATGTAAGAATGGGTAGCCACCAACAAGATTAAATATCTTGAGAAATGGAGGTTGGGATATCACCCCATCATACCTCCTAGTACCGATGCGAGCCCTTCACCGGATAACCCTCGGGAAGTCCAAGGTTCACCCTAAGATTCTAAGTTCAACTAAATGATAGACAAGAGTAGTTTAAGTAAGAGAACTTGATAAGATAAACCTCATTCCAAAATATGGGACGGAATGGTACAAGGACTTGTTGGTCCCGCGAGCCTGGGACTCGGGAGTTATGATATCAGGACGGGTTAGTCCTGCGAGCGGTTTGCTTAGTGTTATCTAAGGAAAATTGGATAGTTCAGCGAGCTGGAGGCTCGGGGAAATACAATTAAGAGGCATTACTTATCAGATAGTACGCAGATACCCTGTGTGTTCATAGGAGCGTACATAAGGTCTAGGCTGGGAGGTGTCATACTAGCCTAGGAGTGGAGGACCGATCTACTGCCCCTGTTTGGCTTAGTGGGGTGTACCTGAGCGGAGACTCAAAAATCGGGATAGAGGTGTTTCTTTCCAGATAGTACACGGATACTCTGTGTGTTCGTAGGGGCATATAAAAGGTCTAGGCCGAGAGATATTGAAAGGAACCTATAAGTGGAAATGCCTGATCCATTGCCCATATTTACCTCAACGGGGTACCTGAGTTGATACACTCGAACAGAGGGAACTTACAAAAGGTTTGTGCGCATTGAGTCAAGTGGGTGAGTTGTATCATTGCATTGCACAACATGAAATAACATCATTTCATAAACAAGACCTCGTCGTATAAATTAGTATGAGTTCTTTTGTACAATGAGTTTATCTTAGTGCCAGATCCCTTAACTTATATGTTTGTATGGGCATCCATATAAGTTAAGGTTACGTTTATAGCTGCTCTTACCTTAGTTTAATTACTATTATGCTTATTGCTTGCCATTTTTTTACTTATTTCTCTTACGCTGCTTGAGTTATATATAGAACTACTAATATAGTTCTTATCCAATAGTAGTTTATCTATGGTGGTTTATATATGCACATGCTTGCTAGTTAGTTCCATGTCACCTGCTTTATTTTTACCCCTTATTGTCATCCACTTCGTCCTCCCACTCGATGCCTAGGAGTCGCGGGTGGAGGTGAGGACAAAACTGGCTTAGTCTTTTTGGCTAACGGTCTGATGTGACCGTAACACCGGGGGTCTGAAGAGTTGGAGTAGCAGTACGACCAGTAGGACGTGTTGGCAAAACCTGAGGAGAAACCGCCATGCACTACTACTACTACCCGACGACAGGTTGATGAGAGTTTTGTTAGCTTTCGGATAGACGTAGAGTGAGAGAGTGTGCTTTTGCTTTATTTTGGTACATGTACCAGGCATAAGCCCTTACTCTCTTTCAGTTTATTTATACCCATTGTTAGACATGTATTCCTTTATATATATATATATGTGTGTGTGTGTGTGTGTGTGTGTGTGTGTGTGAATGTGGACTTGCTTTTTATAGTTTACTTCTTATCTCATGTTGGCCTGGTTGATCGTTCTTGCTGACAGGATCGGCGTCTTGCGGAGGTGACTAACTCGGGTGTTGGTGTCACTGTAAGGCGGTGGTTCTGGGCATAAGATCCGAGAACTCTCCGGTGCGGGGGAGGTATCCAACACTTATAAATTGAATACTAAATTTGTTATATTATATTATCAAATCTAATATACTAAAAAATGGATTTAAATAGGCTATTTAGGGGTCTTAGGCTAAAATATTAAATACGCAACTTTTTGTTTATCTGTCTAATTTCTTTACTGCATATGATAGCTCATGATAGTTTATATAGGATGTAGTCTTAAACACCTAGAGGGGGGTGAATAGGTTTCTTTTATTTTAGGCTTAGTGTTTTCTGAATTTAGGTTAGCAAATTATCAAGCACAGAAAGCACAAAGAGATTTATAGAGGTTCCTCAAGACAGTGTGTCTTGAGTAGTACTCTTTCCCCCTTCACCTTTCTAACAATGAGTTAGACAAGGCCAACTTCTCCAAACTCAGCTCCAAGAGCCTACAACACAGATCCCACAAGATCTCTCAGGTTTTTCCAAACCTACCTCAGGCACAGCAACCCTACCTCAAAGGAATCCACCTCCTACAACTCAAACCACCTCCTAGTCCTACCTCAAGCTGACCTCTCCAGCTCTACAACTCAGGCCAATCAGCCTTACACACTCAGGCAATAAAGCCCTACAGTCTCAGAACCCAAAGGCTCCTACAAATGATATAATAAGGATTACAGATTGAAGGAAGAAGAGATCAAGCCTTGTTCTTCATCTTCTTAACAGCTGTTGTTGTAGACTTGAACCAGGGAGGAGAAGTACAGCTCCAACTTGATTCTTCTTGATCATCCCTTCAGATGTTGGACTTGATCTACTTTCTCTATCTTGATATGAATCAAGATAAGCAATCTCTTTTCTCCTTGCAGCCATGTGTAAACTCAGTTCTTGGTTGCCGACAATGGAACAATATTGTTCTTGAGTTTGTGTGGTGGAGAGTAAGATCAATAGCAAAGGTTTTTGCTCAACCCGAACTTATTCCTTTTATACACCACTGACCCTCAACGGCTCTTATCTATCCTCCTGACAGGTATGGGAGTGATTGGTGGACCCCAATATGCATTTTTGCAGCTTGCGCCAAAAGCAGAACCCGCCAGGTCACTTTTGAATCTGTCTCAGCGGTTGGGCTGAGATGGTCAGCTGTCTCAGCAGTTGCTTCTGTCCCGTCTCAGCGGATCTGCTGAGACAGATAGTTGTCTCAGAGGTTTTCTTCTATCTGCAGCTCAGCTTCCCCAGACACCTTCTCATCGGCTCCTGGTCTTGTCTCAGCGGTTCAGCTGAGATAGAGAGCTCGTCTCTGCTGATCATACATTACACCATGGCGTGCCCTTGTCCTGCATACTTATAAGATAGAAATAGGGTTTATCAAATACAACGTGTACTTAGCATTGAGTGTGAGGTCTCTTCAAATCAAGGGAATATTGAGGGTCATTTTCCCAACAATCTCCCCCTATTTGAAGAATACATAAGACCCTCAAATGCTAGAGTACATTACTCATAAATTCTTGATATATGTTATTGAAATAATGAGTTCAACATATCATGCTTAGTGCATCAGTTATTTTAAGACAGATGGTTGTTATGAAAAGATTCTACCGCAGTTTAATCAATCTATCAGTAAGATTTGATAAACATAACAATGCAACATAGATTGAATTAACCAATCAAAACAGGGTAAGGTTTAGATATAACTCAGATTTAGCTAAGATACAAGCTGATTACATTAGCAATCCATCAATTTCAATCCAGATAGAATAGTAATTCAAAGCTCAGTTTGCATTCATATATTCATAAACTATTTATAGGCAAAGTATAATTAAGTTTGCATCCACACAGTCATAAGTCATTATAGTTCATTAACATTTTGTATACATAAACTGTTTCAATAGTCATTCAAAGCTTTCTTCTCTTATAAGAAGAACATTCAGGAGAGTTAACGGCTGCTTCTTTCCCTTTCACTGAAGCATCATCCATGTCATCAGCAACAATGTTATCTTGACCTGGAGGCTTCTTCTTTTCAGCATTGGCAACCTTGATATCAGCAATTCTTTTCTTGTTCTCTTGCCTTTGGAAATACATATATGGTTTTGGAATGTATCTAGGGGCATTTTCTTTGGATTTTCCTTTCTTACCAGATTTGCTTTGAAAATTTTATCCCTCTTTGTATTTCTCTCCAAATGCTTTATCCATTCTTCAGATGGATAGTGCATGCCAATATCTTTACACACCTGGCCATGGATTATCCAGGCATTTAGTATGATGTCCTTGGAGTCATCACTCCATTGCTTATGGTCAGGGTCATTATTCTGCACCTCCCTTTGCTTGGCCATAAATTCTTCAGCCAGCATTACCCTTTCCCTTTCCCTTTTCTTTTCCAGATTCTTATCTTGGGCAATTGCCTCTTGATGAGGGAAATCCCAGTCTTCTTCCCTGTTGACATCTAGGATAGGAAGATTCAGAGCTATCCTTGTCCCTTGTAGAACTTTCAGGGTGAGGTCAGAATTTACGATAGCATTTGTGTCCTCCCCCTTTCTGGCTTCTTCATATATCTTTTGATGGAGGTCTTGCTTGGATGCAGTTATTTCTCCAGAGACGGTTTGAAACACATTCTCTATATCAGATTGAAGCACATCTTTTAACTTGCCAACTTCTTCATTCAGATGGGAAGAGGTAGCTTTTTCAGCAATGGATTGGGAGACAGATACAATTTCTGCTTTCTGCTCTTCCTTGTACCTGTCAGCTTCTTCATTTAACTGCATGACAGTGGAATAGACATACTATTGGAGATGATTGGTTGACTTCTCTATCACTTCATCTGTTTGACTGACATAATTCTTGACATATTTCATGTCCTGTTCAGACAGCTGGAGGTGTTTGTCCATAGATCTTAGAATGGTATTCTGAGAAATTACAAATTTTTCAGCCAGATCAAACCATTCAGACATTTGTTTATTGAGTATTTCAGTGTTTTCCTTTATCTCCTTGACCTCAGACATGACTTCAGCTTTCACATTCTTGATGGACTGATCCACATATTCCCTTACGGAGGTAACTGATTTATCTAGATGAGTTTTCATGGAGGTGAGATGAGACTGAAGCAGCAGGTTTATGGCACTGAGAAGAGCCTCATTGGTTGAGGTGGAGGAAGAGGCTTGCTGAATATTGATAACAGCAGCTGGGGCATCATCCTGCTCATCTTCAGTGTCAGCATCTTGATGATTACTCAGATTGACATCACCAGCATTATCATCCTCCTCCCCCTCAGAGATCTGTTGAGTCCAGGAATGCTGGGACAATGAGTTGGAGTTAGATTGAACTACTTAGAGGTTCTAAGGATAATAATGTAAGATTTACCTAGAACTTCATCTTTCTCTGCAGGAGGAGCATTCTGCACCTCCTCAGCTAAATCAACTTGAATGGATGAATCTAGGAATTCTAGAACAAGAATTGTAAAGTTAGATTTTATGATTCTGAATGTTTAGGCTGGGTTTTTAGGGCTTACCTATAGCCTGATCTTTATCAGCTGATGGCTCTTGTGGCTGCTCCCCCTCAGATGGGGCATCAGATGAACCTTGTGAAGGTAATGACCACAAGGCTGGTGCATTTTCAGGAATGTTTCTTACTCTTTCTTCAAGACTGAAGATAATTGTGTCAATCTGACCTTGTAAATTTTGAGGTGATGGTCTTGTGTTCACATCATCATCATTGATTTTTGTAATATCAATGGGTGATGGTTCTTGTTGATACTCTCCCTCAGATGAAGCACACACCAGTGCTTGAGGATCTGGGGTCCACATTAATTAAATGTAAGATTTGACAAACTATTATTATTAGCTATGATTAATGAGTTAGGAGGAGTTGAATTAGTTACCAGAAGTTATGACTTTGCCCAGCAGCAGTGGATGGACATGTTCAGTTGGCAGGTCATTTGGTGTAGCCTCTTTGTCAAGAATGTTGTGTGACCCAATGTCAGCACCAGCATCTTCATCTTTGTCTGAATGATCAGACTCAGAACTGGACATGATCAGTCTTGTTTTCTTAGAAGATGAGGGGGTTGTCTTCTCTTTTCCTTTAGTTGCAGAGAGCTGACTCATAGGCAATACCCTGGTGAATCTTGCTAAAGTCTTGATGTCCATTCTCTTATAGTGAAGATTTGCTCCTTTGGATGTGTTGAACTTGTCAAGGTGGGTTTGCAGGAGGTATAAGGAGAGAATTATTCCCATATTGGGTGCCTGAAGGCATTCCTTTATTCTTTGAAAGATGACCTCTCCCCAAGAGGTTTTCATTTTCAGAATTATTCTTGTCATGAGGTCAAACATGTATGGTGAGATTGTATCATGGGACCCTAGTTTGCACATAATGGCTTTTCCCACAATATCTGATAAAAGTTTTCCCTTTTGGTTGAAAAATTTCCTCTTCAATGAGCCAATTTTGGCATAATTGTACTTAGTCCATTTTAGAGCTTTTTTCTTGTCTTTTTTAGAGATGTCATCCTCCTCACTTGGACTGCAGGATGGAAGATGTAATGCTTTTTGTAGTTTGTTGGGGTTATCTTGATTCTATCTTCTCCAATCTTTGACTTGAGGGAGTGTTTGGAGGTGTACAACTTGACATTACCAAACCATTCCAGAACTTCAGTTCTGAGAATGACACGGGGTTCAGATAGTTGAAATTCCAGGCCTTGGTCTTCTAGGAGTTGAATCACTCCCTTAATTTCTTCTAGAGCATGGGCAAACCCATGCCTTACTATCTCATATCATTCAAGAAGATCTTTAGAGCTTTTGGGAGCCATTGTAGTGATGGAGGAATGCGCTGGGACGGAAGAGTAGGTGTTTCGTCTCGGCGGCTGGAAGAGAAGGGTCGTGTGCTTTTCACTAATCAGATTGGCTATTTATATGGCTTAAGACTTAGGTAAAATTAAACCTAGTAATTTGATTTGATTGTTCTTATAATTGTAAGTGTAAATAAAACTACATCATAAAGCTGAGTTCGTCGAACACAAACTGAGCTCGTCGAACACAAAGCTGAGTTCATCGAACTCAAACTAGAGTTCGTCGAACACAAAGCTGAGTTCATCTGAAACTACATCATAAAGTTGAGTTCGTCGAACACAAAGCTAAGTTCGTCGAACTCAAAGCTGAGTCGTCGAACTCAAACTGGAGTTCATCGAACACAAAGCTGAGTTCATCTGAAACTACATCATAAAGCTGAGTTCGTCGAGCACAAAGCTGAGTTCGTCGAACTCAAACTGGAGTTCGTCAAACTGAAGACAAAATTTGTTGAACTGGTTGGAAGACTGAATTTGTCGAGCTGAGGACCAATTTCGTCGAACTGAAACACGACGTTCGTCGAACCCAGGAAAGAGTTTGTCAAACTGAGACTTTTCCCAGTTGTCTAAGTGCAACCTGAAGCTCAGCTGAAACAGATTGTTCTGGTTAAGCTGATCATACTACTTTAAAATCATTAGAGATATGATTACTTGAATTCTTAATCATGTCTCTCATAGGGTTGATGTGTCAACATTTTAAGTTATATCAAATCAAGATTGGAAGAATGAAGTGTTTTACATTATTCTACATTTAACATTCCTAGTTCAATCTTGAAGGCATTAAACTTGGCCTCATCCAATGGCTTAGTGAAGATATCAGCCACTTGACTGTCAGTGGAGACAAATTCAAGGCAGATATCTTGAGATTCTACATGTTCTCTTATAAAATGATATCTTATTTCTATATGCTTAGTCCTGCTATGAGAGACAGGATTCTTAGCAATAGAGATAGCACTGGATGAGTCACAATAAAGAGGAGAGTTACTTACCTTGAGGTTGTAGTCCTCTAGCTGGTGTTGAATCCACAATAGATGTGCACAACAGCTCCCTGCAGCAATGTATTCAGACTCAATAGTGGAGATAGCCACACTTGTTTGCTTTTTGCTGCTCCATGATATCAACCTTCTTCCTAGGAATTGACAAGTGTCACTTGTGCTTTTCCTGTCTTCTTCGTAGCCTGCAAAATCTGCATCTGAAAATCCAGTTAGTTCAAAATCATTGTTCTTAGGGTACCAAAGGCCAAGATGTAGGCTGCCTTTAAGGTATCTCAGAATCCTCTTTGCAGCTGAGTAGTGAGATTCCTTAGGACATGCCTGGTACCTAGCACACACACATATAACATACATAATATCTGGTCTACTAGTAGTTAAATATAACAGGGATCTAATGATGCACATGTATATGGATTCATCAAAGGCCTTGCCCTTCTCATCCTTATCCAGGGAAATGTTGGACCCCATGGGAGTTTTCATGGTGGAAGACAATTCCATCCCAAACTTCTTGATAAGCTCTCTAGTGTACTTGGTCTGAGAAATGAATATACCTTCATCAGACTGTTTTACTTGGAGGCCTAAAAAGTACTTGAGCTCTCCCATATTGCTCATCTCAAACTCCCCCTGCATTAGGTTGCCAAACCTTTTGCAGAGGTTGACATCAGTAGACCCAAATATTATGTCATCAACATATATTTGGACTAGGAGACACTTGCCCCTTGTTTCCTAAGAAACAATGTGATATCTATCTTTAGAAAGCTAGATAGTGTCTCATACCAAGCCCTGGGCGCTTGATTAAGACCATAAAGAGCTTTCCTTAGTAAGTAAACATGACTAGAGAGGGTAGGATGTACAAAATCTGATGGTTGCTCAACATATACCTCTTCCTTCAAGTCACCATTGAGGAAGGCTGATTTGACATCCATTTGATACACTTTGAACCCCTTGTGGGCAACATAGGCAAGGAATAGCCTAATTGCTTCCAACCTTGCAACATGGGCAAAGGTTTGTTCAAAGTCTATCCCTTCTTCCTGTCTATACCCGTTGGCTACCAGCCTTGCCTTATTCTTTATGATTGTGCCATTTTTCATCTAACGTGTTCCTATAAATCCATTTGGTACCTATGATGTTGTGTCCTTGAGGTTTTGGCACCAATTTCCATACCTTGCATCTCTTGAATTGTAGAAGTTCTTCTTGCATAGATTGAATCCAAAAGGTGTCTTGGTTGGCTTCTTCAAATTTCTTGGGCTCCATTTGTGATAGGAAGCTCAAGAATAGGGCTTCATTATGAGCTATGCTTCTGGTTAATACACCTTGATTCTGATCTCCAATTATTTGTTCTCTTGGATGATCCCTTAGATGTCTTACAGCTGTAGGCAGTCTATTCTCAGCTTGATGTGATGTTTCTACTGGTTCAACAGTGTCTTCATCAGCATTGACTTCTTCCTATTCAGGGATGGCAGCATCAGAATAAGCTTTGATGCTGCTGGGTGTGTCTTGTATAGACATCCTTTCCAAATCCTGTTCATTTCCTGCCAAGACAGAAGATCTAGACCATCCCTTATATATTAGGCCGGTCTCATCAAATACTACATGCATAGACTCCTCTACAACATGAGTTTTCTTGTTATACACTCTATAAGCTCTACTATGCGAGTTATAGCCAACAAGAACACCCACATTGCATTTCTCTGCAAACTTTGTTAATTGAGATTTTCCATTGTTTAAAATGTAGCATTTGGAGCCAAAGATTTTAAAGTATGAAATTGTAGGTTGTTTGCCTTTCAGAATCTCATAGGGAGTTATTCCATGAACCTTATTGATGGAAGCTCTATTGAGAACATGACATGCAGTATTGACTGCCTCAACCCAGAAGTATTCTGGGAGTGAGGAGCCACTAAGCAGTGTTCTCCCAGCTTCTATCAAGGTCCTATTCCTCCTCTCAGCCACACCATTTTATTGTGGAGTCCTTGGGGAGGAGAACTCTTGGGTGATACCATATTCTTGACAAAACCTTGTCATAACTTCAGATTGAAATTCTGTGCCATGGTTAGTTCTAGTCCTGACCACAACACATTGCAAGTCATTCTGAATTGCTTTGACATGAGTTATAAAGATATTTAGAGTATCAGACTTCTTCTTTAGGAAGAATACCCATGTATATTTTGAGTGATCATCAACAATCACCAAAGTATACAACTTACCACCTAGGCTCTGAATTGGCAAAGGACCAAACAAGTCCATATGCAAGAGATAAAGACATCTTTCAGTGTCTTTGGAGCCAATACTTTTAAAGGTGGCCCTTGTTTACTTACCCATTTGGCAAGCATGACAGGGACCACTTTTAATACATTTTATATTAGGACTATTCCTAACAAGGTTTTTAGAGAATAGTCTATACATTGTCTTGTAGTTAGTGTGAGCAAGTCTCTTGTGCCATTGAACACAAAGAGACTCATTCTCATTAGCTACCAGACAAACAGATGTAAGAGAATTACTGTATATAAAGTCTAAGCAATAAACATTCCCACTCCTAGTGCCTGAGAGAATGGTCTCTAAGTCTTCAGACTTTTTAATCAAACACTTGTCATTGTGGAATTCAATGGCATATCCTAGATCACGTAGTTGACTTATGCTTACTAGGTTGTGTTGCAACCCTTTAACATAAGCTACCCTTGTAATTGAGACTATGCCATTGGAGATCATACCATATCCTTTGGTGATTCCCTTTTCTGACCCCCCCCCCCCAAAGATAACTGTGGGTCCATTCTTCACAGCCTTGTAGTCCTATAGAAGATTTCTTGCTCCTGTCATGTGCCTTGAGCACCCACTGTCCAAGTACCAAATTTGGTTGAGGCAGATACTTGAACTATCCTGCAAGAAGGAGTTTAGTTATCCTTAGGAGCCCAAATAGCTTTGGGTCCTAGGTACTTGTTAGCATGATGAAATGACCTTATACTAGCTGCACCCTTTGCAGGAAGGCTCATCTTTGCACATGACACATTAGGATTATGCCAACAGTCTATGATAAAGTGTCCTACTTTACCACAACACCAACATTCATGAATGTTGTATCTTCTCTTCTGAACATTTCTTGAGGGGTGTGCAGTACAGTCCACATGTTCAGGAGGAGAGACAGTAGCTTTTCTCTTGTTTCTTTCAGCAAGGATTTGGCTGAATGTCAATCTGTGGACAGTCCTAGTGTCTTTATATTAATGGCATCAGCTTGCTTTGGCTTTTGGGCAATACAAGTTTTGATGGCATTAGACACTGAGCAATTAGACATGTGCACTAATTTGACAGGAGTCATGTTCTTGGTTGAATCAACCTTAGAAGGGCTTGCTTTCTTATTCTTGAATGAAGCGGCTGATGTACCAAATACAAATGGTCCAAGTTAGGCCATTTGAATTTCCTCATGGGGAGCCTTCATAGCACTCAATCCCATTCCCTTTCTTCCACTATGGGAAGGAGTGTTTTCCTTCCTATAGGTACTTCCATTCTTCCAGTGACCATACATGATTTCATGGTCATACCTGTTGGAAGGGAGTAATACCTTTTGAAAGGTGGTTTGAGGCTTAGCCTTACCCCTGCTCTTTTCTCCACTCCCTTCTCCTACTTCCATTTTATTGAATCATAGTCCTCTCCTATTGGATTGAGAAGAGAAGGAGTCAATAATAGGGAGCACAGATTTTGGCTTGGAGAATTGGGCAACTAGGCTTCTTTCTTTCACAAGCTTCTCCTCAAGATCCTTGATGACCTTGTTCTTCAGGGATATGGTGCTCAGATGGGTGATAGTTATCCCCTTCAGATGGATAATTTCCCTATACATCTGACTCATCTTGGTAGAAGATTCAGTGCATTCTTGTTTCTCCATCTTAAGGGAATCAATCTCTTGGGCTTGTCTCTTGGCTAGCTTTTTGCTCCTTTTCAGAGCTTCCAAGAGAGCATCATACTTGTCAATCAATTGATTGACATCTACCTCAGCTTCTGAATCACTTCCACCAATTGATGAAGGTGCTCCAGATTCTAGGCCAGTCTCATAATCAGAAGAGGAATGAATTAATACTTGTTCATTTTCAGAGATATTCTGACTGTCCTCCCATCAGTGATGGCCATAAGGCCTAGCTGAACATTGTCCTCTTCATCCTCCTCTATATCACTGTCTGAGTGTGATAGAGGGGCCCTGACTCCAACCTTGGCAGCAGGATAATGTTTATCCTTTTCTGTTGCAAAGAGCCCTATGTGGGCCTCTTCTCCATTCTCTGAATCTGAAGTTGAGGATTCAGATTCACTCCAGCTTTTTCCTTTCTTTGCTAGGAAGGATTTTTCACCCTTCCTATCCTTTTGGTGATGATGCTTCTTATCACTCTTCTCCTTTCTTTTGGATGGGCAGTCAGCTATGACATATCCAGGTTTGCTACAGCAATAACAAATAATGTTATTTAAAATATGTTTACTAGATTTGAAATCATGCATGTCACCCTTTGGGTGCTGTCTTTCAGGTTTCTTGTGGTCTTTCTTGGAGTGTGATGAGGAGGAGGGTTGGTTCTTCCATTGCTTCCTCCTCATCATCTTCTTGAATTGCCTTTGGAAGGCAGCAAACTCTTCATTAGAGGAAGAGCTATCTGAGGTGCTGATTTCAGATTTTTCAGATTCAACACCTCTCCTTGGAGGAGACACAATCATGCCCTTGCTTTTCTTGGAGCTGTCAGCTTTGAGAGCTACAGATTTCTCCCTTTCCTGAGCCCTTGTTGAGGTATCCTCTTCCTTTCTTGCAGACAGTTGCATCTCATAAGAGGGCAGCTTTCCAAACAGTGTATGAGTGGGGGTCTCACCAAGCCTAGCCACTTTCCTGATAACATATATTTTTGTGTCCCAATCCCTGGTTAGAGACTTATCATTCAGCTCATAATCAATGAACACTCTCTCATAGGTTCTCAGCTTATTGACTATTCTGAAGAACCTCTCATAGCATATAGAGATGCTCTCCTGGCTGAGCTGCCTGAAGGCTTCATACTCTTGGTTAAGGAGTGACTTTCTGTCATCCCTCACTTCAGCTGTCCCTTCCATATATACTACTAATATGTCCCACATTTCCTTGGTAGTAGTGCAGTGTACTAAGTTTTGAAATGTGGAATCATCAATAACATTAACTATGATGTTCTGGGCTCTTTTGTCCATAGTGAACAATGCAAGTTCATCCTTGGTCAAGTCATTAAAGGTCTATCCCAGAGGAAGCCATTGGATTGATAAGACTATTCCTTTATAGGATCTGGTCAGACAGTTATGTCCTTCTAGACCAACCTACCTCTGATACCACTTGATAGTTTATATAGGATGTAGTCTTAAACACCTAGAGGGAGGGGAGGGGGGGGTCGGTTTCTTTTATTTTAGGCTTAGTGTTTTCTGAATTTAGGTTATGAAAGACTTTAAGGGTAGCTGATCACCTAGAGGGGGGGTGAATAGGTTATTTTAAAATCTATTTGCAATTCTTGATTAAAACCTAAATGAATGATCATAGCTTTCAAGAAATAAACACAAACACAAACACACAAAATTTTATAGTGGTTCCCCTTATCTTGGGTAATCCACTTTCCCCCTTCTCCCCTCTAGCAGTGTGCTAGATAGGATTTATATCTCCTCCAGATCTCAGACCACCAAACAGGTCTTACAGCTCAGATCTCAATAGATCTTTCAGTCTCAGATCTCAACAGATCTTACCCTCTCAGATCTCAGCAGATCTTACAAACTCAGATCTCAACAGATCTTACCTCAGCCTTTATAACAATAGGCTTACACTCAGATTCACCCCTGAATCTTACAACTCAGATCACATATGATCCTACACCTTAGATCCTTGAAAGATCCTACACTCAGATCTGACAACTCAGATCCTACAGAATTTGAAAGAAGTAGAAATAACACTTAGACTCAAATCTTCAATGTATTGAGTCTTCTTGATCTATCTGAAAGATCAGATAGAAAACTTCAGCAGAACAGCATCAGCAAAATGATCTTCTTGAATTGCACAGGCTGTGATGAATGTTCTTCTTTAGGAAGACAGATTCTTTCTCCTTAACCTTCTCTCTTCAGAAAATAAATCTCAGCACCAGATTGCTAAGGAATTTCTTCTAGTATGATTCTGAAAGAGGAGATGGCTTCTTCAGATTCTTCCTCAGATTTTCTCTCGAACGACGGTGAAGAAGATGGCTTTCAATAATAGTGTTCAACATAAAAATCATAGGTCATGCCTTCTATTTATAACCCGCCATCCGCGACATCTGATACACTCCTCCACGTCAGCATGACGTTAAGTCTTCAACGGTCTTTAATGGCTTCAGAATAGACAATGGATCAGCTTGCTGTAGATGAACTGTTACACATTTCTCAGCTCAGAGCTTTTCAGAAAAAGGCGTTGAGCACTGTGTATCTCTGTCGATGCTTTTTCTATAAGTTGTCGAGCGATGTGTAGATGCTCGACACTTTTTAACTTTGCCTTCACATCCTGACTCTTTTTGCTGGCGTTGAGCTAACTGAAGTTTAATCGACACTTCTTATTCCACGGCGTCGAGCGATATTCCTTGACTCGACACTTCTTGACTTGGTCTCAGATCTTCAGCGACGACCTTGTCCTTTTGAGACAGCAGACATGGGTCGACGCTTCTGGGTCATAGGCATCGAGCGATGTGTAGTGTCTCGACGCTTGTGAACTTAGATGAATTCCTTGAGCACTTTGCTTGACCTGATCTTCTGCACAATGATTCTAGAAAGTATATCAAATATATTATGAGGTATATCTTTGACTTAGGAATGGACTTCTCCAAATCTAGGACATTGTGGACAATGGTCCCAACAATCTCCCCCTATTTGAAGTAGTCATAACCTCAGTCAATGATATATCCCTCAAAGATAACCAATGTTTTCTATACAAGTAATCATACTATAATAAGTATAATATTTTATAAAATCAGATTACCAAAACATTCTGACAAAAGAAATTATCTCAGACATGATTTCTCATATGAGCACAAAATCACAAGCAGTTCGGAATAAATCATGTAAAGATAAGAAATGAATCACATCACAGGCATATATATATAATAATAAAAGATAGTTTGCTCTGGGAGCTCATCAAGATTGTTCAAAATTATATCAAATACATTCTCTGGGAATTTTTAAGAAAGATTCAAATCCTAATGCTGTTCAGGTTCCTTGATATCTATTCCTCTTTTGACTCTCTTGGAAAGGACTTCAGCAACCTCTTTCCTTCTCTTGAAGTAGCCAAACGGCTTTAGAAAATATCTGATTGGCTCCTTATCACTTGCTTGAACTTTCCCGGCCAATGTTCATAATCAACCATTGATCCAACTTCTTCTCTGAACTTCCTTTTGCTAGATTCTACTTGCTCATAAGAGATGTTCTTTTTCTTGTGCTTGTCTTCAGGACTGTACATCTTTGCAATTTGCTTTTGAATTTGTGTAAGAGATGTTGGCTTGGTCTCAGAAACTTGATCATTATAATCTATGGGAGGATAGCCAAGAGTTTCTCTTATAGAATTGGAGGTCCACACAGCATGCTCAGAGCTGGCTTGAATCATTGACCTCTCTCCCTTTTTGACTTCTTCAACTATATGATCTCTTAGAACATTTTTCTGAAATATAATCTGACCCTCCAGATGATTTACTCCGCCTTCAATAGTTTTCTTAACTTTAAGAAGATGATCATCAATGGTATCTGTATTCATTTTTACTTGATCTTTTAGAGTAGAGGAGCTCACATCAACCTTAGCTAGCATATCAGTATCATGTTTTTGCAATCTTGCTTCTATTTTGGCAGTGCCTGTTAGAATTTGAGCAACTTGTTCTTTGTATAACACCTGCATATTGTTGCTCAAGATTCCTTTATTCTTTTGAACATCATCTGCAGTCTTTGCAATATCTGTTTGTGTTGCTTTAATACCCTTTGAAGTCTCTTTGATTGAATCTAGTTGTTCACATGAATAATCCACAGAAGCACCAGCTCTCTTGAAAAATTTTACCATTTCCTCTCTCAGTGCATTCATCTGATGATTGACTTCAAATCTTACTAATTTCATTTGAAAATTTACATCATTTTTCAATTTTGTATTATTTCCTTCAATATACTGCTCCAGTAATCTTCTTTGATTATTGAGCAACTCCTCCAGCTGTGGTATTATTGGACTTAGATCCACATTGATTTTTCTTGCTATTCCATCACTTATACTACTTTCCTCTCTGATGAAAGAGTCATCTCTCTGGCTCATATGTGAGCAAGAAGATTCTATCTTAATCACCTTCTCAGACTCTTTCCTTATGGCTTCAGGCTCTCCTTCCACATCCATAGCATCAACAGCAGGATTTTCTTGAGTAGAGACCTCAGGATGATACTCCCCCTCAAATGGTGCATTGGCTGAATCAAAATTCTCAGGGGCAAGGATCTCATGCTGAGCCTCCCCCTCAATGTCTGTATTGTTAAGATCAGTAATGTCTGGAGCAGGGATCTCATCCTGAGCCTACCCCCCAACTGCTGCCATGTTAAATTCAGTATTATCCTGAGTAGGGATCTCATATGGAGCCTCCTCCTCATTCTGAAACTTCCCCTCATCTCTAGCAGGGGATCCAGGTTGACTTCCTCTCTCTTCCTCTTCTTTCTCATTCTCATCTTTTTCTTTATTGATCTTGTCAACCCCTTCCAGTATTGGATCAGTACCTGTTGGTGTGTCAGGAATACTGTCCCTGGGTTTGTTCCCTTCTTCTTCTTCAGATGATGTGAGATTAGGATCATGGATTGGAGAGGATTTTGATTTTCTTTTGGATGATGATGAGCTTGAAGAGCTGGAAGAGACCGTCTTCTTCTTCTTTTTCTTCTGAACTTTCTTCTGTTTGGGAGAATATTCTGTTGGTGGATGATTTGACATAATCCTTTCCCATCTCTCTATCATTCTGATGTCCATTTTCTTCATATGATTTATCTTGGATCCAAGTTTGTTATTTAAAGAATCTGGAATGACTTTTACTAAATATAGAGACAATATCCTACCCATGTTGGGTGCTTGGATACATTCAATCACTCTGTCAAACACCACCCTTCCCCAATCAGTTCTCAATGTATGAATAATCCTGGTCAGTAGAACAAACATTTTCCTGGAGATTTTATCATGGGACCCTGTCTTGCATAATAGTCCCTTTCCGATCACATCTGTCAGCAGTTTTCCTCTTGAATTCATCCCTTTCCTCAGTATACTCCCAGAAATTTCATGTGATGTTTCAATCCCACACCAGACTTGGGCTAATCTTATCTGCTCAAAACTCACTTCTTCTTCTTCTTCATTACTTTTGAATCTTGGCAGTTCGAGTGCCTTAGCGAGTCTTGAAGGAGAAATCTTAATCTTCTTACCATTTATAGTAGTTTTAATCTTAGAGTTGGCGGTGTCTATTACTGTATTGGAGAAAAGTTCTAAGACCTCTCATTTCCAAATTAGAGACGATTCAGATAGGACGTACTCTACTCCTGATTTGTAGATTAGCTCGATAGTTGACTTGATTTCCTCTGGTGCTGTTTGGAATCCATTGCGAACGAGCTCGCCTCCTTCGTAAAGGTAATCACTGCTCTTGGGAGGCATTGTAGTTGTTGATTGTAGATTTAAAGTGTTGATGGAGAGATTTTCTAGGGCAGATAATTTCGAATTGAGAATTCTAGGGCATATGTACTGATAAAGTGTCTTCCCTATTTATAGAATTTCTAGTTCAATAAGATGAATAGCCGCGCGCCGGAATTGTTTAACAAGATTGATCAAATGGTTCAAATTTACCCTGTCGAGACGGCCTTGCTCGACGCCATTTATCTTCGCTCGATGCCAGGAATCTTCTCTCGACGCAAGGTATCCTTGCTCGACGCAAGGTATCCTTGCTCGACGCCAGATATAACTCCACTCACCTTTTAGGACTTAATTAATATTTTCATTTATTTATTTCATTTTCTGTATTTATTTGAGAATTGTCATTTATTCTAACTTTATTTTATTTAATTTAGTTTCAAGACAACTTTATTCCATTTTTAGCATTCCTAATTCAATTTTGAAGTTATTGAATTTTGTTTCATCCAGGGGTTTAGTGAATATGTCAGCTACTTGTTTGTTTGTAGGAATATATTCAATTATGATGTCTCCATTTTCTACATGTTCTCTAATAAAGTGATATCTAATTTCTATGTGCTTTGTTCTGGTATGTGATACTGGATTATTAGCTATAACAATAACACTAGTTGAATCACAATATAAAGGAGATTTGCTTAGCTGGATTTTATAGTCTTGGAGTTGATGTTGAATCCATATAGTAGCTGAGCACAACAGTTTTCAGCTGAGATGTATTCAGATTCTGCTGTAGATATAGCTACACTGGTCTGCTTCCTGCTACTCCAAGATATTAGCCTTTTGCCAAGGAATTGACAGGTGCCTGATGTGCTTTTTCTGTCCTCCTTGCATCCTGCAAAGTCAACATCTGAAAAACCAGTCAGTTCAAAGTCATTGCTTCTAGGATACCAAAGGCCAAGATTAAGAGTACCCTTCAGATATCTCAAGATTCTTTTGACAACTGTGTAGTGAGATTCTTTAGGGTTCACTTGGTACCTAGCACACACACATGTTGAGAACATAATATCTGGCCTGCTAGCAGTTAGGTAGAGCAATGAGCCAATGATGCCTCTGTACAAGGTTTCATCAATAGGTTTCCCTTTGTCATCCTTGTCCAATGACATATTGGCTACCATTGGAGTTTTCATGACAGTGGAATTTTCCATTCCAAACTTCTTGATGATCTCTTTGGTGTACTTGGTCTGAGAAATGAAGATTCCTTCCTCAGTTTGTTTCACTTGGAGTCCCAAGAAGTATTTGAGCTCACCCATGCTGCTCATTTCAAATTTCCCTTGCATGAGGCTTGCAAACCTTTTGCAAAGGTTATTATCAGTTGAGCCAAAAATTATGTCATCTACATATATTTACACTAGAATAATATGACCTTTAACTACCCTAAGAAACAATGGCTTGTCTATCTTTCCCCTTGAGAATTTGTTCTCAAAGAGAAATCTAGATAATGTCTCATACCATGCCCTAGGTGCCTGTTTTAGACCATACAAAGCTTTTAATAAAAGATAGACATGGTTTGGCTGAGTAGAATCAATAAAACCTGGGGGTTGTTCTACATATACTTCATCCAGTATTGTTCCATTAAGGAATGCTGACTTCACATCCATTTGATAAACTATGAATCCAATATGTGTTGCAAATGCCAGGAATAGCCTGATTCCCTCTAATCTTGCCACAGGAGCAAACACTTGATCAAAATCTATGCCTTCCTCCTGTCTATATCCTTGGGCAACCAATCTTGCTTTGTTTTTGATAATCACACCATTTTCATCCAGCTTATTCCTAAATACCCATTTGGTCCCTATGAATTTGTGTTTCTTTGGTCTTGGAACCAATATCCAGACCTTGCATCTTTCAAATTGATTTAGCTCTTCTTGCATAGCCAATATCCATGAAGAGTCCTTATTGGCTTCATCAAACTTCTTAGGTTCTATTTTGGATAGGAAGTTGTGATGCAATGCCTCATGTATTGAGTTCCCTCTTCTGGTTTGCACACCTTCATTTGGATTCCCTATAATCTGTTCTTTGGGATGATCCTTCAGGTGCTTGGTTGCATTCCTCCACCTCTCATTCTCTCTTTGTGATTCTGGTGCATATGTTTGAGTAGGCTATTCTAGAGGTTCTGGATGTTGTGGTTCTTCAACAGCAGTTGGTTCTTCATGATTGTCTTCTTCTTGAGACTCATCCTCTCTAGTCACAATTACAGTCCCATTAGTTTCTTCATTGTCTTCAATGTGCTGATCATTGATACTCATCTCCTTCAACTTCTGTGTAGAATCTGCATTACTAGAGAGACTTCACAGATCCTTATAAATAAGGCTAGTTTCATCAAATACAACATGTATAGATTCTTCTATCTTATTTGAGCTTTTGTTGAAGATTCTATAAGATCTACTTTGAGAGCTATAGCCTACAAAGATTCCCTCATGGGATTTTTCAGCAAACTTAGTGAGATAGTGCTTTCCATTATTTAATACAAAGCACTTACTTCCAAATATTTTAAAGTAGGCTAAAGTGGGTTTTCTACCTTTCATTAACTCATAAGGGGTCTTATTCAGTCTTTTGTTGATAAGTGCCATATTCTGCACATGGCATGTTGTGTTTACAGCTTCAGCCCAGAAATACTCAGGAAGAGAGGAATCACTCAGCATACTCCTACTTGCTTCAATGAGAGTTCTATTTCTTCTCTCAGCAACCCCATTTTGTTGAGAAATTCTAGGGGATGAGAACTCTTGTGAGATGCCATGATTTTCACAAAATTTGGTCATTGCTCCTGACTGAAATTCAGTCTCATGGTCACTTCTAATTTTGACTACTGTATTTCCTATTTCATTTTTGATTTGCCTTACAAAGCTAGTGAATACTTCTAGAGTATCTGACTTGTGTCTTAGGAAGAATACCCATGTGAATCTAGAATAGTCATCAACAATTACAAAGGTGTAAATCTTTCCTCCTAGGCTATGAATTGACATTGGTCCAAATAGGTCCATGTGAAGTAGGTATAGACATCTAATGGAATCCTTCTCACCAATTGGTTTGAAGGATGACTTGGTTTGCTTACCCATTTGACAAGCATGGCAGGGACCCTCCTGTACACACTTCCACTTAGGCCCTGCTCTCACTAGATCTCCTGAAATAAGCTTATTTATAGTCTTATAGTTTATGTGAGCTAACCTTTTATGCCATTGTACACTGCTAGAGAATTTATTTTCAGCAACAAAGCATATGGGATTTACTTGATCAGAACATATAAAATGTAGGCAATAAATGTTGCCACTCCTAGTGCCTGAGAGAATTATATAATTCTCTTTCTTAATCAGGCACTCATCCTTGTGGAATAAAATGTCATACCCAAGATCACATAATTGACTTATGCTGATGAGATTGTGTTGCAATCCATCAACATGAGCAACTTTGGTGATGGTGACAATTCCATTTGTGATTTTACCATAACCTTTAGTTTTACCTTTGTCAGACCCTCCAAAGATAACCTTTGGTCCATTCTTCACAGAGGTGTAGTCATTCAGTAGACTTCTTGTTCCTGTCATGTGCATGGAGCACCCACTGTCCAAATACCAGATAGGAATTTGATTGGTCTTTGGACATACCTGCAAGAAGAAATTACCTTTTCTTAGGAACCCACACTAAGTTGGGTCCTAGAACCATGTTAGCATGAGCTGGTATATGTATTTGTTGTATAATCCTTTGTGCTGTGTGTGTTGCCATTGGTCTGAGTACTGGTCTTCCAGAATTGATTCTAGGTACAGTTGGATTGAACCAGCAATCAAGAGCAAAATGGCCAACCTTTCCACATCACCAACATTCATATTTGTTATACCTCCTTTGAGGTCTTTTCACTTCTTTGGGTTGACTGACATTTTGTTTAATTGCCTTATTCAATGGATTTTTGTGAAGTGTTTCAGTGAAATTTGCTGATTTAGTTTTCATGACAGCAGTAGTTTTTACTACTGGTCTCAGTTTCTCTCCTTTGAATTTGGTGTTTGCTCCAAATATAAAGGAGTCATGATGAGTTAGTCCTTTTTCTTTGTATAGAGATTTGTCATCACTAATGCTTGGTTGAATTGAGTCATCTTTGCTATTGGAACACTCACCCTTCCAAAACTTATGCACATCTTCTAGATCATGCTCATTTGTGATAAGCATGGCTTTGTTGAATTTTATAGGTTGCATGGGTGTCTTGTCATTATTTTTAGATTTATTTTCTGCCTTCCCATTGTATCATATGCCACATCTGTATTGTGCAGAAAATGTGTCTATTATGGGAAGGATAGTTTGTGGTTTTGAGAATTTTGCCACAAGCTTCCTTTCAGCTAGGAGTTTTGCCTCAAGTTCTTTTATTAATTTCTCCTTAGTGCATATTGTCTGAATGTGAATGATAGACATAACTTTCAGTCTGCTAAGCTCCTTGCTTACCTGATTTAGCCTCTCAGCTGTCTCAGAGCATTGGGAGTTAGTCTCTTTTAGTTCAGCTATTTTATTATGTAATTTTTTGTTAATCTTTTTACTCTTTATGAGAGATTTAAGAATTGACTCATATTTATCAAACATTTCATCTAGTGAGATAGGTTTATTTTCAGATTCAGAATCAGATAAAGGAGTTTTATCAAGTACCTTCACATTAGAGATTGTCTCCTGATCCTCTTCATCACTGAGGGACATGAGTCCTGTGTTTTCTTCTTCAACCTCTTCACTATCAGACCTTGATAGTGGGGCTCTTATCATAGATCCGTGGTTCAGAATATCTTCACTTTCATGGACAGTCACCAGTGCTATGAGTGCCTCTTCACTGTCTGAATCAGATGATTGAGACTCACTGTCACTGAGAGTGACTTTGCCTTCCTTCGCTATTAGGCTCCTCTCATGTTTCTTATCAGACCTGTGCATCCTTTCATCAGACTTCTTGTTGTTCTTTCTTTTTGATGGATAGTCAACAATCATGTGTCCAGATTTCCTGCATCCAAAGCACACAATTTCTTCTGAGTTAGATTTATTATGTTTAGAGTTATACCTGTCCTTCTTAGAATCTGGTCTGGATCCTTCAGAGTAATTGGCGTGCTTCTTGGATCTGGATGACTGAGAGGGACTAGTTTTCTAGTGTTGTTTTCTTCTGAGCATCCTTTTCAGCTGTTTGGTGAAGAGTGCCAGTTCACCATCTGATATTTCAGAGTCAGAGTTGCTTGTCACTGATTCTTCAGATTCAGATGGTATCCTGGGAGGTGATGTTATCCTCTCCTTGCTTCTTTTGGAACTTTCTGCCTTCAGAGAAATGGGATTTTCCTTGCTGTGTCCTTCTTCAGCTTTTCTGGTATTCAGGTGCAGTTCATGGGACAGAAGTTTTCCATATAGATTATGTGGCTGAATGTTTCCCAGATTTCCCATTTCCCTGATAGCACAGATCTTGATATCCCATTCTTTGTTCAGGGATCTTACAAATTTATCATTCAGCTCATAATCAGTAAATGTTCTTCTATAGGTTTTCAGACCATTTACAATTTTGAAGAATTTCTCATAGCAGATTGCTATTGAATCTTTCTTGTCTTGTTTGAAAGCCTCATATTGCTGATTCAGAAGAGACTTCCTGTCATCTCTGACTTCTTCAGTCCCTTCCATATAAACAATAAGAGAATCCCACATTTATTTGGCAGTTTTGCAGTGTATTAAATTCTTGAAGGTTGAGTCCTCAATAGCACTCACAATGATGTTCTGAGCTCTCTTATCCATGGTGGCCAGAATCACTTCATCTTTAGTCATTTCAGAGTATGTTTTGGGAGTCTTGATACTTCCATCTGTGAATGAGACCTTCATTGGAACAAAAGGTCCTTCTAGTACTGTGATGTATATCCTAGGGTCAGAGGCTTCCATGAATAATCTGACCCTTTCCTTCCAAATCCCAAAGTTTTATTTTCTACAGATTGGTAACTTCATTGATGTGAATTCCTTGTTTCCTTCACTGTTAGCCATCACGACTTAACAAATCTACCCTTAGGAGGTCTTGTTCAGGCTGTTAAACCTTTTCTTGAACAACCTCCCTCTGATACCACTTGAAAGACTTTATTTAAGGGTAGCTAATCACCTAGAGGGGGGGTGAATAGGTTATTTTAAAATCTATTTGCAATTCTTGATAAAAACCTAAATGAATGATCAGAGCTTTCAAGAAATAAACACAAACACACGGAATTTTATAGTGGTTCCCCTTATCTTGGGTAATCCACTTTCCCCCTTCTCCCATCTAGCAGTGTGCTAGATAGGGTTTATATTTCCTCCAGATCTCAGACCACCAAACAGGTCTTACAGCTCAGATCTCAACAGATCTTACAGTCTCAGATCTCAACAGATCTTACCCTCTCAGATCTCAGCAGATCTTACAAACTCATATCTCAACAGATCTTACCCTCTCAGACCTCAGCCATTATAACAATAGGCTTACACTCAGATTCACCCCTGAATCTTACAACTCAGATCACACCTGATCCTACACCTCAGGTCCTTGAAAGATCCTACACTCAGATCTGACAACTCAGATCCTACAGAATTTGAAAGAAGTAGAAATAACACTTAGACTCAAATCTTCAATGTATTGAGTCTTCTTGATCTATCTGAAAGATCAGATAGAAAAATTCAGCAGAACAGCATCAGCAAAATGATCTTCTTGAATTGCACAGGCTGTGATGAATGTTCTTCTTTAGGAAGACAGATTCTTCCTCCTTAACCTTCTCTCTTCAGAAAATAAATCTCAGCACCAGATTGCTTAGGAATTTCTTGTAGTATAATTTTGAAAGAGGAGATGCCTTCTTCAGATTCTTCCTCAGATTTTCTCTCGAACGACGGTGAAGAAGATGGCTTTCAATAATAGTGTTCAACATAAAAATCATAGATCATGCCTTCTATTTATAACCCGCCATCCGCGACATCTAATACGCTCCTCCACGTCAGCATGACGTTAAGTCTTCAACGGTCTGTAATGGCTTCAGAATAGACAATGGCTCAGCTTGCTGTAGATGAACTGTTACACATTTCTCAGCTCAGAGCTTTTCAGAAAAAGGCGTTGAGCACTGTGTATCTCTGTCGACGCTTTTTCTATAAGGTGTCGAGCGATGTGTAGATTCTCGACACTTTTTAACTTTGCCTTCACATCTTGACTCTTTTTGCTGGCGTTGAGCTAACTGAAGTTTAGTCGACACTTCTTATTCCACGGCGTCGAGCGATATTCCTTGACTCGACGCTTCTTGACTTGGTCTCAGATCTTCAGCGGCGACCTTGTCCTTTTGAGACAGCAGACATGGGTCGACGTTTCTGGGTCACAGGCATCGAGCGATGTGTAGTGTCTCGACGCTTGTGAACTTAGATGAATTCCTTGAGCACTTTGTTTGACCTGATCTTCTGCACAATGATTCTAGAAAGTATATCAAATACATTCTGAGGTATATCTTTGACTTAGGAATGGACTTCTCCAAATCTAGGACATTATGGACAATGGTCCCAACAGGTTAGCAAATTATCAAGCACAGAAAGCACAAAGAGATTTATAGAGGTTCCTCAAGACAGGGTGTCTTGAGTAGTCCTCTTTCCCCCTTCACCATTCTAACAATGAGCTAGACAAGGCCAACTTCTCCAAACTCAGCTCCAAGAGCCTACAACACAGATCCCACAGGATCTCTCAGGTTTTCCCAAACCCTACCTCAGGCACAGCAGCCCTACCTCAGAGGAATCCACCTCCTACAACTCAGACCACCTCCTGGTCGTACCTCAAGCTGACCTCTCAGCTCTACAACTCAGGCCAATCAGCCTTACACACCCAGGCAATAAAGCCCTACAGTCTCAAAACCCAAAGGCTCCTACAAATGATATAATAAGGATTACAGATTGAAGGAAGAAGAGATCAAGCCTTGTGCTTCATCTTCTTAACAGCTGTCATTGCAGACTTGAATCAGGGAGGAGAAGTGCAGCTCCAACTTGATTCTTCTTGTTCATCCCTTCAGATGTTGGACTTGATCTACTTTCTCTATCTTGATTTGAATCAAGATAAGCAATCTCTTTTCTCCTTGCAGCCTTGTGTAAACTTAGTTCTTGGCTGCCGACAATGGAACAATATTGTTCTTGAGTTTGTGTGCTGGAGAGTAAGATCAATAGCAAAGGTTTTTGCTCAACCCTAACTTATTCCTTTTATACACCACTGACCCTCAACGGCTCTTATTTGTCCTCCTGACAGGTATGGGAGTGATTGGTGGACCCCAATATGCATTTTTGCAGCTTGCGCCAAAAGCAGAACCCGCCAGGTCACTTTTGAATCTGTCTCAGCGGTTGGGCTGAGATGGTCAGCCGTCTCAGCAGTTGCTTCTGTCCCGTCTCAGCGGATCCGCTGAGACAGACAGTTGTCTCAGTGGTTTTCTTCTATCTGTAGCTCATCTTGCCGAGACACCTTCTCAGCGGCTCCTGGTCTTGTCTCAGCGGTTCAGCTGAGATAGAGAGCTCATCTCAGCTGATCATACATTACACCATGGTGTGACCTAGTCCTGCATACTTATGAGATAAAAATAGGGTTTATCAATTACAATTTGTACTTAGCATTGAGTGTGAGGTCTCTTCAAATCAAGAGAACATTGAGGGTCATTTTCCCAACAGCCCCAATCATGTTAAATCATAATCACTAAAAATCGGAATCGCAAAATCACTAAAAATCGGAATCGCAAAATCACAAAAAATGTTTAATTCATGAAAAATTTAGTCTCTGTGAAATATCGTCTAGCGATAACACTTACCGCCGGCGGTAGCCTATTTTCTTACAAAACTTTGATTCCTCTAAATATTAATTTCTGAAAAACTATTCTGCTATTTTAATCATCACTAAGTTTGTTTTTAGGAAATTTTATATATGTTTTGATTATATTCAAAAATCAAAGAGAAAAATTACAAAAACTTTCAAAATAATCAAAAATATTTTCTCATTATATATATAACTACTATATACAAGAAGTTGTCTTTGGTGCAACATTCAAAATTGCCAAATATAGCCTCATTCTTTTACTCCAATAACTTAACATATATTATGAAAAAAATGAAAATTCATAAAATATAATGGCTATTTGTGTAATTACTATCCCTATAATAAAAATAATGGTGGAAATTCATAAAATCCAAAAGTTTTTAGTAGACCTCCAACACCTACTATGGTAGGTAATCATTAGACCTCATAGGCCTACTTTTAAATGATTTTTTGTTAAAATATAAATGTTTATGAATTTTTTTTATAAAATATTAATTAAAATTTTTGTGCAGTCATTTTGAGTACTCATATGTATATGTTGTGGGCGCAACCAGCTTATTGCGGGCACAGCCTGGAGCATCATGGGCATAGCCCGCCGGAGGGAGGCGAAGCCCGTCGTCGCGGGTCGGGTACTATCGTGCTTGGCCGGGGCGGGCAAAGCCCGCCCGCGCGAATCTCGTTGGGGGCGGACAAAGACCGCCGTCACTGGTCGGGTACTGTCATCGTCGGCGGGCGAATACCTACATTTAGGGATAGTAGGGAGGGGGACAGAAGAGAAAGGGAGAGAGAATTTGATTTTGTAGGTAAAATTTTACATTTTCTTACAAAATAAAAATAATAATATTGATTCATATTTTTTACGACCATTTTAAGTACTCATACGTATGTGTTTTGAATACAAGTTTAGTGCTCATATGCAGGCACAACCCACTTATAGGAGGGCGCAGATCGCTCGAATGCGGGCGCAGCCCGCTCGAATGTGGGCGCAGCCCGCTAAGAGTCAGCGAGCACGGGCGAAGCCCGTGCGGAGCTGCTCGTATATATATTAATTATTTACCTTAAAATCTTTCACCTTGATAATTTGAAAAAGATGAATATGAATGTTCTCATAATACTTCACTTATATCATCATGAATAATTGATTATGAGTACTTAATTTTTATGTGTTAAAGTAAATGATCATTTATAATAATCATGTAAAATCAAAAGATCTTTTAATTCAAACATTAAACATAATTGGAAAAGATCCTATTGTTTTCAAAATATGTTTTGTGATCATGATCATTATATAAATGCACTATGTATTGTGTTTGCATGTATCTCACATATATGTAGAACCTAGAATCAACTTTGTTGGATCTTATAGTGCCCTTAGAGGAGGGTGAATATAGGGTTTACAAATTATAAATAAAATTATGTGATTTTTGGGTTAATTGTAGAAAAGGAAATTTTATGGATCCTGTTGCTAACGCCGACATTAGTGTTAACACTGGGCGTTAGCTCTCCAGAAAATAAAACTCTTCTAAAAAGGTGCCTAAGTGATTTTTCTTAAAAATTCTTTAATAAAATAAAATTCTAGAAATTCAGAGAGGATGAATACAATGATTATATTTCAAAAGATAATTACAAAGATAAAAATTTCAATAGCTCTTGAAATAGAGGCGACAAGGATAAAATCACTATTTGTTTCTTCACCGGTCCTTCTCCCAAGGACCGGTTGGCAATATCCTCTCGTACCCAAGATACATCCTATAGCCTCCTCCTAGATCAACACCTAGACCTAGTCGCTACACACACGGCGACAAATTTACCCTAAACCTCACAAGTCATAGTCGCCAACAATCGTGACGAATTTACTATTGTCACAAAAAGAAGAAGGAAGAATAATACAATATAAAATCTGAAATGAAAACTCCTTATATTGAAGATCTCTGAAGGAGATGATGAAGAAATGCCATGAACATTATCAGAGTTGAAGTTTGCGTTCTCCTTGAAATTTGACTATTAGAAATCTCATTTTAACTCTTGATCTTCAAAAATGGACGTGCTCTGGAACTTAGGAATGAATGCTCTGACAAAAGATTGAAGATTTTCAGCATTAAGAATGGAATGAGAGGCTCCTTTCCTTTAAATAGATAATGGAAGCTAACGCCAATGTTAAGCTTAATGCCAGCTTTAAGCTTAATGCCAGCGTTATCAGGTCGTGTACGAACGTGGCTGAAACCGCATAACCATTGAAGTCGTGGCAGAATGTGTAAGAACATGGCCTAATGCTCTCGTTAGCTTCTAACGCTCACGTTAGCTCTTGATCTCGACGATATCCCTTCTTGACGATATCCCTTCTTGTCGATATCCCTTCTCGACGATAATTTAACGCGGGCGTTAAGTCTAACAATGGGCGTTAGCTCTCTTTATAGAGGATCGTCTCCATTCAACATTCTACTCATAGGGATATTGTACTTATAGTTCCTGCACACTATAAACACACGACAAGCAAGATCAAATACAATATGAGATTTGTTATTCTCAAACAAAGAGACGCAAAATGCATGCTCCAACAATCTCCCTCTTTTAGTAATAACAAATCCTATAGGAAGAAATCAACTATTACTAGAAAAGACGTTTATAGTATATGATAAGCGTGATAATAGTGCATACTCCCCATATATGGATACTCCCCCTACATAAATGCATTTTTTAAGATATTAAACGCAACAGAAAATTTGCTAAGCATTCTTTAAAATGAACATCTTTAAGAATTTTAAAGTATAAAATAGAATGAGTTTAAATTCAAATAAGAATATGTTTGAATTTAAGTACATGAGATGCATAAATTTATAAAAATTGCAAGCATGATTGAAAATAGTAAGGAAAAATAAGCTTAACAATGTAAAGTAATTTGCAATTTCAAGTAAAAAAACATTGTAAAGAGCATGCTTTTCAATCTAGTGCAGTTATTCAAGTTTGTAGAGAATACGGTAGAGATGCTTTAAGGTCCAATTCTCATGAGTGGAAGTTGTATATAGGATAATGATGTGTACAAAAAGGTATTTTGATAAAGTATACATATATATAAATCAAACCTCATGTAAGCATGTAATGTAAGAACCTGTCATTAAATAAACATAAATAAATTTACTTCCCCAAATTTTAATGCATATACAGATTTTTGTATAAAGAGAAGTGGTGAATTTTTTTTTGCACAAGACACTTTACAATTCTTTCCAAGGTGCTCAACCTCACAATGCTCATTAAGATTTATCAGGAGGGTGAGTAGTGCTTGGTGGAGTTATCCTTGTCATATATATTTTTATTTGATTTTGTTTTTTTAAATTTGAGATCAAGAACTCCAAATTCATTGTAAACATAGATATTTTAGTTTTTAAACCCCATTTCTCTAATAACAAGTGCATGAATACAAATAATTGCAAGAAAGAATTCAATTTTGTGTAGGTAAGTTATTTATATAATTTAATATGTTAAGATATTATACGACACAATCATGCAAGAAATGATTAAAAACACATGTAGATTATCAAAAAGTGTGAGTGAGATAACCATTATCAAATATAAAATATTACTCATACTTAGAGGCATGTGAAAACAATTCTACATATGAACTCTACAATCAGATTTATTACACATTTTAAGATAAAAATTCAAGGCATAATGAAAGCACAAACATTGTTTTATAGAAACTTGAAAGTAAAATAAAATATTGTAAATAATCCTGAAGTGATAAATCTAATCATCCTTGATTTTGTCAATGAAGCATAGGCAAATTTTTTTATTTTTTTTTTAAAGGAAAAACAAACACTTGATAAAAAATAGAAAAACTTTTAAAATTGAGAAATAAACAAAAAAATATGTATGAAAAAATACCAGAAATTTTTCAAAAAAAAACAATTTGGTACAAAAAGGGCTAACGCCGATGTTGACTCTTAACACCGAAACAGTACTCCATTTCTTTGATTTTTTAATTTCTTTTTCTTAATTTAGAGTTATTATAAAGAGGCCTTCTAAGTGTAGAAATTTTAGACTTTATAGAGTTGATTTGGATGCTCTTTAAGCATGTTTTTGTTGGTTTAAATTTGATTTTTACATTTTATGGGGTTTTGGTTTTTCTTAAAATCAATATAAAAATAAGATGCAAGCAGAGATATAAAGAGACATATAAAGAGAAAGACAGAAAGAAAGTACAAATTTTGGAAAAATAGGCTAACGCTAGGCGTTAGACACAACGCTAGACGTTAGTTCAAAAATATTTTGTTTTAATTAATTTTGACAATTTTGAGGAGAAATAGTATTTTATAGGATTTAATGGGATATTTCAAAGACACCAAATTCTAACATAAGCATGTGGAAACATGCATCGGGGAGTGGTTTGGTAAAAATGTCTAAAAGTTGTGTTAGTCCCTATAAAGCTAATTCTTACATGTTCCTTTTTAATATGACCCATAATAAAATGATGTCAGATATCTATATTTTAGATCTAGAATGATGTATGAGATTGTTTGTAAGATAGATAGCGCTCTTGTTATCACATTTTAAGTTATTTAGATGAACTCTATGTTGGGCATGTATGTCACATCCCTTTGTTTGAGAATAACAAATCACATATTGTATTTGATATTGCTTGTAGTGTGTTTATAGTGTGCAGGAACTATAGGTGCAATATTCCACAGGTAGAAAGCAGCTTGGAACAAATTTTTGAAAGGAGCAGCGCTACCGCCAGCGCTATCGCTAACGCCAGCGCTATCGCTACCGCTACCGCTACCGCCAGCACTACCGCCAGCGTTATCGCTACCGCCAGGCGTTATCTCGAGCTCGTGCACAGCGACGGTTACGCAACCGCTACCGCTACCGCTACCGCCAGCACTATCTCCCGCTACCGCCAGCGTTATCGCTACCGGCAGGCGCTATCTCCAGTTCGTGCACAGCGTCACGCCGCCGATGGTTGCGCAACCGCTCCACACGAATGCTACCGCAGGCGCTAGCCACTACCGCCGGCGCTAGCTCCAAGTTCTATAAATTGGACCTTTGCTTCTTGTTTTGGCTATCCATCCCAGAGAGGTTGCTTGTGCCACAAAGTCCAGTGATGTTATGCTGCCGAAGATGGATCTCCCACAAAAAGCTTAAGGAGAATTCTGGAGGAGGACTATGTCACGCTACATCCGAAGGACGATCGCTTCTACCTCGCTTATCCTACAACGATCCTTCATCCTCGACTCCAGAGATCTCATATAGGGAGTTTTATTATTGTTTTTCATTATTTCCATTCCATACTTTTTGTAATTGTTTAGAGAATTTGCCTTGTGTTGGCGACTAGGTCTGGGTAGGACTTAGGGGGAAATTCGCCTTGTGTTGGTGACTAATTCTAGGTGATTAGATCTAGGGGGCTCGAGGCTATATCCGGGGAAGGATTGGCTAGAGCGGCTTGAGGCCTTATCCGGGGAAGGATTGGCTAAAGCCAACCGGTTCATGGGGATACGAGTCGGTATAGAAAAGGAAAACTTATTTACATATGTACGCCTCCGATTTCTAGCGATATTGAAATCAATTTTTGTAAACACCTATTTATATAAATACAATCATGTCTCTATTTGTGTTTACTTGATTTCTCTCCTTTGGCGTTATCTTTAATATATTGGTTACAAAGCTTTCAATTCAAATTACTTTAACTAAATTGTTTATTTCAATCTCTTAATCATAAAACAATTTAGTACTTATTTCTAAAGATGAAAATTATGATATTCTCACAAATTAGCTAAATTGTTATTTTCTTTCTCATATTATAAAACAATTTAGTAATTTCCATAAAATTATAAAAAGATTTTTTATTCCCTTATTCACCCCCCCCCCCCCCTCTAAGGGCGCCGTAAGATCCAACAAGTGGTATCAGAGCACAGGTTATTCCAAACGGTTTAAAAACCAGGAATAATGGCGTCTCATGATCTCGCTTCTACTAGTAAGGAAAATTTTCTTATAAATGAAAAATCTTTAGCACCACCTTTATTTGAAGGCAAAAATTATAATGGGTGGAAATTTCTTATGGAAAGATTTCTTAAATCTTTGGATAGTAAAGTATGGAATATTACAATTAAAATGCCCCCAAGTATTTTAAATAAAAATGAAATGTTTTTAAATGTCAAATCTATGAATAGTCTATATTGTGCATTAGATCAAAATATTTTCAAACTTATTTATACACTTCCTACTGCTTATGAAGTTTGGAAATTTCTTGAGAATACTTATAGTCTTCCTTCTACAGATGATGAACAAGAGGAATTCTTTATGGATCCAAGAGAAGAAATTGACGAGGAATTCCTTATGGATCCAAGAGAAGAAATCGACGAGGAATTCCTTATGGATCCAAGAGAAGAAATCGATGAGGATTCATGCTTGGAGGAAGAAAAATACAACGTCACAATGTTGGACTCATTTGTTGGCAACACATCAAGCAAAAGAGAAGACGGAAATTATAGCAAGGTAAGAAAATCTAAATCTTCTCTTTTTGTAACAAATTCCATTTCTAAATCTCGTATGCTTAAATTTGCTAAACGTAAAATTTTAAAGTTAAAAATTGCTAATAACAAATTACGTTTAGAAAATAAATCTTTAAAAGCAAATGATAAAGTAGAAACAAATATTGATGTGTTAAATTCTATTTCATGCTCTTTAGTTACAATTCCTACTCCTTGTTTTGATTGCAATTTATTTAAATAAAAATTCAAGGAAATTGAAAAGGGGCTCTTAATTTCTAAAAGGCATAATGAAAAATTGTTAATTGAAATTGATGCTTTATCTTGTAAGTTAATACAATTAAAATCTTTTGTTGAAAAATTTCAAATGTCATGTAATGAATTTCATCATAAGATTTTGAATAACAAGGATAAATTAACTTACAAAATCATTTCTAAAAAGGATCATTTTCATTCATCAACTCAAAAGGAGTTTAGTTTCAAAAAGAATTATGACCCTCACAAAATTCTTAAGAGTCATTATTATAAATCTCAATATATTTTCAATCATGACTCAAATTTAAAAACTCCTTTTCATGAAAATCAAAGTACAAAATATTATCCTTTATACTATAAGAGTATGTCTATAAGAAAGAGTGGAAATGAAAATTATCAAAATAAGAATCAATTATTTACAACATTTTGTAACCCACTCTTTCAACAATCACTTCTTAAGAAAGACAATCACTCTTATAAATTTTCAAAGAATCCATGTAATAAAATTCATTATGATTATCAACATCAATCTATTTTAAAAAATAACTTGAACAAACATAAATCACAAATGAATTATTTTTCAAACAAATATAATCATATAAAGATGTCACATAATCATAACATGAATTTAAAAGACAAGCAACCAAAGTATGAATGGAGGCCCAAAACTAAAAACGAAACACTAACTCCACTTGTAAAAGGCCATTCATCACTATCTCTCCAAAAGCCTACACGTTGTATTTGGGTACCCAAAGGAACCATCCCACTTGGTCCCCTTTGGATACCTAAATCTCTTATTAATTAGTATCCACTCATTTGCATGAAGTAGAAATAATTAAAAATGAAATATCAATACTCTACTTTATGATATGCTTATTGTCTCCTTTTCTTTTGTTTATTTTATATTTTTTAAACAAACATGCTATGATCACTTTATATATCATGTATTATGACTTTCATATATTAAGCCTAATGTCTATCAAATCAAATTTGAATTAAAATTGAACATTAAGTCATATATTTTCAAAGTAATCTATCTCTCATCTTTGATTGTTCTTTATCCTTTTAAATCTTTTACCCTTAATTGTCTTGAATTATCATTAGAAATTGAATTTTGAAATTATTATCAAGACTATTGAAACTATTTTAAAAATTGGATTTAAATGGTTTATTAAAGGGCTTAAAACTAAAAATTAAAATGCATAACATTTTTTTTGAAATATTTGTTTGCTGCATATGATAGCCCTTATAATGAAGAACATTATCTAGAAAAATCGAAAACAAAAATTCATCTAAACGCATGCTTAATCTTTCAAAAAGCGAGTTTTTGATCAAAACTTGAAATAGCCATATCTTTTGATCCGCTCATCCGATTTTCGCGTTTAATATCTTTTCGGAAAGAGCACAAAAATCTCCATCCAATGGCAAATTAGGCTTGTTCATTTGAGTTCTCTTGGTGGTGTCAACTTGCCCAATTTCAACTCTATTTTAAAAGCTATCTTAGTTTGCTTGATTTGGAAATTTCTGTGTTTATGGATTTTTCATCACATGATATCCTATGTATAATTGTTTCATATATTAATTTAGATATTATGTGTGATGTGTGTCACCATTGTTTGCATGTAATTTAGACCTTAGAATCATCTTATATCATTAAGATCAAATCAAAGGTTTAATCATTTCATTATAGGTCTAAAGAAAATTAATTTGTAAACTTCTCATATTACATGCAACATTATCTCCATTAAATAATATGTAATAACATTGCTTTCAAACTCATCATCCTAGCATCACTTGTTGGTTTATGCTTAAATTTATATGCTAGGTATAACATTTACAATGTTATTAAAATATCATGATAATTATGTGATTTGAAATTATATAGAATACTAAAATTCCAACAACCACATAGTTTATGGAGTAATCATTAGAATATTTGTGAATATTGTTTCATGAATCACATATTATCATGCAAAACCAAAGATCAATAAATTTAATTATTGAAAGCAATCTTATAAATTCAAAAAAAAACTTTATATATATGTTCTTTGTCTTTTATATGATTGGATGATCATCATTTTTTCTAGACTTACAAATCAATCATGTTCTTTCAAAAGAAAATCACTATATCACTATATCATAAGTCTAGAAGGATTACAATTCTCATACATCATGATGATCTAACATATATTCTATGCAAAAATTCTCTTTAATCATAAATCATAATTCATGTTCTATCAAGACTTGTCTCAAATCGATAATAGGAATTATGAATCTTATGATAAAAATTATGAATAATGTTTTCTTTACATTATTTGATGTATTGATTTGCTTTGCTAGTGATTGCATGTATCTCTCATATTTGTAGACTCTAGAATCAACTTTGTAATGAAAGTATAAATCAAACTAAATCATCACTTCATTCTAGATCTATAATTTGAAATTCTATTTTGGAATACATGCAATATTAATATTAATCTTATGACATGACATTAAACCCAAAACTCATCATACTAGCATTGTCACTTATTGAATATTAGTAATTGTGCTAGTTATCTCATTTCGTCATCTCATAAAAGGTAGAAAAACTATGCGGATTTATATAACTCATCACATTAAACAAAACCCATAGTTTGTAAATCAACCCATAGATTTAAAAGCATAGGTTGTCCAAAAGATTATTTCACCTATGACTTCATATCTCACAATAGCGGGGGCGTAGGGTTGTATGCATTAGAGACCTAACCTCTAAGTCATGTCTTGTCCTTAACCGGGGAGGGTTCCAGTGGGGCCTTGCGAGGCACTGGGGGGAAAGAGTGCTAGGTTGAGTGTTCTCTAATGTGTGCATATGGGACTAACACCCCAACCTACGGCATGCGTGCAGCTCCTCATGCCCATCCGTCACTTTGTACGGGGCTAGGGTGTAGACATTTATTCGGGGTAGTCTTTAATCTTAGGACATACTTATATTACTCACTGCATGAACATTTTTATTCACTTATTACTTAAATCATGCATATTTTGGGTTGTTTAATAAAAAATGTCCTCTTGTGTTTGCATAATTTATCTTTTTGAGCTTAAATGTTTTTGTAAAACACATGAATTTGAAAAAGCAAAAGTTTCCTGCAAATTTGATCCACCTAAAGATCTCCAAAAATTCTGAAATTACAGCATGGAACTACTCTAAGGACACTTAACCAATATCAAAAATCAAAAATTTGAAATTCTTGAAAAATCGTGTACTGTTTCCAGCGCTAGCGTGGGTGTTGGAATTTTCTATTTTTCAAAATTTCTAAAAATCACCAAAAATATTTTAGTCTATATGTACTACTTTGTTTTGTATTTCAGACATTTGTTATTTTTGTTTTATTCATATTATGAAAAATCACCTACAAAAGTTCAAAATTCAAAAAATACAAAAATATGTTTTTGATTATTTGTGTTTTTATTCATATTATGAAAAATCAACTACAAAAGTTCAATCTTCAAAAAATACAAAAATATGTTTTTGATTATTTGTGTTTTTATTCATATTATGAAAATTCTACTACAAAATTTCAAAATTCAAAAATTACAAAAATATGTTCTTGTGATTTTCTGTTTTTATTTGATTTAAAAATGATAAAACAAAAAAACAATTGTATGATCATTATTGTCAATATCAAGCATGTATGAATTCTATTATTTAGAATTATTTACAATGTTAAACCTTATTTCTTCAAATTACTATGAACATTGTTTTGCTTATCATGCTTTGATATATCTATTTAAAGTGCATCAATTATATTGGAAAATGTGTAGATACAAGCTTAGCATGCCTCTAAGTATGAGTAAATGTTTTATGATTGATAATGATACATTTCACTCACTTATTTTGGTAATCAACATGTGTGTCTAAATCTAAAAATGCTTGCTTGTGTATTGTATTTGTACAATGAATTAAAACTTGCATAAGTTTATTGCATACACTACATTTGAATTGCACTTATGAAATTTAGAAAAATGGTTAAGTTAAAAATTTTGGTTTGCAAAACAAGTGTATTCGGAGAATTTTGTCTCATAAATGTGAACAAAAAAATTATATATATGTAGACAAATATAACTCCACCAAGCACTACTTGAACCTCCTGATAAGTCTTTATAAGCATTGTGAGGTTGAGCACCTTGGAAAGAATAGTAAAGTTACTTGTGCAAACCTTGGTTATTACACCACTTTGTTAAAAATTATGTGCATTAAAAGTGTGTGAAAGTAATTTACTTGTGTTTTATTGTGCACTTTACTTTGCATATGTCTTGTATTTTGTGATTTAAATCAATTGTTAACATTGCCCAAAATACACTTATGTGCACATCATTATCTTTCATAACACTTCTTCTCATGAGTATTGGATTCTAATGCTTTATCTATACTACTCTTTATATAAAAATGCACTAGATAACCTAGCATGATCTCTACAATGTTTTGGTATTTCTTGAATTTACAAATTGAGTAACATTGTAGTTTAATCTCTCTTTTTGATATGTTCATTTCATGCTTGGTATTTTTATGAAAAACTTTGAGATTTCAAAAAGATTAAAACATCTTTCAAATTTGAACTAAAACTCATATTTCTACTTATGCTTTTCATGCTTACAAAAAGATGTTTATTATAATCTTCCGCTTGCTTACAACTCTTATCTTTATATTTGAAATCTCTTATATATGCTATGCTTAAACTCTTTATCATTATTTATATTTCAAAAAGCTCGATCATGATATATTAATGCCTCCTTACTACCCTCACCCCACCTTCTTTTGATAATACCAAAAGGGGGAGATTAATTGAAGAAATCTATATATGAGAAATATAGATAAATAAGGGGAGACTAATTCATGAAATCTATCATTTAGGAGGAGTAACACATAAATTGCATTTATGTAGGGGGAGCATTAAGATAGGGGGAGTATGCACATTATCATGCATATCATATACTATAGTTGCACTTTTATCTTGCTTATCTTATCTATAAACACTATTGTTGATTTCTTGCTTAGAAGATTTGTTATTATCAAAAGGGGGAGATTGTTGGACATGTGTGTCACATCCCTTTGTTTGAGAATAACAAATCACATATTGTATTTGATATTGCTTGTAGTGTGTTTATAGTGTGTATGAACTATAGGTGCAATACTCCACAGGTAGAAAGCAGCTTGGAACAAATTTTTGAAAGGAGCAGCGCTACTGCCAGCGCTATCGCTACCGCCAGGCGTTATCTCGAGTTCGTGCACAGCGACGGTTACGCAACCACTACCGCTACCGCTACCGCCAGCGCTATCTCCCGCTACCGCCAGCGCTATCTCCCGCTACCGCCAGCGCTATCGCTACCGCCAGGAGCTATCTCCAGTTCGTGCACAGCGTCACGCCGCCGACGGTTGTGCAACCGCTCCACACGAATGCTACCGCAGGCGCTAGACACTACCGCCGGCGCTAGCTCCAAGTTCTATAAATTGGACCTTTGCTTCTCGTTTTGGCTATCCATCCCAGAGAGGTTGCTTATGCCACAAAGTCCAGTGTTGTTATGCTGCCGAAGATGGATCTCCCACAAAAAGCTTAAGGAGAATTCTGGAGGAGGACTACGTCACGCTATATCCGAAGGACGATCGCTTCTACCTTGCTTATCCTACAGCGATCCTTCATCCTCGACTCCAGAGATCTCATATAGGGAGTTTTATTATTGTTTTTCATTATTTCCATTCCATACTTTTTGTAACTGTTTAGAGAATTCGCCTTGTGTTGGCGACTAGGTCTGGGTAGGACTTAGGGGGAAATTCGCCTTGTGTTGGCGACTAGTTCTAGGAGATTAGATCTAGGGGGCTCAAGGCCATATCCGGGGAAGGATTGGCTAGAGCGGCTTGAGGCCTTATCCGGGGAAGGATAGGCTAAAGCCAACCGGTTTGTGGGGATACGAGTCGGGATAGAAAAGGAAAAATTATTTACATATGTACGCCTCCGATTTCTAGCGATATTGAAATCAATTTTTGTAAACACCTTTTTATATAAATACAATCATGTCTCTATTTGTGTTTACTTGATTTCTCTCCTTTGGCGTTATCTTTAATATATTGGTTACAAAGCTTTTAATTCAAATTACTTTACCTAAATTGTTTATTTCAATCTCTTAATCATAAAATAATTTAGTACTTATTTCTAAAGATGAAAATTATGATATTCTCACAAATTAGCTAAATTGTTATTTTGCCTTTCTCATATTATAAAACAATTTAGTAATTTCCATAAAATTATAAAAAGATTTTTTATTCCCTTATTCACCCCCCCCCCCCCCCTCTAAGGGCGCCGTAAGATCCAACACTCTAAAGTTTGATTCATCCATAAGGCTTGTGCACAACAACTTTCTAGTGCGATGTACTCGACCTCGGTGGTGGAAAGGGAAACAAAATTTTGTTTCCTACTCGACCATGATACATGTGAGGGACCAAAGAAATGACATGTTCCACTAGTGCTCTTACGATCTAATGGACAACCAGCATAGTCTGAATCGGAAAAGCCGTGTAAAATAAATGAATCATTATGTGGATACCATAAGCCTAATCTAGATGATCTGATTAGACATCTAAAAATTTGGTTAACCGCTTTTAAATGTGATTCTTTGGGATTAGCTTGAAATCTAGCACATAAACAAATGACAAACATGATATCGGGTCTAGATGCACTCAAATATAATAATGATCATATCATTCCTCTATATAATGTTGATCAATAGAAATACCGACTTCATATTTTCCTAACTTTAGTGGTGCTCATTGTAGTATTAGCTTGCTTTAGGTTTTCAAATCCAAATCTTTTGAGAATATCATGAACATATTTAGATTGACAAATAAAAATATCATCATGTCTTTGTGTGATTTGAAATCCTAGAAAATATGTGAGTTCTCCTACCAAGCTCATTTCAAAATCATTTTTCATCACTAAAATTATTTCATTACACAACTTTTCATTAGCGACTCCAAAAATAATATCATCTACATAAATTTACAATATAATCAAATCATTATAAACATGGTTAATGAAGAGTGTATTATCTGCACTTCCTATTTTATAACTGTGCTTCAATAAAAATAATGTCAATCTTTCATACCAAGCACACGACGCTTATTTCAAACCATAAAGCGCTTTCTCTAACTTAAACACATGATTTGGAAATTTTTCATTAATAAAATCATGGGGTTGTTCCACATAAACTTCTTCTTTTTTAATCCAGTTTAAAAATGCACTTTTAACATCCATTTGAAATAATTTAAACCTTTTAAAACTCGCAAATGCAAGAAAAATTCTAATAGACTCTAGGCGAGCAATGGGTGAAAAAGTTTCATCAAAATCTACCCCCTCAATTTGTGAATATCCTTATTTAACTATCCTAGATTTATTCCTTGTAATCCTAGAGTCACCATCTAATTTATTTTAAAAATCCATTTAACACCTACAACCGGATGATTAGATGGCCTCTCTATTAGATTTCAAACCTTATTACATTTAATTTCATTTAATTCTCATTCATAGCTCAAAACCAAAATTCATCATTTAAAGTGGTTGAAACATTTTTTGGTTCAATATCGGATACAAAACAAAGGTTTGAAAAAAACTCATGTAAAGAAGAACGAGTACTTACCCCTTTTGATGGTTCTCCAATAACAAGTTCCCTTGGATGGTCCTTTGAAAAATTGAGCTCACTTGGAGGTACATAAACTTCTTTCTCTTCCTCTTTCTCCTCTCTTTCTCCAAGTAGTTCATCATCCTCATGCACCAAGGTGGGAAGGGGTTCCACTTCATTTCCTATAGGATTAGTATATACACAAGGAACAAGCTCATCAAATCGTACATGAATAGACTCTTCAACTATTTTAGTTTTTTTATTATATATTCTATAAGCTTTAGTTGAAGAGTAGCCAATAATAATTCCCTCATCACATTTTTCATCAAACTTTCCTAAGGTATCTTTAGTGTTCAATATAAAGAATTTACAACCAAAAACACGAAAGTAAGATACAATAGGTTTCTTTTGGAAATACAATTCATAAGAAGTTAATTTTAAAAATAGGCGGAGCATAACACGAATGATTACATAACATGAAGTATTAATTGCTTTGGCCCAAAATGATCTAGGTAACCCATATTCGGAGAGCATAGTGTGTGCTAGCTCTTGAAGGGTTCTATTTTTACTCTCCACTACACCTTTTTGTTGTGGGGTGAGTGGGGCAGAAAATGCATGTCTAATTCCTAGATTATTACAAAAATAGTAAACTTTTCATTTTCAAATTCTCCTCCATAATCTGAGTGTGTGCATTTTATTTTTAAATCAAGTTTATTTTGAATGCGAATGCATAGTGTAGTAAATTCAAAGAAAGTATCAGATTTGGAAGAAAGAAATATAGTCCAACAATATCTATAATTCAATTAATATATTTTCTACCACCTAGACTAGTAGTGATAATCAGTACAAATAAATCCATGTGAATTAATTGAAGAGGTCTAGTAGTAGAAATTATGTTTTTGCTTTTAAATGAGATTTTTGTAAATTTTCCTTTTTTGGAAGGTGAGCGAATAGAAGATAAATTTCCAATAAGCGTTGACAATCCTTTAATTAAAATTTATCTTTTGCTAGAGTGACCAAGATGCATATGCCAAAGTTCTAATTCCTCATTTTTTTGAAATAAAGCATTTTAAAGAAGAATGTGAAAGATCATTGAAGACAATCATATAAACATTATGCATTCTAGGCGCGGTGTGTATGACTTCATTTGATTTATAATTTAATATTTTGCAAAGGTTTGTAGAAGATTCAAATAATACTTTTAAACATTTACCATATAATTGACTAATTGAAATTAAATTGTGTTGCAAACCTTCTACAAATAATACATTAGAAATTGAAAACAATCTATTACCCACTATGCCGATGCCCATGATCCTTCCTTTTCCATTATCTCCAAAAGTCACCATCCCTCTTTTCTTCATCACAAGGCTAAGGAACTTTGCTTTGTTGTTTGTCATGTGTTTGGAGCAACCCGAGTCCAAATACCACACGTCTTCTTTGACTTTAGCCTGCCAACAAACCTAAAAGGGAAATGAGAGTAAAGATCTGGATACCCAAGAGGTTCCTGCACTTATTTTACTATTTATAACGTAAAACTAGTCTTGTTACAAATACCTGCACTTATTGTAACAAATATTTAGTTATTGTAACGAAATATAAAATACTTGTTACAAAAAATTAATATTTTGTAACGATAGAAAAATTTCATTACTAAATGTAGCTATTAGTAACAAATTTTATCTTCGTTATAATTTAGTCCTTACTACAGGTGCAATTTGTTGTAGTGCTCCCATAGAATAGGTGGAAACCTTAGAAACCCATATTTGTTTTAAAGCACTTTGTCCCTTCTTCTTAGAAGAGTCCATCATGTGTCCAAATACATGCCATTTGGCACATGAAATAATAGGGGTTGAGACCTTTTTCATAGTTCTGTGTGAACTCTTTCTAGAAGAATAGGTAACAACAATAGATTGATTTAATTTTTTTTATTAACAAAATATTGATTTCTCGATTTACTGCTAACGTCGACGTTAAGAGTTAACAATGGACGATAGCTCCCAGAAACATAACCAACCCCATATTTTGCACTACCATGACATTGGTTGTCCAAGATCATGTCAAGTGACCTTTGGCCAACTCCGAATTTTTTAATGGTCATGTTTAAACCATGAATTCATGCTTTAAGTGCGGTGTTTTTCGTTAATAACATAACACATCAATTTGCAAAGGTTTTCTTTCCCTCTTCTATTTGAGAAAGAGAATATTTAAGAGATCATTCTAAGTCTTCCTTTTCCTTAGTAAGAGATGCGATAGTGGAATGAGACTTAGCAAGAGCTCCTTCAAGTTCTTTCACCTTTGCCAAGGAGTGTTTGCATTCTTAGCAAGTCATCTTTTATTTCCCTAATAGCTTAATTTCTTTAGTTAATTCTTTATTCTCTTGTAATAAAAGTTTACTTTCACATTTCAAGGGATCAACATCTTTTAAACTTTTATCAAAATATTTGCAAGTTTGTAAATATTCGCTATATAACTCATCATACGAGGGAGGAGTTACCTCGGTGTCCCTTTGGACACTACATTCATCGTCGGATGGCGTGTTGCTCTTTCCTATAAGGCACATGTCTTGGGAACAATGCCCTGCAATGTTCCTGATTTGAAGAAGTGCTCAGCTCAATGATAAATGCAAGTTGTATTTAATGTTCCATCTAGTTCATGCTTGCAGAGATCGACAATATGTCAAGTACTTTAGTTATTTCAGTAAGTACTATATCGTCAAGAAGAACAGGAGATGTCGTCGACAAAGTATGCTTGTCGTCATGACAATGGGGCAAAGCAAAAGTTGAGACTTGGCGAGTTCGTCGAATGCAGAAGGAAGTTCGTCGAACGAAGAATGAAGTTCGTCGAACGCTGAAAATTAGCGAGTTCATTGAACGCTGAGACTTGGCAAGATCGTCGAACGCTGAGACTTGGCGAGTTCATCGAACAAAGAATAAAGTTCGTCGAACGTAGAATGGAGTTCGTCGAACGCAGAGACGGGACAGAAGAATGAAGCTCGTCGAACGCGAAATGCTGTTCGTCGAACGCAGAATGGAGTTCGTCGAACGCAGAGATGGGACAGAAGAATGAAGCTCGTCGAACAAAGATTTCCGTTCGTCGAACGCAGAGAAGAATGAAGACAAAAGGAAGAAATGTCATCCAGAAGATGCGGTATCGTCGACATCACCAAAGTGGCCTTGTCGTCGAGAAGATGAAGAAGCTTTGTCGCTGAAAAGTCTAAGTATGACTGATGGCGGTGAACATCGTCGTAAAGAAGGCATGTCGTCAAGAAGACTGAAGAAAGACAGCTGAAGACAAGCAGTTGCTAAAGTATGATCTGTCGACATGTTATCACTCATGTTGTCGAAAGAACAAAGTGATTACGACGGCAGTCTGCACGAAAGAAGATCACGACGATACAGTCAGAGATAGCATATCGTCGTATATGCAGAAACGCCAGAATATCTAGTATCGTCGAGATACCAGCATCAGAGGCAGAAGCAAGAAGGATTGAAAGTCTACCAAGTTCAAAGCATCGACAAAGTTCTATCGTCGAGATATCATCCATGTCGTCGTAACAATGGAAATATCGTCGAGACAAATTCAAATATTGTGGACGCTGTCAGCATTTAATGCTGCCGCTTGATTATCCAATCAGCGCATGCTTTTAAGAAATGGGCGTCTGACATTAAAGGACATCACATGTGACTGTTATGTGGCTCATCTGTCCTATAAAAGGGAATAGTGATGCCCTAGAAAAGTTGTCTTCGAAATAGAGAAAATGAACGAAAAAGAATCCCATCGCTACACTTCAATAGAACAGTACTTTCAGCAGAGAAGAAGAAGATCAAGTAGAGAACAAGCATCAAGTGTTCTATGAAGAATCTGTCATCTCCATCGACTGAAAAGTAGCCGATCAACATCAGGCAAAAGAAGATCCAGTGCTGAAACTCCAAATCAAGAAGCATCTTCTTCAACCTTAAGAAGTCGATCTTCAATAGGCTAAAGTTGTCGATCTTCATCCGACAGAAGAAACAGTCTCTTATCACTGTAATCTTTGTAAGGCTTGTGGGCCTATTTGTCTAATTTGAGGGCTGGAGACCTGTGAGGCTTGAGGGTCAGGGCAGCGGCTAGACTTGCGGGTCTGGCTAGGTAGGGCTTGAGGGCCTGTTTGTCAAGCTTGAGGGCTTGAGACCTGTGAGGCTTGAGGGCCAGGGCAGAGGCTAGACTTGCGGGTCTGAGCTAGGTAGGGCTTGAGGGCCTAAGTGTCGAGCTTGCGGGCTCCGGTGTAGTAGGGGCTTGCGGGCCTAGGCTGTAGGACTTGCGGGTCCGTGTTGTAAGGTTTGAGGTCCTGAAGTTTTTGGCGGAGTTTGCCGAGCCTAGCACACTGCTAGGTAGGCGCAGAGGGAAAGAGGACTACTCAAGACACCTGGTCTTGAGGAACCTGTATACATCTTTGTGTTCTTTTCTGTGTTGTGCTTTCTACTATATAGATCTATTAACCAGAAATCAAGAACACCAAAAAGGGGATAATATAATTTGAAAACCTATTCACCCCCCTCTAGGTGATAAGTTGACACCCAATAAACAAGTGGTATCAAAGCGAGGTTGTTCAAAGAAAAGCTTAACAGCTTGAACAGATCTGCCAGTGGGTGTCCAAGTATCATAGCTATGGAGTCAAGAATAGTTATCTGTTCCAGGGAGAACTTTGCCCTTTGGAAAGTTAGAGCAAGAATATTCATGGAAGCAATGGATCCTAGAATGTTCCAAATTGTTCAAGAAGGGTATTATGTTCCTAAGACAGTGTCCAAGAAAATGACTGAAGATGAGATCATCTTAGTCAACTTAGACAAGAAGGCCCATGGCACTATAGCTGATGCAGTTGATACTCCCATACTCCAGAAACTGATCCACTGCACTACAGCTAAGGAGATGTGGAACTCTCTAACAATCCTTATGGAAGGATCAAAAGAAGAAAGAAGCAAAGCAGCTAAGGTGAAAGTCAGAGTAAGAAGTCCAGGATGAAGTCTCACCTGAACAGGTACGCATAAGAGCTCCTCTATCTACCTCAGACTCAGAATCGGGGACGAGCTCATCTGGTAATGATGACTGATCTAAGCCATATAATGATCTCTTAGAAGATGTCAAGAGGCTCAAGATGCTGTGCAAGGAGCAGGATGCAAAGATCTCCTCTCTTCAAGCAAGAAATCTTGATCTCTCAGAGAAAGCAGAAAGGCTAACTCTAGAGAATGCAGAGTTTTGTTAACTCAAAAAGGACTTTAAGGCAAGCTCCAACCTTGACTTGATAGACAAATTTGGGAAAACTCTGAAGGCATTGATTGAGAGCAAGGAGTTGTGCTGCTCACTAACCAGAGAAGTAGCTCTTCTGAAGAAGGACAAATTTCAGCCCAAAGTCCTGAAATCTAAGAATGACAACACAAGAAGGGTGGAGAGTAAACTCCGCTTTGTAGTAAAGCCTGTGATAAGCTCCTCCAAACCAGAGACCTCTCCTCCACTGGTAAATGGTTGCTGCTCCACAAAGAGAAGGGAGAAGGGATGCTTCAAGGAAGACAGATCAGGTAGAGCATGTGGGAAGAAGACTAGCTTGAGGAAGGAAATCTCATCCTCTAACAAGAATGCTGGGCAATCCAATCTTGGGTATTTCAAGATTGGGAGTTCCACAAGTGGAGCAAAGAACATGCCAAAAAACACAAAGGTACCTCAGGAAGTTATGAGGAGGCAGAAATTTGATGAGCCCAGAGAAGAGAAGAAATCCTTAAAGAAGACTGACTCCAGAAGGAAAATAGTGAATGGTGACAGCAGACATCACATTTACCATCAGCACAGTTCTCCTTCTTTGCCTCATTCATTTGTTCACACACAAAGAACTCCTGCTCATACAGTCAGCCAGAAAAGAAGATATAACAGGTATGAATGTTGGTGTTGTGGAAAGACTGAGCACTTTGCAATTGATTATTGGTACAATCCAACTGCTTCAAGGGTAACAAATACTAAACTAGCAAATAATATCTTTCATAATCACTATGCATACCCTAGGGCAGTTATATCCAGTATGCCCGTCAGAGCTAACAATTTCCTAGGACCCAAATTCACTTGGGTTCCTAATGGCTTGTAATCTTATTTTGCATGAAGTCCAAGTGCCCACCAGAAGCAAATCTGGGCCTTGGACAAGGTGGTTGTTCTGACCCATAGGCAGAACAACAAAGTCTATTTACTAACAAAACTGGTGCAGGTCATCCTACTAAAAGAGGCCTAAAAGATGAATAGATCCTGAAATCTATACTCGTCGATACAAGAAGTTGTTACGACGACACAATAGATGTTACGACGACAAAGATTCGAGCTGGGAGGATACGTATCCAAGGATCATGTCGACAACAATAACCGTATCAGCAAAATATAATTGAGCTATTTATATCGGGATTCGATGGGTCCATCGGAACCGTCTGATCATTTTTTTAAGGTACGCGCCTCTTCACCTACCGACACTATAAATAGAGTGAATGCTCGAAAATAAAAACTACGCTATCATTTGCCCTAAGTCGTTCTGTCGATAAACCCTCGCCTCCTTTGACGTGTTGCCTTCTCTCTCACTCCGAATCAATGGCTCCCAAGAAAGAAGAAGTGATCTCAGGTTGTGAACTTTAGCGAGGAGGTTTCAATGCCTGCTCCGACGAATTAAGATATGTAATAGGATTGCTGGAGGCATCGGGACTAGAATATGTCCTATGTGAACCCTCGGTTCTTCTCCATCGGAAATTAGGCGAGTTCTTTGCCGAAGCAAAACTCGACCACACTGAATCACAGATAAAGTCCATGGTGGGAGGCAAGAAAGTCAAGATATCTGCGAAAAGCCTTGGAAAAGCACTGAATCTGCCAAGAATCCAAGGGGGAGGAAGAAGAAGAGCTGACTTCGGAGAATGTGTCCACGAGCTACACCTGGTGCGGCCACACAGGGAAGACCTACGGGTCCATTAAGAGAGCGGAATTCAATCAAAAGGGGAAGTTGATGGCCGACATTGTTGGCAAAGTTCTGCTATGCAAACCTGGGTCCCATGACCGAATCTCAAAGGACATGTTCATTGTCATGACCCAGATAATTCACACTAAGAAGACCAACTGGAGTAAGTTCCTCTTCCAGATAATGAAGAACACCCTGAAGTCCCCCTCCTACGGAAGAATACTGTCCCTCTACCTACTAAACACCCAGGGAGAAGTACTAAATAAGAAAATGAGAGTTTCTCTACACTACTCCAAGCGTCTGGATGCAAAAATGCTAGATCGATGGGATAGGTCTATCCCCAAACCATCATCTAATGTCCAGCCTGCTCCAAAGAAACATGAATCTCCAATAGACCACTCGGAAAAAGAAGATTCATCCAGCATCTCTGAGGACATACCACCACCCCCACAAATCCCTGGTACAACTGAGGGGGAGACTTCCACCCAAAGGGATTATCCAGAAACAGTACCAGAACCTGCTCCCACAGAGGTTACTGAAGAAAGTAGAGACCCCAACTTGGGGAGTGAACCGGTTGAGGAGGGGCCAATTCAGGAGCTCAGGCCAAGATGATGAAGTGATTCATGAGGAGCTCTCAGCTGGAGGCTCACATCAGGAGGATGCACAAGTTGAGGGGAGACCCATCTTGGGTACTCTGCCCTAGATGATCAAGGAAATGAACCCATGGAAGACATCACTCTCTCAGACTGCCGAGAGTTAATAGCAGCAAGTAAGATTGTGCTTACATGCCCCGGCGAAATAGTACCAGAAAATATCAAGGGAAAGGCCAAGGTAACAGCACATATCAGTGAAGAATCATCTGCAAATAGCTCTGAAGAAATTCCACAAGAAAGAGAAGAGGAAGATGAACAGGCTGCTGAGCCATCTTCGGCTCAGTCAGGTTCCCTTTTCCACATGATGTCAGCTCTACTGACAGCTCAGCGCAAACAACTGGAATAGCTCATAGTAAAGACTGTGGTAAGAAAAGAGGTGAAGGGGGAGATCCAGGAAATGAAGAAAGATATACTCCATCTCAATACTCAGTGCGCTCACTTCTACACTTTGGCAGCTCCAGCCATAGAGAAGATGAGCGAGGAAATAAACAAAGTGGGACATCAAACCCACACAATCTTGAAAGAGCAAGAAACATTCTCAAACAATGTATACAATGGTTTTGGGCAGATAGAGACAAATGCTGCAAATAACAGAAATCAAATTCTAAATAAGGTCAATGAAAATGCTCATACCTTAGATACCCATCTGCTTGAAATAAATAACAATTTGGATGTGACTGAACAACACCTGCATGAAAAGCTAGATCTAGTCAGAGAAGGACTTGAGGAAAGGGTACTTGAATAAGCCCTAAAGGGGGAGAATGAAATAATAAACGCCAGTTCACATCAAGCGATGTGGATAACAAATCAGATGAAACAGATAATGAAGCAACCCCCATCACTATATGAGGCAGCCAATCCTTCTGCAAGCACTGAATCATCTGAGTATGGAATAGAATTCGGAGAATCATCAACCTCCAGGAAAAGAAAGAGAATTCAGAGCAGTCGGTATCGGCAAAAGAGACTGAGGGAAATTAAGTTGGATCCACAATCAGGAAGGTGGAGTCCTGACTTAAGAGAAATAATAACTGAATCATGGATTCAGTTTGGATATCCTCAGGAGGACTATCTGAGGGCATACCAGTCAGCTGAATGGCAGAAATATCTGAAGCAGTTGGAGAGGAGGAAGAATCACAAGCTAGAATTCCCACAAGGTCCTCCTCCCTCTCCTAAGAAGATTCCCATGCCCATCAACTACCATCAGAGGCAAAGGAAGATAACCAAAGGAGCAAGCAGCAGCAGACGTTGATGGGGCAACAAATTAAAATCTTAATTTGTTTTGTTGGGGCAAATGAATGCTAATGTTTATTCATGAACATTTAATCTATTTATATGCTTGAAGAACATTTCATCTATTTATATGATTGCTGCTTTAAGTGTGATGTTACTATATGAAATGTTATATCTTTTCATGAGTGGCATTTATCATTGAGGTAAGTTAGGTCTTCTTCAAATATGGGGAGATTGTTGGGAACAGTGCCCTGCAATGTTCCTGATTTGAAGAAGTGCTCAGCTAAATGATAAATGCAAGTTGTATTTAATGTTCCATCTAGTCCATGCTTGCAGAGATCGACAATATGTCAAGTACTTTAGTTATTTCAATAAGTACTATATTGTCAAGAAGAATAGCAGATGTCATCGACAAAGTATGCTTGCCGTCATGACGATGGGGCAAAGCAAAAGCTGAGACTTGGCGAGTTCGTCGAATACGGAAAGAAGTTCGTCGAACGAAGAATGAAGTTCGTCGAACGCTGAAAAATTGGCGAGTTCGTTGAACGCTGAGACTTGGCAAGATCGTCTGAAAGTGGGGATAGATCAAGATTACTCTAAAGGGGGGGTGAATAGAGTATTTTAAAATAATTTCACTTAGCTTAAACAAATCTGTATGGAACAATTTGAGTTATCTAAGTATATGTGTAAGTGAGTGCAGCACAAATATAAACACAAACTAAAACACAGCACACACAACACAGCACAAATAATAAAGGCAAACACAGAAGACACAAGGATCTATAGTAGTTCCCCAATCAACTTGTACATCTACTCTTCTACCACCCTGGTAGGAAATCCACTAAGGCCCTTTTTGATCAGGTGAGCCTTCACCACAGAGCTTTTGATCAGGTGCTCAAAACCACCATAGAGCTTTTGATCAGGTGCTCAAAACCAAAAATCAACTTTTGAAGGGAGTTACAACCCTGTACACAGTTATAAAATAAAAGTATGTAAAGATGACGGTGTCTTCTCTTTTCTCTGACAACAGAGAAGACTAGTGGATTGTTGAATGATTGTCAGATCTCCCCCTGTGAATAAGAGTAAGAAAAAGAGGAGAGAAAATCTGCTCAGGGTGTAGGTCTTCTTGATCTTCAGAGTATCTCCAGCAAAAGTTCTCTAGAAGGAATTGATGCAGATGATTCCTAGAGATTAAGAGTAGGCGTCTGGAGAAGATGAAGACTTCAACGAAAATCAGAGAGAGAGTTCATGAGAGTAATGAAAACTGAGTAGCAAAAGATTATCTATATATGTGTATCTGTGTCTTTCTCTAGAATAAATAGCAAAGATAATCTCTGGACGGGAGAGAGTTGATCCTCTTTCAAATTTGCAACAGGGCTGGAAAGGAATGAGACAAAAAGGAAGGATTTGCCTCTGACAGAAAAGGAATACCAATATATTAAATTCCTTGAAACTTGCAATCTGCCTTATAGAATAATATGCACGCAGCCCTTAATTAATGCAGCAACGGTCATAAAATCTTGATAGAAAATACTGCAATAACTGACTGATATTATAATGAGAACAGCTGTTCAGCCTTCATAAGAAATCCTGAGGACAACTCCAAAATAATACTCTAAAATAGAAGAGGTCACTGAATATAGAAACTCTGAAGAAGTTCGTCGACCTGAGGGAAAGTTCGTCGAACTTAAACTGGGAAGTTCGTCGAACAAGAAGAAACTTTCGTCCTTTGGAGTTCATCGAACCAAGTTCATCGAACGGATTCTGAATTCGTCGAACGTGTTCAAAGTTCGTCGAACACCTTGACTTAGATGATCTTCAAATCTCTTCTAGACTTAGCCCATGACCCTTATACTATACATGATAGGTCAAAACAAATCCTATACCTAGAAATAGACATCCTAGCCCAAATCAGTAATAAGGTTGAACTATGTTCCAACAATCTCCCCCTATTTGGGTTAGGATCCTATGTACAGCATTTATCAAACTATGCATAACAGAATTATAGGAGAAATATCTGACAGAAGGGAAATTCAGCAGATATAAATCAATTGTCACAAGCAGATATCATCACAAAATAATTAAGACTTAATTAACCAGAGAGAGAATTTTAAGGATCCCTGTCCTCTGAAGATGACTTCTTGAAGATAATTTTCCTGCTAGTATCTTCAGATTTCCTTCTGCTTAGCTTGCAGTCTTTATCACCCAGTGTTACCTTCTTGGAAATAGTTGGCAGAACAGCCTCTGGGTGGAGACTCATGTAGGCAAAAGTGTTGAACATATTCTTCACCTGGTACTGTTGAAATTCCTGTTCTCTATAGGGAGATATGGTAGAAATATGAGAGGTATCCATACCTTTTTCTCTGGCCTCTTTCATCTGAGATAGAGCAACATGTTCTCTAAACCTTGCAATATTGTACAATCTATCTGCTTCAGCTTTATCTTCAGCTTCCTTATCTTCGATTTCTTTTTCAGATAATTGGCTGTGCTTTCTTTCATAAACTTGATAGCCTGAAGATCTTCCTTCCCTGTAAGAAGAGGATTGACCAGATGGCTTGGAGCCAGCAGACTGAGATGTCCTGAATGTGGAAGAAAGTCCTCCTGCAGAACCTGCACCTGGAGGAGGTGGAGGAGGAGGGGGTTTCTTGAACATAGCAGGGTGATCCTTCTGGTATCTTCTTTCAAGCTTCCTTCTCTTCAACTCATTCTTGGAAAATTGCATCCAAGGTTGAGTTATTTCATGAGGCTTGAGATTTTTCTGCACATAATAGGGAATGTCATTTTTATCAAGCTTTTTGGAAGGGGCTGGCAGCTTCTTGCATGGAGCTTTTCTTTTCTTGGATTTGACTTTGGCATCACTATCATCACTGTCATCACAACATCAGAATTTGAAGATGAAGGCACATTTTCATACATTTCATATATTTCCTTGTATGTTTCAATCCTTCTTTTCTCTAAATCATCATCAACATTCTTGACAGCAGCAGAAGCTGCAGCAGTAGGCTCAGAAGAGGAAGGGGCAGAGGCAGAGGCATCAGGCATCTGTTCATCAAGAACTGCCTGTTCAGGAACAGCAGGTTCCTGATCTTCCTTAGAAATAACTGGCTCTGGAACTGGAGACACTAGCAAATCTCCATGCCTGGCTTCTAAGTCTGGGGAATAGCAGACAATGGCCTTGGAGCGGTCTTCAGCTGATTCTTTGGAAGATGGGTCTGAGCAGAGGGACTGAATGGTAAGCTGCAGAATCTGATCCACTAGAGGGGTGGATTTGAAATAACTACTGGGAGGAACTTCTGGAGGAGGATGAGGAGCACCTTCTGTGCTTTGAGCCAAGGAGACCAAGACTGTGTTGACATCAGCTAGGTCTGACCCTTGCTCTTCAGGAACTACTGCCTCTGGAGCTTCATCCTGGAACATCTCCCCCTGCCTAGACTCTGGGAAACTAGAGCCTGGGCCCCCAGATGAAGGGAAAGAGGAAGAGGAGAGAGGAGCAAGTTGAGAGAGAATAAGATCAAGCTTAGAATGCACTGGGGCCAGACTTTGATCAATAAGCTCCTGTAATTTAGAAGCTATGTGACCAAACACCTAGGTGGCTATTTGTGAGACATCCACAACCAGTACATCTGGAGTTGGGTGAGAAGAAGAAGAAGAAGGGATGGAAGATGTGGTATGAGCACAAGAAGTGGATGGAGGAGGCGGAGGAGTGAAATCTGAGGGGATTTCATCCTGAGAAAAGTCCGGAATGGAAGTGTCATGTGGAGGAGGAGTGGGGAGGTTTTCTGGAGGAGGAGGAGAAAGAGAAGAGGAGGCAGGCTCTTCAGAATGTTGAAGAGTCTGTGAGAGAGGAGGAGGAATCTGGGGTGGGGGAGTGGCTATTACAGCCCTGGTGTCCTCAGAAGCTTGAACTGTTGGAGCCACTGGAGCTGATTTCTTCTGGAATGTCCTATCCCACTTCTTGAAGAGAAGGGGAGTCAGTTTCTTTGAGGCATTAATGCCAACAGCAGTAGAAACTGAGAGGGCTGGACACTTGGCCTGAAGGAAGATTCCCAGAATCCTTCCATAGCCTACATTCCTTGAGGTCACTTTCTTTTTTATGGAATCAAACAGAGTTAGACCCCAGTTGATGTGCCTCTTCTCAATCAAAGTACTCATGACTAGAAATTGCTGCATGTTTATGTAGTCATGTGCTGAGCTCTTCCCCATCAGAACCTTTCCCACAACATCTTCCAGGAAGGTGTATTCTACTGCAAAATCACATTTAAGAAGATGTTTAGGGTTACTCCCAGAGTACCCCATCCTGTCCAGCATCAGATTGAACTCTTCCTCAATGAGTTCCAAAACATCATTTCCATTTTCAAATTCAAATATCTCAGACAAAACAGCAGCACTCAGAACAACTTCATTCCCTGAAACCTTTCCTGCAATTTCTGTGCCATTTCGAATCTCAGAAGTGAATGCCCATTCCTTTATCTCATTGATGTGAATCTTGGGCCGGCAGGTCATAAACTTGCGCAACTTTGGGTCTTCAAAGAGATTCAGAATGTTTGTAAAGCCTTCTCCTGACTGGGCAAACGATTCCAGATCAATATCGAATCCTGTATCGAATTTTATTGAGGCGAGGACTCCAGCAGTGATCGACATTGTTCCTGCAAAGAAATAAAAACGATCAAGTGCAAAGGAAACTGGAGGGAGACGAAGAGTTTGAGAGCGCAAAAGACAGAATCCAGACAGAATAAAGATTAAATATTAGGGTTCGGCGAAGACGAGGGTTTGCGCGGAACGGATTTGACGAGAAGACACGTGTTAGCGGGAAATAAAAAGCTGTCTTTCGTCAATCCCGTTCGACGAATCAAATATTTCGTCGATCTCGTTCGACTAATTATTTTTCAAAACTTCTTTCGTAAGGAAGATAGTGTCAGATCCTTCGTCGATCCGACGAATTTTCTGAACCTTAATATATTGGAAAAAAAATTTGTTGGGTAGAAAACTTTGCCAATTAGATTGACTCCCCATTTATCATTCCAAGCTGATTTAGAAAGAATTGATGTTTCTTTTCATCCAAAGGCTTGGTGAAAATGTCAGCTCTCTACAAATCAGTTGGTATGAAGTCTAAACATATTTTTCCCTTCTCCACATTATCTCTGATAAAGTGGTGTCTGATCTCAATATGTTTAGTTCTACTGTGGAGTACTGGATTTTGTGTTATTGATATTGCACTGGTGTTATCACAAAAGATCTTGGAATTATTTAGATTGTAACCATAGTCTAGGAGCTGGTTCTGTATCCACAAAATTTGTGAACAACAACTGCCAGCTGCTATGTATTCAGCTTCTGCAGTTGATGTAGACACAGAGGTTTGTTTCTTACAAAACCAGGACACAAGCTTATCTCCAAGGAACTGACAAGTCCCTGAGGTGCTTTTCCTGTCTATTCTGCATCCAGCATAATCAGCATCTGAGTATCCAGTTAACTCAAATCCTGATTCTGTAGGATACCAGAGTCCTAGATCTGGACAACCCTTTATATATCTTAAAATCCTTTTTAATAAAATATAGTGAGATTCTTTAGGATTTACCTGAAATCTAGCACTAATACATGTGACAAACATGATATCTGGTCTGCTGGCTGTTAAGTATAAAAGAGATCCCACAATGGCTCTATATACTTTCTGATCAACAGGTTTTCCTGATTCATCAGTGCCAACAGCTACATTTGAAGGCATGGGAGTTTTCATGGGGGAGGCATCTGACATCCCAAATCTTTTAACAAGCTCTTTAGCATATTTAGATTGGGATATGAATATGCCTTCTGTTGTTTGCTTAACTTGCAAACCAAGAAAGTAAGACAGTTCTCCCATACTGCTCATTTCAAATTTTGAATGGATTAGATTTGAAAATCTTTTGCATAACTCAGAGTCAGTAGAACCAAATATTATATCATCTACATATATTTGTACCAATAGGGTTTCAGATTTGTGATTTCTAAAAAACAGTGGCTGGTCTACTTTGCCTCTAGAAAACTTATTTTCCAAAAGAAAGTTTGAAAGGGTCTCATACCATGCTCTAGGAGCTTGCTTGAGACCATACAAAGCTTTATGTAATCTAAAAACATAAGAGGGTTGAGTTGGAGAAATAAAACCTGGTGGTTGTTCCACATATACTTCTTCTTTGATATCTCCATTTAGAAAGGCACTCTTAACATCCATTTGAAAAACCTTGAATCTTTTGTATGCAGTAAATGCTAGGAATATTCTAATTGCTTCCAGCCTTGCTACAGGTGCAAAAGTCTGATCATAGTCTATGCCTTCCTCTTGGCAGTATCCTTGACCCACTAGTCTTGCCTTATTTTTGACTATGACTCCTTGAGCATCCAATTTATTTCTGAATACCCATTTAGTGCCAATCACTGGATAATTCTTGGGTCTTGGAACAAGTTCCCATACTTTGTTCCTTTCAAATTGATTTAATTCCTCTTTCATAGCAGTAATCCAGTTGGGATCTTGCTCTGCATCTTTGATGGATTGAGGTTCAATTTGAGAGAGGAAACAGGTGTGCAAATTATTTTGATTTAGTTGATTTCTTATTTGCACACCCACTGAGATGTCACCAATTACTTGAGATCTAGGGTGATCTCTTATGTTGACATAATCAGTAGGGAAAATAACTTCTCCTTGAGCTTGTTCATTTTCTCTATGAGGAATTTCTATGTCCTCCTGAACTTCAGCATTAACAGCCTCGAGATTTGTAGGAATATTTGATGTACCCAATGTTGGTGCAATAGGACATTCTTCTTCACTGTCCTCATTAGGATTTAAAGAAGGATTTATTAAATCCTCTTTCTGTAGAGTTAGATTATCTAACTTCTCACAGAGAATTGGTACCTGTGCATCTTGTGAGGTAGAGATATTTCTCTCCTCGCAACTCAAGTTAGTTTCATCAAAAGATACATGAATAGATTCTTCTATTTTAAAAGAGGATTTGTTAAATACTCTGTAAGCCTTACTGCTGACTGAATAACCAACAAAAATGCCATCTGAAGCTTTTGCTTCAAATTTTCCTAGGTGCTTCTTGTCATTATTATGAATAAAGCACTTACAGCCAAAAGCCCTAAAGTAATTTACTCTAGGCTTCTTCCCTTTAAGCAGTTCATAAGGTGTCTTGCCCTTTTGTTTATGAATTAAACTTCTATTTAAAACATAGTTTGCTGTGCTGACAGCCTCAGCCCAAAAGGATTGGGGCAAAACAGCATCTGCAAGCAATGTTCTTCCAGATTCAATCAGTGTTCTATTTTTCCTTTCAGCTACCCCATTTTGTTGAGGAGTTCTAGGAGCTGAAAAGCATTGCCTGATACCTTCCTTCTCACAGAATTCTCTCATCAGAAGAGATTCAAACTCAGTGCCATGATCACTTCTAATCAATGCAATCTGAGTAGAATACTCAATCTTGATGCTCCTGAGAAAGTCTGTAAGAACCTTGAAGTTATCTGACTTGCTTCTCAGAAAGAATACCCAACTGAATCTAGAGAAGTCATCAACAATAACTAAAGTGTAAGACTTACCTCCCAAACTGTGTATGGGAAGGGGTCCAAAAAGATCTAAGTGCAGCAAGTACAAAATCCTAGGAGAATCACTCTTAGATAGTGACTTAAAGCTGCTCTTAGTCTGCTTTCCCAATTGACATGCCCTGCAAAGGCTTTCCTTCTTGTATGATCCAGAAGGTAGTCCCCTGACAAGGTTGCCCTTTGATAACTTGGCTAGGGTCCTATGGTTTACATGACCTAGTCTCCTATGCCACAAATCAGTATTTTTACTGACTTGGTTAAACAAGCAGATCTCAGGTTTGGCTGAATCAAAATTTACTAAATAAGCATTACCTTGTTTATTTCCTAAAATAACAATATTATTTTCAGAAAAGATAATGCATCTAGATTGGTTGAAGCATACTTGATATCCTTCATCACATAGGTGACCTATGTTGATTTGGTTATGTTTGAGTCCACTTACATAGGCTACCTTTTTAAATGTGATTGTCCCAATCTGGACTGATCCATAGCCTTCTGTTTGTCCCCAATTGGAATCTCCAAAAATCACTCTTGGTCCAACCTTTGCCTTATAGTTGATTAATTTGGCTCTTGTTCCTTTTATATGTCTTGAGCATCCACTGTCCAAATACCACTGTTCCTCTGTGGTAGGATAGTTCTTTTTCTGCAATGTAAGGAGGGTTAGGTGTTCTTAACCCAGTTTACCTTGGGTTGCTTCTTGTAACCTTGAAATGTAGAAATATATGAGACAACAGGTTGACTATGATAACCTAGAGGGTGATATCTTCTAGGAGGGATAATCCAATCACTAAAGGAATTCTTCAGTTTAGAAGAGGATGTATGTTGTCTGTCCTTAGTAAAATTGGCGTTCGACGAACTTTGTTGTGTTCGTCGATCTGGTTCGACGAAATATGTGGCATTCATCGAGCCCTGTCTGCAGCAAGTATTTTGCTTAGATTCAGGCCTTGGTTTTCGTCGATCTGTGTTCGACAAAACCTGTTGGTTTCGTCGATCGCCGTTCGACGAACTTGCTTGAGCAATATTTGTTTTAGGAATTTTCCCTGTGTTTTGTATTCCTTCTTTCCCTTTTTCAGATACAAATTTTACTGGAGTATATAACATATTCTTCTTCAAAAGAAGAGGTTGATTAGATGATGCCCCCAAGCCCAGTTTGCCATTCATCCTGGCATTCACTGTGCTTGTGATATCCATCAGCTTGAGACTTCTCCCATTTAGAGAATTTTCTAGTTGCTTGGCCTCAGTTAGCTGTGTTTCTAGAGAACTCACTTGTTCCCTGGAAATCCTTAGCTCATTTTTGAGCTTAGTGTTTTCAGTGGATATTCCATCCATCTTAGCTAACTTGTCTCTCAGAGAAATAATTTCTTTCTCTGATCTAATCATATCTTTACACAATTGTTTAAAGTCATCTTTAAACTGTTCTGAATGAAAATCAAAACTGGAAATTACCTCATCCCCATTAGCTTCAGATTCATCATCTGAGTTGTCATTTGATGAGGAGGCATTGATTGCCATCATGCAGAATTCCTTGTCTTCTGCTTCCTTCTCCTCATCACTGGAACTGGAGGATGACTCAGATTCAGTGTCACTCCAGGTTTCAGCAACAAAGCCTTTTTCTCTTTTCTTGTGGCCTTTTGATGAGTGTTTGCTGGAGTGTTCCTGCTCTTTTCTCCTACTTTTCTTGTGAGCTTCTGGACACTCAGTGAGGATGTGTCCAGGTTTCCTTCAACCAAAGCATATTATTTCTTTAGATGGATTTTTATCATACCTTGTCTTTTCATTGTGCCTGTTGGACTTTCTTCTAAAGTCCTTCCTTGCCATCTTGTAAAATCTCTTTGCTAAGAGACTCAGCATCTCCTGATCACTAATCTTGTCTTCTTCCTCTATTGCCTGAAAGGCAATGCTCTTCTCTTTCTTTGAGGATGAAGATGGAGAGGCTTCTGCTTCTCTGCTCTTTATCAGCTGCTCATAAGATTTGAGCTTCCCAAGGAGATTCTCAGTTGTAATCTCACTTAGTCCTCTGGCATCTTTAATTGGCCAGATTCTTGTGTCCCATGTGCTGGGGAAGCACATCAGGATCTTGTCATTAATTTCAGTGACTGTGATCACTTTCTCCAGGGTTCTCAGCTCATTGATAATGAGGCTGAGTCTGTTGTACATCTCTGCAACCGTCTCTGATTCCCCCTTTTTGAAATTCTCGTACTGGGAGATCAAATGTGATCTTCTGTCCTTTCTCTCATCTGCTGATCCTGCCACCATTCTTGTGAGGGAGTCCCAAATTTCTTTGGCAGAGGTGCAGTCAACCACCTTCTGAAATATGTCATCAGACATGGTTTGTGCCAAGATATTCATGGCCTTTGCATCAGCAGTTTTCTGTTTCTTTTGTGTTTCTGTCCATTCTGGAGGAGGGACAGCAGTTGTGTCTATTGTTGTTGAGGTTGATGCAGTTGGAGGTCCTGTCAAAATAGAATTAAAAATTTCCTCATCAATAGAATTCATGTAAAGTTTGATCCTTGCTTGCCATAGTGCAAACTTGTTCAGATTGCACATAGGAGGTCTTGTGCTTGAATATTCTTTGTTCTGTGCCATGGCTCTAATAAACAAAAAAACCTTTAAAGTAGTCTGGATCTATCAGATCTGTTGGTCCAGGTATTAGCCTGTAACAACCAACCCAAGCTCTGATACCAATTGAAAGTGGGGATAGATCAAGATTACTCTAAAGGGGGTGAATAGAGTATTTTAAAATAATTTCACTTAGCTTAAACAAATCTGTATGGAACAATTTGAGTTATCTAAGTATATGTGTAAGTGAGTGCAGCACAAATATAAACACAAACTAAAACACAGCACACACAACACAGCACAAATAATAAAGGCAAACACAGAAGACACAAGGATCTATAGTAGTTCCCCAATCAACTTGGGTACATCTACTCTTCTACCACCCTGGTAGGAAATCCACTAAGGCCCTTTTTGATCAGGTGAGCCTTCACCACAGAGCTTTTGATCAGGTGCTCAGAACCACCACAGAGCTTTTGATCAGGTGCTCAAAACCAAAAATCAACTTTTGAAGGGAGTTACAACCCTGTACACAGTTATAAAATAAAAGTATATAAAGATGATGGTGTCTTCTCTTTTCTCTAACAACAGAGAAGACTAGTGGATTGTTGAATGATTATCAGATCTCCCCCTGTGAATAAGAGTAAGAAAAACAGGAGAGAAAATCTGCTCAGGGTGTAGGTCTTCTTGATCTTCAGAGTATCTCCAGCAAAAGTTCTCTAGAAGGAATTGATGCAGATGATTCCTAGAGATTAAGAGTAGGCGTCTGGAGAAGATGAAGACTTCAACGAAAATCAGAGAGAGAGTTCTTGAGAGTAATGAAAACTGAGTAGCAAAAGATTATCTATATATGTGTATCTATGTCTTTCTCTAGAATAAATAGCAAAGATAATATCTGGACGGGAGAGAGTTGATCCTCTTTCAAATTTGCAACAGGGCTGGAAAGGAATGAGACAAAAAGGAAGGATTTGCCTCTGACAGAAAAGGAATACCAATATATTAAATTCCTTGAAACTTGCAATCTGCCTTATAGAATAATATGCACGCAGCCCTTAATTAATGCAGCAACGGTCATAAAATCTTGATAGAAAATACTGCAATAACTGACTGATATTATAATGAGAACAGCTGTTCAGCCTTCATAAGAAATCCTGAGGATAACTCCAAAATAATACTCTGAAATAGAAGAGGTCACTGAATATAGAAACTCTGAAGAAGTTCGTCGACCTGAGGGAAAGTTTGTCGAACTTAAACTGGGAAGTTCGTCGAACAAGAAGAAACTTTCGTCGAAGCGATCTTTGGAGTTCGTCGAACCAAGTTCGTCGAACGGATTCTGAATTCGTCGAACGTGTTCAAAGTTCGTCGAACACCTTGACTTAGCTGATCTTCAAATCTCTTCTAGGCTTAGCCCATGACCCTTATACTATACATGATAGGTCAAAACAAATCCTATACCTAGAAATAGACATCCTAGCCCAAATCAGTAATTGGGTTGAACTATGTTCCAACATCGTCGAACGTTGAGACTTGGCGAGTTCATCGAACGAAGAATAAAGTTCTTCGAACGCAGAATGGAGTTTGTCGAACGTAGAGATGGGACAGAAGAATGAAGCTCGTCGAACGCAGAATGCTGTTCGTCGAATGCAGAATGGAGTTCGTCGAACGCAGATACGGGACAGAAGAATGAAGCTCGTCAAACGAAGATTGTCGTTCGTCGAACGCAGAGAAGAATGAAGACAAAAGGAAGAAATGTTGTCCAGAAGACGCGGTATCGTCGACATCACCAAAGTGGCCTTGTCGTCGAGAAGATGAAGAAGCCTTGTCGCTAAAAAGGCTAAGTATGACTGATGGCGGTGAACATCGTCGTAAAGAAGGCATGTCGTCAAGAAGGCTGAAGAAGGACAGCTGAAGATAAGCAGTTGCTAAAGTATGATCTGTCGACATGTTATCACTCATATCATGGAAAGAACGAAGTGATTACGATGACAGTCTGCAAGAAAGAAGATCACGACGATACAGTCAGAGATAGCATATCGTCGTATACGCAGAAGCGCCAGAATGTCTAGTATCGTCGAGATACCAGCATCAGAGGCAGAAGCAAGAAGGATTGAAAGTCTATCAAGTTCAAAGCATTGACAAAGTCCTATCATCGAGATATCATCCATGTCGTCGTAACAATGGAAATATCGTCGAGACAAATTCAAATGTTGCGGACGCGCTGTCAGCATTTAATGCCGCCGCTTGATTGTCCAATCAACGCATGCTTTTAAGGAATGGGCGTCTGACATTAAAGGCCATCACATGTGACCGTTATGAGGCTCATTTGTCCTATAAAAGGGAACAGTGATGACCTAGAAAAGTCATCTTTGAGATAGAGAAAAAGAATGAAAAATAATCCCGCCGCTACACTTCAATAGAACAGTACTTTCATTGGAGAAGAAGAAGATCAAGTAGAGAACAAGCATCAAGTGTTCTCTGAAGAATCAGTCATCTCCATCGACTGAAAAGTAGTCGATCAACATCAGGCAAAAGAAGAGGAGGCTGAAGAAGATCCAGTGTTGAAACTCCAAATCAAGAAGCATCTTCTTCAACCTTAAGAAGCCGACCTTCAACAGGCTAAAGTTGTCGATCTTCATCCGACAGAAGAAACAGTCTCTTATCACTGTAATCTTTGTAAGACTTGCGGGCCTATTTGTCTAGCTTGAGGGCTGGAGACCTGTGAGGCTTGAGGGCCAGGGCAGAGGCTAGACTTGCGGGTCTGGCTAGGTAGGGCTTGAGGGCATGTTTGTCAAGCTTGAGGGCTTGAGACCTGTGAGGCTTGAGGGTCAGGTCAGAGGCTAGACTTGCGGATCTGAGCTAGGTAGGGCTTGAGGGCCTGAGTGTCGAGCTTGCGGGCTCGGGTGCAGTAGGGGCTTGCGGGCCTAGGCTATAGGACTTGCGGGTCCATGTTGTAAGGCTTGAAGGCCTTAAGTTTTTGGCGGAGTTTGCTGAGCCTAGCACACTGCTAGGTAGGCGCAGAGGGAAAGAGGACTACTCAAGACACCCGGTCTTGAGGAACCTTTATACATCTTTGTGTGCTTTTCTGTGTTGTGCTTTCTACTATATAGATCTATTAACCAGAAATCAAGAACACCAAAAAGGGGATAATATAATTTGAAAAACCTATTCACCCCCCTCTAGGTGATAAGTTGACACCCAATAAACAACAACATGTTTGCCTCTTCTTTATTGCTAGAGGATGAGCCGCTTGATTCCTCGGAGTAGGAGTCATCCCATGTAGCAGCCTTTAGTACCTTCTTTTTCCCCTTGCCCTTGTGCCTCTTTTCTTTTTGCTCTTTCATATATTTTAGGCACTGGCTCTGGATGTGTTCGGTCTTTCTACAATTATAACACTCTAGTGGTGGTCGTTCTTCATCGTCATCGTCACTACTTTTTCCTTTCTTTGATGAAAATCCCTTCTTGATGAAGTATTTCCAGAAAGTGTTTCTCTTTTCCGGATTGTTCATGAATCTTTTGAACTTCTTCACAAAAATACTATCCACGTCCTCTTCATCAACATCAACAGCACTATCAGACTCCTTATTTGATTTCAACGCCAATGTCTTCTTCTTTGGCTCCATATTGTATTCTTGTTATTGAATTTTTAGTTCAACCTCATGGGTTTTGAGATTCCTAATGATGCTCTCAATTTGGAGCTTCTTTAGATCGTGTAACCTCGAGATGGCCATCACCTTTGGATTGAACTTTGGAGGGAGAGACCTAAAAATTTTTCTCACCAAGTCGTCGTTGGAGAACATCTTTCCAAACACTTTTGAGTCGTTGACAATCTTGGTGAACCTTATGTACATTGAATCTATGTCTTCGTCCGCCTCCATCTGGAATTTCTCGTATTCAGATTCTAGTTGGAAGAGCTTTGAATCCTTGACCTGCGAAGTAATTTCCATATATCGTAAGCAGTTTCGCAAGCACAAGTTCAATAAAATTTCATTCTATCCAAAGCATAAAATAAAGCATTCATATCTTTAGCGTTATTCTTATATCTCAATTTATCGTTATCATCCCATTTGTCTTTCGGTTTTTCCATAGTAACTTCTCCAACAACAATCGTTGGTGGAGAGTAGCATTCTTCTACCATACTCCAAACATCATTATCTAAGGTAATTAAAAACAACGCATTCTAGTTTTCCAATAATTGTAATCGGTACTGGTAAATAGAGGTGGTCTACTAATCCCATGACCCTTATGAAAAGCATAATTATGGTGCGCCATTATTCCCGGTTGTGAAACCATTTTGGAATAACCTTACTCTGATACCAAGTGTTAGATCTTATGGTGCCCTTAGAGGGGGGTTAAATAAGGGGTTTACAAATTTTAAATAAAACTGAGTCATATTTGAGTTAATTGTAGAACAGGAAATTTTTTGGATCCTGTTGCAAACGAAGGCGTTAGTGTTAATGTGCGTTAACTCTCCAGAAAATAAAACTCTTCTAAAAAGATGCCTAAGTAATTTTTCTTAAAAATTCTTTAATGAAATAAAATCCCAGAATATAGACTGGATGAACACAATAATTATATTTCAAAAGATAATTACAAAGATAATACTTTCAATAACGCTTAAAATAAAGGCGACAAGGATAAAATCACTTTTTGTTTCTTCACCGGTCATTCTCCCAAGGACCGGTTGGTTGTACCCTATCTTACCCAAGATACGGCCTCTAGCCTCCCCCTAGTTCAACACCTAGACCTAGTCACCCCAAAACCTCACAAGGCCTAGTCGCCAACAATCACGACGAATTTACTATTATCACTAAAATAAAAAGGAAGAATACAATATAAAATCTGAAACGAAAACTCCCTATATTGAAGAGCTCTGAAGGAGATGATGAAGAAACGCCATGAACATTATCGGAGTTGATGTTTGCGTCCTCCTTGAAATTTGACTTTTGGAAATCTCCTTCTAACTCTTGATCTTCAAAAATGGACGTGCTCTAGAACTTATGAATGAAGGCTCTCACGAAAGATTGAAAATTTTCAGCATTAAGAATGGAATGAGAGGCTCTTTTCCTTTAAATAGACAACGGAAGCTAACGCCAGCGTTAAGCTTAACGCCGGCGTTATCAGGTCGTGTATGAACGTGGCTGAAACCACGCAACTGTCGAACTCGTGACAGAACGTGTAAGAACATGGCCTAATGCTTGCATTAGCTTCTAACGATCGTGTTAGCTCTTGGTATCATTCTCGACGATATCCCTTCTCAACGATATCCCTTCTCGGTGATATCCCTTCTCGACGATATCCCTTCTCGACGATAAGTTAGGACGGGACTTAACTCTAACGCCGGGTGTTAGCTCTCTTTCTAGAGGATAGTATCCATTCAATATTCTACTCATAAGGATATTGTACCTATAGTTCCTGCACACTATAAACATACGACAAGCAGGATCAAATACAATGTGGGATTTGTTATTCTCAAACAAAGAGATGCGGAACACATGCTCCAACAAACTTTGTACCAATAAGGAAAAATCAAATAGAATCATCACTTCATTATATGTCTATAAATTGAAATTCTATTTTTGAATACATACAACATCATTACTATTAATCTTATGACATAACATTGCATTCAAACTCATCATTCTAGCACCATCTCTTACTATAGGTAGAAATCAATTTCTATGCTAGTTATATCATGACATGTTGTGCTAAGGTAAAATTGAATAATGAAATTTGAAAATCGTGAAAATTATTTGGTTTTAAAATCATCTATCTTAATTACAATAATTATTCTAAAAATTCAAACAAACCCATCGTTTACGAATCGATCATTAGACTTAAGTGCTTAGGATGTCTGAGATCATTCACCCATGATTATATGTCTCACAATAGTGGGGGTGTAGGATTGTATGCATTAGAAGACCTAACCTCTATGTCATGTATTGTCCTTAACCGGGGAGGGTTCAAATGGGGCCTTGCGAGGCACTGGGGGGGAAAGAGTGCTAGGTTGAGAATTCTCTAGTGTGTACATATGAGATTAACACCCCAACCTATGGTATGTGTGCAGCTCCTAATGCCCATCTGTCACTTCGTACAAGGCTAGAGTGTATATATATAGTCATGATAGTTTTTCTTAGAACATACTTATATTACTCACTGAATGAATATTATTTCTTTTCATTGTGATCACTTAAATCATGCATATTTAATTTGTTCTAAGATTGCATCTTGTGTTTGCATATTTTATCATTTTGAGTTTAATGATCTTGTAAAACACAAGTATTTGAAAAACAAACAAAATATGCTTAAAGAGCCTTCTACTCATCTCTATAATGTATAAAATTTCTACACTGAGAAGACATATATATAATAACTCTAAATTAAAGAAATTTTTTCAAAAATACAAGAAATCATGTATAGGCTCGGCGTTTGGAGTCAACGCCTGACATTAGCCCTTTTGCTCCAACTTCCATTTTTTACTTTTGAAAAATCTCCGGTATTTTCTCATGCATATTTTCTATTTGTTTCTCTATTTTGAACGTTTTTATTTTTCTATTAATCTTATTTTCCTTTATTCACAAATCCACAAAAAATTCAAATAATCAAAAATTTTCAAAAATATGTTTTGTCATGTTTTTGTTTTACTACTTGACTATAGAATTTACATGAGCAAAAATCTTATTATTTTCTTCTCCTATGGTCAAAAGTGACTAAGCATACTCTTAAAGATTTTCTCCAATGTTTAATTATATTTTCAAGTTTCATAAACATTATTTTGGCTTTGTCATGCCTTTACCTAAATCTTGTTATGTGCAATAAAATAAACTATAGAAAATTGTGTAAGATTGCATAGCATGCCTCTATGTATGAGTAATGTTTTATGTTAAATAATGATTCATTCACTCACTCTTTTGGTAATCTACATGTGATCATAATCTTAGTCTTGCATGATTGTGTCGTGTAATAGTTCATCATGCTAAGTTGTGTGTCTAAATTACCTACACCTTTTCAAAAATAAATTTCTTGCACATATAGAAGTGTGATTTCAATTTTTTTGTTGTTTGGAAAAAATAAGTGAATTCGGAGACCTTTGTCCTAAATTAAAAATATGAATAAAATGACAAAGATAACTCCACCAAATAATACTCAGCCTCCTAATAAGTCTTAGTGAGTATTGTGAGGTTGAGCACCTTGGAAAGAATTGTACAATGTCTTGTGCAAATACATCTTTGTATCACTTCAATTTGTACAACGGATCACCCAAAATAAAAATAATATAAAAAATTTATGTGATCTTCCAAGCAATACGTCGCTCCCTGATAAGTCTTAATAAGCATTGTGTGGGCGAAGCACCTTGGTAGTTGTACTATTTTATGTGCTTTGAAATATAAATCTAGAATGGGTGTTTGGAAGTAATTCTAAGATTACACTCTTAATATTATTTTACTACTTCATTACATATGTCATGTGTTTTGATTATATCACGTGCATACTCTTATCAAAACACTATTTGCATAGATCATTATATTTCGTAAAGCTTCTACTCATGAGAATTGGATTCTAATGCATATCTACATAATTCTCTAAAAAGCTTAAGTAAAAGCACTAGATTGGAATGCATGATCTCTACAATATTTTCTTTACTTGAAATGCGAGTTACTTTCATTGTAGCTATTATCATTTTGAATATGACAAATCATGTTTGCCTTCAGTTGTTGAAAGAATTTCAAGATCATTGATACTTGTGAACATTCTTAACAATTATTTGCATTATTTTTCAAAGCCAAATCCAAAAACTAAAAAATTCTCTACATTAAAATGATTATCGTGGCTACATTGTTTTCTGCTCTATTGCCATGAATTTTCACCATGCTTTATCATGTCTATCTCAAGTATTATTTTGAAGTGTTTTCATCACTTGTGTTTCAAAATTCTTTTTCCTTTCCCTTTTCCAGCAAGTGGTTGACTTGCTTGGTAAAATACAATGCATTTTTTTCTTCTTACACGCTTATCATATTTTTTCCATTGCACTAATCTCTCTAAGCTCGATCATGACTTCCATTATTTACAACAAAACTATTAACCCTCTTTTAGTGGTCCCAATTTTCACCTCTTTACCTTATTCTAGCCTAGTTTTTTGTTTCACTCCACCCACTTTTGCTAATAATAAAAAGGGGAGAATAAAATGATAAATCTTAATGATTAAGGAGTAGGATTCACTAGCTTAAGAGGTAGCATAAATCTATTTTATGGGAGCATACACTAAGGGGGAGCACTTAAATAGAGGGAGCACATATCTCTAAATATATTTCTCGAAGAAATCTCTAAGTAGCATAGTGTCATATCTCTTTATAAAAACACATCTTTTACCTTTGTAATCTGATTTATCTTAATTGGATTTGTCATTATCAAAAGGGGGAGATTGTTGGAACATGGTTTTACGCATCCCTTTGGTTTGAGAATTACAAATCCTACTTGCATTTGATCAAGTTTGTCATTATGTTTTTAGTATGCAGGATTGAACAAGGATGAGACTAGGATGATATATTTTGTTCTGGACTAGCACAATATGCTACAAAAAAGAAAGTGGTCTAATGCCAGGCGTTAGATCCAACGTCGGTGTTGACCCTCAATCCTGTCACTGTGAAAATGCTATGGAGTGAAGCTGTCGTGATTGTGGGAGCAGTCTTGGAATGACCAGGTCTAACGCCAGTGTTAGCCTTACCGTCAGCGTTAAGGTTGCCTAAATAAGAGCCTTCCAATCATGTAATATCTCCTTCCTGGAATGAGGATATGTGTCATCAATCATTACTAAACTGAGTCAATGCATGGCATTAGGTCTAACGCCAGCGTTAGCTTCCTCTTCTATAAAGTGTGACTTTCATTCTCAGAAGTGACATAACTCAAGGAGCCTTAATCCACCTCTCTGAAATCTCTGTGAGGGCCAAATTTCTAGACCACTAAAGTTCTCCCATTCAAATTCAAGAGAAGGAATCCAAGGAGGATCGAATCAACACAAACTCAACGCAAAGAACGCATGCTACGATTTCGATTATCTTCAGCAGTTCTTTGTCGTCTCCTTCAGATTTCTTCGTAGGGAGTTTTCAATTTGAATTTCATATTTTGTAATACCTTTTAAGCTTTGTGATCATCTAGTGAAGAATTCGTCACGGTTGTTGGCGACTAGGTCCGTGTGTGACTTAGGGGGAATTCGTCGCGTGTGTTGGCGACTAGGTCTAGGGCTTAGATCTAGGGGTGTTCGAGGCATTTCTGGGGATAGAGAGGCTAGAGCGGCTTGAGGCCATATCTGACGATAGATCGGCTAAAGCCAACCGGTTCTTAGGGAGAAGAATCGGTATAAAAAACAAAAGGAGATTTTCATATTCATGCCTCGATTTCTAGCGTTATAGAAATCCTCTTTTGTAATCAATTTTATCAATAATAATCATGTCTCTATTTGTTCAATAAAATTGATTTGATTTTCAATTCTAGTAATTTACTTTTGTTCTAATCTTTTTTTTATAAAATATCAAAAGATTTCTTTTGAAATATAAAGATTTCTAAAACTCTTATTCACGCCCCCCCCCCCCCCCCCCCCCCTCTAAGGGCGCCTTAAGATCCAATAGAGCATACATGTTTATCTTCACAACTGAAGCATGTTGTTTCATTTCACATATACTTTGCACAGTCTTGCATCATTATTATTTGATTATATTTTATATGATTGTTCATACATTACCACGCATATCATGATGGTTATCGATCACATGGTATGAATGCTTGTCTTTTCTTTGCATATTTTTCATAATGATTCATGCTTCTAGGATTATTGTGTTTTATCTTAATAAACTAAAAGATTAATTATTTCTATCAATCGTAGTTTCATGAAATCCATATTGAAACTCTAACTTCAATACATGTATTATAAACTCTATTTAATATCTTGTATTGAAACTCATTTTGATCATAAATGTCATGGCATCGCATGTTGTCATCTTGACTCATTGCTCTAGCACTATCATTTATTATATATGCATTTCATTTCTTATGCTAGCCTTTACTCATGATGTCACGTTATGATATATCGTTATATGAGTATTATCATGTTTTAAAATAACTATATCTATAATTTCAAATTTTGTATTAATAATCTTTCTACTGGCTTTAAAATTGACTATCATGACACTAATTTTAAATCCATCATGCATCATATCATAGTGTCAGTGTCTTTATTAATGATTAATATATTTGTAATCATTTTCATGTGCTATGTGTGTCACAATAGCGGTGGAGTAGTGTCATTTGATTTGTTCACCTATAAGCCATGTCTTATCCTTAACTGGGAAGGGTTTAGTGAGGCCTTGTGAGGCACTAAGGGGAGAGACTGTTAGGGTGAGTGATCCCTTATGTATGCATATATGACTTACATCCCAACCTATGTCATATGTGCAACACCTCATATCCATCCATCGTTTATTATGTAGTTATTGTGATTTCTTAGTCTTGATCATACTTATTTCATATTTGTTGCTTGTATGACTTCTTGTTTTTACGTTTAATGACTAAAAATATTTAATCTGTATTTTTTTGCTCTTTTCCTATTTTATTGCTTGAATTAGTTGCTCCTTATTGCATATATAGAAAATCCATAAAATTGAGAACAAAACATTTCTAAAAACATGTTTTTCAGCATTTTTATGAATCTCTCTTTGATACTACCGCGCAATATTACTATCGTTGGCGGTAGCTACTAATTATGTTTTCTCTTGCTTTTTCTCTAAATTTATGTTGTCATGATATATATATATATATTTGTATTTAAACGACAATGCTCTCTGATTACAGCACAAACATTTTATTTTCATCTTTATTCCTTTCTTTATAAAATTTCAAAACATAATAGAAAAATACAAATAATTCAAAATTACAAAAATATGTTCAATTTGTTGCTTTGTTGTTTGTTTATATCTTTACTTCTTAATTTTAAAAAGTATACATGTAACAATTGTTTTAAAGCTACATTGATAATCTCTAGCATATTTTCATATAACATTTTAGGATTGAATATACAATGTATAATTTCTTCTAATTCAATCTTCAATGAACTGTGTATTGGTTAATCATGGTAAGCTAACTACTGTAAATGTACATTGAAAACATATGTGTGAAATATGAACCAAAATGCTTATGTATGCCTCTAAGTATGAGTATTATTTTATTAATAATAATGATACATATGATCACTCATTTTGATTTTTACAATTGTTTATAATCTTGTTTATGCATGCATATGTAGTGTAATGTTACATCTAGTTGATATGCACAGGTAAATTACCTACACTGGTTTATTATATGTGTGTTTGTCGTCAAGTAAATTCAGGGACCTTGCTCATCAAAAATAAAAACAATATAAATGAATAAATGACAAGAACCCCCCTCCCCCCCCCCCCCCCCCCCCCCAAAGCAATACTTCGTACCCCTAATGAGTCTTAGGCTTCATTTGGTATAACGTTTGGAGCATTGCGTTTTATCAAAACGCAACCTGAAGCCTAATTTCTCATTTGTTTTTCCGCTCTCTTCTCGAGCCGCCAGCAAAAGCCGCGAGGGCAAAAATCGCGCGTCCCCGCCCGGAGACTAGAGGCTCCAGTCGATCGCGTTTCATTCGTCGATCGCGCCTACCAGCACTCCGGCGTCATCTTCCCAAGCAGATCTCTACTCCGGCGTCATCTTCTCTGACGGCATGTTCTCCGGCGGCATCTTCTTCGGCGGCTGATCCTCTCATCTCCCGAGCTCGGCTTCCATCATCTTCCGAGGTCCTGGACAATCGTTGAATCATCTTCTTCCCTAGCAGGTCCGGCGGCTGAATCTCATGTTTGTTGGAGAAATATTGGAAGTGGAATTGCTGGATACAGGAATCATAGAGTTGGCTGTTCTTTCAACAGAAGAACTTCGAGCTGTTGAGGCTAGCAGTCAACCTATTGACTTGGTAGATGAATCTGTGGATGATCAAGATCGAGGTACTGCTGTAAATACAGAGGGAGTGGCCCTGCCGGAGCCCAGCCGGACTACACCCGGCGGGTTCGCCGGAGTCCGGCGACCCCGCCGGTGGGCTCCGGTCAGGCCGGCGGCGGCACCTCTACCAATATCGAGCCCGGGCAGGCGGAGGGAGGCGGAGCGAGGCGGAGACACCAAGTAATTGCCAAAAAAAATAAAAATTACAATTCTATCCTAACCTATAGTTTGAATAGTAAATAAAATTACAAAAAAAATTTGTTTTATATTATAATATATAAATTAGAATAATATATATATATAACAAATTTTATAAATTTATATAAATCAGAATTTTTATATTTTTATATAAAACAAAATTTATATATTTTTTATATAATTTTTTTTTTAAAAATTATAATAAAAAAAATTTATAAAACGCCACCGCTGTTTTGCCAAATGGTTCTCTGTTCTGAACAGCCTTGCAAACACAGACTACCCAAACAGATTTCCGTTTCCAGCATCCAGTTTCCACCAGCTCCATTTACAAACCTCCCATTACAACAGCTCCCTTTACAACCGCAACCGCTAAACCAAATGAAGCATCAATGAGCATTGTGTGGGCAAAGTAACTTTGGTTTAATTATAAATCATCTTGAGCAAACAAATTTAAGAAAAAACACATTTATACTTTTCTTTGGTACACTAGATCGCCTAAAATAAAATAAAATTAGTATTATATGATTCGTCATGCACTACTTCAGATCTCTAATAAGTCTTAGTGAGCATTGTGTGAATGAAGTACCTTAGTAGTTGTGCTTTATTGTGCTTCAAAATTATGGAAGTAATTTTACTTTGCAAATCAATGATGATTGTGTACATGCATTACATTTATTTGTCTTGATTATTACTCTTGTATACTCTATCAATTTCATAAATTGTAGACGTCATTGTTTCATATAAAATGTCCACTCATGAAAATTAGACTATAAGCTCAAAAGTACATCTTACATAAAGAATGCGAGTAACGATACTAGATGGCTTAACATGAACTTTACAATGCATTGAATGCTTGAAAAATAAATCCAATAACATTATACTTTTGAATATTTTGAGTTTATACATTACATTAGGGATGCAAATTTGGCCCGGGCCCGGGTCTGCCCGGGCCCGAGCCCGATTAGGCTTGGGTCTGGATAGGCCTGGGCCAGGCCTAAGTGGGCACACAAGACCCTTTTATTTAGCCAGAGCCCGCCTGGTGCCTGGCCCAGGTCGGGCCCAAGCCCAGGCCCACCTGGAAGCCCACTTAAATGTTGGGTTGTCCTCCCAACACTTAAAAACATGTTTTTAAGTGTGGTTTAGGTCTAGGGGCTTGTGTGGCGATTAAGTTTGAGTAAGAATCATCACCTTGATTTTCAGCATCATGAAAATCAGGTTATATAATCTTCATTAAATATAATTTGAACTTGTTTTTCAATTGATCTTCAAAATTATTTTTCACTGAAATTAAAATAATATTAAACTGTTTTATTATTGATTTTTTTTTATTAAAATTAACAATTCCCTATCCCCACTATAGTGGGATAAAGGCTTGAGTGTTGTTGTTGTAAAGTTAACAATTTTTTACTTGTCCAAGCATGGACCATAAGTTAAATAAATATTTTATTAAGCAATAACTGTTGTTTGAAGTCAAGGAAGCACCTTTGAAGTAAGATATGAAAATAAAACATTGTTTTTAAATAGAGCTCCCTCCCTGCAGTTGGAATAAAAGACAAAACAGTCTTTCGAGGCATGAGTTGTTCCAAATAGAGGTTATTCAAATGAGCAAAAAATAATATTAGTTATTTGCATTAGACCCATCAACAACACATCCAGCTATATTCTATCGTATATAATGAAATTTAAAAAAATATAGTTCATTGTACAAGAAATTTTACTAGATATAAACTTACACTGAAACACAATTGTCGCCTTATTTAGGCTCTGTTTGGTGGGACTTATTTTCACCGGTCAAGCGGTTACGACCGCATGAATCGGAACTTAGTTAGGGTCCAGTTCATGCGGACGTAACCGCTTGACCGGTGAAAATAAGTCCCACCAAACGAACTAAGGTCCGATTCATGTGAAAATAAGTCCCACCAAACGGTTACTGAACTCACTTATTTATGATTTCAAAATAAGTCCCCCCAAACAGTCAAGCGGTTACTGAACGCACATTTTGTCACAAATTCTCCGCAAATTCTAGAAGGTTACATTTCATTTTATTTCATTTCATGTATGGGAGCCCAGCGGAACCCACTTATTTATGATTTTAAATTCTAGAATAGAGAGGAAGAAAAAGAAAGAGTAGCTTTTCACGATACTACTTAGTATAACAAGTCAGGACTAACAGGTACCTGAAACAAACGCATCATTTACAGTCTTTCACCAATTTTCATGAAAATCCAACCATGAGAGGACTCAATCTGTACCAAGCTGGACAACTCTCTGCGAGTTATAGTATTAAGCCTTGCGCGGGGCGCCGGCTTTTTCGAGGATTGCTGGCCAGCAGCTGCTTTGGCGTCTTCCGAGATCCGAATATCAGAAAATTCGCCCTCCAAATTTCGAGTCTTCTGCTCTTCCTCAGCCGCAACTTTCTCCTTCGTCTTCGACCCGACATCAGTAGCAGCTTTGGCGACCTTGTTGAAGAGTCCGGTCGCCCACGATGCTCCGGTGAGCACATACCTATTCTTCATGATGGTCGAGCCCGCGGTGCTCACCTTCTGCTCGGCGGCGGAAAATGCAGACCTCGTTTTCTCGGAGACTTGAAACTTCTGGTCCATCTCCTTCACCTTCTCGTTGACAGCCGAAGTGCCGATGCTAATCTTCTCGGTCAGTCCTATCCTCTTGTCGAAAGAAGCAACCTTGGCGGTGGCGGTCGATGTGAACTGGTGCTTCTCGTCCAAAGATTTGGCCTTGTTCAGCGCGTCTTTGCCGAGGATGAAACCCTTTGCCAGCATGGTGCTGACGACATCTTCGGCCTTTTGGACGGCAGCTCCGGTGCCGGAGGCAGGTGGGGAATCAGACGGCTAGATTTACACGTAATTTCAGGCTTATAGATTTCATGATAGCTGAAGCACCAAAGCATTTGAGTATAATTTACCAGAGAAAAAGATGGAGGTAGCTCGTAATCTGGGTCTAGGGTGATGATGACCGACAGATCAACTATGGTGGCACCCTGTAAAATCACAATAAGGACTTCCAAGATTAAGGGCTTATTTCATTAATAACAGACCGAATGAAGGAAACTTAATTGAATAATAGAATTAGTGAATTAAGTTACAATAAGAATCATATATAAACAATAAAGGAAAATATTGAGAGCATAAAGGAATCAACACTAAAATGACTATACCTTAATAATATCATCAAAGTCAAACTTGCTCTTGAATGTATGAATTTGTAGTGGTGATAAAGCTTTAGTAAAAACATTAATTTGTTGATTTAAGGACCGGACACATGAGAAAGTAACAACTTTTTCCACATTCATTCCTAGCAATCAATTCAAGATTTTATGTAATACAAATAGCAATTTGATTTCGCATAACAGAGGAACAGCAGAAGATAAACGAAAACCCATGTCCATAAGAGATGATAGAATCTATAAAATGTGGATATTTTGTCATCGAGAGATCCAACTAGTCATCATCAAAAAAATTCCACATAATAAATGAAAAGGTCAACATAGATGGTCATGTCCTAAACATTTCTTTAAATATTTAAGAATATGGAGAACAGAGCCAAATGAACAGTAAGAGTTCCCGCCCATCTTTATTAATAGTAAGGGTACCTTGTGCTTTAACAATCCCCCTCAAGGGGAGAAAGCAGCGGTCGCTGGCTGCAGGGACGGAACCCTTAGATCGTTGGAACGAATGCTTCGGGTGACGAAAACCACGGCGGGAAGCGAGGCAGGTCGTACCAAATTGTTACCACAAGGAATGGAGATCGGCAGCAACCCTAAAACTGAAAGAGGTGGAAAAGAGAGGAAGGGGGGAAGAAAATAACACCTAAGATTCCCACGATTTCATAATATTATTCAAGATAACAATTACATTGCCCCCTGTAGGTTTATACCCCCCCCCCCCCCCCCCCCCCCCACACACACACACACCCCACCACCACCACCCCGGTCCAAATACGAAAAGGGACAGATACACGCATCTTAATTATTTTCCGCTGACGTGTTGCTAGCGGACCTTTTGCAGAGCTTGTTTATCCGTCACACTGGAAATCATCCTTCTCCTTCCTCCGCGCACGTAACAGTGGGAGACTAACGTTTAGATTCTATTCTATTGAAGCATGGGTGCCAGTTTAGCAATGGAAACGGAACAAGCAATAGGCTATAAGGTGCATGTAGGAATCGTTGGTATTACGAATATTACCTCGAATTGAATGTGGATCAGGGGCAAGATCAGTGATTGATACTCTTGAAGTAGATGAGTGTAGGGTTTAGTGTCCCCTGGTACAATACAGAATATGATATTGCCGTTGTGACATCGGCAGTTAAAAATTCAAACTATCTCCCAAAAGTATCATGTTTAAAAATGGTTCTTAAAGTTGAAAGTGTAAAAAAATGGATACGAAAAGGAAAGAATAACAGAAGTAAACATGCATTATTTTCTTTGGGAGGAGCAAAAATAAAAAGTCTACAATATCCCCAAAACATGTCTAATAGCTCTAAGATCCATTTTGTCATTGCCATGTGCACATACATGCATGTAAAGGAAAGGGGCCTTGATCAGAAAAAGGCTGATTAAAAAAAGAAGCATGTCAAGAACCTGACTAGGCATTCCATGATTAAAAAAAATAGGCGGCAAGGACTGCTTTCAGCAGTAAAATTTTGAAATAGTCATAAAAACAAGAGATCGGGAAACACCAAGCAAATTAAAAACACAATATTTTGTTATGTGTGTAGACGCAATAAGTCTAATGTAAACTGCCGTGAAAATGAAAGAATTGTTGGAAATAATTACTGATGTATTCTTTCACATTATCAGACTAAAAAAATTATTTCATTTTAAATTTTCAGAAAAATAGTAAATACTTAGAACTTATGCATTAATAAAATAATTAACAAATACAATAGTCTTCCATAAAGGTAATCAAATAGATATAATAATTATAAAATAAAAAATATCATTGAACCTCGAACATACCAATTAACTAAATCAAAATGACGAAGATTGTTTATTGGTGCACCATGAGTAGGAAGATTGATGATGAATTCCTAACTCACAAGATTCATTTAAAATTACAAACACAAACTCACAGTTAGGTACCAATTTCTGAATAATGGATAAAGGTGGATATTTTCATATGTGTTGCCTAAGTACAAAAGTTTTAGAAACAAAGACAAAAGAGAATTTTGTTTGCTCGAATATGTAGAGACCATATTTGTATTAATATCTTGAGGATACACAATAAGAAGAAAAGAATGTGACAAAACAGTTCCTTTCAGCAAACAATGTTCGAACAGACGGAAGATTAAACAAGAAATAAGAGATGTGAACTAAAGATTTTCAATGCCCATAATAGGGACAGAGGAAACATCATTAATACACACTAAAATCCATAAGAGGAAAACAGCACATGTTCAAAAGCCCTGGAGTTTATGACTTATGAGAGAAAACAAGACAAACAACACATGTTTGTGCAGAAATATCATAAGCCAATGATAACATATTTTTGAATGCCATGCACTCGAAAGTAGATAAAGTCACTGAAGAAGAGCTAGTAACACATGATGCTGCAAATGCAGAATCAAAAGAAAGTAAACAGAAGCAGCATAATAATAGTAGGACGGTCAAGAAGAGTCCAGCAAGTCTCAAAGACATGATTAGTACCTTAACAGAAGGTATAAAACCTGGAGATGCCACAATACCCACCGGTAATCAAAGGAGATGATGCACTACAACAATGGCTATGATAGGTCATCCCACGATCACAATGATAATGGGATGATAATGAGCAAATTGAGTTCATCTTCAAAGGAAGAGGTGAAGTTGGAAATGATTGGGTTGAAAGCAGGAGAGATTTTGGATCTTCAGAGAGGAAGAGACATCTTCACGAAGTATATCACGTAGCTTCACATAGAAAATAGAGAAGGCTAATAATATGAGAGTGTCCTGCGATGAACTTCCGAATGCAAAGGAATCATTGACAACTCTACGATATTAGTCAACGTGCTCAATTCAGTGACTAACACGATATTAGTCAACGACGTCAACATGAGAAGAAACTCGCAATGATACAAGAGAAACGAGACACACGGCATGAAGATGATGTAGACTAAAATTAGGGTTTTGAGATAAAATAAATTTTTAAGCAAAATATGTTATTTGTTGTAAAATAAAAATAGGATTTTGAAAATAAGAGTTTTATTATTATTATTTTTGAAAATGAGTCGAGCGGTCGAATCGAGTTTTGAGCGCAAATTCACTTTCCAACATTTGAAGTTCGCAAATCCGTTAATCGTTGTTTGAGAGAAACTTCCTCGAGCGTCTACCGCGTTGAACCGTTGCGAAATTTATACGATCACAAGCATGAATCACAAGCAACAATTTATAGAATAACGGTAATTAAAGTGTTTGAACGTTCGGGGCAAGCTCTTAATTATTTTAAGTAGGTGCATAAAATTAACACTAATAATGAGCAAGGAAGGGCGATGATACCACAAGAGGAGCAGTCGATCCAAATTCCCAGGAAGGGCCGAATCAACTTCTGCTGGTCTTTTGCTGGAAAATATTTGACGGAGTCGACAGCAATTGTCCACGGTGAGGATGCGGGGTGGTCGACGGGGGAAGGAGCCGAGGCTTCAACTGGCGCTGACGGAAGGAGGCCGACGTTTTCGTCTGGTATGGCGAAGACCCGCTGGAGTGTCGGGATCTCTGGCGTCTGAGGCCGGAAATAGGGGCGGCGAGAACCGCAAGGTCGTCGTGTTGGATCTTGCGGCGCCCTTAGAGGGGGTGAATAAGGGCTAAAATTTACTTTGAAAATTTTCTAATATATTATGATAATTTTAACGGATAAACAAGTAGATTTTTACACAACTTAAATAAGCACTTAGAAGATCATGAGAAATTGGAAATCAAATTTTACTATCACAAGTGATGAATACAAAGGATTGTCGATCTCAATAAAGCTTAAAATCAAGGCTATGATAAAAATAAAATTCTTTTCAATTTACCGGTCCTTCAACCAAGGACCGACCGGCTATTAGCGAATCTCTTCCTAGATCTTGCTACTAGCCTCCCCCTAGATTTCTCCACGATCTAGACGCTGCACACAAGGCGGCGATTTTCTCCTAAGCCTCACAAGGACCTAGACGCCACGCGCAAGGCGGCGATTTCCTCCTAAGCCACACACGGACTTAGACGCCACGCACAAGGCGGCGATTTCCTCTACGGATTACAAGATGAATAAATGAAATACAAAATAGAGATTAAGATATGAGAACTCCCTAAATCCACGGCTCTGAAAAACGACGTTGAATGCTTGCAAAGGTTGCCTGAGATTCCGCGCATGAACCGTCTCTCCTTCGATCTTGAACGATCTTGTCGAAATGGAAGTTCTCGAATTTCTGGAGCTCTCTGATGAAAAGCACTCGGGAATTGGTACTCCAGAATAGTGTGTAACTTCTCCTCCACGAAAAATGAGTCAATATATAAATTCTTGATATCGTCGACTACATCTAGTTGTCGTCCGCCGACGTTATCTCCTCCAGCTGACACGTGTCCCATGCGAACGAAGAGTGCGCGCGACGTGACGGTTTCCGCTGAAACGTGGGCTGTCGGATTCCGATATCACTGTCGGAATTTCGACAGTGGATGGAACTTGCAGAACGTGTGGAAACCGATGAGACGTGGGATGTCGGATTCTGATATCTAGCTGTAGCAGACGACTGATTTTTCTGGAAACCGCTGAGACGTGGGATGTCGGATTCCGATATTTAGCTGTCGCAGACGACAGTGATTTTTCTGGACTATTCATTCTGAGCTCCAAACAATAATTAGCATAGTTGCATACCTATTATACCTGCACACCATAGAGAAAATAGGATCAAACACACCCGGGATTTGTTATTAGCAAACCAAAGAGTTCGGAAAATATATTCCAACAATCTCCCCCTTTTGATAATAACAAAACCACTTTGAAAGAAATCAGAGTGTCCTATTAAGTGATATAAGATAAGCAAGACTAAATAATTGGTTGTGCGATGACGTTATTCGGATGAAGTTCCCATATAAGTATTCTCCCCCTAAGTGTGTATTCCCCCTACATAGGATAAGAAATTAATGTGTTTAGGATGTTCAACTCCTTATATATAATCTCCCCGTAAGTATGTACTCCCCCTAAATTAATGTGTTTAGGAATGATTTCTTTATTTCTTACAAGAATAATTCTCGCCCTTTTGGTATTATTAAAAGAAATTAAGGTTAGGGAAATAATGATGCAATATTTAGGAGTGAGGAACCATGATTGACCTTTTGTAATAAGGTAATGTTTAAGAGTTTAAACATAGTAGTGTAGAGATTTCACAAGAAATAAATACGAGATTTAGGTTAGCGAAAGATTATCAGAAACATTGGATTGTAAGTATGAAAATCATAAGTATAAATATGAGTTTGAGTTCAAATTGTAAAGATGTTGTAACCTTTGTCAAATCTCATAAGTGTTCATAAATTTATGAAGCATGATATGAATATATCAGAAAGAGAATATACTACAATGCTATCGAATTTGAAGTGTAAGAGATTCCAAAAACATTGTAGAGATCATGTTAGGTTATCTAGTGCATATCTTATATAAAGAGTAGTATAGAGATAGCATTAGAATCCAATACTCATGAGAAGAAGTGTTATGAAAGATAATGATGTGCACATAAGTGTATTTTGAGCAATGTTAACAATGGATTTAAATCACAAAATACAAGACATATGTAGAGTAAAGTGCACAATAAAACACAAGTATATTTTCGTTCACACACTTTAATGCACATATAGTTAGAGAAAAATGGTGTAAAAACCAAGGTTTGCACAAGACACTTTACTATTCTTTCCAAGGTACTCAACCTCACAATGCTTATGAAGACTTATCAGGAGGTTCAAGTAGTGCTTGGTGGAGTTATAGTTGTCTACATATATAATTTTTTTGTCCATATTTGTGCGACAACATTCTCCGAATACACTTGTTTGCAAACCCACAATTTTTGAAACTTAACCACTTTTCAAAATATCATAAGTGCAATTCAAATGTAGTGTAGGTAATAAACTTATGCAAATTTTAATTTATTGTACAAATACAAAATACAAACAAGCATTTTTAAATTTAAACACACATGTTGATTACCAAAATAAGTGAGTGAAAGGTATCATTATCAAGCATAATACAATTACTCATACTTAGAGGCATGCTAAGCTTGGTTCTACAAATATTTGTCAATACAATTGATGCACTTTAAATAGATATATCAAAGCATGATAAACAAAACAATGTTCATAGTAATTTGAAGAAATAAATTGTAACATTGTAAATAATTCTAAATAATAGAATTCATTCATGCTTGATATTAGCAATAAAGATCATAATTTTTTTAATTTTTTTAATAGAAAAAGAGAAAAAATTGGATGTGCGAACTTTTAAATTGATGTTTCAAAATAAAATAGTGCATATAAAAAGAAATATTTTTGAGTAATTTTTGAAAACTAAAAAAATTGTCAAAAGAAATTTGACTCTTTTTTTGGATGTCGGAAAACGACATCAAGGTGTCGTCGACGACATCAAAAAAAACTATAAAAGATCGCGAATCCGAGAAAAGCAGATCTGGGAGGCATTTCATGTAGGGTTTGCGCGAGAGCTACTGTCGGAAGTCGCCGGAAATCCAAGGATTGAGGTAAGTTTATGGTTTTTTGTTAATTTTTGTTGAGATTTTTGAAATTGAAATTTGATTTGAGGATTCCTTTTCGTTTTTGTGAAGTTTTAGAAAGGAAATCCTAGATCTAAGAGAATGTATGGGTTTGTGATAAATTTTGGTAATAATTTTTGAATAAAAACTTGTTTTAAGTAGGTCATTTTGTGTTTGTGAAGTTTTGAGAAGAGATCTGAGAGGTATGTGTAGATCTAAGAAAATACTAGATTTCATGATACAAAGTATAGTTAGAAAATTCTAGGTTTCATCTGTTTGAAGTTTTGATGATGTCGTTAAACGACATCTAGCTGTCGTCAACGACAGCGAAAAGAATAGAAAAAAAAATTTTGTAGGTTTAAAAATTTTTGATGTGAAGGTTGGTCGAGTAAAGAGATGACATCAAGTTCTAGAGCACGGAGAAGTACTTCTGGTGACTCCCATTCGTCATACCAAAATTATCCGGGCATTGAAAAGTCACTTATTGGAGTAGCTAAGGTGGTGGAGTTTGACCTTCCATGACACGAACACATATATGATCCACTCGCCGTGGCAGTTATAATTCCAGACATGTTCTCATCAGTGTTAATTCGAGAGTTTTACAATCACTTGGAAGATCCAAATTATATGGATTTGAATGGTGGTGTAAGATCAAAAATCTAAGGACAATATGTGGAAATTACCCACATAGATTTGAGAAATGAATTTGGACTGATTGAGAGTGAGCACGTGATTGACATAGTAGAAATTATAGAAAAGAACGAGATTGGACGCTCCTCAATATGGTATTGCATGGAAATTCTATAAAGAATTTAATCACAACTGCGACGACGCTCACACCTGATGCACAGGTTGTGCAAGAAATTCTAAGGAACACGGTCATGTACAAAGCCGGTGACTCGAGGAGTATTACGGCACAACTTAGCTTTGTGACGTATTTAATATTAGAAAGAGAGTCATTTGATGTTGCAGATCTACTGTTATCCATTATGTGTTATACATTTAGATTGAAGAGTCCGACTTTGAAGAAGGTCCATAGCTTGTCGATGGGAGCAATCATCCAACGCATATTATATAAGAAATATTCTTGGATAGACCAAGAGTTTTATTTGAGTGATTGTATTCCCGGTATTTTCACTACGGATACTATGTGACCTAGTCGATCTCAGCGTGAGCCATCGGTAGAGATGAGAAATCCACGAATCTCACGTGGAGGATCTGTACGCGAAGCTGTGGATGAGTTACGTGACTCACTTGAGGAGCATAGGAGGTCGTTTGAGGAGCACAAGAAGGATGTGAAGAAGAAGATGGGCAAGATGCAGAAATTCATGAAATTTCTGGTGAAAGGGTTAAAGCTGAAGCCTACACCTGCTGAGGCCGCTGAATGGGAAGATTCGGAACCAGAGCCGCCGCGGCAGTCGATGAGACGAACGCGACATGGAAGAGATGCTGGTCAGAGCTCCAGAGGGGATCAGGAAGAGAGTAGTGGTGCTGAGAGCAGAGATTTTTGAGTGTTTTTCTGCAGATATTGATGTTCTGGTAGATGTCGTCGGCGACAGCTAGATGTCGTGGACGACCGTGAAGTTGTAATTTTCTTTCAGTTTTCTGTGTTGTAACTTATATGGAGAAGTTATATTCAGTTAGTTTTTGTATGAGACTTTCAGGTAGTGTGAATTTGATAAATTTTAATGATGTTTTAATCACATGGTGTGGAGTTAGCATTTTTGAAATAAATGTTTTTTTTTGTTTTTTTTATTAACATTTAATTTGGATATTTAATTTGATTTGTCTAGGATTCTCAATTCTAGTCTTAGCATTGAAAAGCGGGAATCAGGAAGTAGTTTTGTGAATATATCGGCAAGTTGTGAATCGGTGCCTATAAATAAAATTTTAATGTGATTTTGTTTGATGTGATCTCATATAAAATGATGGCGAACATCAATGTGTTTAGACCTAGAATGATGTACTGGGTTGTTTGTTAAGTCAATAGCACTTTTGTTGTCACACCATAATTCTATTGTTTGATGATTAATGGTATAGTCTTCTAAAGTTTGTTTCATCCAAAGAGCTTGTGCACAACAGCTACCAAGTGCAATATACTCGGCCTCGGTGGTGGAGAGGGCAACAGAATTCTGTTTCCTACTCGACCAAGAAATGAGTGAAGGGCCTAAAAAGTGACAAGTGTCATTAGTGCTTTTGCGATCTAATGAACACCCAGCATAATCAGAATCAGAATAGCCATGCAAAATAAAGTTCACTATGTGGATACCATAAACCTAGTTTAGATGTACCAATTAGATAACGAAAAATACGTTTAACCGCTTTTAAATGTGATTCTTTTGGATTAGCCTGAAAACTAGCACATAAACATACAGCAAACATAATGTCAGGTCTTGAAGCGGTTAAATATAATAATGATCCAATCATCTCTCTATATAAAGTTTGATCTATAGAAATTTCACTTTCATCATTTCCCAATTTTAATGAAACACTCATAGGAGTATTAGCTTGTTTAAGATTGTCAAAACCAAATCTCTTTAACATATCATGAATGTATTTAGATTGATTAATAAAAATGTCATCATGTTTTTGTGTAATTTGAAAACCGAGAAAATAAGTAAGTTCTCCTACCATGCTCATTTCAAATTCATGTTTCATCACTTTAACAACATCATTACATAACTTTTCATTAGTTGATCCAAAGATAATGTCATCAACATAAATTTGCAAAACAATTATATCATCATTTACATACTTAATGAAGAGTGTACAATCAGCACTACCCATTTTAAAATCATTCTTTAATAAATAGAGCATCAATCTTTCATACCATGCTCGGGGTGCTTGTTTCAAACCATAAAGAGCTTTATATAACTTATAAACATGATTAGGATATTTATCATTAATAAAGCGAGGTAGTTGTTCGACATAAACCTCTTCCTTAATGTACCCGTTTAAAAATGCAGTTTTAACATCCATTTGTAATAATTTAAATCGTTTATAACTAGCAAATGCAATGAAAATCCTAACTACTTCAAGACGTGCTACAGGTGCAAAGGTTTCATCAAAATTTATTCATTCATTTTGAGCATAACCTTTTGCTACAAGCCTAGCTTTATTTCTAGTAATCCGAGATTCACTATCTAATTTATTTTTGAAAATCCATTTTACTCCTACAACAGGATGATCACTAGGTCTTTCTACAAGCTTCCAAACCTTATTTCTCTCAAATTGATTAAGTTCTTCTGTCATAGCTAAAAACAAAGATTCATCATTTAAAGCGGTTGAAACATCTTTTGGTTCTATGTTGAAAATAAAACAAAGGTTTGAAAATAAATCATGTAGAGAAGCACGTGTACTTACCCCTCTTGTAGGTTCTCCAATGACCAAGTCTTGAGGATGATCAGTAGTGAATCTAAGTTCGCTTGGTGGCACAAATTCTTTAACTTCTTCTTGTACTTCTTCCTCTTTTTCTTCTTTTTCATTTTCAAGTATGTCTTCTTCATCATCATTTCTTTTCAACGGAAGTTCTTCACCATCGCCTGCAGATTTATTCTCCACTACACATGGAACAAGTTCATTAAATTTAACATGAATTGTTTCTTCAACTACTTTAGTCCGTTTATTATAAACTCTATAAGTCTTACTAGTTGAAGAATAACCAATGAAAATACCTTCGTCACATTTTTCATCAAATTTATCTAAAGTATCTTTTGTATTTAAAATAAAACATTTACACCCAAATACTTTGAAATAAGATACATTAGGTTTCTTTTGAAAATATAATTCAAATGGAGTAAGTTTCAACATAGGATGTAGCATGACACGATTTATAACATAACATGCAGTACTAACAGCTTCGGCCCAAAAATATTTTGGTAGTTTAAATTCAGATAACATAGTGCATGCTAGTTCTTGAAGTGTTCTATTTTTCCTTTCCACTACACCATTTTGCTGTGGTGTACGAGGAGCGGAAAATTCATGCTTTATCCCAAATTCAGTACAATATGAAATAAATTTTTCATTATCAAATTCACCACCATGATCTGATCGTATACATTTAATTTGTAAATCTAATTCATTTTGAATGCGAGTGCATAGCTTAGTGAATTTAATATACGCATCAAATTTGGATACTAGAAAAATAGTCCAACAAAAACGAGAATAGTCATCAATTAAGACAAGTTATTTTCTACCTCCTAGACTTTGAGTTGAAATTGGACCAAACAAATCCATGTGAATTTGCAAAGGCCTAGAAGTAGACATAATATTTTTGCTTTTAAAAGATGATTTTGTAAATTTTCCTTTTTGACATGGCGAGCACAATGAAGAAAGCTTTCCATCTAATAGGGGTAAACCCTTAATCAATTTGTTTTTAGAAAGTTTCACTACAAGTTTAGTACTAGAATGTCCTAGTCGCCTATGCCACAATTCTAACTCATCATTCTTTGAAATAAAACATTTAAGTGATGAATGAGAAAGTTCATGGAAGGTAATCATATAAACGTTACGAATTCTTGGTGTGGTAAAAATAACTTCATGAGTTTTTGAATCTATTATTTTGCAAAGGTTTGACGATGACTCAAATAAAACATTCAAGCCTCTATCACATAATTGACTAATATATATTAAATTGTGTTTCAAACTTTTAACAAATAAAACATTAGAGATTTTGAAAGAATCGTTACCAACTTCACCAACTCTCATGATCCTTCCTTTTCCTTTGTCGCCAAACATTACAACTCCTCCTTTCTTCATCTCCAAGCTAAGGAACTTTGATTTATTGTCTGTCATGTGCTTTGAACAACCAGAGTCCAAATACCACACATCTTCTTTATCCTTAGCCTGCCTGCATACCTAACAAGATGATGAGAGTAAAGATCTGGCTACCCAAGTAGTTCCTCCTATAGTATAGGTGGACGCCTTAGGTACCCAGACTTGTTTAATATTACATGATCCCTTCTTCCTGCAAGAGTCCGCGATGTGACCAAATTAATTACATTTGACACATGCAACAAAGAGAGATGATACTCTTGTCAAAGTTTTCTGTGGACTATTACTGGAAGAGGATGTTGCAGCAGTAGTATTATACTTATTTTCATTATTAACTTTCCATTTACTGGAATTTTCACTGTCGTCGGCGACAGTGGATATCGTTTTCCGACAGCCTCTAGCAACGTATCCAAGTCCAAACTTAGCAGTTCCATGGCATTGGTTGGCTAATATCATATTCAGTGATTTCCGGCCAACTCCAAACTTATTTATAGCCAAGTTTAAATCATGGACTTGAGTTTTCAAAGCGGTGTTTTTTTTTACTAACATAACACACCGATTTGAAAATCCTTTCTTGCTATTATCCAATTGTGAATAAGAAGATTTCAAAGATCTTACTAAATCTCTCTTTTCTTTGATAAGAAAATCTACTTTGGATTTGGATTTAGAAAGTTCTAGTTCTAATTCTTTAATTCTTATCAAAGAGCGATCACACTCTTGACAAGCAATCTTCTCCTTCTCAAGAACTTTCAATTCATTTGTTAGTTTTCTGTTTTCTTTTGAAAGAATTTTATTTTCAGATTTTAGACTATCAACATCTTTAAGACTTTTTTGGAAAAATTTACAAGTACCGGGGAAATTCATCATAAAGCTCATCATAAGTTAGGGGAGTTACCTCAGTGTCGCTCTGGACACTGCAATCGTTCTCAGATGATGCGTCGCTTTTTCCCATTAAGCACATATTTGCTTCTTCATGACCTTCGGAACTTGAATCATTTTCTCCTTCCGATGATGTGTCGTCCCATGTTTTCGCTTTTAGAACTTTCTTTTTGTATCTCTTATTTTGTCCTTTCTCTTTTTGCTCTTTCAGAAACTTTAGGCACTTGCTCCTTATATGTCCAATTTTCTTACAATGATAACATTCTGGTGGTGGACGCTCATCATCTTCCTCAGTTTCACTCTTTCCTTTTCCCTTCTTATATGAAAAATCCTTCTTGTTAAAGTACTTCTTAAAAGTGTTCCTCCCTTGCGGATTTCTCATAAACTTCTTAAATTTTCTCACAAACAAACTTTCTTCATCTTCTTCCTCATCTCCATCAGTCTCCCTCTCAACTTCTTTCTTAGACTTTAGTGCCAATGCCTTCTTTCTTGGCTCCACACTGTACTCTTGTTGTTGGATTTTCAGTTCCACTTCATGTGTCTTCAGATTTCCAATTAAACTCTCTAGTTGAAGAGTCTTAAGATCATGAGATTCCGAGATGGCGGTCACCTTCGGATTGAACTTCGGGGGAAGTGATCTTAAGATTTTTCTAACTAAATCTCCATTTGAAAAATTCTTTCCAAGGACTTTGGAATTGTTGACGATCTTGGTAAATCTGGTGTACATCGTATCGACGTCTTCATCAACCTCCATTCTGAACTTTTCAAATTCTGACTCGAGTTGGAACAGTTTGGAGTCCTTCACCTGCGAAGTACCTACATGAGTAACTTCTAATAATTTCCAAATTTCAAACGCAATTTCACATGCACATACTCTATTAAACTCAGTTCTATCTAACGCACAAAATAGAGCATTCATTGCTTTTGCGTTATTCTTACATTGTAACTTATCATTATCATCTCATTTATCCTTAGGCTTATCCATTGTTACACTACCAATGACTAATGTCGGTGGAGTATAACTCGTTTCTACCATGTTCCAGACTTCGATATCTAGTGCAATTAGAAAACAACGCATACGAGTTTTCCAATAGTTATAGTCCATGCCCGTGAATAAAGGTGGTCGACTAATCCCTTGGCCCTCCACAAATGCGTGATCGTTATGCGCCATTACTCCCGGTGGTAAAACCGTTTTAGAGTAACCTAGCTCTGATACCAAGTGTTGGATCTTGCGACGCCCTTAGAGGGGGGGTGAATAAGGGCTAAAATTTACTTTGAAATTTTTCTAATATATTGTGATAATTTTAACGGATAAACAAGTAGATTTTTACACAACTTAAATAAGCACTTAGAAGATCATGAGAAATTGGAAATCAATTTTTATTTTCACAAGTGATGAATACAAAGGATTGTCGATCTTAATAAATCTTAAAATCAAGGCTATGATAAAAATAAAATTCTTTTCAATTTACCGGTCCTTCAACCAAGGACCGGCCGACTATTAGCGAATCTCTTCCTAGATCTTGCTACTAGCCTCCCCCTAGATCTCTCCACGATCTAGACGCTGCACACAAGGCGGCGATTTCCTCCTAAGCCTCACAAGGACCTAGACGCCACGAGCAAGGCGGCGATTTCCTCATAAGCCACACACGGACTTAGACGTCACGCACAAGGCGGCGATTTCCTCTACGGATTACAAGATGAATAAATGAAATACAAAATAGAGATTAAGATATGAGAACTCCCTAAATCCACGGCTCTGAAAAACGACGTTGAATGCTTGCAAAGGTTGCCTGAGATTCCGCGCATGAACCGTCTCTCCTTCGATCTTGAACGATCTTGTCGAAATGGAAGTTCTCGAATTTCTGGAGCTCTCTGATGAAAAGCACTCGGGAATTGGTACTCCAGAATAGTGTGTAACTTCTCCACGAAAAATGAGTCAATATATAAATTCTTGATGTCGTCGACTACATCTAGTTGTCGTCTGCCGACGTTATCTCCTCCAGCTGACACGTGTCCCATGCGAACGAAGTGTGCGCGAGACGTGACGGTTTCCGCTGAGAGGTGGGCTGTCGGATTCCAATATCACTGTCGGAATTCCGACAGTGGGTGGAACTTGCAGAACGTGTGGAAACCGCTGAGACGTGGGATGTCGGATTCCGATATCTAGCTGTCGCAGACGACAGTGATTTTTCTGGAAACCGCTGAGACGTGGGATGTCGGATTCCGATATCTAGCTATCGCAGACGACAGTGATTTTTCTGGACTATTCATTCTGAGCTCCAAAAAATAATTAGCATAGTTGCATACCTATTATACCTGCACACCATAGAGAAAATAGGATCAAACACACCCGGGATTTGTTATTAGCAAACCAAAGAGTTCGGAAAACATGTTCCAACACGCCGTTGGAGCGTTAGGGCAGCGACAGAGAAGTACTGCGTCGTCTTCGAGGAGGCTTGAGCAGCGGCTGGGAGCAGCTGTACTGTTATCGTCGAGGAGGCTTGAGCAGCGACTGGGAGCAACAGTATTGTTGTCGTCGAGGAGGCGTGAGCAGCGGCAGAGGGACTCAAGTGCTGTAGGCGGTATCCGGCAAAACAGAGAAACAAAATAATTTGTTTCTCTGTGTCCGGTTATCCCCCTTCTTCTTCACGTGAACCACATATATAATAATATTTATTCTCCTTCTTTCCAAATAACTTTAACCCAATAATTAAGGCCATAATTAATTCTCGTAACTATTTCCAAATTTTGTTTCCAAGAGTGTTTGTAGATTTCAAAATTGTTTCCAAACTTAATATTTCCTATTCTTCTCCAAACTTTTAAATATTCTGTCTTGAATTCAAATTTTAAATTTATGTGTTTAAATAATTTCAAGCTTGCCCGTTACGTCCTAACTACCATAATTACCGGACCTTTTTATTTAAGATCTCTTCGGACGGTCAACCCGAAGAGCCGAACTATTTCAAATAAAAGCAAGTGCGCGAAAGAAATACACGATAAAAAAAATAAATGCTGAAAAATTAAAATGCGCGACTTATGCGACGAAGGATGCATCAATTCTCCCGGGGTTGACAGAGCTCGACCCTGACGAGACTTCGCAAAAACTGGCGATGGAGAGATCTGACATCGTCGCTGGTGCTAGATCGGGTGGAATATCCGGAGCCTCGACTGGTGGCTCAATTGGTGGCCTAATGCGCTGCAGAACATAAACTAGACCAAACCTCCTGTAATAAACAATTACCAGACCTCCCTTTGAAAAGTACAACTCATGGCGATAACGACCGACCGTGAGTTTGTAACGTTCAAAGGTTGCTCGCAAAATATCAGCAGTAAATTTATGTAGTTCGCTTAAATAGTTAATGTGAGCTCGCGCCTCGAAAGAAATATGTTCGTGGAATGAAAGGTGATGGTGGTCAGGTGGGCGGAGCAACACATAGACAATCTCGGAAGGAGATATATTAAAAGAACGGCTTTTAGAATTATTACAAGTGAAAATTGCTTCTGAGGGTATAAGATCTCATTGCTTTAGATTCGCCTCGTTTAAACACTTAAGAAAATTCTCCAAACTCTTATTAACGAATTCGGTCCATCCATCGGTTAGAGAGTGACTTATGCTAATAAATTCGAGTTTGGTGTCCTTTCGACCCCTAGGTACGTTCCAAAAATATGACATAAAATAGTTAATGTCTTGTTGTAATTTCACAAATCCACTCATATTTATCTTGACACTACAAAATTTAAAATTGACTCCAATTTGATCATTTAGGATTTTCCAAAGCAATCCTTTAAAGCGTGTGTCCTTATTGGGAGTGAAATTTTTTGGAGTTCTGATTATCCTTAAAACATGATTTTTCTTGAATATATTGATAGTTTGACAATAATAATTTATTTCAAAAAGATTCATATTTATAGATGACGAAACGTAAAGTGGTGTTCTCCAAATACGAAATCAATATATGGTGGTGACAATAGTGCAACGGATGGGTGAACGTCAATAGGCTCAAGTGTTGATGAGTGTGGTGGGCTCGGAGACTTAGGACATACATAGTTTAAGTCTATGTCACCTAAGACGAGGGGTTTATCACTGGTCAACTCCTCCCGGAGAAGGGGCTCGAGAAGGAAATCAGTGACTACAGTCAGTGATTCAGTGGGTGCAAGTGGAGTCGCTACTTCAATCGGGATAACATAAATAGGAGGAAGAAGCTCTTCTTTCTGGAGTTGGGGCTCAGAAAGAAACTGCTCCACTGGAGGAGGTGCTACACTGGAGTTAAGTGGAGTTAAGGTGCTTGTGGGGGAAACAACGCTTCTAGAAAGATAACTATCAGTAGACTGAAGCCCGATTTCCACTTGTGGATACAGAGTTGGGAAATAATCAGGAAAAACATATTGCTTGCGCATTGTCATTTCAAAGTTGTGTACATCCGTGCACAACCCATTTAGATTCTGCTTGAATTCTGCAGTGACGAACTCAATGTTTTTCATTAAGGTTTTGATGCGCTCTTCAAAATTCTCCATTTTTATGAATTATTATTATTATTTTAAAAACAACACCAAACTTAAATGTTTTTTTTATATAGAGTGGTTTTTTTAAAACAAGAGAACCCTTGATGCTTAAAATAATAAATACTCAAATATATTAAGAGTTTTTTTTAATAAAGATTTAAATTAAATAGTTAATTCAATAAAACTTTTTTTTTAACTCGGATCGTTGATTCGCGATAGAAGCGAATCAAAGCCCGCTCTGATACCAAACTGATGTAGACTAAAATTAGGGTTTTAAGATAAAATAAATTTTTAAGTAAAATATGTTATTTGTTGTAAAATAAAAATAGGATTTTGAAAATAAGAGTTTTATTATTATTATTTTTGAAAAGGAGTCAAGCGGTCGAATCGAGTTTTGAGCGCAAATTCACTTTCCAACATTTGAAGTTCGCAAATTCGTTAATCGTTGTTTGAGAGAAACTTCCTCGAGCGTCTACCGCGTTGAACCGTTGCGAAATTTATACGATCACAAGCATGAATCACAAGCAACAATTTATAGAATAACGGTAATTAAAGTGTTTGAACGTTCGGGGCAAGCTCTTAATTATTTAAGTAAGTGCATAAAATTAACACTAATAATGAGCAAGGAAGGGCGATGATACCACAAGAGGAGCAGTCGATCCAAATTCCCAGGAAGGGCCGAATCAACTTCTGCTGGCCTTTTGCTGGAAAATATTTGTCGGAGTCGACAGCAATTGCCACGGTGAGGATGCGGGGTGGTCGACGGGGGAAGGAGCCGAGGCTTCGACTGGCGCTGACGGAAGGAGGCCGACGTTTTCGTCTGGTATGGCGAAGACCCGCTGGATTGTCAGGATCTCTGGCGTCTGAGGCCGGAACTAGGGGCGGAGAGAACCGCAAGGTCGTCGTTGGAGCGTTAGGGCAGCGACAGAGAAGTACTGCGTCGTCTTCGAGGAGGCTTGAGCAGCAGCTGGGAGCAGCTGTACTGTTATCGTCGAGGAGGCTTGAGCAGCGACTGGGAGCAACAGTATTGTTGTCGTCGAGGAGGCGTGAGCAGCGGCAGAGGGACTCAAGTGTTGTAGGCGGTATCCGGCAAAACAGAGAAACAAAATAATTTGTTTCTCTGTGTCCGGTTATCCCCCTTCTTCTTCACGTGAACCACATATATAATAATATTTATTCTCCTTCTTTCTAAATAACTTTAACCCAATAATTAAAGCCATAATTAATTCACATAACTATTTCCAAATTTTGTTTCCAAGAGTGTTTGTAGATTTCAAAATTGTTTCCAAACTTAATATTTCCTATTCTTCTCCAAACTTTTAAATATTCTGTCTTGAATTCAATTTTAAATTTATGTGTTTAAATAATTTCAAGCTTGCCCGTTACGTCCTAACTACCATAATTACAGGACATTTTTATTTAAGATCTCATCGAACGGTCAACCCGAAGAGCCGAACTATTTCAAATAAAAGCAGGTGCGCGAAAGAAATACACGATAAAAAAAAAAATGCTGAAAAATTAAATTGCGCGACTTATGCGACGAAGGATGCATCAGAAGATGTTGATGAAAGGGCGTTGCTCGAAGCTCGATGGAAAGTTGATACACAGCTCGATTGTAGCACAACGAGGAGCTCGAAGAAGATAAAGCTCAATTTTGGCTTGAAGAAGACAAAGTGCAGAAGACAAGGAAGAATGATTTTTCAGACAAGGAGAACAATGTTACTAGCAGCAAAAATTGTCAAAGAAGGAGAAAAGTTCATGGAGCTCGTTGTTGCAGAATTTTTGTTGATGATGAAAAAGGGTTGAAGAGGTTTGTTGTTGATAGGAAGTTGAAGATGCTCGACAAGAAAAGTACCGTAGAATCAAATGGTTGTCAAAGACACTTTCGGCGAAGGAATCGAAGTGGTGAAAGAGAATCAAGGTTGTGTTGTCGATGAAGGAAGAAATCGGAGAAGGATGAGTCAAAGTTGTAAAATTGATGCTATGAAGAGATGGAGAAGAGTTGCACAAGAGGCGTCGGCGAACATGGCAATGGCAAAACCTATTTTCATACTGTTAGGGGACTACGAGAAGAGAGGGGAAAACTAGAGAGAAAAGAATTAAGGTTAGCAGGAGAGAAGAATACCTGGGTTTAAATACACCCGAGCCAAGGAGGGGCCGGCCGGCCCCTCCCAAAAGGAACTGAACCGGTTGGTTCAGTCCCTGGCCGGTCAGTCCTAGTGAGTGGGGGTTGAACCAGTTGGTTCAGCCCCGTTGTTGCTTGTCGTCTCCCTTCTCCTGCGAGCATACTGACGCCCTGAGAAGCATGCCGAGATTGGGGGCGTAACATTCCCCTCTCCATCAAGAACCAACTTGTCCTCAAGGTGGTAGTCCGGGTACAGTTTCTTGAATTCCAGCAGATCCACCCAAGAATTGTGTGCTTCCGATAAGTTCTTCCATTTGACCAGGAGCTCGGGGCGGTATTCAGCGCCCCTCTGTTTCCATTTGAGCAGAAGAATATCCTCAGGTAGCGGTCAGAGTTCGCTCGCGATGGTAGCCTCTGGTAGAAAAGGACTGTGTTGAACATTGTTACCAATCTTCCATTTGAGCAAGGACACATGAAAGGTCAGGTGAATGCGCGAGCCCTCAGGAAGCGCCAAGGTGTAAGCAACCACCCCACCCGGCTGAGTATACGAAAGAGGCCATAATAACGGGGAGCCAATTTCTGATTCGAGCGACTGACAACTGTCTATAAGGTTGGAGCTTGAGGAACACATAATCACCCACGGCAAATTCCCTCTCTTTGTGATGCTTGTCCGCTTGGACCTTCATGTGATCTTGTGCGAGACGGAGGTTCGCACGCAAGGTCACTAACGTGCGATCCCGATCACGGAGGGCTCGATCAACCGTCGGTAATTGGTAAAGTCGTGCTGCCAGGCTCATAACTGCTTAACGAAGGAGGAGGACGGTCGTAAACGACCTCGAACGGGGTCATCTTGCTGGCGGAGTGGTAGGAGGTGTTGTAGCAATACTCGGCCCAGTGCAGCCAGCTGGTCCAAGTCCGAGGTTCATCCATGACAAAACAACAGAGGTATGTCTCCACACTCCGATTGAGAACCTCTGTCTGGCCATCAGTTTGGGGGTGATTTGCTGTGCTGAAGCATAAGCAAGTCCCCTGCAGTCGGAAGAGCTCCCGCCAGAAATTGCTCACAAAGGTGGGGTCTCGGTCAGAAATGATGGCGCGTGGAAGGCCGTGCAGGCGGACAATCTCTCTAGCAAAGAGATCGGCGACTGTCTCGCAAGTGTATGGATGGCTCGGAGCTAGAAAGTGGTCATACTTGGAGAGTTTGTCAACCACGACCAAGATAACCGATTTGCTCTGAGACTTGGGCAGCCCATCAATGAAATCCATCGACACTGTAACGCCCCTGATTTTTCGTCAATTATTTTACGTACCCGTTGTGACGTAATTTTGACGTAAGGGCGTTACGTCAGCTCTTTTGGTAGTGTTTCGAGCCTTAGCTTAGTTGGAGCTCGTGATTCAGATCGAGCGTGCGAGATTTCGCGTCGTTTCGAGTTAAAGTGAAGGTTTGGAGTAATTATCAAGATTTTAGCTTCAGGAGGCTTTATCCGGAGTTTGGCTTGTCGGAATTGAATTCTGACTTCGCCGTTGGATTCGTAGCGCCGTGTTTTAGTTAGGGTGCGAATTTCGTAGAAATCCGAGGTGTTTTGGTCGCCCTCGCAGTTTTAAGTAATTTGGAGGATTAATTAATTATTTAAATAATAAATTTAGGTTATATATAAGCCAAAAAAATCCCCTCCTCCTATTCATCTTCCTTTTCCTCGATCAAAATCAGCCGCCGAGGGTTAGGGCGAGAGCGGAGCTTCGAAGAACTTCCGGCCGGTGATTTCTAGGGCTGTAGTGGTCGGAATCGGGATTGGTTTGAAGATTTGGAAAGCTCTCGGCGAGATCTTCGTCTTAGTGGTAAGCTTGTCTCTCTTCGTGGAGGTTTTGAAGTTTTGGTGGTGGCCTAACTCCTCCTTTTGGTCCGAATCGTTCCAGGTTTCCGTGCTCAGGAGTTTCCTTGGCTTTCGGAGTGAAGTTAGTGGAGTTCTGCAAGGTTAAGGCAAGTGGTTTCTTCCTCTTTCTCTCTTGATTCTTTTGACGGTTGGTTTGCTCGTTTTGAGCTCTTGTCATGCTGATTAGCAAGAGTTTTGTGTGTTTGGTGTAGTAACTTATGATCTAGAACCTCCCCTTGATTTCCTCCTCCTCAATCTTACCCTGGTATCTAGTTTTTCCCTGGAGAAAACCGTGGTCGATACAATCCCCTTGTTCTTGCTGTAGCTCGAGAGCAGCTTTGGATTTCTCGAGACATGACAGTCTCTGCCCGTTGGATTTCTCGAGACATGACAGTCTCTGCCCTTTGGATTTCTCGAGACATGACTGTCTCTGCCCTTTGGATTTCTCGAGACATGACTGTCTCTGCCCTTTGGATTTCTCGAGACATGACTGTCTCTGCCCTTTGGATTTTTCGAGACATGACTGTCTCTGCCCTTTGGATTTCTCGAGACATGACAGTCTCTGCCCGTTGGATTTCTCGAGACATGACAGTCTCTGCCCTTTGGATTGCTCGAGACATGACTGTCTCTGCCCTTTGGATTTCTCGAGACATGACTGTCTCTGCCCTTTGGATTTCTCGAGACATAACAGTCTCTGCCCTTTGGATTTCTCGAGACATGACTGTCTCTGCCCTTTGGATTTCTCGAGACATGACTGTCTCTGCCCTTTGATCTCTCGAAAACTCATTTGACCCCTGCCTTTGTATTTCTCGAGACATGATTGTCTCTGCTGTAGATTTCTCGAGACATGAGTGGGTTCTCGAGAACTTTGATTCCCTGCTCCTTGATTTCTTCTGGATTTCTCGTGAAATGTCATACCTGCACTCTTTGATATCTCGTGAGGTTCTGTTCTGTCTATGGAGTCCTCGAGAACTTTATCCTCAGCCCTTTGTTCCCTAGTGTTCGAGTTTTGTCCTCGATTCCTTGCCCTTTTCATTTCTCGAGAAACCTTGGTGTTGCCCTCCATGTTTTCGTCTTGGAAGATCACGTTTGATGTGATTTTGTGCAGTTTCCGGTGGTGGGATTTCAAAAATTTTGGACGGGGCTCTGCCCCGCACCCCGCAAGGGCTCTGCCCCTTGACCCCGCTCGCTGATCGGTCAGCGAGACCACCGCCAGGGGCGCTGCCCCTTGGACCCCGTCAGGGGCTCTGCCCCTAAGACCCCGCCAGGGGCGCGGCCCCTTGGAACCCCGCCAGGAGCGCATGTGATTTCGTTGCGATTCTCATGTTTAAATTTTGTGTCCTCTCAAGCGCACAAGGATGTTGCCAGTATCCCTTCGGTGCTCCTGATCTTGAATCCCTTTTGCTTGAATTCTTTTACTCGTGGTGGTCTGATAATGTTTGAGTTTACTCTTATGATTCGTCATGAGTTATGCCTCTGATTACTTCTCCTCCTTCTTGAAACCTTGTGCCTCTTACAAGGGTACAAGGAGTTTTGCCCAAGTCTCTTGGGTGTCCTTGATCGTGAATCCCTCGAGCTTGAACCCCTTTGCCTTTTTGGTTCAATGACTCCGAGTTTCCCCTTATGAATCGTTTGATCAGCAGTTATCTCATGGTGACCCTATCCTTAGGGTGTTTCTTCTTAGTATTTGTGATGTTAGCAGTATGCGGTGATGTTGCTAATAACTGCATTGCGTCTTTGATCATGTTTACCTCCTATCAAAATTCTAAACCTGCTGTGATCTTGCAAATCCTTGGTTTCGCTTGTGATTCATCTTGATCGGTGTGTGTCTTGCTTTGACCCTATCTCTTAGGGTATCCCTGTTGATTGTTTCTCGGGCTTCGTCCCGTGTCTTAATGATTTAATTAAAATGAATATATGCTTTTAGCTTTGCACGGTGGCCATTTCAAGGACGTGATCAGCAGGCGTTGTCTGTGTTCCTGTGGGCCGTGTTTGGGTGATAGGGTAATAGAAACCCCCACCAGCTTGGGCTTGGGTTGCGGAGGTAAGAAACCGCACCCGTTTATTTGAGCTGATCAGTCTCATGTATGAAGAATTTACAAGATAATTAATTTATACTTGCTTCTACTTATGATATTTGGTTGTACTTTGTGCTTTGCTTAGCTCCTTGTCTCAGAGCTTCTTTTTCAGTGAATCAGGCTTGGGTTGGTACCCCGTATGCCGTTATTGCTTGTCTTTTCCTTATTTCTTGCCACTTGCAATTCCCTTGCTGAGGCGTTCTTGTTTATTGAATGCCTCAGGTTTCAGAGCCGTAGCGGTTAGTGGAGTAGCCCGAAGTCTTCGGGAGTTTTAGCTGTTGTTTACCCCGCTGCTGCGAGGTAGTAGTAGTTGTTGTTGTTTGCTTCTCCTTGTGTTCAGACATGCTAGTTTGGGTCAATGGGTTAGTGTCAGCTTGTTGACGCCCATTGTGCCTCTTTGATACTTTATAGTCTACTTACCAGTTTATGCCACTGCTTTTAGATCTGATACCTTACGCTCTGGGAATGATTTATGACTAGGTGCATTATAGTGATAAAATGGCTTTTCATTCATCTTCATCTCATCGTTTTTAACTAAAACCCTTAGTCTTAAAGTCACCTAAAGATATTTTCTATACTTATACTACGCCTAGATAAGTGCATATCATCTACTTTATGTCCTGCCTTCACGTGCATATAGGACCTTAAATGAACTAAATCAAGTGTTTTCTGCTGCAGTTACATATATAATCTTCTCTGTGGACTAGTTGATCCACGAACTGAGAGACACAGTTCTTACTCTAAACCCTAATAAATGATTTCAAATAATGATTATCATGCAATCATGTTTTCAATTATCAAGTAATAGGATCCCGCCTGAGCGTCTGCAGTTGTCTCCTGCATGACGTGGCATCATGACGCGCATTTTCTCTTCCTCTGATATTCTTAATTCCTGAGAAAATGCGGGTTGTGACAGACACCGTGTCCCAAATGTGTTGTGGAATCTCCAGAGGGGTAAGCAGCCCGACAGGTGTGGTCGTCTTATACTTCTGTCGTTGGCACGTCTCGCACTGCCGTACAAACTGTTGTATGTCGCGACGTAACCCGTGCCAAAAAACATTTGCTCTCACCCGCTGAAGGGTGTGGAGCACTCCTGCATGGCCGCCCGTTGGTGAATAATGGAACTCATGCATCATGACTGTCTTCCACGCCGAAGCGGGGGGTATAACCACCCTACCGTGATAATAGATCCATCCATTCTGAAGGTGAGAGCCCAGTGTTGTGGCCTCCCCGCACCGCAAGGCTTCCCCTAAGGTGCGTAGTGAGGGATCCCGCAATACCTCCTCTTGTATATCATCCAGGGAGTCAACTAGGGGACCGGTTATTTGGGCAAAGGTGTCCTTTGGTAAGCGAGAGAGAGCGTCAGCCACCACATTTTCCTTGCCCTGCCTGTAGAGAATCTCATAATCATAGCCTAACAATTTGGTGACCAACTTCTGTTGGAGTGGCGAGGAAACCCGTTGTTCCAAAAAATGCTTCAAGCTCTGATGGTTGGTGCGAATTTTGAAAAGCAAGTACGGCCGCCACACGGACACTGCATGGATGATGGCTAGCATTTCCTTCTCGTAGGTGGAGAGCTCCAAGGTACGCGGGGCAAGCGCCTTGCTATAGAATGCCAACGGCCGACCCTCCTGTATCAACACTGCACCAATGCCCACACCTGGCGCGTCTGTTTCGACCACGAACTCCGTGTTGAAATCCGATAGAGCCAGGACTGGTGTGGACGTCATAGCCTTATTGAGTGCCTGGAATGCCGCCTCGGCTTCTTTGTGACACAAGAAGGCGTCCTTCTACAGTAACTGAGTCAACGGTCGGGCAATCTTACCATAATCCTTCACAAATCGCCGGTAATAATCGGTGAATCCCAAGAAGAACCGTAAGGCTCAGACGGTGAGCGGTCGCGACCATGACAACATGCTCTCTCAATCTTCCGGGGGTCGGTCGTGACTCCGTGAGCCGAGACCAAATGCCCCAAATATTCCACTTCCTCCTGACCAAAGGAACACTTGGACTGCTTGGCATAACTCGATCTCAGCCTTTTGAATGTGCGGATAGCGATATGGTCAGATGTTAGTGGGTTCGGCCCCCTCCTTGAGTTGGATTTGGTGATCTCGGAATCTTGGTGGTGGGAGTGTGCGGGTCTCCTGAAATATGTCGGCATACTGTACTAGAATAGACTGCATCTGGATAGGTACCTCTGACGGCAAAGTAACGGCCGACGTAACACCCATGAGTACCGCCATCGTGTTCCCTTCCTCCCCAAGTCGCTACAGGATTTGAATAGAAATCTCCTTCACCGGAGCGGATTTGAGGCCACCTAGACAAAACTGCTTCCCTTGCTGAAGAAACTCCATCGTCATTTGCCCCCAGTCAAAGGTCAGCCGTCGTAGTTGTCGCATCCAGTGTACCCCGAGCACCACGTCTGAACCTCTGATGGGTAGAAGATAGACATCAGTCCGTCCTGTGTACCCTTGTATGCTGAATTCCACCTCCTTCATCACCCATTCAAAATGTAGCTTGCTCCCATCTGCTACCATAACCTGAAAAGCAGCACCACGATCGATCACATGCCCCACCCGGTGAGCCACCTCGGGGTGAATGAAGTTCTGGGTGCTCCCACTATCCACCAATATCGTCACGCGTTCGCGTTGAATCTTTCCTGCCATCCGCATAGTGAGGGGGCGTTACAGCCCTCCATGGCCTGTATGAACACCCCGAACTCAATCGCCTCCACATCCTCCGTCAGGTATGGTTCGGGTTCCGGAACAACCTCATCCTCGACATCCTCGTGTACCATGAAAACTTGGATCTTCTGATATTTGTGCCCGGGAGTAAACTTCTCATCATAATTGAAGCACGAACCCTTCTCTTTCCTTGCTTGGAGTTCGGTCCATGATAGCTGTGTGATCGTCGACTTGACAGTTATCTGCTGATCTTTCCTCACCACCCCTGCTGTGGTAGTGGTCCTCCCTGTGCTGCGGGAACGTTGCCTGTTGAAGCGTTCTTCCTGAATGCGGGCTAGGCTGATTGCATGGTTGAGACTGCGAGGCATACATGACTGAATCTCGTCCCGTAAGTAGTCCTTGAGACGAGATACAAAACAGCTGAGCAATGTTTTCTCTTCCCAATGTACCCGGTTCGCCAACTTCTCGAACTCTATACGGTATTCCATCATTGTACCCTTCTGGCGTAATTTCTGAAGGAGGGCTTCAAAATCCTCGTACTCCAATGGCCCAAAGCGGGCGGTAAAACCATCCACAAAGTCAGTCCAGGGCGCATAGTCCTTGCCTCTCAGAAACCACTTCACCCACTGAAAGGCATCGTCCTCCAGATGAAATGATGCCAGTTGTACCCACTGCCTTCTGGGATCTCCTGGTAACTGAAAAAAAGCTCGGCCTTCTGCAACCATTCCAAGGCGTCACCACAGTTGAACCTGGGAAAATTCTTGCGCGTTAATTTCGGCGGCATGTATGCCCTCGGCGCGGCTGGACCACACCATCCGACCTCCGGTCCATACCACGTTGGCCTCCTTTGTTCCACCGGCTCAAAGGGAATGCCCGGAAATTCCTGGCGGGGCAGTCCCGCCGTCGGGCGGGGGTGGCCGCCCCACTGCATGCCGGTGCCGACTCCCCTCGGCTGCCCGCCGCCGATCGGGTAAGGGAGCAGACCCTCCGTCGTCCCCACAGGAGGAATCGGCCCTCCAGGCGCTCGACCGAGCCCTGCGGGGTCCTCGCCGACCCGCCTCCACAGTGGCTGCCCAATTCCCGACTCGCAACTGCCGCCTGCGCCAGTCCCCGCACCGTGCGGGTTTGCTGCCATCGTGCCCTTCGTTCCACCGTACCCCTCCCTGCACGACCCGATGTCGTTGATCCCGCTCCGTCGCCCCCACGACATCCCGATCCGCCGAATCCAGGTGGATCGGTCGGCAGATTTGAGGCTCCACCCGGATCCTCATTCGGAATCGCCTTGCCCTTCAGATTTTGCGCCAATAATGCCTTGAGTTCTTCCAAGCGGGTGTCGATCCGCCCCTCCAACCTTTGTGTGGATGCCAACATTTTTTCCTCGATGGCGGCCACTGAATCAGTCAATCCAACATAATTTTCTTCTAGGGTTTCCAACCGATTTATTTCTTCTTGCGTGTGTGTGGTGACCATGTCGGAGAAGCGAGCCTCTGATACCAATTGTTAGGGGACTACGAGAAGAGAGGGGAGAACTAGAGAGAAAGGAATTAGGGTTAGGAGGAGAGAAGAATACCTGGGAATTATGCTTGCCTCCCAAATAGAGCCCCCGGGTATAAATTCACCCGGGCCAAGGAGGGGCTAGCCGGCACCTCCCAAAAGGGACTGAACCGGTTGGTTCAGTCCCTAGCCGGTCGGTCCTAGTGAGTGGGGGCTGCGTTAATGCTTGTCGTCTCCCTTCGCCTGCGTACTGACGCCCCGAGAAGCGTGCCGAGATTGGGGGCGTAACACATACCATGTGAAAGGAAACAAATAATATACTTAATGAATCAAATTATAGTAAGAGTTGTATATAATATATAAACAATAAAAGAGAAAATTGGTATTATAAAAGAATATGCCCAACACCAAAATGATTCAATTTAACAACTATAAATAATGTTGAAAGCCTGATACCAACTCAAGAAGATATGACCAATCATAAGTTGTCATTCTGAAATAGAATTACATCCAGCTATTTGGGCAGTGTTGAAAGGAGAACATACCGAAAGAAGAACTGCAGTTTCAGCTCCCTGTTTGTCTTTGAAGGTTACATATGCAACTTGAGACCATTCATCATCACTGTCAAGAGTGTAATATGATCAAAAGTATTATTTAAATGTGCAAGTAAAAATATTTATTAGCAATGAACAAGCCATGCCTTTTCATCTCGACATGTTCGATGTCACCAGAAAATGAGAAGAATTCTTTTAAGTCTTGCTCAGTTGCACCAAGCGAAACATTGCTGACTTTGACTGTCTTTACCTGTGAATCCTGCAAAGCCTTTTCAGAATTTAGTTCATAATTATAAATTTGCCAAAATAAAACAAAATTAAATTGAAGCACTTGTATATGATAAAAACGGTTATGCCCCCGAACGCGTTGCGATTCACGGGGCATCAATATGCTCGACGACCGAAGGAGGCCACAGGGAGCAACGGGGTTGAACCATCCGGTTCAGCCCCCAATCACTAAAAGGAGGCCTGCGGGGCTGAACCACATGGTTCAGCCCCTATTGAGGGGGCCGGCCGGCCCCCTCTAGTCACGGGGTATTTATAACCCCGGGACTCTCATGGATGGGTATGAAGATCATTATTCAGGTATCCCCTTCTTCCCTCTCAACCCTAACCCTAATCTCTCCTTCTCTAGATCTCTTTCTCAATCTCGCTCTCTTCCTTCTACATTCGTAACATTTCGTATCAGAGGATTCTTTCCTCCGACCATGGTGAACACCCGCTTGCACGAAGAGGCGGGTCGACTGGCAACCCTAGAAGAGAACTACGTCGGCTTGACGGACACGGTAGCGGCCATCGAAGAAAGGATGAAGACCTCGGCCCAACAATTGGAGTAGCGAATGGACGCTCGCATGGAGGAGATCAAGACCATCCTAACACAAAACCTGAAGGGCAAAGCATCGGCCAATGAAGGATCGGAGGCGGAAGCGTCCGATCCGCCTCCGTTGCACTATCCGCCCCCGTGGACGGGCGGACCCCACCCACAGCAATCGTGCGGGGGAACGCAGGCGATGTCAGCGACCGGGGAGGCCCCGACAGGAACCATCAACACTCGTCCGGCCTGGGCGTGCCACCGTCGGCTTGGGGCGAACCCGGAACAGGCCACACGGCCTCCTGGCGACCACTGGAGCCAGCGGCGGGGTCGTCTGCCCTGGGCGGCCCATCAACGGGCTGGAGCTAGGTCGGGACAGGCCGTACAGCCAATTGGCGCTCTCCGGAGCACGCAAAGGGGCAGTTTCGACCTCCCTAAAATCTGGGCGCTTCGATTGGAGGAGTTACTGAACTTTTACCCCTTACATGAGCCGTCGGACAGCCTACGAGCTATGGGAATGGCGATCAATGGCACATGCGGCAACCACCGACCGGCAACCGGTATCTACGGAGGAGGACAACACATGGGAGGCGGACAAGGAAGGGAACGATTTTTCCCGGCCATGGCCCAAGGAGGAATGCATTTTCCCAGACCCCAAAGACCGCAACCCCTATGGAGCAGCAGTGGGCAGCGGGGTACGAACAGGAACCGGGGGGTACGAGCAGGCGAACCAGAGGGCCTACATGCTACCGAAGAGGACTCACGTGATTTTTCCCAAATTCAGAGGAGGAGATGCGTTGGAGTGGGTGCAGAAAGCGGAACTTTTTTTCAATTATCAAGAAATTCCTAAGGAGCAATGGGTGCAGCTGGCAGTTTTTCACCTGGAAGATGACGTCTACCAGTGGACGCAGTGGTTCTTGAGGGCCTGTGATTATGCGCCATGGACTGAGTTCGTAGAGGAATTTTCAGCCCGATTTGGCCCTATGGAGTATGAAGACGTCGAGGCCATGCTACAGAAGCTACGATAGAAGAGAACAGTGATGGAATATCGCATAGAGTTTGAGAGGTTCGCCAACAGGTCCGATGGGAGGAGAAAACACTGTTGAGCTGTTTCGTCTCTGGGCTGAAGGATCATCTGAGGGACGAGGTCCATGCCTATATGCTACGCAGCTTGAGTCACGCCATCAGTCTGGCACGGATACAGGAGGAGCGCTTCAACAGACAGAGGAACCGCATCATAGGTAGAGCTGATACGGCTCCCACACCCGCTAGGAGAGATCTGTCGGCGGCCGGCCGGCCAACGGTGACAAAACTGACCTGGCCTGAGCTGCAGGTAAGGAAGGAGAAAGACTTGTGCTTCAACTGTGATGAGAAGTATGGTGTGGGGCACAAGTTCCAGAAGATCCAGGTTTTCATGCTGAGAGAGGAGGAAGAGGAAGAAGAAACCACCGAGGTGGAACTAGAGGAGGATTTGGATCTGATAGAATTCGGGGTATCCATACAGGCAATGGAGGGGTGTACGGCCCCCCTCACTATGCGCATAGCGGGGAAAGCAACCCAGGAGCGGGTTACAATTCTGACTGATAGTGGGAGCACCCACAACTTCATCAACCCAACCGTTGCAATGAAGGTGGGACACACGGTAGATCGTGGCGCCGCTTTCCAAGTCATGGTAGCATATGGGAGCGAACTGAGGTGTGAAGGGGTGATGAGGGGAGTAGAACTGCGGATACAGGGGTACACTTGCCGCACCGACGTCTACCTTCTGCCCATCTGAGGATTTGATATGGTACTAGGCTATGTTGTTAAAGGCGCGCTTAAGGCTCAAGGCTCACCAGACTCAGTAGTTTGCGCCTTCATGCGCCTTATTTGCGCCTTTGGAACATAAAAGGCGCGCCTGAGTGAGATTTTTATTGTAATTTTTTTTTCAAAAATAAAGAAAAAATAATGTAAGAACTCAATAATTTTTTATTGATTTAGTGTTTGTGAAAGATAATTGCGTTGAGACTTAAATATAATGTAGGTGACCACATTGATTCTATTTTTTAAGAGATATAAACGATAGTAATGAATGATTAATTAGTAGACTAGATGAAGAATTTGATCGAGAAGCTGAAATGATGTTTGATGTTGATTATTTAAAATGAATGTGGTTGCGTCTTGCCTTCGTCAGGCGCGCGCGCCTGCACCTTGAGCCATGCACCTAGGCTCCAAGACCCCTTTGCGCATTGGTGCGCCTTGCTCCTTTAATAACTAAGGTACTAGGAGTCCAGTGGCTGAGACAGTTGAGGAGAGTCACCTTCGATTGGGACCAGATGATCATGGAGTTCATACAGCTTGGAAAGGATTATTGCCTTCACGACCTCAAATCACCTCTGCTGAAGGAGATCTCTGTCAGGAGTTTGGAACGTCTGGACGAACAGGGAAGCTCGATAGCGATGATCATGGGACTAGCATCTTCCACTCAATCTCCATCAGAGATACCGGAGCAGATGCGACCCGTGTTGACCCAGTATGAAGATGTCTTCCAGGAGCCGCACGCACTTCCTCCGTCGAGGTTCTGAGACCACGCGATTCAGCTCAAGGTGGGGTCGGAACCCACCAACATCAGACCGTACCGCTACCCGCACATACAGAAAGCGGAGATCGAGCGTAGCATTAGAGAGATGTTTGTTGTCGGGATCATCCGTCCCAGTACCAGTTCCTTCTCTTCGACAATCATTCTAGTAAAGAAGAAAGACAGCTCATGGAGGTTCTGTGTTGATTACCGAGGCCTAAATAATTCTACAATCAAAGACAAATTTCTCATCCCCGTGATTGAGGAGTTGTTAGATGAGCTACACGGAGCATGCATATTCACCAAGATGGACCTGTGTTCCAGCTACCATCAGATTCGGATGCGGGAGGAGGACATCCATAAGACTGCTTTAAGGACCCATGATGGACATTACAAGTTTCTCGTGATGCCTTTCGGGCTATCCAACGCACCTTCCACATTTCAGGCCGTGATGAACGAGATCCTTGGGACACTTCTACGACGTTCAGTGTTAATCTTTTTCGACGACATCCTGGTCTACAGTAGCAGTTGGGAGGAGCATCTAGAGCATGTGAAGCAAGTCCTCGCCATATTGCATCAGCATCAGCTATACGCCAAGCAGTCTGAGTGCTCTTTCGGCCAAGCAGAGGTCGAGTATCTGGGCCATCTGGTTTCGGCACAAGGAGTTCGGGCCGACCCACACAAAATCGAGAGCATGGTAACTTGGCGTCGCCCTACGACGATCCGGGCTTTTCAGGGATTCCTATGTCTCACGGGCTATTACCGTCGGTTCGTGAAGGACTACGGCAAGATTGTGAGACCGCTCACTGAGCTATTACAGAAGGAAGCCTTCGTGTGGCAGGAGGACGCCGAGGCGGCTTTTCAGGCTCTAAAACGGGCCATGACGACTATGCCGGTCCTGGCTCTACCGGATTTCAACAAGGAGTTTGTGTTGGAGACCGATGCGTCCGGGGTAGGCATTCGCGTAGTTTTGATGCAGGAAGATAGACCTCTGGCCTATTTCAGCAAGGCACTAGCTCCAAGGACCCTGGGGTTGTCCACCTATGAGAAGGAGATGCTAGCCATCATACACACGGTGGCCTTCTGGAGGCCGTACTTGCTGGGACATCACTTCAAGGTTCGCACAGACCACCAGAGTTTGAAACACTTCCTGAAGCAACGGTTAGCCTCCCAACTTCAGCAGAAGTGGGTGACCAAGTTGTTGGGCTATGATTATGAGATCGTCTACAAGCAAGGGAAGGAGAACATGGCCGCCGATGCTCTATCACGACTCCTGGAGAGCTCGCTCTCCCACATTTCGGGTCCCTTGATCGACTCCCTCGACGACATACAAGAGGAGGTGCAACAGGATCCCGAGCTCCGGATTATCGTGGATGCACTACGACAGGGGCAAACAACCACACCAGGGTACCAGTTACAGGGAGGGCACCTTTATTACCAGGGTCGAGTAGTCATTCCACCTACCTCAGCCTGGAGGACAGTTATGATGCATGAGTTCCATTCTTCTCCGATGGGGGGCCATGCAGGCGTGCTCCGGACTCTCCAACGAGTGAGGGAGAATGTATTTTGGAAAGGCTTACGTCGTGACGTACAGCAGTTTGTGCAACAATGTGAGGTATGTCAACGACAGAAATATGAAACAACCTCCCCAACGGGCTTGCTTACTCCGCTGGAAATTCCGCACCATATCTGGGACACGATCTCCATGGACTTCATTGACGGCCGACCCAAATCTCAGGGCAAGTCAGTCATCTTGGTCGTGGTCGACAAACTCTCAAAGTACGGGCACTTCCTCGCCATGGGCCACCCCTACACTGGGGAATCCGTAGCCAATCTTTTTGTTCAAGAGATCGTTCGACTTCATGGCCTGCCTCGGCCTATAATTTCGGATCGCGATCCGGTGTTCGTGAGCAACTTCTGGCGAGAGCATTTCCAGTTACAAGGTACGCGATTGCGCCTGAGCACGGCCAACCATCCCCAGACGGACGGCCAGACGAAGGTTCTCAATCGGGAGGTGGAGACATATCTACGATGCTTCGTGATGGACGAGCCATGCACTTGGACCTGCTGGTTACATTGGGCGGAGTACTGCTACAACACCTCTTATCATACAGCCAGCAAGCATACCTCTTTGAGGTCGTCTATGGCCTCCCTCCGCCATCTTTGGGTTCTTATGAGCCAGGCAGCACAGCACTTCCAGCGGTCGACCGAACATTGCGCGACCGGGATCGCACCTTGGCCCTCCTGCGTGACAACCTCAGTGCGGCTCAGGATAGGATGAAAGCACAGGCAGACAAACATCGGACGGAGCGGGAATTCGCGGTCGGAGACGAGGTCTTCCTCAAACTCCAACCATACTGGCAGCTCTCTGTCTCCCGCAGGGCAAATCAGAAATTGGTACCACAGTACTACAGGTCGTTCCGCATTACTCAGCGGGTAGGGCCGGTGGCCTACACCTTAGCGCTTCCGGAAGGCTCCCGTATACACCTGACCTTTCATGTATCCCTACTCAAAAAGAAGATTGGCGACGCAGTTCAGGTGAGCCCTCTATTACCTGAAGCTACTACAACGGGGGAACTGCGGCCCTCGCCGAAGGAAATATTGCTGACCAAGTTGAAGAAGCGGCGCACTGAATACCGTCCGAAGATCCTGGTTAAATGGAAGAACCTGACAGTTGCACACAATACCAGGGTTGATCTGCTAGAGTTTCGCGACTTGTTTCCAGACTTCCACCTTGGGGACAAGCTGGTGCTTGATGGGGAGGGGAATGTTATGCCCCGAACGCGTTGCGATTCACGGGGAATCAATATGCTCGACGGCCGAAGGAGTCCACAAGGAGCAACGGTCCAGTTCAGCCCCCAATCACTAAAAGGAGGTCTGTGGGGCTGAACCACACGGTTCAGCCCCTATGGAGGGGGCCGACCGGCCCCCTCTAGTCCCGGGGTATTTATAACCCCGAGACTCTCCTGGATGGGTATGAAGATCATTATTCAGGTATCCCCTTCTTCCCTCTCAACCCTAACCCTAATCTCTCCTTCTCTAGATCTCTCTCTCTCAATCTCGCTCTCTTCCTTCTACATTCGTAACAAAAACATTACCATTAGCCTTAGCACAACAATTAGCAGTTTTAAGTATCCCCATTTTGAATATGTGTTGAATTTATTCTTCGTTAATCGTCTTGAGCAACTACTACCCAGTTATCATGGGCCACTCAATTTTCCATTGTAATCCTTTGACCCATATTATGTACATTTTCTACCCATCATTGTAAAATGCCCAAAGTTCCTATATATCATATCTAGGTATCACTTCATCTACCAACAATAGTCGAATAATAAATGCTAATCTCACGAGTCACAACCACTAAAATTGCAAACCATATAATATTATTCCAAGTCATCTTCCAAACATTTTCTTACTCATTTGTTTTAATTTCCCGATTCAACAGTATCTAACATATTAGAATTATGGCCCTAGTAAAAAGTATAAACAAAGATACCTAACTTTATATAACCACCGTAAGTATCTTCATAATCAATATAATGAAATATGAACTCAATCTTGATTAAGGTTGCAGATGTCGGTGACACGTCGGTTTAGGTTTTTCATATTGATTTTAATATGTCGGGGGATATATCGAAGATATTTCATATATTGAATTTTAATAATTAATTATCTATATATATAATTATATATATACATATTAATAATTTAACATTTATTGAATTTTTAAATCTATCAAATTAGTATAATCATTTTATGTTACGCAGGTAACAACAATATAACGCAGGGAAGAAAGTCAGAGGAAGCAGGAAGTCAAGAAGTCGTCAATGATGATGGAAGATAATAAACCTTCAATACAAAATTCAAAGGTCAAGCAGAATCAAAGTCAATGATGGACAGACACAAGGAAGAAAGCCAAAGGAAACATGAAGATAGTTCAAAGCTAGAGCACAGAAAAATCCAAACAACAAAATGCTTCTGTTTTGTTGTCTATTAAACTATAGACGCTAAATAAAATAAATTAAGAAATTCGGCCGATATGTTGTTGAGATATATTGGTAATACATCGGTGGATATATCGGCTCATAGTTGATATTATTGAAGTCAGGAAATTCCCGAATCCAAAATTCGGATCAATGCAGCCGGAGGCTACTCGCCCAGCAATCCAACTAGACGGCTTGACTGGCAACGACGAGAAGATTAGAACAGTGACGACAAGACCCCAAGTGCTGCAACAGGGAGGTCCCACCACGTACCCGGAAGTACAGGAGAGTCTTCCCCTCCAAAACCAAAGGATGACCGAGCTTGGTACTAGGAAGGCACTGAATGGGTAAGGATCTCGCCTATGTGGGGGGACTCTGATTTTTCAAGTGTCATTCCTGGTACCGTTAGGGGTCTATTTATAGACAAATCCTGGGGGGAGGGGATACAAGCGACTATGCATGGCCCCTGCAAAGTAGGATAGTCGAACCTGATGAGCAGACGACTAGAAAAGGACGTCGGCAATGCCTGGCGAGTTGTAGTTGATAGTCGCCCCTATGCGAGTAGGTCTGAGGGTTGCCTGATAGTCGTCGGCTTGTGCAAGTAACTTCGAGGCCTTCTTCTAGTCGCCACTTTGGGGCGAGTAACCTTGATACTCGCACCTAGCAATTCATACCTCTGGCGAACTGCTTGTTGTCTTTGATTTGACCATTGACTTTGACTTCTGCCCCCGTGGCTTGGATGAGCCCTACCCTCGAAGAATATGGGTTGTACAGATATATCAACAGATATATTCCAAAAAAATATTTTGCAAAATAATATCAGAAAAGTGTTGTTTTATCCATGAAACTTTTATGTCAACCGACAAGTCGGTCATGTCGACGATATCCATAACACTGATATTGATCCAATGATCTATTGTAATTGAAAGACTTTGATTAATTCACAACTAATTCTACTGCCAGGAAACTTTTCATTTACAGAAAACTATCTGCAAAAGTACATCTCCAGTAGAATAAGAGGTGATATTTCCACTAATAAGCCACGGATGGCGTTATCTACATAAGGTTCAGCTGGAGAAGCATTGCACTTGCATTTTGCCAGAGTTGAGGGGGGAGAGATCATAAATAAGAATATTTCTTAGTTCATGATAAGTATAATCAGTTTATTACTCACACTTCTCACGCCAAAGGGCAGCTGGGACAAATTTTGGGAATAGAGAATTCATTTCACTATTTCCCAAAGGGTCCAGCCCGACTCCTCTTCCTTCACCCGTCTCCTTCCATCCGCCCGGTGATCCATACACACTGATCTCGATCCAGCCCCGCCGCCGCCGGCGACCCTCGTGGGCTCCGGCGACCCTTCCTTGATCTTCCACTAGTGATAATCTTCATTTCAGCATCCATCCGACCCGGTTTAGTATTTTTCGTCAATTATCTACTATTTGTGATGCGTCTATGGTATACCTCTTACTCTCATTGCTCACCTACGGTTATTATGATTTTATGCTTAAGTATAATTGATCTTTAAAATTATCAGAGCTTGCCAAAATTACCACTTGCCTGTTTATCGTTAATTTGAAAATCTTCTTATGCGCTTTAGCTTGTTGTCGCTTGTGGAATGAGGTAAATCATGTTAAATTAATATTTGAACACTAGACAATTAGCATGTTTGCCCTAGGTTGATTGTCGCGAGTTATTATTCGTGAGTGTCTCGCTTGCACCGCATAAATTTTTAAATATATCTCATTTTAATATATAAAATATAATTTCCGAATTTTGGCATACATTAGTTTGGTATCAAAGCTAGGTTAGATTCGCTCATATCGTGAAACCGACGATCAGTTAATTAAAAAAAACATATTCCTAAGATCTTTAAAAAAAAAGTTTAGAATATTTTAAAATTAGGATTTTAAATCTTTACGTCTTAAAAAAAACTTTTGAAATGGAGAATATTAACGAGCGTCTTAAAAAGTTAATGAAAAATGTTGAGGTTCTCTCTGCTAATATTAAACAAGAAATAAACGAGATGTGAACTACGATTAAAAGACTCTGCGAAAATACCCAAACCTTATGTTTTTCCTGATTACCTCCCAACTTCGTATCAACAAGTGGAAACCAGGTTTAGATCTACTAATAATTCTCTTTCTAGTCTCGTCATTTCCCCTACGCGAACCTTGACCCCACCTATCCCCACTGTAGCACTCCCTTCAGTCGAGGAGTTTCTTCATCTACATCCCCTCATCCCAACTAAAATGGTGATTCCACTTGCTCACACTGTATCATAGCCTTTAGTCATTGAGTTTCTTTCCGAGCCCCAACTTCAGGAAGAAGATTTTGCTAGCAACGTGTCACTCACCTTAGGTGACAGTGTGACACAATTTCAATCTCCACTCTCTCGGTGAAGGAATTGGCTAGCGATGAGACACTCATCTTGGATGATATAGACGCAGTCTCCATATTTTCTGACCCTCCTAGTCTATTACAGTCGCATACACTTGAGCCCACAAATATTGCACATGTTGACCACTCACCTTTGACATCTGAGGCATCACACAATGTTGACTTTGTGTTTGGTAACCGCCCCCCTATTCGACTTCACTACCCTCTGAGTCTAGCGCCACGTCGAATTATATCATCACCTTATCGATCCGTTTAAGAAAATTTGTATTAGGAGGATATTCATGATTCCTAGAATTTTCACTCCTCATAGGGATACACGCTTTAAAGGATTTCTTTGAAAATTTTTAAAAGTTAAATTTGGGATCCAATTAAAATTTTGTAGCACTTGTCAGACTCTAGCAAGTGATATTTTTGAGATAATTAATCTGGGCTTAGTTGACGGTTGTAAGTATCGAGCAGACGAACGTACGATGCTATGTGATTTACTGATTCCACAGGTCGATCGTACATTCTCCCTTGCTTCTTACCTTGCATTTTACCTTGCTTCTTCAATCGACCGTCTCTTCCACTTTGTGTTTCTCACCTATTTGACGCTCTGATTTTTATTGGTCATTTAAATTTTTTGCATAAAATTATGACTAACAATTTGAGAGCATCTTCGGAAATCTATAATTTCATGGTTGATTTACTCACGGTGATTATATCTTTTCCGAAGGAGATTGGTTGTATGCCTCTTTCAGGAATGAGCGTTAACCTACAGATCTCGGTTATTCAGCAATAGCAGGGTGGTAGCACAGCATTTCTCAGATCAACATTTGGACTTTCTACTTGCAGGCCAGATCACAATATCGTCGGGGTCAAGCTATTTCAACCCCGGGAGAATTGATGCAGCCTGAATCGCATCTTATTTTAGTTTATTTCCCACATTATTTATTAGTGTCGCGCATTTCTTTGCGCTTGTTGATTCTTTAATTTTTCGCGTATGTTGTTTTATTTGTGTATGCGTGTTTGTGCATTTGAATCGCGCATGTTACTCGCGCTCGTTTGTACTTGTGTTTGTTTGTACGATTTATTGGAGTGACTGCACAATAAGATCATGAATGAAAAGGCCCATCAAATTAAGCTAAGTGGTAATTAGGGCAAGCTTAAGAAAAAATATTAAAATATATAAATTACGTGTTTTATAATATTATTAAATAATTCTGAAACTAATATTTCAATTTATAAATTATTTACTTTAATTTCAGAATTACTTAATGGTGAGGGAATTTGTAGAGTTTCAAGAGCCAAAAATCAATACTCATTTATGTTCATTAAAATCATCTATAAAAATCTCTATCCTATTCTTATTCCAGTCGCCCTATCTGAAACCCCCAATATTTATTCAAGCCACCACTCCTATGTGAAACCACCTTTTATAAGAAAATTCTGTCTTCTCACCTTTTGAAAAACCGCCCCTGCCAGCTTTGATTAATTCTGTTAAACTGCAAACTAATACTCTCTCACCAAGCTGTATCCAAGGAGGTGAGTATATCCAAGGAGGTGACTAATTGGCTTAAAAGGGTCTGGCCCAGATGCAATCGTCGAAGAAGAAAAAACCCTAAGGTTAGCTCTCTTCTCGTTCTCAACATGGTATCAGAGGGGAGCTTTTTCCCGACAACCAGAAGGCTCGACGTGTATTCCCCCTACCGTCTCCGTGTGCGTGCCTTCTCGTTGATTTGAAGGATCGTCGATTTTCGGCGCTTTGATCGTCTTCAGACGCTGCCGAAGCTCTGTCGTCTCCGTCTGCGCCATGTCTTCCAATGTACGTCGACTTGAAGGTCCATCTCTGTCGCTGCTTCCAGTTGCTGTCGTGGCCGTCTCCGTCTCTGTCGCTGCTTCCAGCTGATGTCGTGTCCGTCTCCGTCTCTGTCGCTGCTTCCAGCTGATGTCGTGGTCGTCTCCGTCTCTGCCACTGCTTCAAGTTGCTGCCGTGGTTTCTGTCTGCGTTCCCTATGCCATCTCCATCAGAAGTAGACGACAATCCAGCTTTAGCATGCGTCTCCTGCTGTTGATTTCTGTCTGCTTCCTGCCCGCCGTTGTTGTTTCCTGTGGGCTCCCAAAGGTCCAGCCGGCATGTGTGCCCGTATGGAGGAAAACTTGAAAAGTGCAAGTGCCTCTGAAGGGGCCGTTAACCAACCCAAACACTATAATGGAGGGAGCTCTAACATGGACTTCAATCAAGGGGTCACTCACATCAAGCTCAATGGGAGAAACTACCTCCTATGGGCTCAATCTATGCGGATATTCATTGGGAGTCGTCGAAGACTTGGGTTTATCACTGGATCCAAGCCGACCCCAAGCAAGACTGATCTTCTATATGAGGAACGGGAAGGTGAGAATCTTACTGTGATAAATTGGCTTGTCAATTCTATGGAACCCAAGATTGCAAGTCACTTCCTGTTCGGTCAAACTGCAAAAGCAATGTGGGAGTTAATCGAACGAAATTATTCAAAAAAGGAATTGGCTAGAATATATCAACTCCAGACTGCGCAGATTCATGTGGCAGGGATGAGTGATTTCGAGGAATATTATAGCAAAACTGACCCATAAGTAGGCAGAACTTGATCAATATTCTGCTATCCAGACGGTAGAAGATTACAAGATGGAACTTATGCAACGGAGGGTGTTCGAAATGCTTTTTGGTCTTCCTCCTGAACTCGAATTTCAGAGAGTTCAGATGCTGGGAAGAGATTATGTGTCTGATCTGGAAACAGTGGCTCACTATATTCGAGGGGAGACGAGCCACATAAACTCCACTCGTTCATATGTTCATATTGGCCATGAGAAATCTATCCTCGTCGCTGAACAGAAGAAGTGGCTGTCAAGAAATATGAGACAAGGTGATAAGAGTCGAATGAAGTGTCCTCACTGTGGAAAGAAAGGACATGGAAAAGAGAAATGTTGGGATCTTCATCCTCACTTGGTTCCTTCAGGGTGGACCCGTGGTTTTGATGGGAAATATGTGAGACCTCAAACAGCTATGTATAGCAACTTGGAGAATACAGGATATCTCCTGGCGGAAAATGAGAGTTTGACTAGGGAACTCAAGGCTTTGAAAGACAATACAGCTGGAAGACCTGTTTCTGGAAGACCTTTTTTCTGGTGATTTGGTGGACACTGCTGCCCATGTTCACATTACTTCTGCGTCCTCAAAAGAACCCTTTGCTCCTTGGATCATTGACTCGGGAGCCTCCGACCATATGACTGGGTCTTCTGTGGGGGTTTCTTCTATTTCTCCTGCATCTGGCAGTGTGAAACTCGTTAATGTATTCTCAGCTTCTGTGACTGGTAAAGGGGTTATTCATCTCTCTCCCTCTGTTTCTCTCAAATTTGTGGTTATTGTTCCCTCATTCCCTACAAATCTGTTATCTGTGTGCAGTTTAACCAAACAACTCAACTGTTCTATTACTTTTTTCTCTTCCCATTGTGTTTTTCAGGATCTTGAGAGTGGGAAGACGATTGGTGGTAGACATGAGTCACGTGGTGTGTATGTCATGGATAACTATCAAGCTTTTGGTGCACAGTTGCCAATGAATCATGATCAGTTGATGTTGTAGCACAAGAGATTTGGGCATGCTAGTTTGAAGACCCTAAAAGCTATCTTTCCGCATTTTGTTGATGTTAAAAAAACTACTCTGAATTGTCAGTCTTGTGAATTAGCTAAGCACTGTAGAACCATCTATGCTCGTAGCTGGAGTCGAAGTGTGGAATGTTTTGATTTGATACATTCTGATGTCTAAACATCTCCTGTTTGTTCTGTGAATGGATTCCAATATTTTGTCTCTTTATTGATGATCATTCTCGTTTTACTTGGGTGTATCTTATGAAAAGGAAAAATGAGGTATCAGAAATTTTTCAATTATTTTATTATCATGTGCTGACTCAGTTTGAAGCTAAAATTAAAATCCTTAGAAGTGATAATGGAGGTGAATATACAAGTATTGATCTTCAGAGATTCTTGGGAGATCATGGCATTACTTTCCAAACTTCCTGTCCGGGGACCCCTCAACAGAATGGGGTTGTCGAGAGGAAAAATCAGCATATCATGGAGACTACTCGTTGTCTATTGCAAGAGATGCACGTCCCTAAGGGGCTATGGGATGAAGGTGTGCTCACATCTGTCTATCTAATTAATCGGATGGTCACTGACACTTTGGAGGGAAAGTATCCTCTACAGCTTTTTTGCCCAGATATGCCTCTATTCAACCTTCTTCCAAAAATATTTGGATGTGTTGCCTTCGTGCATTTTGTGGGTCCTCATAGGGATAAACTAGGCCCTCAAGCGACAACATGTATCTTTGTGGGATATGCTGCAAATCAAAATGGGTATGTGTTATTCTCCTACTCTCCGAAGAAAGTTTATATCAAAAGATCTCACCTTCTTTGAAAACACCTCCTATTACTCCGATGAGGACAAAACTGTTACTTTTCAGGAAAAAAGTAAAGAGGAGAGTGATACGATCCCTCCCTTACCTGTGCTAGTTGATGTGATTGCTCCTGGCAGTATGGATATTCCGCTCAGGAAGGAAGAACCCACCAATGAACTTCGGGAGTACAGAAGGAGGAAGGATCTTCAAGTCTACAAAAGAAGGCAAAACAAAAATATTGGGCAAGAATGTCACACTCATGCTCCACCACCCACCACCACTCCGCCAGATCCAAGAAACAACACCACTCAGGAGACCACTCCCGCTCTTCAAATTCATAGTGGTCATACCAGATACCCTATTGATAAGTATATTGGGTATCACTCTATCTCTCACTCCTTGAAAGCTTATCTTGCTTCTATTTCCTCTATTTCTATTCCTAACAGTTTTTTAGAAGCTACCTTGAATTCTCATTGGTTGAAAGCTATGGAGGAGGAGATGGATGCCCTCCAACGTTAAAAGACTTGGGAAATTGTTCTTATCCCTCACGGGTGTCACCCTGTTGGATGCAAATGGATATATACTACTAAATTTCTACAGGATGGAACTCTTGATAGATATAAAACAAGACTGGTGGCGAAAGACTTTACTCAGATTGATGGAGTTGATTTCCAAGAGACATTTGCTCCTTTGCTAAACTGAACTCTGTTAGAATCTTGTTGTCAATTGCGGCTCATAAGTCCTGGACTCTGCACCAACTCGATGTAAAAAATGTCTTCCTCCACGGTGAATTGGAGGAAGAAATCTATATGACGCCTCCTCTTGGCATGGAAGTTCCTAAAAGATATGGGTGTCGCCTTAAGAAAGCCTTGTATGGTCTCAAGCAGTCACCTCGTGCCTGGTTTGCCAAGCTAAGTAACAAACTCTTTGAGTTAAACTTCACTCATTGTAACTCTAACCACTCTGTCTTTGTCTCCAAAAAAGAGGAATGTACTATTATTCTCATAGTTTATGTGGATGATATCATTATTACTGGAAATGATGATTGCCACATTACTTAAGTGAAAAGGAAATTGACGTCTGCCTTTGAAATCAAGGATTTGGGCCTCCTTCGATACTTTCTCGGAATTGAGATTGCTCGATCCGCCGAGAAGATTATGATCTCTCAGCGCAAATATGTCTTAGACCTTCTCAGTGAAGTTGGATATTTGGGAGTCAAACCTGTGGATAGTCCAGTGGATCCTAATTATGACATTTACAAGGAGACTTCTCCAGATCTTGAGAGGAAGTTAAAATTTCAACGTATTGTGGGAAAGCTGATTTATCTGACAATTACTCGACCCGATATCTCCTTTGTCGTTAGCCTGGTCAGTCAATTCATGCACAGTCCTAAAGTTCGTCATCATCAAGTTGTTCTTCGAATCCTCAAATACTTAAAAAAGGATCCCGGCAAAGGTATTCTATTTCATGACCATGGCCACCTTAAGGTCCACGGATACTGTGATGCCGATTGGGCGGATTCTTCACTGGACATAAGATCTATGAGTGGTTACTCTATCTTTGTTGGTGGCAACCTTATTTCCTCGAGAAGTAAAAAACAAAATGTCGTTGCTCGTTCCTCCACTGAAGCAGAGTATCGTGCCATTGATGTCACTACCTGTGAACTCATCTGGGTTAAATCTATCTTGGGAGAAATGGGCTTCCCTGTTCTTGAAGTCATGCATCTTCACTGTGATAATCAAGCTGCGATTCATATTGCCAACAATCCAGTCTTCCATGAGAGGACAAAACACATTGAGATTGATTGCCACTTTGTGCGGGACAAAATCCAGGATCAGTCTATTATGATGGTGTTTGTGCCTTCTGAAGATCAACTTGCAGACAGGTTCACCAAAGCTGTTTTTGGTAAATCCCTCAATTCATAATCCCTCAGGCTTGGGATGCTGGAAGTTTATTGTATTAGCTTGAGGGGGGTGTTAAACTGCAAACTAATACTCTCTCACTGGGTGGTGAGTGTATCCAAGGAGGTGAGTAATTGGCTGAAAAGGGTATGGTCCAGCTGCAATCGTCGAAGAAGAAAAAACCCTAAGGTTAGTTCTCTTCTCGTTCTCAACAAATACCTCCATCAATTAATGTTATTTCCAAATTAACGAAGGTCATTAAAAGAAAGAAATATGAAATGCATACCTCTTTACCTCCCCTTTGATTACGTTATGCTTCTTTGTAATTCCCCTTGAATTACATTTAATATTTCACCGAGAGTTTAACTTGGGAGCCTCATTTGTCCAACAAGAATTAATTTAGACAACCCATTAAGTATATTTGACCATTCCTCTCTCATGACAAAATTCTCATATGCCAAAAATGACCATCGCTTTCTATTTTTTGACCCGTTTCTATTTCCCCTTACCTGAATTTGACACCTTCCTATTTATTACTCACACTTCTTGTGACATCCCAAAACAAAAAAATTGGGTACATAAGTAAATGAAATTTTTATTCTTAAATTATGATAGATTTTCTTAATTTTGTGTTATACATTTCAGTAACAACAACAACAACACTCAAGCCTTTATCCCACCATGGTGGGGTCGGCTATATGGATCCTCTGTCGCCATAGCGCCCTATCCTTAATCATAGTCTCACTAATGCCTAAGTACATCATGTCTTTCCTTATAGTTTCATTCCAAGTCTTTTTTGGTCTACCCCTCCCCCGTTTGTACATTTAAGTATTTTTAAAAAAAATAGAAGAAAAGCCCAATTAAGCAATTATGTTTAAGTATGTAGTATGGAAAAAGGGTAATAAAGAGAAGTCATATATACTTTCATTCTAAGTGGACTCCATTATCATAAGTTATAAGTGAAACCATCCTAATCATTTAAATAAAGCTTAAATAAATTAAAATTGTTTATAAAATCCTCCCCTTAATAACCGGTTCACATGTATAAGGGTTTATAAACCATTCCCGTCGGTTCACGCCTCAGCAGGTCCACGCGAGAAAACTTGGAGCCGACACCTCTCCTGCGCCTGACGTTTGCGTGGGAGTCTACTTGCGAGTGTGTTTCTGCCCGTCGACGCGTGGGAACACAGCCATGAGCGGCGGCCGACTGCTTCCAACCCCCTTCACATCAATATAAGGCCTCCACCTCTCTTCTTGGTAAGTTTCTTTACCCAAACCGTGAGTCCTCTTCTTACCCTAGCCCTACTCCGAAATCTATTTGCTTTCTTCTTGCATCCAAAGGCTTCCCCATGGATTCTAGAACTTATGTAAGGAAAGGCTCCTATGACTAATGAGGTGAGATTTCTTTTTGCCCTAATTTCTAAGTGTTTTAGGACTTTATATGAAACCTAAAATTGATAGTGTTTGCTTCTAAATTGATTAATTATGAATTCTCCACTTATGAAAGCATCTATTTTTGGAGAAATTTAGTATTGTTCAACTTAGGGTTTTAATCCCTTATGCCAATAATTTGTAAGATAATAAGTGTATGTACTTATGTATGCCACCATGAATATTTTCAGTCACCATGCAATTATCCAAGTATATTGTCTTTCGCTTAAATGGATTTTTCGATCCTTCATTATTTAGATTAGTCAAAATGATGTTTTGTTCTAAAGGTCTAGTTGTTATTAAAACAAAAGTGATTTATTAAGACTCTCATGTAAGCTGTCTTCATATGTTACAAATACGCTCAATTTATTTATCATTTTGGTGCTTCATGAAAAACATGTTTACCCTAGGGAACCTTATTAAAATTTGATGATAAGAATTTTCTAGGACGACATTTGAACATGCTTAACGTAGCAAGTGACTTGTAGCTCAATGTGAATTACATGGTTTTACTCTAAAAATATGATTTGTTTTTATTATGCATAAATCCTGTGAAAATATTTTATTATGAAAGTAAGTATTGATGTCTATCATGTTAAAATGACTTGTATCAACACCAAAATGACTTATATGGTTACCAACAATTCCCTTCGCCAATTAGAAACTCTCCCAAAATTAGTGGGGTGTCTACAAGATCAATAAAATGATCAAAAAAACTGATTAAAATCCCAATTAGCAAACACTATTGCTGTTCGGAAATTTCTTAAGCTTTAAATAGGTTGCTAAATGTGATTTTCACACATTAAGAAGACCAACTAGCAACCCTATTGCTGTTTAGAAGTCTCCTAGGTCCCAAAAACCTATTACACTTAATATTGAAGTGTTAGATGCAAATTTTAAAAGCCAACCAGCAACAGGTAGTTAAATAACAAAGAATCAAAATTTTATGAAGTGCTCATGCATTTAAAACCCAACCAGCGACCTTTATTGTTATTTGGAAGTATTCCAAGCCTCAAAAATGCATTAAACTCATTATTTAAGTCAAATACATAAGATACAAAAAGCAACGGCAATATAAATGTTGTTTTAGAATAATTTAAATTATTAAAGAGCCTCCAACCTTCTTGCATAAGCTCTTTTTGTTCACTCTAATAAGAAATCAGCAAGTATCCTCTTAAATGAGGCTCAATATTAATAACATAAGAGTGTGTTTAGGAAAAGGGTAAGTTTACCGGTGAATGCACTTAGAAGTAAATCCATGAGGACATGGTTGTACCATGCCAATTTAAGTGGAGTTCCATCATATTTCATAGCATGATATGACTGCTAAGGAGGGGTTAAACCCTCGGGCGGTGAGGCTTCTTGCCCACCATAGTTGATGTCCAGCAAGGGGTAAGGGCACCTTACCATAGTTTAGAAATCATGCTAAAGATAATAGAGCTCTCATTTAACCGCAAGGGCTAAATCTTGGATTTTACTCTTTAAGGTATTTCACCAAGAACTAAGTTACGAGAAACGTTTTAAGAAATATTTAAAAAGAATAATCTAAGAAATGTTTTAGGAACAAAAAGGCTTTAAGAAATGTTTAAGCTTAATTTCAAGTAAAGATCCAATAGAAAGATAAAAAAGAAAAACTTAATTTAAAACTAAGAATAAATGAATATGAAAACGTAATCCTACATTATTATAGAAGTTAGAATAAGAAGGATTTCGCATTGGGTATATGTTATACTCACCTTTTAATTCTATCATTTTTTCAGGGCTTAGAAGGTGCCCGTGAAGTTCGTGACGATATAAATCTCCCAAGACCTAGAACAGAAATATGTGTATTTTGTTAAAAGTTTTGTGGCCTAAGTACCAAGTTGTAAAATTATAATGGTGTTTAATTAAGTGTTGTAATATTTTGCTTGTAAAAAGTGTTTTATGACTAATAAAAGATGTTTTAGTAGTGGGCACTTTGTGTTCATGGGGTATGGAATCACTGCGTAACATTGCTTACAGGTACATTATTAAATAATATATTACTAGAGAATTATGTGTAAATCTTATGTAATCCTACATGTGTGCTAGGATTCCCTCTTCAGATGTTACACTTCTCACGCCAAAGGGCAGCTGGGACAAAATTTTGGAATAGAGAATTCATTTCTCTATTTCCCAAAAGGTCCAGCACGACTCCTCTTCCTTCACCCATCTCCTTCCATCCGCCCCGATCTCGATCGAACCCCGCCACCGCCGGTGGCCTTCGTGGGCTCCCGCAACTCTTCCCCGACCTTCCACGAGTGACAATCTTCATTGCAGCCTCCATCCGCCAGTTTAGTATTTTCCATGGATCATCAACTATTTGTGATGTATTTATGGTATACCTCTTACTCTCACTGATCACCTACGGTTATAATGATTTTATGCTTACATATAATTGATCTTTAAAATTTTGCAGAGCTTGCCAAAATTACCACTTGCATGTTTGTCGTTCATTTAGAGTTAACATTACGTTTCTGTCAAATGTAGATTCGTCTTGTGTCAGGATGGCATAAGGCATTGTCAATGCCCTAGTTGAGGCATGGCTTATCAATACCATGGTGCATTCCCTTTTCCACAAGCATTCTTTTTTGTAAATATGCTGTTGAGATTTGGAGATAATTTAAAATTTGTATAAAGATAGGCCACAAATGCACACCATGATTCCCTTCTTGAAAGCTATTGGAAGATCAATTTGACCTCGAGGAACCATATCTTTATAATGAGTGGGATCAAGGGGCTCACCATTGAAGCTAAGCTTTAATTCAAAATCCTACCAAGGCAAAGTACCAAGTTTATCAATACCACTTGGTCTTTTAAATGAATACTTAATGTGTGCCATAATAATTCCAAAGGCATTGGTGATAAAGGGAGAGGAATTGAAATAGAAGAGAATAGAAGATAACAAATTAAATCACATGACCCATCTTCACCTTAATTATCCCTCTAAGGGGAGTCTTGGAAAAATATGTTTAGGACTCAAACAAGGTAACAATTATGGAGACAGTACCACTTATAGATCTTTTTGAGTGGGTGAGTTTCATATGAAGACATTTTGTTAGTTCTAGGATTAAGTTTGGAATTATGTTGGTTATGGTTATAAATAAAGTTTAGTGCAACCAAAAAAATTATGGTTAAAAAAGAAATGCGTTCACAAAACAAATGCATTCAATAACACGGAAATAGGAGAATTTTATTGCAAAACTTTGGAGGGTATTTGGTTCATAAAATAAGGAAATTGTTGAAGAGCCCCTCCCAATAGCTATTTTGGGACATGCATGGTAAACATAAGAGCTCTAGCAACTTCAAGAAGGTAAATGATTTTGTTTCAGAAACACATTTTTGCGATGTATCAGAGCAAGATCCCTAATGAATGATCCCTTAGAAGCTAGAACTTATCCTAGAATAGAAATATTTATTTCCATCGTCATTTGTCAAGGTTTGAGCAGTGGTTTATAATTGATTTTTAACCAAACAATGAAATTTTGAAGAAAAAAATTATAACCACATTATTTATTAAAAGATAAACCCAACACACTCTGGTATGGTCATCATTAGACGCGGTAAACCATCTCAAGACAGAAATATTTTTTATACGAGATGGTCCCTAAATAAATATCACTATAAAGGAGCAAGAAAGAATGAGAAACTCTACAAGGTTTGACTAGATAAGGAACATGAGTATGTTTGGCATATTGACAATTTTCATATAAGACAGAACTCGTGATTGTGTTCAAGTTGAAGGTAAAAATTTGGGTGTCCAAACCTACAATGCCACAGCATCATCTATAGCCATATATAAAGGAAAACTTTCTGAGGAACATAGAAGACCATAGGCCATAGGCTTCTTGTAGTACCATCAGGCCAATCGCAGTAGTCTGTTGTTTTTTCCAATGTTGTTGATGCGTTGGGCTTAACATCGGGAATTCACGTCTTCGGAATTCAATGTTGGCATGGGCCCCATAGTTGTTTAATTATGATGTTGGATAAATTTGCATGCACATTTACATTAATAATGAGACTATTCATTATTCAATGAAGCATTGCCATCAATAATTAAGTTTTTTTAAAGAAGTGAAGCAATGTCATCATTAAGTTTTTAAAGATACAAATTTCAACTATTTTTAGTAATATAAGCCTTCTTTTCTGCCTCTTATTTTTTAAATCTTTTACATACTTTAAATTATTAATTTGTATATCTTACACTACTTAAAATAAGCCCTCATCTTGCCACGTGTCACTCCAAAAAAACAAGCTCCCGCCTATTGTTCTCCTCTCACCCCCTCCAGGTTGCCTGCATGAATTCCTTTTGGAGTTCGATTTTTAGATCTTCCGCCCAAGCCAAAGAAATCCTGCCAAAGCACACCCTAACCTAAAAGCTCATCCTCTCTCTTTCTCTTGATGCCATCTCCTTTCCCCTCCCACAGAAAGGGTGTCGTCCCCCTTGGTAAGCCTCTCTCTCTCCCTCTCTCCCACACTGCACTCTCTTGGTTCGAAAAAAACTCTTGATTTGATATAACATATTATGTTAAGTGATATAGGATATGTCTTGTGTTTGTATAGAAAGACAAATAGTCAGTTTGTACTTTACAGTTGACAGGCAGAAGCGCAGAGGGATACTTGAAGTATACGTCGTGGAGTAATACTCGGCGTACGTCAAATCAATTCTCAGCTTACGTCTACTACTTCACAGTCAAAGCAAGTTATGCTTATTCAGAATACAGAGCAAAGCAGTAGCTATACGTCAAGTTGTAGTCATTCTTATCATGGCGTCGCCTAGGCGCGTCGCCTAGGCGACGCCTAGGCGACGCCTAGGCGTCCTGGCGACCAAGTGAAAACAAGTCGACAGCCGCCTTATTTTTTTTAAAAAAATCCTACATTAGACAGCGGTTTTATATAAAACCGCTGTCTATACTTGGAAAGACAGCGGTTCTATATATAACCGCTGTCTAATGTACAGTTTAGCTTACATTAGACAGCGGTCGTATATAGAACCGCTGTCTATACTTGGAAAGACAGCGATTATATTTAAAACCGCTGTCTAATGTAGGCTAAACCGTACATTTAGACAGCGGTACGACCGCTGTCTAATGTACGGTTTAACCTACATTAGACAGCGGTTTTAAATATAACCGTTGTCGAATGGAGGTACGACAGCGGTTTTTAATATTAACCGCTGTCTATTCTATCTATATATACCCGAAACCCGAAAATTAGATTTTACCTCGCCGTTTTTACTTCTTACTGTGTCGCTGCTCTGTGCGAAACCCTACAGGCGATTTTCGGAAATATTCAGGCCCTCCATTGTTCGATCTTGCGATTCTTCTTCGAAGGTATATTATTCTTCTACCAATCTTCTTTTTACCCTAAGCCTTGGAGATTTTCTTTTTTTTTCTCTATATATTCTCATGATTTTTAGACCTTGATGAATGATGAGTTGATGATGCAATGGTTGTTTTATTTGCTCATATTTTTTTCTCTATATATTCTCATGAATGTAGCCAATATATATGTGTGGTTGAGTGATGGAATAGTATTAGTTTATTACACATTTACACTTGAATTTTATGTAGGAAATTTGGATGGTTTAGGGTTTTTTTAGGGTTTTCTTGTTACAGGAAAATGAGTGATAAAAGATCTTCCTCAAAGTCAAGAAGAGGCTACACTTCTAGTGAGGCATTCAGTGACTAGATTTGCAACATCATTCCTTACTCTACAAAGTGTGCTTAAGCATGAGGAGAAGCTGAAATTATTCTTTGTCTCACCTTCGTGGAATGCTGCTAATTTGGCAAAAACCGAAGCCGGAAAACAAATTGTTGAAGTAATACTTTCAACTGTCTTTTGGAATGGAGTTAGAGATTGCCTCAAAGGAGGAAAGTCATTGATGGTTGTTTTGCGGTTAGTAGATGGAGATGAAAGACCAGCTATGCCTGAGGTTTATGTGGCAATGGAAGAGGCAAAACAAAGGATCAAAGAACATTTTGATAATAAAGAAAGGTTATATAAAAAGATTATCGACATTGTTGAAAATAGATGGACAAATCAAATGGAGCAAAAGCTGTATAGGGCGGCTTTGTTTTTAAATCCAAGCAAATATTTTGAATATGAGGAAAAACATAATGATGATGCTTGGAAATTTCAAGATGCTTTCAATGACGTTATTGCAAGACTAGTGCCCGATCAACACTTGCAAGACAAGATCGCAGAACAAGGCACTAACTATAAAGCATCTCGAAATAGTTTTGGAAAGCCTATGGCTATTAGGCAACGAACCACCTTAAATCCAAGTAAGTATTGATTACGTTCTTATATTTTCTTAAACTATATGTATGTTAATTGTTAACTAATTTATATTCGTCTTAAATAAATAGTTGATTGGTGGGGTGCACATGGAGGACCGAATGTTGAACTTACAAAGATAGCATTGCGCATACTTGGCTTATGTTGTTCCTCTTCTAGTTGTGAGCGCAACTGGAGTACTTTTGAGTTTGTAAGTATACAAATATTCAATAATCAATATACATATAAAATTAAAATTATTTACAAATATCTACTAAGTACTAAGTAGTAAGTACTAAGTAGTAAGTATTACTAACTAGTTTGCAATTATGTTGTTTTAGATTCACACAAAGAAAAGGAATAGATTGGAGCATCAAAGACTTAATGATCTTGTATACATCCAATACAATCGTCGTCTACAAGCACGATTTCAAGAAAGACGTGAAAAGGGAAGAAATTACAACCCTTTAGTGCTTGATGAGCTAGATTGGAGTAATGAGTGGATGATAAACAAACCAGATGATACTCTAGTATTTGATGATGATGATCTCACATGGGAAGCTGTAGGGAGAGCTGTTGGAACCGGGGCTAGAAATTTACGAAGTGGAGCTAATCTTGAACTAATAACTGAAGGGGATGAAGATTTAGATCACTTTGGAGTTGCAAATGATGATGAAGATCTTGTAGATAATTATGGGCAAATGACAAGTGCCTCAAACCAACCCAGCACCTGCAATGCCAATAATGATTTACTAGATGATGATTCTAATTGATCTAAAAACAATGTTCATTCATGAAATGTATTCTTGATCTCAAGTTATTTGATATGTCAAGTTTGAAACTTGGGCTTGTTTATATTATATTTATGAAATGTATTCTTTTCTTTTGCTTTTCAATGTGTCAAACTTTAGATTTACGTGTTGCTGAATACTTAGTGAGTACTGACTTGGGCTTGTTGTGATTCATGTTGGGTGGCAGACTTGCAGTTTAAAAATACTGTGTTGGCTGAATGTTTGATATGTTGGGTTTGGACTTCTGTTCATTCATGAATGCTTGATATGTTGAGTACTGACTTGAGATGAATGCAGTTTAAAAATCGGTGTAGTTAATGCTATTGCTGAATGATGGTTCTCTGCTGAATGATGGTTCTCTTTTTCCTAAAAAAAAAACTGGGACTATAGACAGCGGTTATTATAATAACCGCTGTCTATAGTCACTTGACAGACACTATAGACAGCGGTTATTATAATAACCGTTGTCTATATCTTCATTTGTTTTTAAAAAAAAATTAATATTGTCGCCTTGCATTTGCTCGCCTTGTTGTCGCCTAGGCGTCCGCCTTGTCGCCTAAGCGTCAAGGCGGTCGGGGCTCGCCTTGGTACGCCTTGACGCCAAGATAAGAATGGTTGTAGTCGAAGTTTAAAGAGTATATGTCGACTTACAACGGTATTATACAAATCATTCTTAAAGTGTTTTCAGGCTATAATAGAATGATTGAAATTCAGATTGAGTTGTTACATGATTAAGAAAAGAAGACAGATAATTTCAAGAAAGAATATACCTAGAATATTAGATGTTCTATTTCCAGGGAAATTCAACAATTGGGAAATTTCAGACTTGCCATATTTTGATGATTTTCAAAATGTGAAGAAAGAAATTCGACATGAGTATATAAACAGAAGGACATGCAAAAAATCTACTCTTCTAATTCTTCTTTCTTCTCTCTTTCTCGGTCCAATCTTTCGTCCTTTTCTCTCTAATTCATTTCTAAAGAAGATTGATGTTGTTGCTTTCTGAAAGAAAAGAGATCTGTTTGAGTCTTCCCCCTCTCCGATTTAAGATCAAAAACAGATTGATTCAAGGTTGTATCCACACTGTTCTGAATTCAAGATCTACTCTGAACCTATTGAAAATTGGATCTCGTTGTGGAAAAGTTGAAAACATTTCTGATTGTCTACTGCAAAGAGTTTTAATAATCCCTCTACAAAAGATTCAAAGTTTCGGTTCTAAAAATCTCTTTATCAAAAGACTCGATAATTCTAAGAATCTCCTTATTAAAAGATTTAGAGTGTGGTCCTTTGAATCTCCTTTGTTGGATCTGGTGGCCAACCTTAGAGGGTGGGATGAATAAGTTTTTTAAAAAATACTGGAGATTCTAAATATTCTGCAGCCGAAATATGCTTTCTGGATGCTAGCGCTAGGCGGTAGTGTTACCGCCGGCGGTATCTCAGAGAAACCGTATTCACGTCCTACAGTGGATCGATTTAGCACAGGCAAGACACACTTCACAGACAGAGGGAATTGTAAATCACAAACATAAACATGATTTCATTGAATGATTAACAAACTATTACAAGAACAAAATTAGATCTCCATGACGCCGGAGATCGAAAGCGAAGAATAGAAAACTCTTTTGGTTTCTATACCGACCCTCCCCCTGAGGACCGGTTGGCTCTCTCCCCTCTCCCCGAAGGTCTTCGAGCCGGCTCTCTCCCATCCCACCCGGAAGGTCTTAGATCCCATTAGATCTCTCTGATCTAGACGTCCTCCCCGGACGATTTCTCAAGGAATCCTCCCCGGGGAGGATTCCAACGACCTTCCAGGTCGATTTATCACGAACTCCTTCACGGAATCCGACGTCCACACCGGACGATTTCTCCACACACGATACAATAAAAATGAAAGAGAAGAAAAAGAGATCAAAGAAGATTTGATCCCTCAAGTGTATATCTCCGGAGGCGGTGAGCGATCGGCACTTTTGATCCTCGTTCCTTGTGCGCTCTATCGTCCTCAGATTCTCGTTCGTTGATCGCGCTCTCCGAAGATCTTCTTCATTCTTGCTTAAGGGTGAGGTTCCTTCTCTTTGAGTGGCGGCTCCTTGCTGTGGAGAAGGCATAACAACCTTCTGTCTTTCTAGTGTTCAGCAGTCGTACGTCCAAGAGAGAAAAGAACGCTTTTATACAAAGTTACAAAAGCTACCGGTGCCAGTATTGTTAACGCCCGGCGGTAGGTTCATTTACGTGTCTTCTGCAGCCGTCGAGCTCCATGTAAGGAAGGTGGCAGACCTTTCCTTTGTCGTCATCGTTAGCGCGGAGCGTTAGCACTAGTGCGAGCGGTAGTCGCGCTTGTTTAAGAAACTTGAGTAGCTGGCCGTCTGCAGAGAAGGAAAGTGGCAGAACATTCCTTGTACATCGGAGTTACCGCGGGGCGGTACTATCTACCGCGGAGCGGTAGTAACATTTCCTTTTATGTTTCCCGCCACTTTCTCTCGTTGAGGACATGGATCGTTGACGTGGCCTTCAGGATAGCGCGGCACATTAGAGCTAGCGCGCGGCGGTAGTCTGTCTCGACGATATGCTCCTCTTCTAGCCGATACTGCAGCCGTCTAAACGACACAACCTGTCTAGAAGATATTGCTAGTGCGCTGCGTTAGGAATAGAGCCAGCGGTAGGCTGTCTCGACGATATGCACCTCTTCTAGACGATACTCCAGTCGTCTAGACGACACAACCTGTCTAGACGATATTGTTAGCGTGTCGCGTCAGAGCTAGCGCCAGCGGTAGGCTGTCTCGACGATACGCGGTCTAGCCAATATTTGCTTTAGACTTGAGCAAGTCCAGTCGACATGTAGCCGAAGCTAGCGCCCGCGGTATCACTAGCGTCTGCGGTAGCTCACAGTGACTTGAGTTCTTTGTCCGATTTCACACTTGTAAACCTGCACACTATACCCAAAACATGTATGATCAAATAAAACTTGGGATTTGTATTATCAAACCTGAGAGATGCAGAACGCATGTTCCAACATCCTTATCAAAAAAACTCTAGCCATTTATAGAAGAACAATGGATATTGGATTCCTACTAGTGGTAGAAGAGAGGGAGTACCCAATTTTAAGGTGAACGTTTATAAATCTTTTGTCTTCTGGATTGCTTGACTGTTTCTTTCTTTTCTTATTATTTTGTCTTTATATTTCTTTTTAATCCAGGGTTTAGATGAACTCGGAAACTCATTGAAATGAAAGAAGATCCACCAGTGGATTGTGGTTTGAAATTGTGATTCTTTTTAGTGAATTTTTTGAATATTTTATTCACCCTCCTCTAGAGTAATCAAGATTCTCTAAATCCTTTCCGCACACTCACTTTTCTAATCTCCCTAACTCCCGTCTCTGTAATTTTGGATCCACTTCTTCAGTTTGCAGGTTTCTAGAGCCAGTTAGCAGGTTTTGGGAGCCAGTTTGTAGGGGTGCAGCGCTCAACGTCGGCACAGGCACGAGCGGTGTGCCAAATACTGTCCTCAGAAATTCGATGGCGGAGCCAGGCCAAGTAATCAGATATGTGGTACACATGGTAGACCCGGTTGGGGATCTTCTTTATGTTGCCTCTGTCGGTGACAACGAAGCCAAATGCGATGATGAAGAGCAGAGCGGAGAGTCAGAGAGCGCAAGCCACGTTCAAGTTGGCATACCGCATATCCCTCTCCCAGATCTCACTATGCCAGTTGTCCGGCTCAGGAGCTCTGCAGGTCCAAAATGTAGTGATCGATTTGTGAAAAGTGTGATGGGAACAGTTGATTGGAGACCACGTGGATGGTTATTATGCTTGCTCTCGGCTTCTGCTTTCTTCATAATCACCAAACTCTACCTGGTAACATATATATATTTTAATTAATTTTGTAGGCTAAATATTTGGAAGTATTTTGTGCTCCGTTTTGCAGCATTAATGAGCATTATTGTCGATGTAGAGGCAGGGGTCTGTTTGTGGGATCATGATCGTTGGTGCGCAAGGGATATTAGTGGATCACAAGATATTAGGGATTCGCCCTCCTCTGCGCCTCTTACCCTTCGCTCTAATTGCATCATCCGCTCCATCACCGAAGATGAACTCCTCTCCTTCCAACTCGCCACCGCAAATGACTGATTTACTGCACTCTAGGTGTTTGCCTAAATGCCCAGCCGGAGTTTTAGAGAACTTGCTACTGCATGTGCTATCTATTTGTATGATTTTCTTGATTTGTTAGAATTTAGAATAAATTAATGCATTGTTTGTGTCTGGCATCCTTCATAAGGCTGCACTGAGCAACAGGATGGAAATCATAAAATTCACCATACTTACCAAGAAACAAGCTCCCTGATTGTTTGGCTAAAATTGGTAACCTCTGTAATGGCACTCAAGTCTTTCATAATATTTCCTAACTTCCTAGATGCTGCTACATTGTTTTCCATCAAAATCTAATTGGTACTTCGGAAATTAGAAAACAATTGAGTCAATGACCTCTCAATGGAGGTTGGTATATGATTTGGTTACGTGCACTTACATTTTTGATGTTTTACTCTCAAAACGATTCACGTTTTTATGTTTTTTTCTTCGGACTATTCTTGTTTTTATGTTGCCTTTTCTCTCTTTAATGTTGTTTTTACTCACTGGACCGTTTCCCCTCTGCTCCTGCTGATGTTGGATTTTGGTGATTTGGTGTTTTTTTACTTCCGGGAGTGCTTTTTTTTTACTCTATGGAATGCTTCAATTTTGTTTTTGATGCAGTTGGCTATATTTTGTACTTAATTGGAATGTTGTCTTCAGGTAAATGTTTTGTTTACTTCATGATGACAGAGAATGGTGGTCTTTTATTTTGGCATGGGGTTGCTGGCGAGGTGAAGGTCAGAGAAAGACTCATCTTTCGAAGACTAGACATTTTATTTGTCTTCGGAAGGTAGTGTCGGCCCCTGCCCTCCCCATCTGTGACTTAGAGCCTCGCCACTGATTCTCCGTTTCTCCCGGGCGTCTTCGGTGCCACCTCCGGCGAGTCCACTGTCCCCGTCCAGCCCCCGATCCGCTTTTTCCCACGACCGCGACTCAACTTCCAGCAGAATGTTTCTCTCCAGACGGCGGTTTCAACGACGCCCAGGTCCTCACCTCCTCTGATCGGCCTCCTACCCACACTCCTTATCATCCCCAACCTCCCTGTCTGAAACTTCTGGCCTCGGGCAACGCTTGAACAAGAACAGACACCTACTCCCGAGCCGATTACTTGGATCCCCCCCTCTAAAATTTCCAGGGACCTCGTGTAGCCCATTTCAGCACGGCTTGGACTACGCCATTTCGCACTTGACCCAATGGTACGACCCTCAAATCAACTCATGGTTCAACCACTATTAGTATTTCTTTATGCATAATTCTCATGATCTTAATTTTCAGAGCTTGATAATCGGTTTGTCGCTTGTTCTTCTTTACTCGTTATTTCGCTGAAAAAAATTGTGGAAAAATGGATCGTAATGGTTGATTGCAACAAACGTTAGACGTTTATGCGCGTTTGTGAACACTAGGGTGGTTATTAAATGAGATTGCTCGTGAAAGTTTTGAAAAGCACCACTTAAAATTAATCTGTCGATCTTGGAATACATCAGTTTGGTATCAGCGGGGGGTTCAATGCACTCCTACTGTGCATCAACGATCTTGAACGAATTTGTGTAAAAAATTGTAGTTTTTCTGTCAAAAAAAAGAGTCAGTTTTTTAATGTTTTTTTAAAAGGATCAATCCAAAACGTTTAGTTTTTCTCTGCCAAAAAATTTTTGTTTGCACTTTTTTTAACAAAAAAATCAAACCATTTTAAACAAAATTTTCTATTAAAAAAAACTTTATTCTCAATGGAAAATCGCATAGATCGAATAGAAACCAACGTAGAAGACTTGATTAAACGTATGAGTGAATTGGTGAAGACGGTAAAGGCGCTCAATGCCAACATGAGAGATAATCACCACGTCGTGACGGGTTAAGGACATCCGTTAATAATTTAGAAGTCGAACGCCACCTAGGTTTGAATCAGGCACCACACCAAAACCCTAGACACGAGGAGCACAACCCTAGACCTGCAGAGCCTGCACCTGGACTCCGTCGCCAACCCCGTTGGGATGATGGAGTTAAGTTAGATGTAGGTGATTTTGAGGGTCACGTAGAGCACGAAAAATGCCTAGATTGGTTTGAGCGTGTAGAGAGATTCATGGCATGGAAACAAATGCCTATGAATCGACGGGTCGAGTATGTTGTCCTTTGGCTTAAAGGACCAGCACTAGTCTGGTGGATTCAGGTAGAGGGTACACATTTTGCCTTAGGCCTAGCCCCTATAACCACGTGGGTAGAATTTAAGCCGCAGTTGCGGAAGCGATATGTTCCTCGGACTATCTGCAAACTCTTTATCGAAGATTACACAACCTTCATCAGGATAAGCTTTCCGTGGACGAGTACACCCACGAGTTCTTAGTGTTGCAGTCTAGGTTAGACCTTCATGAGGAGGACGAAATGATAGTGTCCCGTTATCTGAACGGGCTCCGATATGCTACTAGGGACGAGCTTGAGTTGCGATTTTATAGATTTGGGTGAAGTGTCTAGTAGAGCACGTAGAGTAGAGACCGCACATCTGAAGAGGACATTTGGGCCTAGATCTACAGATAGACCTACTTCGAGCACCACCGCCACTGCACCCACCTCTAGGATTTCAGATCCCCCTCGTCCACATGACACTACTGGGACTCCGGCTCCTCCCACTGTCCCCTCCCGAGGTAAGGAGCCCATGGGATCTAAGCCCAACATTGGAGTATTCCGATACTTCAAGTGTATGGAGACAGGGCACAAATCATCTGAGTACGCCACTTCGTTGCCATTACTGATTCCATCGATGGGCATGAACCTGAATATGGAGTCTTCCTTAGTGACTCCAAACATGAGCCCGAGCCAAAGTCTGATAGCGTGATCGAGGTCGAAGGAGAGCAAACTGAGCACTTAGTTTGTGTCCTTCGCCATAGTTTGGCTTCCGCTAGCAAGACCACTGAGCATGATTTTCGGAGAAATGAAATTTTCTGCACAACTGTGCGCATTCAGGGACAATTTTTCCATCATTATTGATAGCGGTAGTATGGAGAACTTCGTTTCTCAACGCATGGCAGAGACGCTAGGACTCGAGACTCATCCCTTAGAGCAGCCCTACCACTTATCTGGGGTTAATAGTCACTTGACTATGTTTGTTACTCATCGTTGTCTTGTAGAGTTCTCTATAGGGGACGTGTATCAGGATTCTGTTTTATGCGATGTCGCGCCCATCGATGTCTCCCACATACTATTAGGACGCTCATGGCAGTACGACCGCCGAGTCATGCATGATGGTGTGAGGAACTCTCATTCCTTTGATCACCGTGAATGCAAGATTGTTCTTCCCCGGAAGAATAGTCATGTTCCTAGGGCACCTGGGAGGACCACATCATCATCTCCTTCGCCTCCTTTAGTTTTCACTACACCACTTCTATTCAGTGCCACACTTCTGCCTGGACCCTCACTCCACAGAGAAGCACTTGACTCTAATGAGTCATTCATCTTAGATGTTTTGGAAGCGCCACCTTATATTAATTTTATTTTTGGCGATCACACTTTTGGTTCAACTCACTACCCTTTGATTGTAGGCGAGCACGTTGAGCCTCTTCGTTAGATTTCTACACTTTTTAAGCTTAATCATAATAGGAGAATTGAGATGATCCTTAGACTTTTTACGCCTAATAGGGACACGCGTTTTAAGAAATTTCTCTTGCTAATTCTAATTGGTAGATTTGTGATCGGCTTTAAAATTTGTAGTACTAGTCAGATTCTCACGAGCAATGTTTTGACATGATTGACCCTGGTTTAGTAAAAGCTCGTAGGTGTCTAGCAGTAGTGCATATGACGCCTTATGATTTAATGATTCCACAAGTTAATCATGCTCATTTCTTGCCTTGTTTCCCACCTTATTTTGATCCATCCACTTCCCCACTTTGTGATACTCTTTTTCTCGGTGCTCTGAATTTTATTGATCATTTGATTATTTTGCATAAAATTATTACAAACAGTTTTCAAGCATCTTTGGAAAACTATAGATCCATGGTTGATTTTCTCAACGGGAGTTTTCCTTTTCCAATGGAGATTGGTTTCATGTATTATTTAGGAAAGGGGCTGTGTCATCAGATCATGTGCAGCAACGACGAGTCTTCCCCGTGTTCCACTACCACAGCAAGGCAGTGACAAAGCAGTTCCTCAGATCAACTTTTGGATGTTTCAATGGCGGGTTTTCTCTTATTCTCGGCGGGGTCGAGCTCTCTCAACCCCGGGAAAATTGATGCAACCCAAGACTGCATTTTTATTTTATTTGCAGAATTTTTATTTTTATAGTGCAAGTCTTCACGCATTTTATGTTGTAGTTTTCACGCATGTTGTATCGCGCATGTTCACGCACTATCGTTCGGCTTGTTGTCCATCAAGAACATGAATGAAAAGGTCCGGCAAATTAGGACTAGTGTTAGTAAAGGCAGGCAAGAATTTTAAAAATTAAGTACTTAATATTAAGCATTAAAAATTAATAATTCTGAAATGAAAGTTATTTTCATAATTATTTTAGTGAGGGGATACCTAAAGTTCACATTGACCTTTCAAGGCACCTCCTATTAATTTCTTTAAAACTCCTCATTTAAAGAGAACAAAAACCCCTTTGTGTCTTGACTCTTGAGTAAACCGTTTCCCCACTCATGAAACCCCTTTTTTCTCGTAACTTCATTTGAGTAGCCGGCCACCCTCCATTTAATGTCCTTTTCATTTAATAATATCTTTAATATTAAAGTTGAAACCCTACTCTAAGTCTATTCGGCTACTCCTACCCTTATAAAGCTGAAACCCTCCATTGTAAAGGATAGCGTGGACAGAACCTTACGAAGACGAGACTATTTCTCTGTCTTCGGAAGGTAGTGTCGGCCCCTGCCCTCCCCATCTATGACTTCGAGCCTCGCCGTTGATTCTCTGTTTCTCCCGGTCGTCTTCGGTGCCACCTCCGGCGAGTCCACCGTCCCCGTCCAGCCCCCGATCCGCTTTTTCATGCGACCGCGACTCAATTTCCAGCAGTCTGTTTCTCTCTGGACGGCAGTTTCAACGACGTCCAGGTCCTCACCGCCTCCGATCGGCCTCCTACCCACGCTCCTCATCATCCCCGACCTCCATGTCTGAAACTTCTGGCTGCTGGTAACGCTTGAACGAGAACGAGCGCCTACTCCAGAGCCGACTACTTGGATCCCCCCCTCTGAAATTTCCAGGACCTCGTGTAGCCCATTTCAGCGCGGCTTGGACTACGCAATTTCGCACTTGACCCTATGGTACGACCCTCACATCAACTCATGGTTCGACCACTATTAGTATTTCTTTATGCTTAATTCTCAAGATCTTAATTTTCAGAGTTTGTTTGCCTAAGCTATCAATAATCCGATTTGTCGCTTGTTCTTCTTTACTCGTTATTTCGCTTCAAAAACTTGTGGAAAATGGATCGTAAGGGTTGATTGCAAACAAACGTTAGACGTTTATGTGCGTTTATGAGCACTAGGGTGGTTATTAAATGAGATTGCTTGTGGAAGTTTTGAAAAGCGCCACTTAAAATTAATCTGTCGATCTTGGAATACAACACATGACCAACCACTCAGAGGGACCGTTTTTGGTCTTAAATGTCGTCTTTCACTCATCTCCCTCGCAAAACCTAATCTGGTGGTACCCACTGCGAAGAACTATCTTCGAGAATACCTGGGCATCAGTCATCGTCTCAAGTAAGTCGTCCAACCGAGGGATGGTGAAACGATACTTAATAGTAGTTTTATTAATAGGCCTGTTATCGATACACATAAGCCAGATCCCGTCCTCCTTTGGGGTGAGAAGAGCGGAAACCGCGCATTCGCTCAGGCTCTCACGTATAAATTGCTTCCTCAACAGCTCATCAACCTGTCTCTTACTCTCTTGAGCTCAGCATGCTCGTCAGGGTTCATTCGGTAATGTGATAGGTTAGGGAGCAAAGCTCCCGGTGTCAGATTTATGGTGTGTTGGATGTCACGCAATGGGATAACTCGTCGGGTAAATCTCTCACCAAGGAAAAAAATCTTTTAATATTTAGAGTTACAACAAACAACATGTTGAAATTGTTGAAGTGAAGTGGATAGGAGTCCGGCCGGTTAGAAGGCTGGAGACCGCAGAGACCGCGCGGTCTGCGCTGGTGCTCTGGCGGTTTGTTCCTGGCGATCTGGTGCGATCGGCCAGCTTGCTTCTTGGTTTAGGTCGCTGGCTCTGGCGACCTGTTGCGGGTTGTTTCCGGTCATGTTCTAGTCGGTCTGTTCTTGGTTGACCGATGAGACCGGGCGGCTTGGTTTCTTTCTGGCGACTTGGTTCAAGTCGGCTAGTTGCTTCTCTGTGTTGGCAATCTCAGGAAGGGTGATCGTTGTGTCCGTGCGGTTTGTGCGCGGCTTGCTGCTGACTTCGGTCTTGGACTGAATTTTGTCCAAGTGCTGTGTTCGCGCGGTCTGGTTTTGGAGACCGTTCGCGAGCTGATGGGTGGTGACTGTATCCCGGTTTGTGCGGTGACGACATCCGTCCACCCGCCTATAAATAGGAGTGCATGGCCCGTCATTCATAACGAGAACTGTTTGCGGTCAGCAGGTTTCGGTCTCCTTCCTTGGTGATTTCCGGTGGCTCGAATAAACAGTTCGTCTGCGGCTTGTCAGCGAACTGGTTTATTGTTCTTGTGCTGTTCGCAGTAAACTCAGCGATCAGGCGACCTTCAGCGGTTAGGCGATTTGAGTTCGGTCTGGCGACAGCTTCAGTTCTTTGTTCATTTGAATAAGCTTCAGTTCGTGCGGGCTGAGATTGCGGTCTGGCAGTGCAGTTTGTCTGCTCCTGTTCGTGCGGTCTCAAGGTGTTTCTGCGGTCTGACTGTGCAAGCGGTCTGGGAGTACAGCAGAACAATCCGGGCGGCCTGAACCTTTGTTGCAATCCGTGCGGTCTCTTTCTGGCAGACCGCCGGTTTCTGTTTTTTGGTGTGTTTGTTCTTCTCGTCTCCGTGATTCTTATGAATCATGTCTCGCCATGTATGCCTCGCATTGTAAAGCAGTATTATTTCAATAAAGATTTCTTGTGTTGCTGGTTTTGGCATTGTGGTTGTTTGGCTATAACTCTTATTGATACAACTCCTGCTTACTCCTAAACGGTCCAATCAAAAATTTTAACATGGTATCAGAGGGAGGTTCCTGGAGTGGATAAGCAGTGATCAACTAGAGTTGCCATCGTCTTTGTGAAGAAGAGACCACATTGATTGCCATGGAAGGCAGTTTCGCAAGAGGTCTTGGTATTGAACTCCTCACATCGACTAACTTCAAAAAGTGGAAGTCATGTATGGAGAGTTATTTGATTGGCGAGGATCTTTGGGAGATAGTCGGCGGAGAAGACACACAGGAGGTGTTTCCAGCAGGTGATAATATGGCAGAGGTGAGGCTTTGGAGGAGGTTGAATGCTAAGGCAGAGTTCACTCTCAAGAGGGCTATTTCACCAGAGCTGTTTGATCATATTATCGGATGTAAATCTGCTGCGGAGATCTGGACATCCTTGGATGGATTGTTCAATAAGAAGAATGTAGCAAGGCTACAGTTTCTTGAAAATGAGTTGGCTAAAGCCTCTCAAGGTGATCTTTCTATTTCTACCTTCTTCCTCAAGATGAAGAATCTCACGGCAGAAATTTCTGCTTTGGACCCTGATGAGCCAATCTCTGAGGCAAAACTGAAGAGGCATATCATTCGCGGGTTGCGGAAGGAGTATCTTGCCTTTGTGACTTCAGTTCAGGGTTGGGCAAATCAACCGTCGTTGTTGGAGCTGGAGAACCTTCTTGCTTCGCAAGAAAGTTTAGCAAGACAGATGGCGGGGGTTTCTATCTCCGGGGGAGAAAGTGATGTGATGTTCTCTGGGAAGAGGAAGAAGAAATGGGAGAAGAAGAAGCCGGGTCATGATGGACCCTCCACTTCAGGTCAGCAAGATAGGGGCTATGCTCCTAAGTCTGATGGGAAGAAGAAAGGTGAGGGACCAAAGTGCTTTAGATGCAACAAGACCGGGCACTTCAAGAAAGATTGTCGAGTGAATCTTCAGCCGGGACATGTAGTGGAGAAGGAGATGCCAAAGTCTGGTGAAGTTGGATGGGGAGGAGCCTTTGTGTCTAATATAACGGCGATGCCCGTTAAAGCCTTGGCTTCCATCAACTATGAAGAGGACTGGATTGTTGATTCAGGGTGTGGACATCATCTCACCGGAGATGGATCAAAGTTCTCTTCTTTGGCGCCTTACTCAGGTAATAATGCTATCATTACGGCTGATAATTCTATTCATCCAGTAGAGCACGAAGGAGTCGTCTCTCTGAGCAGTGATAAGGGTCCACTCACGTTGAGGAGTGTTTATCACGTGCCTGGTATGAAGAAAAATCTCTTCTCTGTGACCAACGCGGTCGATGCCGGTTATCACGTTCTGTTTGGCCCAACAGAAGTGAAGTTTCTCAAAACTCAACCGGAGATAAAGGGAGAAGTTTTTCATGTCGGCAAGCGGGTGAAGGACTTGTTCGTTTTATCGACAAGTACCTATGTTGATAAGATGAGGACAAACGATGGCGCGGCCATTTGGCATGAAAGGTTGGGGCATGTAGGCATGGACAAATTAAAGGCTATGGCTGTAAAGGGCCTTGTCAATGGCTTGCCTAGCTTGTCTTCCTATGGAGACGGTCATGTCTGCGAAGGATGTCAGTTTGGTAAGTCTCATCGACTTCCATTTGACAAATCGCAAACAAGGTGCAAAGTGACGTTGGAATGCATCCACGGTGATTTGATGGGACCGACTGCCACCCCAAGCCTTGGAGGCAACAGATACATGTTGGTGTTGATTGACGACTACACCAGATATGTCTGGGTGTATTTCATGAAAGAGAAGTCAGAAGCCTTTGCTAAATTTGTGGAGTTCAAGGAGCTGGTGGAAGGTCGTTTAGGCCTGCGGGTGAAGAAGTTGAGAACTGACAATGGTGGGGAGTTCACCTCTGGTGAGTTCTCAAGTTTTTGCAGGAAACACGGCGTTCGGAGAGAGCTCACTTGTGCCCATACTCCACAGCAGAATGGCGTTGCCGAAAGGAAGATCCGTCATCTGACGGAAACTTGCAAATGCTGGCTTCATGCCAAGAGTATTCCAAAGTCCTTCTGGGCGGAGGGAATGTCTTGCGCAGCTTATGTCATCAACAGATTGCCTCTAAGTCCTATCAACATGAAGACCCCTCACGAACTAATGTTCAAGGAGAAGCCGAGTGTTGCTCACCTTCGAGTGTTTGGATCAACCTGCTATGTGCATATTCCTGATGCTCTTCGAACAAAGCTTGATGCGAAAGCAAGGAAGCTAGTCTTTGTTGGGTATGATGAGCGGAAGAAGGGATGGAGATGCATGGATCCTGAGACACGAAGGTCAATTGTTTCTCGGGATGTGGTGTTCGATGAAGTAACTTCCTACAAGGGGAGCTCAGGAGTTGAACTACCAGAGGGCAGGGTTGATGAAGGAGGAAAAGCTGCAGGAAGTCTTCAAGTGGAGTTGCCTGTTTCACCAGGAGCTCCAGGTGTGTCAACCTCTGAGATGGAGGCTTCAGGTTCTGGAAGCAGGGGGAGCGATGCTCCATGTTCATCTGGGAAAGAAGCTTGCACAGAAGAAGCGGCTGAGGAGGTGGTTAGTCAGGAGCAACCTCTTAGGAGGTCGAAGAGGACTATTCAACCACCAGATCGATACACAGGAGGAAACATGGTGAACTTTGTTTCTTGTTTCTTTGCTGGTCCCTTAGATGAAAGGGAGCCGTCGAGCTTTGAGAAGGCCAGAGGTGTGAAGGAGTGGGACATTGCTATGCAGGAAGAGATGACAGCTCTCGAGAAGAATGAGACCTGGTCTCTTGTGCCCAAGCCCAAGGGCACTACTCCTGTCACTTGCAAGTGGGTCTTCAAGCTGAAGAAAAAAGCTGACGGTAGTATCGAGCGTTACAAGGCTCGCCTTGTAGCTCGTGGGTTCTCACAGCAGTACGGAGAAGATTATGATGAAACATTTAGTCCAGTGGCAAAGATGACTTCGGTTCGATTTGTTATTGCCTTGGCGGCTTCGAGTGGTTGGGAGATTTGGCAACTCGACGTGAAGAATGCTTTCTTATACGGCGAGATTGACAAAGATATCTTCATGATTCAACCGCAAGGCTTCATCTCGAAGGAGTATCCAGACTATGTTTGCAAATTGAAGAAGGCCCTGTACGGGTTGAAGCAAGCGCCTCGGGCGTGGTACGGGAAGATTGCAGAATATCTCTTATTCTGTGGATTCGTTGCTTCAGACTCTGATTCTAGCTTGTTCATCAAGAAGGAAGGGGTGCTTCGGGTGATTGTGCTGCTGTATGTGGATGACATGATTGTCACCGGGAACTCGAAGGAAGCTGTTGCAAGACTCAGGGCTGAGCTTTCTATCAGGTTTGAGATGAAGGATCTAGGGGAGCTTCATCATTTCCTTGGACTCGAGGTCCAGAGACGGGAGAGCGGAGTGCTCATTTCTCAGGAAGGATATGCAGAGCGAATCGTGAAACGATTTGGCATGGTGGAAGGGAAGAGCAGCTCTATACCTTTGGAGCAACATCATAAGCTTCGGAAGGATGAGGGGAGAATCTTATCTGATCCGTTGGTGTTCCGAGCTCTGGTTGGGAGCTTGATCTATTTGACGATCACAAGGCCGGATATTGCTTATGCAGTTGGCAAGGTGAGTCGGTACATGGCGGAACCACGGAAAACCCATCTTCTGGCGGCTAAAGGCATACTGAAGTATGTGAAGTCGACCTCTGATTTGGGTCTCCTATATAGGAGAGGGTCAAGCTTGGAGTTGCATGGTTTCATGGATGCTGATTATGGGGGAGACGTGGATGATCGGAGATCAACGTCGGGTTATGTCTTTATGACGGGCCCCACAGCTATCTCTTGGTGCAGCAAAAAGCAAGACTCGGTGTCTGTTTCTACCACGGAAGCAGAATACAAGGCTTCGGCCTTGGCAGCTCAGGAAGCTATTTGGCTCAGGAGGTTGGTAGAGGACGTTCATCAGGAGGTTCGAGGTCCCACTATGCTACGCGGGGACAATGAGAGTGCTCTCAAGCTGGTTAACAATCCAGTTTGTCACGCGAGGACCAAACATATAGAGATTGAGCACCATTTCATTCGTGAAAAGGTGTTGGGAGGATCTCTTATGGTCGAGCATGTTCGGAGTGCGGACAATGTCGCAGACATCTTCACAAAGCCGCTGGCAAAGGGACCGTTTACTCGGTTAAGGGAGTTGCTCGGGCTAATTTCCACTTCCCACTTCAAGGGGGAGTGTTGAAATTGTTGAAGTGAAGTGGATAGGAGTCCGGCCGGTTAAAAGGCTGGAGACCGCAGAGACCGCGCGGTCTGCGCTGGTGCTCTGGCGGTTTGTTCCTGGCGATCTGGTGCGATCGGCCAGCTTGCTTCTTGGTTTAGGTCGCTGGCTCTGGCGACCTGTTGCGGGTTGTTTCCGGTCATGTTCTAGTCGGTCTGTTCTTGGTTGACCGATGAGACCGGGCGGCTTGGTTTCTTTCTGGCGACTTGGTTCAAGTCGGCTAGTTGCTTCTCTGTGTTGGCAATCTCAGGAAGGGTGATCGCTGTGTCCGTGCGGTTTGTGCGCGGCTTGCTGCTGACTTCGGTCTTGGACTGAATTTTGTCCAAGTGTTGTGTTCGCGCGGTCTGGTTTTGGAGACCGTTCGCGAGCTGATGGGTGGTGACTGTATCCCGGTTTGTGCGGTGACGACATCCGTCCACCCGCCTATAAATAGGAGTGCATGGCCCGTCATTCATAACGAGAACTGTTTGCGGTCAGCAGGTTTCGGTCTCCTTCCTTGGTGATTTCCGGTGGCTCGAATAAACAGTTCGTCTGCGGCTTGTCAACGAACTGGTTTATTGTTCTTGTGCTGTTCGCAGTAAACTCAGCGATCAGGCGACCTTCAGCGGTTAGGCGATTTGAGTTCGGTCTGGCGACAGCTTCAGTTCTTTGTTCATTTGAATAAGCTTCAGTTCGTGCGAGCTGAGATTGCGGTCTGGCAGTGCAGTTTGTCTGCTCCTGTTCGTGCGGTCTCAAGGTGTTTCTGCGGTCTGACTGTGCAAGCGGTCTGGGAGTACAGCAGAACAATCCGGGCGGCCTGAACCTTTGTTGCAATCCGTGCGGTCTCTTTCTGGCAGACCGCCGGTTTCTGTTTTTTGGTGTGTTTGTTCTTCTCGTCTCCGTGATTCTTATGGATCATGTCTCGCCATGTATGCCTCGCATTGTAAAGCAGTATTATTTCAATAAAGATTTCTTGTGTTGCTGGTTTTGGCATTGTGGTTGTTTGGCTATAACTCTTATTGATACAACTCCTGCTTACTCCTAAACGGTCCAATCAAAAATTTTAACACAACAACACTCAAGCCTTTATCCCACCATAGTGGGGTCGGCTATATGGATCCTTTGTCACCATTGCGCCCTATCATTAATCATAGCCTCATTAATACCTAAGTACATCATATCATTCCTTATAGTTTCATTCCAAGTCTTTTTTGGTCTACCCCTCCCCCGTTTAACATGTCTAGTGACTAAATTAATATTTCGAGTTAATTCAAAAAAAAATTGCAAATATATGCTCTTTAAATGTTTTAAGCATTTAGAAAAAAAATAGCTCTAACAAAAAAATTTACAAGTTATCACAAGATTTTATATTTTCTCTCTTTAAAAAGACATAATTTAAATGTTTCAAATATTTTGAAATTGATTTTTTTCCCTCGTCAAAATATTTCAAGTATTTATGAAAAAAATTATTGTTATTTTAAAATGGAAAATCTTGTAAGGCATTTAAAAGATTGTGTTGTCGATTTTGAGTGCACAAATGAAAATTTTGGCTAAAACAATGGACGCGTTGATTACGAATGTTAATGCAAATATGAGAGAAGTGGGACAAGTAATAAACAAGTTAAGTGTTAATGAGATCGCAGTTGACTTACATTTAGGGCAAGACCTACATCGCCAAATTGAGCACCACCACAATCCTCGGCAACCAGATCCTGAGAACCCTAACTCCTGACATTTTGAGTAAGGGAACTATAACGTAAGAGATCAACCTCGTTAGGATTTAAGAGTCAAATTAGATGTCAGTGATTTCGAAGGATGATTAGAGCCCGAGTGTTGCTTAGATTAATGTGATAGAATAGATCATTTCATGGACCGGAAGAAAATGCCCAAGGCCAGATAAGTCGAGTATGTTATACTTAGGTTGAAGGGATCCACTGTAGTTTGGTGGGGACAATTAGAGCGTTCTAGATTCAATTTAGGCATGGCCCCGATTACCATACGAGGAGAATTCAAAACACAATTGCGAAAGAGGTACGTTTCAACTGATTATTTACAGACCCTCTATCGTAGGTTTCATAACCAGCGACAAGATAAATAATTTGTGGACGAATACACAAATGAGTTTCTCGTTCTCTAGTCTCGTCTCGACCTCCGAGAAGATGATGGCATAACTGTATTTTGTTACCTAAATGGGTTACGATGCTCTATTAGAGATCAATTAGAGCTTCATGACTTTATGGACTTACGAGAGGTCTCAAGTCGAGCGCGTAGAGTAGAGGTCCTGCATAAAAGAATGTCGGAGATGAGGTCTACTGATATACACCCACTCACTCACACATCTACCCCTACGGTTAGTGTAACACCTCATTTCTCATGAGTCATGACTGATGCTTTGGGTGAGCTTATAACGATGTGTAATAGCTTCTGGACACCATAGTAGTTGAATAGGAGGACCACTGGCCTACAAGGCCTGACACACGACCGTATATAGGAATCGTGTAAATCAAACCTGAAGCTGTCTAGGAAATTACCCTCGAGAAGGGGGTTATATGGTCGATGATCATTGACCGTTGGGTGGTCCGATCGACGATCGTTGACTGTTGGGTCCGATCGGTGATCGACGACCACTAGACCCGATCAGTGATCACTGATCGGCTAAGCCCGACCAATGATCATTGACCGATCTAGGTCCGATCGTTAAGCGCCTATTAAATCCGAGAGGTGATGTGCGGCTAGCCCAGGAAAGCGAAATAAAGTGCTTTACTCGTTTTGAGTTGTGGATTAGGAGGATTCTAATCCAACGGCTGTGAACTTTCCTGAAACCCTCTTAGGTCTGGATGAGGGATGTTAAGACTCATTTTCATCCTTTCTAGAGAACGAGTGCGCGAGAGAGACAGAGAAGACGAACGACCTAGGCTCTAGGTGATCTGGTTGTTGGGGATAATTGGGAGCTCCAAGCGATGGATCAAACCGGATCTGTGAAGGGCTCCTCATCTTGATCATTTCCCTTCTACTTTCCATGGCGCCAAAAAGGGCTCCAGGGGTAACGACTTCTCTCCCCGGTCTTAGGATCGTTATATGTGCATGCCCTTTCATTTTTCTTACATAGAAAAGTCTCCTCTACTAATTAGTGGATGGTATGAATTCCTTTGGTTCATTAGAACCCTGGGGGTGGGATTGCAACCCCGACAAAAATGCATTAGAGAATTTGACATGCGAGTCCGGATTAGGCATGATGTGTGAAGCCTACCCCTGGTCGTAGGCCCGGATCGATGATGTTGTTATGGCGTTGCATATAGACTCATCTAGGTTGTGTGTCGCATGATGTGTGAAGCCTACCCATGGTCGTAGGCCCAGATCGATGATGTTGTTATGGCGTTGCATATAGACTTATCTAGGTTGCGTGTCGGAGAATGTCTCCAAAATGAACGGCGTATTAAATGTGGGGATGTGTATTTTCGGGATTTTTGGTTATTCTTAGGAAAGCCCCATGACGGTGGCCGTTAGCAGGAGAAATTGTAGTTACCACGGTCAGTTGATGTGTAGAACGTGATTATCATTCATTAACCGTGAGGATGGTCTATTGAATGGCTAGATTTGAATGCACTAATTGCATCATGATTGTGTATGGATTGTGCATGGATTGTGCGAGGCTTTGTGGTAGTGGAGAAGACTAAATCTCCTAGAATGGTGTTCGGTGGTTGAGATGAACCTAGACCTCCGGCCAAAAAGTGAGATGACCTTATACCTCCTTATTTCTTTGGATGATAATCGAGATGAACCTAGACCTCCTATCATGGTGTCCAATGGTTGAGATGATGCTAGACCTTCCACCATGAGGTTGATATGACCCTAGACCTCCCTCGTCGTTTGATGGCTTGAAGTGTGAAATTGGTGTCCATGAGCGCCCCAATTCTCGTGTGATTGCTATGATTCCTAGGTCCACTTTTATACTTACTCAACCTAGAAGATTGATTGTGATTGAGCATTCATCTTGTGTAGTATAGTTTTTATTTCATGTTTTGGATACATATTGCATGCTTTTCGTGCGTACTTGCATGTGTGCGGTGACTCTCCCCGGAGTCCGATGGGGAGACCAGGGGAAGGAGTGTTACGCATTTGTAGTCAGCTCATAAATGACCCTCGTTTTTCTCTGACTTGTGTTTGTTGCAGGTAGCATAGCACGCGGTGGAGGTTAGCGGACTAAAGCCCAAAATTACTAAAGAGGAAGGATGTTTTAGTTTTCTTTACACATTCCCGACCTACATGCCGACGAAGAGATTATTATAATTGCTTATTGTATTTGCTTATGTGATATGTTGCAAGGCCATAAGTCTGATGAGTACTTTCTTCCCAGTGTAGTTTGTGGGCACTCATGATTATAGTTTATGCTTCCACTAGTGTTACTCGTTATAGTTGTGGTGATTATCTTGTACCTTTTTATAGTGTTTGCTTATGTATGTGGTATGTTGTGGGGGGCCGACCGAACTCATATTATATTACGTATACACGTGAAATGTTACAGTTATGACCGCCGAACCCTCTCGTCCGACCATGCCCCTGAGTACACCTGCACTTCCTGTCGCTCCCTCTAGAGACGAGAAGATTATAGGAACTAAGCTACAGACTTGTGTGTTTAGATGCTTTAAGTGTATAAAACTGGGTCACAAATCTTCTGAGTGCCCGTAACGTCACTTCATCGTCATCATTGATTCTGAAAATGGGTAAGAACCTGAGTATGAAGTTTTTCTTAATGACTCTCAGCCTGACCATATTTTTGAGCTCAAGTTAGAGAACGAGTTAGAGATTGAAGGAGACTAACCTCATCAATTAGTTTGCGTTCTCCAACATAGATTACTGACACCTAAGGCCCCTGCTGATGATGAAGGGTTGAGGAACAACATTTTTTGTTCGAGCGTAATGCCTCGTAGAGTTTTCCATAGGTAGAACATATCAGGATGCGGTCTAATATCATGTCTCTGTATCGAGGTGTCGCATCCTAATAGAGCGACCATGGCAGTACGATAGACACGTCTTGTATGACGGTGTAAACAATTCTTACTCCTTCGAGCGCAGTAGGCGCAAGATCATTCTTCTTCCCCAGAAGAATAGTCTTGTTACTGGAGCCCCCGAGAGGTCTTCGCACCCCTCTAGTACTGCTTTTGCCTTATCCTTCCTCTTTGTCACTATGTTACTGACTGAACCGCAATTTCAAGAGGAGATGAAGGATAGTAACGTAATTTATATGCTCCCACACATTGAGTCTATCCGCACCACGATAGACATCCCTAGTGTAGTGTGACCTCTTATTGGCGAGTTCTCTGAGATTATGTCGAAGGAGTTACAATATCAGTTTCCTCCGATGAGAGATATCCAACATTATATTAACCTAATGTCAAAAGTTAGCTTACCTCATCTACCATACTATCGTATGAGTCCAAAAGAGCATGAGGAACTCCAAAGGCAGGTGACCGATCTGATATTGAAAGGTCATATTAGGGAGAGCATGAGCTCTTGTGTCGTTCTGACATTACTAGTTCTCAAAAAAGATGGGGCATGGAGCATGTGTGTCGATAGTCAAGCGATTAATAAAATCACTATCAAATATCGCTTTTTGATCAATCAATTGGAATACATACTTGATATGCTCAATGGGTCTAGCGTATTTTCGAAGGTAGACTTGAAGAGTGGATACCACCAAATCCGGATCCGACCAAAGGATGAGTGAAAGACTACTTTTAAGACGAGAGGGGGTTTATATGAGTGGCTGGTGTTGCTTTTTGGCCTCTCCAATACACCCAACACACTTATGAGAGTGATGAATCAAGTGCTTAGACCATTCATTGGAGTCTGCATAGTTGTTTATTTTGATGATATTCTAATATGCAGTACTGATCCTGATTAATACTTGATTCTTAGGAAAGTGTTAGAAATTTTGCGTGGTAACAATATGCACTTAAAGAAGTGCACTTTTATGATTGATAGTCTGACCTTTTGAAGATATATTATTTCATCTGAGGGTATCAAAGTTGATAAAGAGAAGGAAAAGGCGATTGAATCATGGCCTAGCCCTAGGACGATTACTGAGCCTCGAAGATTTCATGGGCTAGCATTTTTTATCGACGTTTCATTCGAAATTTTAATACACAGATTGCGCCGGTTACTAACTTTTTAAAAAGGGGGCAGTTTATTTGGACTGAGGAGACAAAGCGCGCGTTCCTATTAGTTTATGAGAGACTCACAAGTGCACCAGTCTTAGCGTCGTCTAATTTTCATAAGATTTTTTAAGTTGATTGTGATGAATCCATTATAGGTATTGGCGAAATATTTAGTCAGGAGGGTGTCGGCCTATAACATTTTTAGTGAGAAGTTGAACAAAGTGAAAACTAAGTATATTCCACTTACGACATATAGTTCTATGCTATCATTCAAGATCTCCACCATTGGAGGCACTACCTGATTCATCGTGAGTTTGTGTTGAACACAGACCACGAGGCATTGAAGCATTTGAACTCAAAGAAAGATTAGACGACACGCCAAGTGGCTTGTGTATCGTCAAGAGTTTATCTTCCCCCTAAGGCATAAACCCGGCATCACGAATCGGGTAGTGACACCTTTAGTCGCCGCTCACACTTACTAGCCACCCTTCAGCCTCGTATTACTGACTTAGATTCTCAGCATGACTTATACACCACTGATCTATTCTTTAGAGACATCTAGACCTCCTGTCATCACAGTGGGACTAATCCTACTACCCAATACATGGTGAGTGAGAAATATTCATTTAAGGGAACCCACATTTGCATTTGCGAAGGACGCCCTTGAGAGACTCTACTTAGGGAGCTTCACTCATCGGAATTAGAAGGACACGCGGGGCAATCTAAATTGTTAGATCTCATCAGTGTTAGATATTATTGGACGCAAATGAAACAGGATGTCATCGAGCTCATTAGGCATCGCACTACGTGTCTGTTATAAAGGGCGCTCAAAATATTGGATTATATACCCCCTACTGGCTTCTGAGAGATCGTGAGATGAGATTTTGAAGGATTTTGTAGTTAGACTTCCTCGCATTTAGAGGAAAGTAGATTTTTTTTTGTGGTAGATCGCTTCTAAAAAATGGCTCACTATCCATATAGAAAAACCTCTAGTGTTATACACGTCGCTGAAATTTTCTTTAAAGAGATCATTAGGTTGCATGACATTCCTAGGTCAATCACATCTGATAGAGATGCACGTTTTATGGGATATTTTTTTTAAACGCTTTAGGGGCGACTAGGAACCAAACTCGAGTTTAGCAGCGCGTATCATCCTCAAACGGATGGACAAACTGAGGTTGTTAATCAAAGTTTGGGAGATTTTCTCAGATGCTTAATCAGGGAAAATCCAAAACAATGGGATCTTGTACTTCCGCAAGTTGAATTTGCATTTAATAATTCTTAAAATCGCTCTACTAATAAATATCCTTTTAAGATTGTTTATGGGTTTTCCTACCACACTTGTTTGACCGTCATTCTCTGTTATCTCATTAACGTATTTCCATCGATGTGCAAACTTATATTGATTACTTACAAGAATTGCATAAGAATATTGCTAATAAATTGCGAGCAATTTCTGAAAGATATAAATCCACGGTTGATCGTCATCGCCGGGAGTTATACATTTTAGAAAGAGATTAGGTATTTGCTTACTTCAGGAAGCAAAGATTTACTCTCGACGCATATCATAAACTATAGCAGAGGAAGTTCGGTTCATTTCAGGTTCAGAAGCGCCTAGGTGAGAATGCCTACCCTCTAGATCTGCCCGTTGAGTTCAGTAACTTAGTTGATATTTAATGTGGCTGATATAACGTCGTTCTATGGAGAGTCACCTAGTTCCAACCTCAGTCAACCTGTTGCAGCCCCAAACATTCCACCCAACTTAGCACCAGCGCTGACGCCTGCCACTGAGGATATAGCTCAGGTTCTAGATGTACGAGAGTTTAGCACTTGCCACGGGATGTGTCAGTGCTTTTTGGTTTCCTGGCAAGGGCGAGACATTACTAATAGTTCTTGGATTAGTATCGCGGAGTTGCAGCACTGACGCCCAGATCTTTCTATTGTCAACCTTTCAGAGTTCTCGTCGGGGTCGAGTTCTGTCAACCCTGGGTAAATTGATGCCCCATTCGTAGCATCCGATGACGCATGATATCATTAAGAGTTAGTTATTTTTTTGTCGTTTCATATCATGTAGTTTTCTTTTCCAACGGTATCATTTTAAGTTTTCGGCTCACCAGTTTGACCACCAGGTGAGACCATGAATACATGGTCCGGCAATTTTGAATAGCTAATGCAGAAAAGACAAGCTCTAAATAATTAAGGATGCATAAGGCTGAGTAAGAAATAAATTTATAACAAGACATTTCAGATTTTATCCTCCATATATGAAAATCAATTGGAGGAAGAATTTTAGTAAAGAAATTACCATATTTTATTCTCTTTAAGTGCAAATCAATTGGAGCAAGCAATTTAGTAGTGAGAATATTTGATAAGGAAATATAATATTTGGGTTGTCAAATAAAAGGCCCCTCATTTGGAGAAAGAAAGCAGCCGGAAGAATAGAGAAAATGAACCCCCATATGTACTCTCTGTTAACCAGATGTCCATTATTACCTTGTCGATTGCGCCTTTACTGCTCGTCTTCCTCACCGTTTGCGACAGCGCATCTCCAGGCGGCGTTTCCACAACCACTCGATCCTTCATAGTCGTCAACGACGCCTACGCTTGATACGCCCGGAGTTTCCCCCTCATCCGCCGTCGTCGGGTTGTCGTCAACTTTGACTCCCTATTCGAACAACTCACTCTTCTGGAACACTGACATCTGCTATTGAGCGTGAGATGCCGGACTCCTCTCCTAATTTGCATATGCTTGGTAATATAGTACTCTAAAGCTAAAAGGAATGTATATAAACATATGAAAATGTTTTATGCTCCTAATCCCCACATTGTGGATGTGCTAAGTAGAAAGCATGAAGGAGAGTCTAGTTCCAAACATTCAAAACCCGAAATGGATCATGTTCTGAAAGCTAAAATTGAAGAGATAAATGAAGTCGGTTGGCTTGCTTTTGAAGCTTCTCAGAAAGAAATTGAGGATACAACAACAACAGAACCCATATAGTCCCCAATCATTGGGGGTATGGGCGGGGGAAGATTGGAAACAGACCTAACCTTTGGCACTATGCACAAAGTGGCTTCTCTCAGAGGAGAAAGACCTAACCTTTGACAATAAATGCACAAAGTGGCTGCTCACAGAGTACCACTGAAATAGTGCCCCCCTATACCATCGCGTTTGCTGCGGAATCATGCCCTCAAATCAAAGCCAAAGACATCAGAGAGGGCAGACCCAAGAATCCATTTTGATTTATGTGCACATAACCATGCTTCCTTCATTCAGCATCCAGAGCATTGGTGAAAGAAATTGAGGATAAGAGAAAAAATTATATTGAAGAAAGAAGGAAAATTTTATGAATCCCAGTGGCAAGACTGTTGGATGTCAAATCTTATATGGCTAAGAGTCCTAAGGCCTTTGCTCTTCAAGCCTCTAAACATAAGACCAAAGAAGGATTGGGTTTTGAGGAAGATACATACATCAAAATGCATACATCAAATACATGAGGACTAAGTTTGAAGGTTCATCCTTTATGAAGTCAAGTGATGCCCATGTTCTGCACCATGGCACTCCTCCTAACCCTCTCGGCCCAGAGTCTAGAATTAATATTCTCAAAAAGTTTGCTGCTCAAATACAACATGAAGAAGAGAACATTATCAAAGGAAAGAAGGTGATTGAGACAGGAACAAAAATTACTATGATCAAGGATATGATTGCTGAAGTTCATAGAAGAGGGTATACTTTGAATGAGATATATCCCACATCACATGATGATCCGAGAAAGTTGGATAGTATCATGAAATCCTTGAAAGAGAATCCTAACAAGGCAACAAAGAGATACATTGAATTTGTCAATATGACTCAGAAGAAATTACATGACGCTTTCTGTGTTTTTCTTTCTTGCAAGCTCATGAAGAAGTAAAGATCAGATGGCTTAAGTTCCCGATGTTCTGCAGTGTTTTCTTTTTCTCTCTTGATAAATTTTTCTTTCATTTTGTTCTATGTAAAGCGAATGGGCAAATTGCAAGGACTACTTTGGGTTGAATAATATTTCTCTATTTCTCCAATTTTGGCATTGTGTCTTCTTCAGTGTTGTGGATATCATCCGACATGTCGAACGGCATAAAAGTTTCACAGGAAAAATGACGCATTTTTTATATTGTTTTGCAAAATATCCTTTTTGAATATATTCACCGATATATCAATTATCGACTGATATATCGGCCGATATATCTCAACAGTATATCGCCATAGTTTTTAATTTATTTTATTTAACGGCTATGGTTTAATAGACAACAAAATGAATTCATTTCGTTGTTTGAATTGTTCAATGTTCTTCTAACTCTCGACTATCTTCTTACTTCATCTGGCTTTATTCTTTGTGCTCGTCTGTCATTGACATTGATTCTGCTTGACCTTTGGATCTTGTACTGAAGGTTCATTATCTTCAATCATCATCGATGACTTCTTGACTTCCTACTTCCTCTGACTTTCTTCCTTGCGTTATATTATTATTACTCGTGTAACATAAAAGGTTTATACTACTTCAATAGATTTAGAAATTCAATAAATGTTAAATTATTGATATATTAATATATAAAAATTAAAAAAATTATATTTATATATAATTATGTATATAAATAATTAAAATTAAAACCCGATATATAAAATATCCCCGACATATTAAAACTGACACAAAAAACCTAAATCGACGTGTCCCCAACATCTGACATTTGCAACCTTGGTCTTCTCTGACGCTATTTGTTATATTTTGCTTTTATTTTTCTTTATATCACTTTTTAGGTAAAAAATGGTATATCAAATAAGGGGAGATTGTCAAGAAAACTCCTGATTTGATAGACCAAAATACCTCTTAAAGTGATTTGGTGTATCAAATCATAAGTTTTTCCAACAGCATCCCTCTTCTTGGTCTCCTCTTCGAGGTGGTAGCACCTCAAAATTCTTGCTATGAACGTGGCTCACAGTGCGACCCTCTTGCAATGTGGGCATTAGAGGTTTGATCCATACTGATGTCGATTGATGTTGGCAGATCAGAGACTAGTTAGAGATGGACGATGGTGATTGGATGTTGGCGGTCGGTGGTATGGTGTAGATGTTGGTGAATGGAGTATAAGGGTGTGACAAATATTATAAAAAAGAACTCAAGACTTCATCTGACAGAACCATCCAAAACCCCTGGGTTGGTTAGCAAGCTACCCTAATCTAGTTATCTGACAATCAAAACTTTCAGGTATCAAGCTTGCTCTGCATGTTACGGACTAACGATTTGTCCTCTCCTATAGGCATTTGATGACCTTCTGTTCAACCCCAACGCTAAAATTAAGAATCAGTATCATTGGCAACTTTTGTCATCTAACCAAACCATTGAACGATCATAACTTATTAGATAACAATTAGAAATTTCAACGATTGTCCTCTCCTATGGGCATTTGATGACCTTTTGTTCAACCCCAACGCTAAAATTAAGAATCAGTATCATTGGCAACTTTTGTCATCTAACCAAACCATTGAACGACCATAACTTATGTGATCTAAGTAGATAACAATTAGCAATTTCAACCTAGCTTATTGAAAAGAGGCCCAACCCAAAAAATTATGATTTGTCATCATCTTAATGGATAAGAACAACCTCATTCAAGCACCAGGAGACGGTGACTCAACTTGTTCTAATTAACGTGATAACCAAGGAGACTAATATCTTTCACTATCCTTTAAAAACAACGCACGCCTATGGTTTTGTCAAACTTTTTGTATATGAGATTTCAAGTAAGATTGTTTGATTGATCATGAAGTCATGAGCATTCAATGTCATGGAGCACATAGTACCACCTGACTATTATAAACTAGTATGTAAATATCTAATTGGATAAAGCTACCTATTTCATGAAAATGATCAAACATTATTTTTCTACTTCCTAAGAAAAAGAACCGAGGAAAATGTAGCATTTTAAGGAATATTATGATAACTTCTTCAAAAGAAACATGAAGTCTACAACAATGTTAACACTAAACCAAGGTGGTGGGAGTAATTACTAATTGCTCCGCTAAAGGGCGAATTGTCCATGTCTTTGTCAAGGATCGCATTGAGTGTCTCCAAGGGTTAAAAATTCAGCTTTTAAATAATTAAAATGAAAAAACATAATTTCTGCCAAAATTATCCTATAACCACTTCTTTCTGTAAGAATATATTATTCAAGCAAAAGGGAAAGAGTATAATGTGTCAGCAAGTATCACTATATCACTCATATATTTAATTGATGTTCATGCAACTATCTACTGGACCATATATTTTCCATCAGACAATAAAGCACAACTTACAAAAGCTTAGCAACTTGCCGGGTAAATGTTTTGGTATAATTCTTTGATTATTTGTTTTTTATCCAATGAAACTTGATATTTTCAAAGCTCAAGGCTCTAATCAAAGTCATCTAGAAACATATGAAGCACACAAAAAATCAACAAAAATTAAACCGCGGAGTGATGCTATCAAAGCTGATGAACAATAAACAACAAATATTTTAAATTTCACCATATCTTCAATTTGGAAAAGAAAACAGGAATCACTAGGGCAATCCTAACTTCAGCACCTTACTCATAAGTTTGTCAATCTCATCCCAGCACAAAAAGCAACCCATAACTCCATACTGGGCAGTCTGAGATAAACCCTCTACCGATACTTCTTCCTCAAGCTCTCTACGGAATCTAATACTTAGGACCTAATAAAAGGATCTGAACGAACCCAACCTTTTCCCGATTGTGAATTCACGAAAATAAGAAATCAAGCCCAGCGCGAAGGCAACCACAAACTTAGCCACATCCGATATTCACTATAAAATTCAACAACAAGAAATGTTAAAGAATGAAGCTCCGAATATCGGATTAGAGATATTTCTTACCGCCGACATGGCAATCGCCTCAGGAACCCTAAGCGTGACAGCAACCGAAGAAAGGGGAGAGAGAGAGAGCGCGCGAGAAGGTTCTTCGAGGATGAGAGATTACAAGGGGAGAGCACGTTGCTTATTTAGGAAAGAAATGTGCCAGAGAGGGGGTGGAGAGGAGAATTTTTGGAACACTGGTCCCGGGAGATTGATGACTCAGCTGCCGTTGGATCGGGGTGACGGCCCCGATGATTCGATGCCGCTGACGTCGCAGCTGTGGGCCGACGACTCAAGAGAGCCCGTTACCCCGCAGAAAAAACAAAAAGTGAGGGATCCTATAACAGCATCCTATAACTTAGTGCCATGCCAGGCCAAGACCACACCTGGCGGGTTTGGCCGCACCGTGTTGGTGCGGCCTGACTGACGTGGTGGCCGTCGCGCGGTTGTTCTGCTATTATTATTGGACGGTGGTTCTACATCGGTCTCTCCCGTACGAGGATGGGCCTGTTAAAATTGTATCGGCGAGTCGGTTGAGATTGCGGCGGAAAATATCTAGTTTGGGCGAACCCATTATGGAGAACCATATCAATATTAGTTAATTTTCTTCTCTTGGAATTGTGTTTTTTAATTCTTTTTTGCGGTTTCTTTTTCTTCTAGGTTTTCTTTGTTTGTTTCAAGCAAAAAAATGGTATTAATTTGTATCAATATGCATGTGCTATGTTTACCCAGAAATCGATGATCCACCCCGAGCTGACTATTGCAAGTGATTGGCGATCTCAGCCTGTCTCATGCGGTCTCCGGCTGTCTCAGCCTGCCAGGCGGTCTCAGGCAGTCTCCGGCGGTCTCTGACTGTCAGGCGGTCTCCGACGGTGTCAGCCTGTCAGGCGGTCTCATGCGGTCTCCCGCGGTCTCAACCTGTCAGGCACTCTCAGGCGGTCTCCGGCTATCTCAGCTTGTCTGGCGGTCTCAGCCTGCCCGGCGGTCCCAGCGGTCTCGGCGATCTCAACACGCGATCTCAGCAAATTCGGGCAACCAGTTATTCTTAGACCTGCCCGTTTGGGCAGACCTTTGCGCCTATAAATAGAGGGGAGAGGTACTCAGAAAAGGACTTTTGGGCAACTCCAGCCTCCAGCTTGTAGTCTGAAGTGTCTCGATTTATGAGACCGCGGCGACCTCGACCTCCTCTTAGCGATCTACCAGGCAATCTCGCCTCCTTCTAGCGATCTCAGGCGATCTGCCATGCAGTTTCATTTCTGTCATGTGATCTCCATCAGCTCCTGTCAATCCCGGCGAGCTCTTTTCTGCTCGTGACTATCTCTTTTCTCCCTCTCCTACTCCTTCACTCGTGGCTCAAAGTAACTGACCACCAAACAGTCACCCCCTCATCCTTCGGCTTAGTAAGTGTGGACTTGGTACATTTTTGGTGCCAACAGAACAGCACGTGACCTTCATATATTAAGTGGTTGATGAACATCAGTTGTAATGAAGATGCAAGATTTAGGCTAAAATACAGCCAAACTTAAAACAGCTATAACTTTTGATCCGCTTGTCCGTTTTCAGGCCACAATAGCTTTTCGGGATCATCTCGGAACCCTCCATCCAATGGCAAATTGGTTTACCAAATCGAGTTCGTTTAGCGCCTTCATATTGATCAAATTCGACTCCATTTAGAAGTTATCACATTTTTTCTCTTTCGGCAATTTTTGTTTTTGTGCGAGCGATTAGCCATGGCTGACCGCGAGTTCACTCACCGTCCAGTTTAATCTAGCCTGGGAAAGCAATCATCTGGGAAGACTTTTAGCGGTATCATCATGAGATCGCTCAGCATCTCGAAGCCTTAAACCAAGTCTTGGTCACCCTCTTCCGACAGTTACCACCTCAAGCTCCTTTTGAGGAGGCTCATCCTCATACTGCAAGATTTGCACATCCAGTCGCTCCTCTACCATCTCAAGTTGAGGAGTTCACAACTACTTGCCATGACTACGTCAGATCAGCTGCCCAGGAAGATCCCACAGAAGTGCGGAACTTTCAGGAGGATTGTGCTTATTTTCCGGCCCCTGCTGATGCTTCTTATCCTTCAGCTCCTCCCGTTATTGTTGAGGTATAGGAGTCTTCTCCCTTTGCGGATAGATTTCATTGGGAACATGTTCCTAATGAGTTTAGAGAACCCCACCTTCTAACCTTCTAAGGGGAGAAAATCCAGTCTCTCACCTTCAAGCTTTCGAGTCAGCTGTTGCGTTAAGAGCGATATCGAATGGCATTAAGTGCAAGCTTCTTGCAATGACCTTTGACGGTCAAGCTAGAGAATGGTTCTATAAGTTGTCACCTCAATCAATTACTTGCTTTTTGAATCTTCGAAGAGAACTTCTCTTAAGGTTTGCTACCTCGGGGAAGCGGAAGAGAGGCCCAACACCTCTCTTTCAGATCAAGAAAATGGATAATGAAACTCTTGCTCATTTCGTTGAAGGATTCCAAAAGAAAATACTTGAAATTATTGATGTTAAACAGGACTTATATAAAATCACTTTAATACACGGATTGCAAGAAAGTCTTCTCAAATTTGAAGTCAGCCGAAACGAGCCCAAGTCTTATGTACATCTTATCAGGATAACAAATCAATTTATTGAAAAAGAGGCAACTAATCCTAACTTCGCTTCTTCTCTAAATAAGATGACCCAACAACGACAAAGGAATTCTTATCACCAACGTCTGTCTTCATCACAAAATATTCTGCAAGATAAAGACTTCATATCTTACTCATTTCCCTAGAATGCATCTACTTAACTCCAGCAGCAAGATGCATCATCTGAATTTCTAGAAGCTTGTCCTATTAAGTCTTACAATCCAATAACACTTGAATTCGCAAATTGTCAAGAAAAGATTTCTCAGCTTAATATTCCAATGGAAAAAGTTCTTTCAATTATTCAAGATATGCCAGTTTCTATGTTGAAACCAATACTTGGTCTCTCGAATGTTGAAACCAATACTTGCTCTCGTGGAGTTCGGGGTCCCCAAAAGAGGGGGTGACCTCACACCTACTTCTCTCAAAGGAGAGCGCTAGGCCAAAGACTTAAGGAACTAGGAATAGGACCGAGGGCTCAACGAGGAGGTCCCACCACACACCCGGAAGATCTTAGAGCGCTTCCCCTCTCAAGCCAATGTTGAGCTTGGAGGCACTCTTCCCCTACCAAAGAACTAGGGGAGAGTAGCCCAAAGAGAGTGATATGCCTTCAAAGGTGCCTCATTGGTCCTATTTATAGTTTTTTGAGCCTGGTCTGCCAATAGCCAGATTCTAGCCTAAGAGGTTACGAAAATGACCCCATGTTTGGTCTGCTAACAACCAAATCCCGTTGTTCTGAGATGATATACGCAGACCATCAGGGTTGGGCGAGTGGGGCCTGCTGCTTCCCCGCTCCCCCCTTGGAGCTGGGCGAGTGGGGGCAAGTCGCATCCCCACTCGCCCCCTTTGGAGCTGGGCGAGTGGGGGCAGGCCGCCTCCCCACTCGCCCACTTCTGGAGCTGGGTGAGTGGGGACAGACCGCCTCCCCACTCGCCCCCTTCTGGAGCTGGGCGAGTGGGGGCAGGCCGCCTCCCCCCTCGCCCCCTTTGGAGCTGGGCGAGTGGGTGCATGCCGCCTCCCCACTCGCCCCCTTGGAGCTGGGCGAGTGGGGGCAGGCCGCCTCCCCACTCGCCCCCTTCTAGAGCTGGGCGAGTGGGGGCAGGCCGCCTCCCCACTCGCCCCCCTTCTAGAGTTGGGCGAGTGGGGGCAGGCCGCCCCCCACTCGCCCCCTTCTAGAGCTGGGCGAGTGGGGGCAGGTCGCCTCTCCACGCACCCCCTTCTGAAGAGTTGGGCGAGTGGGGGCAGGCCGCTTCCCCACTCACCCCCTTTGATCTCACCCTTGGAAAGCATGATTCGCGCTCCTCGGACTTTAGCCCACCCAAAAGCTCTCCCGTCCCTCTTGCCTGGGGGAGTGCTTCCTAAAAATATTGGGCCTAAAGACATCTTGGGCCCTAGGAGCCCACTCGACGAATACAGGGTTGTACACAATCCCCGTTCTTTTCGAGCGGGTCACACGCTTGGAAAGAAAAGTCCAACCCTGCATATTCGGTGAGTGCCCCCCTAAGGGGTCAACCTGCTCTGCCGGCTAGTGAGAGCCCGGTCAGCGGGACCTTCTCGGGACAAAAATTACATATCCTCCCCGAGAGGCCAACCTGCCCTGCCGGCTAGTGAGAGCCCGGTCAGCGGGACTATCTTGGGATAAAAATAACATAGCTTTCCCGAGAGGTCAACCTGCCCTGCCGGCTAGTGAGAGCCCGGTCAGCGGGACCTTCTCGGGACAAAAATAACATAGCCTCCCCGAGAGGTTAACCTGTCCTGCCGGCTAGTGAGAGCCCGGTCAGCGGGACTATCTCGGGACAAAAATAACATAGCCTGCCCGAGAGGTCAACCTGCCCTGCCGGCTAGTGAGAGCCCAGTCAGCGGGACCTTCTCGGGACAAAAATAGCATAGCCTCCCCGAGAGGTCAACCTGCTCTGTCGGCTAGTGAGAGCCCGGTCAGCGGGACCTTCTCGGGACAAAAATAACTTAGCCTTCCCGAGAATTCAACCTGCCCTGCCGGTTAGTGAGAGCCCAGTCAGCGGGACCTTCTCGGGACAGTGCTTTTGAAAACTTCCTGCCACCGAGCGGTCCCCGGCCCTGCCAGCTTGGTGGGAGTCTGGTCAACGGGCCAGCATCGGGGCTAAGTACCTTGAAAACCTCTGGCCACCGAGCGGTCCCCGTCCCTGCCAGCTTGATGGGAGCCTGGTCAGCGGGCCAGCATCGGGGCTAAGTACTTTGAAAACCTCCGGCCACCGAGCGGTTCCCGGTCCTGCCAGCTTGGTGGGAGCCTGGTCAGCGGGACAACATCGGGGCTAAGTACTTTGAAAACCTCCGACCACCGAGCGGTCCCCGGCCCTACCAGCTTGGTGGGAGCCTGGTCACCGGGCCAGCATCGGGGCTAAGTACTTTGAAAACATTCGGCCACCGAGCTGTCCCCGGTCCTGCCAGCTTGGTGGGAGCCTGGTTAGCGGGCCAGTATCGGGGCTAAGTATTTTGAAAACCTCCGGCCACTGAGAGGTCCCCGGCCCTGCCAGCTTGGTGGGAGCTTGGTCAGAGGGCCAGCATCGGGGCTAAGTACTTTTGAAAACCTCCAGCCACCGAGCGGTCCCTGGCCCTGCCATCTTGGTGGGAGCCTGGTATTGGGGCTAAGTACTCTGAAAACCTCCATCCACCGAGCGGTCCCCGACCCTGCCAGCTTGGTGGGAGCCTGTCAATGGACCAGCACTGGGGCTAAGTACTTTGAAAACCTCCGGCCACCGAGCGGTCCCCGTCCCTGCCAGTTTGGTGGGAGTCTGGTCAGCGGGCCAGCATCGGGGCAAAGTACTCTGAAAACTTCTGGCCACCAAGCGGTCCCCGGCCCTGCCAGCTTGGTGGGAGCCTGGTCAGCGGGCCAGCATTGTGGCTAAGTACTCTGAAAACCTCCGGCCATCGAGCAGTTCCCGGCCCTGCCAGCTTGGTGGGAGCCTGGTCAGCGGGCCAACATCGGGGCTAAGTACTTTGAAAACCTTCGGCCACCGAGCGGTCCCCGGCCCTACCAGCTTGGTGGGAGCCTAGTCGGCGGGCCAACATCGGGGCTAAGTACTTTGAAAACCTCCGGCCCCCCGAGCGGTCCCCGGCCCTACCAGCTTGGTGGAAGTCTGGTCAGCGGGTCAGCATCGGGGCTAAGTACTTTGAAAACCTCTGACCACCAAGCGGTCCCCGGCCTTGCCAGCTTGGTGGGAGCCTGGTCAGCGGGCCAGCATCGGGGCTAAGTACTCGGAAAACCTTCGGCCACCGAGCGGTCCCCGACCTTGCCAGCTTAGTGGGAGCTTGGTCAGCGCGCCAGCATCGGGGCTAAGTACTTTAAAAACCTTCATAACATTAATTATCATATTACATGCAAGAAAAACTAAGTATGAAAATAAACCATCGCACTACATGGACTCAAGGGTAGAAACGTTTTTGGTCATCACCACTCAGCTCGGGACATCCCTTCTTCGACTCCAACATCCCAGGCCTGATCCTCCTCGATCCCCTCTGGTTATTGTTGTTGCTGCATCGGACCCCTCGCCTCCCTTATTTCCAAAAACTCAGGGCAGGCGGACGTCGCGTGGCCTTTCTCCCAGTGGAAGTCACAGTAGGGTAACATCACCTTATCCCCTCCTCTTCCTCTTCTTTCTGCTTTCCTGTCTCTCCTCCTTCTCCCCAAGCCAATCGCCATGGTTTGTTGAGGCGGTGGATGGAGTGCATTCGGTCCCTGCCTCCACCTTGGGGGGTTGGGTCTCTCCCCCTGGAAGTTACCCTCTCCTTGGTCAAACTTTCTTTCGGGATCATCCATGCCCCCTCCTCGCTGCCTTGCCTCCGGCTCACTCAGCTTGGCCAACCCTTTTGCGAACTCCGGGTTGGCCTCCTCTCCCTCGATTTCTTCCGCCGCCCTTTCCATCAACTCTTCGAAAGATAGGTGGGTCTTCCGCTTTAAGCTCATCTTGAAGAACCCCTCCCACAGCCCCACTATGAAGGCGAGCTGGAGGGTGAACCCGAGCACTTCCTGGGTGAGTAGGACCTCTTCCTGGAACCTGTCAATGTAGCGAGCCGGACCCTCTCTTGGCTCTTGCTTAATCTTTAAGAGTGCCTCAACATCCTTCTTCCTCGACGTCGAGAAGCGCAGCAAGAAACCTCGACGCAAATCCTCGAAGGCCCAGATAGACCCCACGGGGAGCTGGTGGAACCAGTCCCTTGCCTTCTCCTTTAGGGTGGTGGCAAAGAGCCGACACTGGAAGGCATCTGACATAGGCCCGATAGAGACCATGTCCTCGAACCATTGCAGGTACAGGACTGGGTCATCCTTGTCGGAGTAGTAAGACGTCTTCGCCCCCCTGAACCCCTCTGGAACCGGAGCCGAGAGGATCAACTCACAAAAGGGACTCCCCCCCGGCTCGCCCACCCGCATCTTCTCTACCCCTTCTGAGGCAGGGCGAGTGGGGGCAGTATGCCTCCCCGCTCGCCCCCTTTTGGGGCTGGGCGAGTGGGGGTCGGATGCCTCCCCACTCGCCCCCTTTGGGCTGAGCGAGTGGGAGCAGGCCGCCTCCCCACTCCCCCCCCCCCTTTGGATACGGGGCGAGTGGGGACTGGATGCCTCCCCACTCGCCTCCGCCGACATCTCCTTCCCGGATCGCTGGCTGGGAGTGATCTCGCCCATACGCTGGGGCGGGACCTCCAGACCGCCTCCTCTCTCGCATTTGCCTATCGTGGCCAAAGCTAGTTGCAAGGTCTGCAGGACCTCTCGCTAGAAGTCTTCCAACATCTCCATCACCACCACAGCCACTGTCGGCTGCGAGTGGCCTGGGTCGGGTCCATCTCCCTCATCTCCAGCCATAGAGCTCAGCTTGAGATTTTCTATAACATCCCCCAAACAACTAGACCCCTAGAGTGGTTTTGTCATGACTAGGTCATGACAAAACCCTAGGAAGCTTGAAGAGATCACTTGGCCTTAGGCTTGAAGGAGAAGAGCACCTCGGTCTGCAAATAGCAATTTCCAGTTACCAAGTTTAGGGTTGGAATTTAGGGCCTCACCTTGACCCTTTGGCCCCACCATGGCACACCTAACCCTTTGGAGGGTCACGTAGAGCATCAAGGACCCATTGGGGTCAACCAAAGAGGCCAAATTAATCAAAGTCAACCCTAAACCCAAAATGGTCAAAGTAACCTAATTAGGGTAAATTGACCCCCACCATGCCAAATTGACCCTACCTAGACCTTCCTAACCCTTAAGGGAGTCCAATGGGTCATAAGCCACCCATTGGGGCCAACCCAAATGGTCAAATTGACCAAAGTCAACGCAAGCTTAATTTAGGTCAAATTACCCTAATTTGACCCAATCAAGCCCAATCCACTTGGGATAGGCCCAATTGGAGTAGCCCATTAGCTTTGGGAGGTAGATAATACCAGGATTTATTACTCAATTTCTGTAAATGGTGATTAGGAGAGAGAAATCTCATTTTCTCCAAGAATGGAGGAGAGAGAAAGAGAGGGATTAATGGCATTTATGGCTTAGGGAGAGCAATAACCACCAATTCCTCCTCTAATGTCTCCATTCAGTTTCCCCAATTAATTTGGAGGAGTTTAATGGCCATTCCCGGCCACATAGAGGGAGAATTTGAGGAGTTTCACCATGGCCGAAAATGGCCATCAATGGCCATTCATGGCAATTGGGAGTTACACACTTCCCCTCCCCGAATTGATTCATTGAAAAGCTTCAAGGGACAGAGGGGGTTATTTTCCCCCATTCACTTGAAGGAATCGTGCAACTTGGTGTGGAGGTTGCTGAGGCACCAAGAGGCAAGGATCAGCCATGGCCAATCGGGAGATGACAAGGCAATCACCCCTCCACACAGGTCTGGTTTTTTGTCTCTCTCTCTGTGGATAGATCTCATCAGATTGCTTGCAAGGATTTGGGCCAATTGGTCCCAAATCGGGTAGGCCAAAAGCTCCACTTTCGGAGCTTTAAATCCCGCTTCCGTATTCCTGTTCCGGCCACTTCCGGCCGGCCAACCACCGTTATTCGCCGGCCACCCCCTCAACGAAGGTGGTGGTGGCATTGGCCGGCCGGGGCGGCGCTTAGGTGGCCGGGAAAACGGGCTGGAAGAGTCTACAGGAGGAATGAATCTCGGCCATCGGCTCAAGGAAGAAGACGCAATCGTGGCCCTTGATTGCTTTCCTGTACAGTTTTTTGTATAATAATGATTATTATTCTGTTTTATTTTCTTATTACTGGCTGTAGTTAGAAATAATTATAGAAAATACTTAGGCCCCCCTACAGCAAAAGTGGTCAACACCAAAGTTGTAGCTCTTGGAGTCTAATTTATTTTAAAATTTGTTTCAGCCCAAAAAGAGTTGTGTAGCTACCTGTAGGTCCATTTTGGTGGGACTGGTCCCTAGTGTAGGACAGCCACCATTCCTTGAATAACTTTTGATTGGGTTATGGTATTGACTTCAAAATTGAAACCTATGCTATTTGTTCCTACACCTATAACATATCCAAAGATGGGAATTTTAGGAGAACCTTTTTCTAAGGTTTTTGTAATAATTTCATAAAACAAATATTAATTAATTAGTGGGTCAAATGACCTCCAATGCCCTCCAAATTTTGGTGGGTACTTCTTAGTGTTATCACATGACCCTGGTAAAAATCTCAGCCCAATTGGGACTGATTTGGTTGGGTAATTTTCAACCCAAGTTAGGTTAAATTAGGTCAAAATTAGGGCATGGTGTTTATCTTGGGGTATGACGGTCAAAACTCATTACCATGAGTTGAAACCTTGGCAACTGGTTTATGATTACCTAAAACAATTTCATGAGTAAGATGGGGTGGTGTAGAGGTGGATATGCCCTAGGACCCTAGTTTTACCCCTTGGGGTGCATATAGAGCTTTGTGAAGGACATGTGGTCAAAAGTTATGGAATGACCATGGAACCTAGGAGATATGTTCACGGGATGTATTTATGCCCTAGGGAATTTTGAGAGAATTTTAGGAGAATTTATTTCCCCTAAATTAGGTCATAACCCCTTTAGGTAAACTTCGATCTTGTAAGAGATATTTACATGCACAAATGATCCTTGATGAAGATGAAATCTTGGTGGTGCCTTTATAATCATATTATTGACCTCTGGTATTTTTTGTGAAATTTAGTAGATGATTTAACTAGTACTTCATTTACAAGGCACTAATTTGTCTTAATATTAAGAAATATAATTAAGGGTTCAAAACTCTCTGGAAAAATGTGCAACTTGGTGATAGGACATTTCAGAGCACTAGGAAGCTCTGTGAATTTTTATATAATTTTTGGAGGTTGTTATCAGTAGGATACTTCACAACATGTGCAAATTAGGAATTATTTGGATTAATTATTTCAGTGAGGAAATGATTCTCATAAATTGTGAAACTCTGTAACAAAGCTGTTTTGGACATAATAGTGGTCTGGTAATTTTTCTATAATTTTTGCATAAGTATTCTTGGTAGTTCCTTCATAAATCTTCAAGTTTGCATAGAAGCTAAATATTAAAAATAGAGGACATTTCCTTACTGTAAAATTGTGATATTCATTGCTTACTGTTATTTTGGCATGATAGATTTATCTTAATTTTATGGGAGTCATATCATAAGAATACCTTACACTTCATGCTCATATTCATACTTGGCAAATATTGGAGAAATTTAAATAAATGCTAAAATGTTGAGGAAATTTATGAATCTATCTCTGGAGTTAGTCTTATAATGCAATGATAGCCCTCCAGTAAATATCTTGAGTTAGTTGGATGAATATTTGGAGTACCTCTACTTATAAGCTTCATATAGTTAGTTTGGTCTGCGCATAGTAAAAATGTGAAACTTGGGTATTTAGGGGCCTACCAAGTGGAAGTGACATGTAGTTGGTGTACATGGTCAGGCTGAAGAGATTGAAGGTCACCAAAATGGATTAGATGGTGAAAGTGTGCTTGGTGAGTTAAGGGTAAGTGATGAGTAGTATTTATGCGTATTTTTATTGTAGTATTTAGTTTAGTTTTAATTTAAAATTTCAAATATTATTTATATTTTAGTTTAAAATCACTTCTTTTATAATTTCTGTTCTAAATATAGTTTACTTTTATTTTTGCAGAATTTTGGGGAAAATTGGAGAAAATCACAAGTCACGCCCTCAGTCACGCCCGTGACCAAGGGCGTGTAACCTAAAGATCTGCGTTCGACGAAATTGCCCCTGCGTTCGACGAAAGTGGAGCTCCGTTCGACGAAAAAAGCTCTGCTCCTACGTTCGACGAAGCCTGAGTTGCGTTCGACGAAAGCTTTGCCCCTGCGCTCGACGAAGTCTGAGCTTCGTTCGACGAACACTTTCTGTCGCGCCGAATTCCAGCCCATGCTACATTAATTGAGGGCGCCCAGGTACACGCCCGTGACCCGAAATGTCACGCTCGTGACCCCAATGTCACGCCCGTGACTTTCCCGCGTGATCCCTGCACGCCGCCGCCGCAATCCAGCCCACCCTGCATTTAATGAAGCCGTCCAAAGTCACACCCGTGACCCAAGTTACACGGGCGTGTAATGTCCGAATTTCTCCCGCCACCACGCAAAGTCCATTTCACTGTCAGATTCAATGTCAACAATGTTTACACGCCCTAGGTCACGCCCGTGACCGAGGGCGTGTAACTTGAAAATTTCTGCTATAATTTCAGAGGCTCTCCTTGAGTCCAGGGTTCAGAATTTTGGAGTGGGGGAGGTGCTGCTAGAGCTGTTAGTGAGCTTTTCATGTTCATGTTCATGTTTTTCCTTAAGCTTTCATGTTCTCTTTTTCATGTATTGTACTAGTTTTTATTTCTTTCATGTACTAGTTAATTAAAGTTTGTAACATTTATTTCCTAGCTTTGTAATCTCTCTTTGAGCTTGTAATAGTTTTGGTTTTCAATAAAATTTAAGTTTGCTCTCTTTCATATTCTTTTTTTCTTTAGCAATTTCTCTTTCATGCAATGGTAACTTTTCTTTCCTTTCATGCAACGTTTAATCTTTTCATTTAGCTTGCATATTGTCTTTTTTTTAGTTAAGCAAAACAAACTTCAAATTTTCGTCGATAAGATAATGGTGACTTTCCTCAAAGTAGAAGTAATCAACGCGCCCCGTGGAATACGACCTTGATATACCTAAATATCCTATACTATAGACGATAAGGTACACTTACCTTAATCGGATATAGTTTTGGAGAAAATCTTCAAACCTTCATTTAATTTCAAAACACCGAAATTTCTATATCAAGTTTTTGGCGCCGTTGCCGGGGACTTTGTGTAGATATTTTGAAAAGAGGATAGCTATTAATTTTATCATGCTTCTTTTTATTTTATTTTGCTTTTTCTAAATTTAAAAAAAAATTAGTTTTTCCTCTTCCTTTCTTCTCTTTTTAGTGTATGACCCGAGGTAGCGCTTCAATTATTCCTTTTGATCCAGAGATCGAGCGAACCTTTTTGAGGCACCACCGTTCTCGTGATCAGGAAAATCAAGTAGAATTCGAAGAGTCGATCGGGGACACTAACACAGCGAATATGGATCATAATCTTAATCCTCCTAATCTTAACGAGCCAAATCCTGATGAGGACGCGCAACAGACCATGTCCTATTATGCGCGACCGAATTTGGATGGCATACAGTCAAGTATTGTTTGCCCCGCGGTGGAAAACAATAATTTTGAGATCAAGTCCAGCATCATACAAATGGTGCAACAATCAGTGACCTTCGATGGTCAACCGGACGAAGATCCAAATTCGCACATTTCTTACTTTCTTGAAATTTGTGACAATTTTAAGATCAATGGCGTCACCGATGACGCCATTCGATTGCGTCTTTTTTCCTTTTTCTTTGCGGTCTAAGGCCAAGCAGTGGCTGGGCTCCCTACCTAGGGTATCCATCACTACATGGGCCGAAATGGCGGAAAAATTTCTAAATAAATATTTCCCGCCTTCAAAGATCGCTAAATTGCGCACTGATATTGCATCGTTCATGCAAATCGACTCGGAGACTCTCTATGACACATGGGAGCGCTTCAAGGAGCTTTTGCGTCGATGCCCTCACCACGCACTTGTCACTTGGCAACAAGTGCAAATATTTTATAATGACTTAAATCTCCAAACGAAGCAAATGATTGATGCGGCCGCCGGGGGGACATTAAATAACAAAACCCCGAACGCCGCTCAAGAGCTTTTCGAAGAGATGGCCACGAATGCGTACCAATGGAACATGCCCCGAGCGCGGCCTAATAAGCCGGCCGGAATTTTTGAAATAGACGCAAACGCAAATTTGGCTTTACAAGTTGAGCGCTTAACAAAGCAAGTGGCAGAGATGTCTGCTTCCTCCGCCACTCCTCCTTGGGCTAATAACGTTTTAATTGAAGAACATGTTGACTACATGGGAAATCCGCCTCGGCCTTCCTATAACCCCAACACCGCTCCGTATAACAACACATACAATGCGGGTTATAGGAATCATCCGAATTTCTCATGGAGCAACCAAGGAAATGCTCAGCGCCCTATGAATCTAAATCACCCCACCCCCAATCAACTTCTTAACTTAACTCCGCCACAAAATTTGACTTCTCAAAATTTTAATCCACCCGGTTTTCCACCGCAACAGCAAAAACTCTCTCCACTTGAAGAGGTTTTTGCAAAATATGTTGCTACAAATGAATCGAACATCCGGAACCTCACCGGGTCGATAAAAAATTTAGAGAATCAAGTGGGCCAGCTCGTAAAGATGATTTCTGAGCGTCAGCAAGGAGCACTACCAGGGAATACAGAGCAAAACCCAAAGGAGAGCGCGTACGCGATCACACTCCGAAGCGGGAAGGAGGTGGTTTCAAAAAAGGACGAACCCAAGGTAACTTCCTCTCCTCCTCCTCCTCATATTCTTAATTTATCTTCGAATTTGCCCGCTACGTTAGCTCCGCGCTCTTCTACTTCTAATATTCCGTATTCGTCTAAGCCTAAAAGCGAGTGGGCCGAAAATTATTATAATTTTTTTTTAGATATTTTAAAGCAAATTCATATTAATGTACCCTTCTGCGAGGCTATCTCTCAAATGCCTAAATATGTGAAATATCTTAAGGAGTTGCTCTCCAATAAGAAAAAGTTAGAAGATATTTCGCATATTTCTTTAAACGCAGAATGCTCCGCAGTTGTACTCAACAAATTGCCTCAAAAAGCAAATGACCCAGGAAGGTTCTCCATCCCGTGTTTATTTGGCAATTCGTTAGTAAAACACGCCTTAGCGGATTTTGGGGCAAGCATCAATCTCATGTCGTTTTCATTTTTTAAAAAGCTAGGTCTAGGAAATCCTAGCCCCACTCGAATGAGTATTCAATTAGCGGATCGTTCTTTAAAATATCTGGTATGAATAGTGGAGGACGTGCTCGTCAAGGTTGACAAATTCATCTTCCCGGTGGATTTTTTCATTCTTGATATCGAAGAGGATGCCGAAGTACCCCTCATACTTGGTCGCCCCTTCCTTGCCACCTCCCGCGCTATTATAGACGTAAGTAACAGAAAGCTCCTCCTACGGGTTGAAGACGCTGAAGTTACTTTCGGCATAAATTCCTCGATGCGGAACACATTAGAAAACGACGAATCGTGTTTTTACCTGGAAGAGTGTTGTGAGTTCTATTCACCCCCATTATATGATCGGCAAGTGGGTCAAGCTACGCGACCTTAAACAAAGCGCTTTTGGGAGGCACCCCAAAGTTATCTTTTTATTGTTTTCTCTTGTTCTTTAACATATTTTGTAGGTAATCGCCGCTTCCCCGCGCAAACTTCAAAAAATTCAGGGAAGCCCTTTCTCCTTTTTCCTTCTCTTTTATCATTCATTTCCTTTTTGTTTTGTCTTCACTTTATTTTTACTTCTTTTCTTTAAACTTCATACTTAGTTTTAAACATTGGGGGCAATGTTTAACTTTAAGTATGAGGGTGTAAATAGTTCTTTATAAATAGTTTTTAAATTAGAAAATTTTCAAAAAGATTGTCTTTTAGTTAAGCACTTGTAAAACCCAAAAAACTCAAAAAAAAATTAGAAAATCAAAAATTTAAATTCTCGGAAAGGACGCTTTGGGCTTGAATTCCCATCACAGCCTCTAGTACCTTGCGAGCCCTTCACCGGGTAGACCTCGGGAAGTCTGAGAATTAACAAAAACAATTTAGTTTTTTTTAGTTTATGTTTAGTTTTTTTATTATTTAGATAATATCAAAAAAAAAAAAGATAATATAAAAATAAAAAAAAATATGAAAAACTTAGAACAAAAAAATCGAAAGAAAAAAATACAAAAATCTTATACCTCTCCTATTTGTTGTTTTTGTGATTGCTTAGAAATCTAGTTGAGAATATTTATAAACATGTTTAGGTTTTTAATTAGCTAAAATTTTGATTATCATTGTTTGTTAATTTTAAATTTGAGGTAATCTTGTTTTAAGAATCATCTTATGATTTTAACTTGATTAGAGAACTTATTTAGCATGACTTCTCTTTTTTACTTTTAAATGACTTCATTTTATAGTGAATTTGCTAAACTCTTTAGATTTCAATTATATTTTCTTCTAACTTTTTAGATATTAGGAAATTTAATTTTACTAGAATTTGCTCTCAACATAATTTAAAGCTAGCTAGATTTATTTTCTCTACCCTACCCCTTTGATGGCATATAAAAAAAAGTATATTAAGAGATCATATGTCATGGGAATAAGAGGATAAAATTCATTATTCCCTAAACATATGCACCCAAAATCATTTAAAAGATTATATGGCATGGAGTAAGAGGATAAAATTCATTACTCCTAAACATATACATTTTAGGTTTTTATTAGAAGAGAAAAAAAAAGAGAAAAAATATTCATGATGAGGATAAATTCCATTTACTCCATTCAAAAATATCTCTTCTTATGCCAAATTTTATGAAATCCCTCTTAGCCAATTATCATTGTTCTAGATTTAGTTTAAGATTATGGAGAGAGCAAAATTTAGTAAGTTACTTTTCCTTAAGTTTCTTTTAAAGATAGAATTCTAATAATTTTAATTTAATCTCGTTTTATAATTTCTACAATATTGTTAAACCAATTAATATTCTTGAGAAGTCCTTGCCTAAATATTTTTCCCTCTTTTCAAATCATCATCATAATTTAGGACTTAACTCCTCCTTGAATTTACTCTTAACTTAACTTTTGGTTTAAATGAAATTTTAGTTTAAAATTAAATTTTTTTAAGGATGTCTTATAAATTATGTCTCACACTTTTGCTCTGGAATAGCAAAACCTCAAGTATGGGGGGTATTTGATGAGTAGTATTTATGCGTATTTTTATTATAGTATTTAGTTTAGTTTTAATTTAAAATTTCAAATATTATTTATATTTTAGTTTAAAATCACTTCATTTATAATTTCTGTTCTAAATATAGTTTACTTTTATTTTTGCAGATTTTTGGGAAAATTGGAGAAAATCACAAGTCACGCCCTCAGTCACGCCCGTGACCAAGGGCGTGTAACCTAAAGATCTGCGTTCGACAAAATTTCCCCTGCGTTCGACAAAAGTGGAGCTCCGTTCGATGAAAAGAGCTCTGCTCCTGCGTTCGACGAAGCCTGAGCTGCGTTCGACGAAAGCTTTGCCCCTGCGTTCGACGAAGTCTGAGCTTCGTTCGACGAACACTTTCTGCCGCGCCGAATTCCAGCCCATGTTGCATTAAATGAGGCCGCCCAGGTACACGCCCGTGACCCGAAATGTCACGCCCGTGACTTTCCCGCGTGATCCCTGCACGCCGCCGCCGCAATCCAGCCCACGCTGCATTTAATGAAGCCGTCCAAAGTCATGCCCGTGACCCAAGTTACACGGGCGTGTAATGTCCGAATTTCTCCCGCCGCCACTGTCAGATCCAATGTCAGCAATGTTTACACGCCCTAGGTCACGCCCGTGACCGAGGGCGTGTAACTTGAAAATTTCTGCTATAAATTCAGAGGCTCTCCTTGAGTCCAGGGTTCAGAATTTTGGAGTGGGGGAGGTGCTGCTAGAGCTGTTAGTGAGTTTTTCATGTTAATGTTTTTCCTTAAGCTTTCATGTTCTCTTTTTCATGTATTGTACTAGTTTTTATTTCTTTCATGTACTAGTTAATTAAAGTTTGTAACCTTTATTTCCTAGCTTTGTAATCTCTCTTTAGCTTGTAATCGTTTTGGTTTTCAATAAAATTTAAGTTTGCTCTCTTTCATGTTCTCTTTCTCTTTAGCAATTTCTCTTTCATGCAATGATAACTTTTCTTTCCTTTCATGCAACGTTTAATCTTTTCATTTAGCTTGCATATTGTCTTTTTTTTTAGTTAAGCAAAACAAACCTCAAATTTTCGTCGATAAGATAATGGTGACTTTCCTCGAAGTAGAAGTAATCAGCGCGCCCCGTGGAATACGACCTTGATATTCCTAAATATCCTATACTATAGACGATAAAGTACACTTGCCTTAATCGGATATAGTTTTGGAGAAAATCTTCAAACCTTCATTTAATTTCAAAACACCGAAATTTCTATATCAGTAAGTTATGTTCGGGATAGACGAAAGATCGTCTTTCCCCTTAGAGGGTCATAACACACTTAGGGTAATCCAAGGTTAAAGATAAGAAGGGTAATCTTATGGGTAGATAACAACAACACTAAGTGTTTTGAGAAAGGGAACTTTGGGGTGTCATCCCATTATAGTTCCTAGTACCGTAGCGAGCCCCTTACAGGGTAATCCTCGGGAAGTCTAAGTTTAACCATAAACTGTAGGAGTAATATGTTGTACAAGATTAACTTAATAACGCGCACACCCACATCCCGTGGTTCCGTGAGGTTAGTTGGTTTTGCCTTACGAGCGGTAGGCTCGTGGTGGAAGCAGTGGACTAGTTAGTCCGGTGAGCTTGTGACTCAGTAATGCTTGTTGGTGCGGACAGGTTGGTCCGGCGAGCCGGTGGCTCGGAAGGTTATGATGACGGGCAGGTTAGGCCGGGGAGTTTATGGCTCGGGATATAGTAGAACATGTTTGCATGTGCATGAAGGTGGTGGGTCTTCGATATTGGACGATCGTTCACACCGACGTCAATACGTTGACTCGGCAAGTGTGGAATTTGCACTTAGCCATGAAAGTCTGGTGGTCCAGCCAGTAAGAGTACGCAGATGCTCCGTGGTTTTGCGTTGAGGGGTACGATAGGTCTAGGTTAGGTAGTGTGAATACCAACCTAGAGGTGGGCGAGGCCCAACCCACTGCTTCCATTTGCCACTACGGGAGTATCCTGGGAGTCTTGCTAGCTCCAAAAAGGGTGAACTAAATGTCTGTGTGCATAGAGTCGAAGTGTGTGAGTTGCATTTGTATGAACATAGCATAAACTGCATACCTTGCATGTCATAGCATAAACATTGCATTTCAACCCCTACCCCTATCGTATAAATTGGTTATGGGACTCTTTATACGATAGGCCTTGCTAAACGACCCCTTAGTCTATAGATGGGCATTCCTATAAATCAATGGTTACTTTTCTATTATGTACATATTTTTATATACTGCCTTTACTTATTCTTTACCTGCTCTTACTATGCTCTTTTACTGCTTCAATTATCTATATACACATGTGTAGTTGTAGACATTTCCTGTAGACAAAATCTGTCGTCATCTGCTTTGTTTTATACCCCTTGCTGTCCTCCGCTTCATCCTCCCACTCGGTGCCTAGGAGCCATTGGGGGAGGAGTGGGGAACATAAGGCTTAGTTTGTTTGACTAACGGTCAGTGGACCATATCATTTTAGGGGACGGAGGAGATGCTGCAGCACCAGAGGCCGGTGCAGACGGAGGTGGGCAGTCTAGCACAGGAGCACAAGTTTCAGGATCAGTGAGTGATTAGTAGTTAGCTTCCGCGAGTAATCTTGTAGTGATGACATGATGTACAGGGCATGATCCCTTTATTATTGAAATTTGTTATTTCAGTTATACCATGTAGACATTTATTATATATAGCATGTGATTGTGGACTTGAACTTCTTTTTGTTCGTTTATACTTTTCTTCTTCTGTGATCGATATGGCCGGCAGGATCAGCGCTTTGTAGTGGCGATCTTCCCGTGTGTTGGTGTCACCGCAAAGCGGCGGTTCTAGGCATAAGACACAGGTTTTTGAAAAAAAGGATTCTTACAAAGTGGTATCAGAGATAACCTCGATCCGAAGAAAAGACGTCCAAAAACCCTGGGCCACCCCACGCGAGTTTAGTTTGAGGACAAACTAAGCAGCGGAAGCAATTGTGTGCCCATATGGGAAATCACATGGAAAAGTCCACGTTTAACTGAATCTTTTGGCAAGTTTTCTTTTGTAGCCTGCGGCAAACCCTACCCCTAGTAGGGAATACCTCTGGCTATAAAGATCTCTTTAGATAGTCCTTTAGTCAATAAGTTAGACTCAACTCCACTAGGACACGTGACTTACCATGACAATTTATACCATGCCCTAGTCTGAAATAGACCGTAGGTATAACTTTGGTGAAGGTACAAGGATACCCCAAAGATGCTAGAGAAAGAGAGATTGACACATAACTAGAAGTTAGGGGACTCGTAGACTCAGCCCTCGTATCGGTGACTTTGAGTTTTTGTCCATACTCTCTTCCTAAAACTTTTGCTGAAATTATTATGTTTGATCATGTAAAGGAGTTATTTTTTTAAGTTTTTGAATTTTAGCAAAGCCTCTGCCAGAATTTGTCAAGGCCTTATGTAATTCGTCGAGTGAATTCGACGAATTCGTCGAATGGCCCTTCCTTAGAAAATTCTTAGTAATCTGCCAAATTTTGTCGAGACCCTATAGAATTCATCGAGCATTTTTGACGAATCCGTCGAGACCTTTGAGTAATTTGTGGAGACCTTATAGAATTCGCCGAGTGACTCAATGAATTCGTCGAGTGCTTTCGACGAATCCGCTGAGACATTTTCGTAGAGAAGTTCATCATATTGTCGAGTCCTTAGAGTAATTCGCTGAGACCTTAGAGTAATTCGTCGAGACCTTACCGAAATTCATCGAGTGATTCTAGATTTGTCGAGTGATTTTGACGAATCTGCGGAGACTTAGAAACTTTGTCGAGTTGTCTGAATAATTTGTCGAGTGATCTTTCGTCGAGTGGCTGTTTGTTCATGAAAATTGTGGTATTTTCCTCCTTTTATCATGGTGCAATGAAGTTATGCTGCGTGTGGTGTTAAGTGATGGGGTGATAAGCTGGTTTTGGACTGTTGATGAGAGAGATTATTGAGGCCTCCTCCTCAGTGCCTGTTTTGGTGTAATCATGTTACCCGACGGTGTTTTGGACTGTTGATGAGTGGAAGATTATGGCATCCACCTTAGTGCTTATTTTTGTCTGGTGTTACTGATTCACTGTTTTGATCATGGATTCACTTGGCCCACGCAATGCCTATTTCTATGACCATTTCTTATAAATTATTGTCACACTAAGTGCAAGACTTTTACTGATTATTTAGCCAAGTTTTCTAACCTTTTTGGCCATTATGGTTAATATGGTCTTATATGCTGTTGATATACAGTTTCATTTTTGGGGTTGGTAACTCCTTATCTTTTGATCTTGGTGATCTTATTTATTTTGAGCCGCCTTTTTGCGCCTTTTTGCTGAGGCGTTCTTTCTGTTGAATTCCTCAGGTTCGGACAGGTAGCAATACAAGTTGATCGTGTTGTCCTTCCATATCTTGGATAATGTTTTTCCTTTCTCCTCCTTGGTAAGGATTAGTCAGCTGTGACTTTCTTTGACCATTTGGTCTACTTTTGATGTACTTTGACATCTCTATGAGTTCGTGTCAGATTGCTGACGCCCATTGTTGTTTCTTTGTGTAGATTGTTTACTTATTGTGCATGCTACTGCTGCCTTTTTGCTATTGATGCATTGCTCTCTGGGAAGGTTTTATGCGATTATGCATGTTAGGTATTTTAAGTATATACAACTTGCATATTCTTGTTCATTGCATGATTTAAAATAAATGTCACCCTACTTTGAAGATCGTAAAAAGCTCTTTTCTTACTTATACTAAATTTAGAGATCCACATATCATTAACTAGATTATTGGTTCTTCATGCACACTTAGGGTAAATCAAATTTAACTTTATACTTTCTTTTCCGCAGCGTTATCTATACTTTCTACTCATGGACTAGATGATCCATTGGACCGAGGGACACGGTCAAAATCTTAAAATTGTAAATTATGTATTTTAACATAACTTTTATACAAATGAATCTTTTATGAAAATAAACATAGAATTGGAGTTGCCTGAGCGTATGTAGTTGCCTCCTACACGACGTGGCATCACAATACGTATTTTCCCCCACTCCGATAATATATTTATATACTGGAGAAATGCGGGTTGTGACAAATAATCAGGTTTCTTGGATGATCCCTCAGATGCCTGGTTGCTGCAGGCAATCTGTCATCATTCTGCAGCTCTTCCTCTGGAGCAGCGGGTTCTTCAGCATCTTGCTGATCTTCTTCTTCAGGTATTTCAATCTCTTAATTGATTCTGCTGGTGTATGTCTTGTATAGACAGCTCTTGCATCTTCTTATCATTTTCTATCAAAACAGGAGAGCTGGACCAGCCCTTATAAAGTAGGTTAGTTTAATCAAAGACAACATGCATAGATTCCTCAACAACATGAGTCTTCTTGTTGAATACTTTATAGGCTCTACTATGTGAGTTATATCCAACAAGAACACCAACATTGCATTTTTCAGCAAACTTTGTTAGTTGAAATTTTCCATTATTTAAAATGTAACATTTGCAACCAAAGATTCTAAAATATGAAATTGTTGGTTGTTTGCCTTTCAAAATATCATAGGGGGGTTTTTTCCAAGGGCCTTATTGATGGAAGCTCTATTTAGAACATAACAAGTAGTATTGATTGCCTCAGCCCAGAAATATTTTGGGAGAGAGGAGTCACTAAGCAATGTTCTCCCAACTTTTATGAAGGTTCTACTCCTCCTCTCTGCCACACCATTTTGTTGTGGAGTCCTTGGGGAGGAAAACTCTTGGGTGATACCAAATTCTTGACAAAACTTTGTCATGACCCCAAATTGAAATTTTGTACCATGGTCAGTTCTAATTTTGACCACAGTACATTGTAGCTCATTCTGAAATGCCTTGACATAGTTTATAAAGATATCTAAAGTATCAGATTTCTTCTTAAGGAAGAATACCCATGTATATTTTGAGTGATCATCAACAATCACTAAAGTATACAACTTCCCACCTAATCTCTGAATGGGCAAAGGACCAAACAAGTCAATATGCAATAAATATAGACATCTTTCAGTGTCTTTGGAGTCAATACTATTAAAGGTGGCCTTAGTTTGCTTACCCATTTGACATGCATGACAAGGACCACTTTTAACACATTTCAGATTTAGATTATTCCTAACAAGGGTTTTAGAAAATAGTCTATACATTGTCTTGTAGTTAATGTGGGCAAGTCTCTTGTGCCATTGAACACAAAGAGATTCACTCTCATTAGCTATAAGACATACATGAGATGAAGAACTATTGGAAATAAAGTCTAAACAATAAACATTCTCACTTCTAGTGCATGAGAGAATGACCTCTAAGTCAATTGACTTTTTGATCAAGCACTTGTCATTGTGGAATTCAATGGCATAGTCCAAGTCACATAATTGACTTATGCTTACAAGGTTGTGATGCAACACTTCAACATAAGCTGCCCTTGTTATTGAAACTATGCCATTGGTAATTATATCATATCCTTTGGTGACTCCTCTATCAGAACCTCCAAAGATTACTTTAGGTTCATTCTTCACAGGAGTGTAATCCTGTAGAAGACTCCTAGTTCCTGTCATATGCCTTGAGCACCCACTGTCCAAGTACCATATTTCCCTTAGATTGGTACTTGAACTCTCCTACAAAATGTAATTCATTTTCCCTTAGGAGGCCAATTGTTTTTGGGTCCTAGGCTCTTGTTAGCATAAAAAGACACACTTTCACTCACTGCAGCTTTTGCAGGAAGGCTCCTTTTTGCATTAGGCATACTAGTGTTGTGCCAACAATCAATGACAAAGTGTCCCACTTTACCACATCACCAACATTCATGGATTTTGTACCTTCTTTTCTAAACACTCCTTGAGGTGGAAGGAGCGTCAAAATGCTTATGTTCAGTGAAGAAGGTAGCATCATTTTTCCTATTCCTGTTAGCAATTACTTGTCTTGTTGACTATCTATAATTTGTCTTAGCAGACTGTATCTGAATAACATCAGCTGGTCTTAGTTCGACAGATAAGCATGAGTTGATGGCATCAGATACTGTGTTGTTTGACTTGATTATAGGCCTTACATCATCCAAGGGTTTAGCTGAATGGGATTTAGAAGAAATAGCTTCCTTATTCTTGAATGTGGTGGCTGAAGTACCAAAAAAATGGTCCAGGATGGGCCATTTGAATTTCCTCATGAGGAGCTTTCAAAGCACTCATCCCCATGCCCTTTCTCTTGCTATAGTTAGGAGTATTCTCCTTCCTATAGGAGCTTCCATTCTTCCAATGACCATACATGTTGTCCTGGTCACACCTGTTAGAGGGAAGCAACACCTTTTGAAAGGTGGTATGAAGCTTAGCTTTAGCCTGGCCCTTTCCTCCATTCTCAACTCCTACTGTCACTTTATTGAAAGCCAGACCTCTCCTATTAGTTTGGGAGGAGAAGGTGTCAATAATGAGAAGTATATATTTGGGTTTAGAGAATTGAGCCACTAAGATTTTCTCCTTAAGAAGCTTCTCTTCAATGTCCTTAATGACCTTGTTCTTTTGGCTTATGGTGCTTAGTTGGAATATTGTTATTCCCTTCAGCTGACTAATTTCTCTACTCATTTGAGCCATTTAAGTAACTGACTCAGTGCATTCAGGCTTTGCCTACTGAAGGGAAGCAATTTCTAGAGCTTGCCTCTTAGCTTGCTTCTTGCACTTTTTTAGAGCTTCCAAGAGGGCACCATACTTGTCAACCAATTGATTGACATCCACCTCAGAATCTGAATCACTTTCATCATTAGATGAGAATGCTTCAGATTTTGGAATTGACTCATAATCAGAAGAAGGAATGAAAAGAGTTGATACCTGATCAGGGTGATCCTAACTGTCTTCATCATCTGATATGGCCATTAAGCCATAACATTCTTTGACATCTTCATCCACCTCAATGTCACTATTTGAATGTGACAAAGGGGACCTGATTCCTATCTTAGCAGCAGGATAATCTTCATCCTCAGCAGCTGCAAATAGCCATATATAAGCATCCTCTTCTTCATTAGAATCTGAATATGAAGATTCAGATTCACTCTAGCTCTTCTCCTTCTTTGCCAGAAAAGATTTTTCACCTTTCCTTCCCTTGTGGTGATGAGACTTCTTACCACTTTTTTCTTTTCTCTTGACTGGACAGTCAGCTATGATATATCCAGGCTTGCTGCAGTAATAACAAATAACATTATTTGAAACATGTTTGACAGGTTTAGATTCATACCTGTCACCCTTGGGGTGCAGCCTCCCCGACTTACTATGTTCCTTCTTGGGATGTGAGGAGGAAGAAGGTCTGTTCTTCCACTGCTTCCTCCTCATCAACTTCTTGAAGTGCCTGGAGAATGCAGCAAATTCCTCATCTGTTGAATTGCTGTCTGATGAGCTGGGCTCAGAGTTTTCTGAGTCAGCTGCCCTTCTTGGTGGGGAAGGTATTCTCTCTTTGCTCTTCTTAGAGCTCTCAGCTTTAAGAGCCACATATCTCTCCTTTGCATGAAACCAGGTAGAGGTTTCCTCTTCCTTTCTTGCAGACACATGTATTTCATATGAGAGCAGCTTCCCAAATACTGTGTGTGTGGAGGAGTCTCACCCAGCTTTGCCCCTTCCCTGATGGCACATATTTTTGTATCCCAATCTCTAGTTAAAGATCTTAGGAATTTATCATTTAGCTCATAATGGCTGAAGACCCTTCCATAGGTCCTCATCTCATTGACCACCCTGAAAAATCTTTCATAGCAATCAGCTATGCATTCCAGGCTGTGTTGCCTGAAGGCTTCATATTCCTGGTTAAGGAGGGATTTCCTATCATCCCTCACTTCATTAGTACCTTCCATATACATTATAAGTGTATCCCACATGTCCTTGGCTGTCTCACAGTGCACCGAATTCTGGAAGGTGGAATCATCAATTACATTTACTATGATCTTTTGTTCTCTTTTATCCATAGTAGAAAGTGCATTCTCATCCTTGGCCATTTCAGCATAGGTCTTGGGCACTTGCCTTGTTGGATCTATAGTGGAGGCCTTCATGAATACAAAAAGACCTTCCATTACAGTGATGTATATCCTAGGGTTAGAGGTTTCCATAAACAGCCTTACCCTTTGCTTCCATATGTCAAAGGTCTCCATTCTGCATATGGGCAATTTCATGGATCTTATCTCCTTCTGACCTCCAGTGGCAGCCATTGGATTCAGAATAGACTACTCCTTGTAGGATCAAGTCAGACTGTTAAGTCCTAATTGACCAACTTAGCTCTGATACCACTTGATAGTAGTCTAACTCACCTAGAGGGGAGGGGAGGGGGGGGGGGGGGGGGTGAATAGGTTCCTTTGATATTTTCTACTTGCAACTAGTAGTTTTTTAGTGTTTAATTAAACTAATAGCAAATCACAGAAAACACACAGCTATTTATAGTGGTTCCCCAAGACAGCGTGTCTATGAGTAGTCTACTTTCCCTCTACACATTTCTAACAGTATGTTAGACAAGGCAAACTCCCCCAAAACTCATCTCCAAGAGCTTACAACTTAGATTCCTCAGGATCTCTCAGGTTTCCTCCAAAACCCTACCTCAGGCCAACATCTCTACCACTCATTGTACTCAAACTCCTACAACTCAGAAATCCTCCTAATTTCCTACCTCAGGTCTATCAAGAAGCCCTACCTAAAATCTCCTCAGAAATCTTACTACTCAAGCTGGGAGTACAACTCTACAACCTCAGGCACAAAGCCTTACACACTCAGGCACAAGGCCCTACACACTCAGAACAAATAAGTTCTTACAGAGTTTATATGTTTTCTTATACAACAGAGGACAGTATAGATTAAACCTTCAACTTAGATCTTCTATTATTAAAGCACAACAAATGCTGTCTTGAAACAAGGTTGAATGACAATAGTTTTAGGCCTTGATTCTTCTGATCTTCTTCTTCAGTAGAAGAAGGAAGATCCACTTGTTCTTCAGGATAGAATAAACAAGAACAAACTTATCTCAGTAATATGCTTGCAGCTTCAGGACGCAGATTGAGATATCTTGTGGAAACAGTTTTTCCTTCAATAGAACAGTAGCCGCTATTTCAGATCTTGTCCACACCTTATTTAAAGACATAACATCTTCTTTTATACCTCCTCCAATCTGCAACGGCTCTAAGGAGTGCCCTGTCATAATATGGACATAAATAGAAAATATTATCCTTGCTTTCTAGCCACTTGCGCCAAAAGCAGATCCCGCCAGCTTTATTCAAATATGAATCTGTCTCAGTGGTTTTTCTCTAAATGCAGCTTAGCTGAGTCAGACTCCTTCTCAGGAGCTCTAGCTGCGTCTCAGTAGTTCAGCTGAGACCAGGATGTTGTCTCATCTGTTTTGACAGTACAATCAGAGAATAATTCCAATGTTTGGAATGACCTAACCCTGCATAGACATGATATAAAGGAGGGTCTATCAAATATGTACTTAGCATTGAGTGTGATGCCTTTTCAAATCTAGGGAACATTGAGGGCAATATTCCCAACACCATCGACTGATAAGCAGTGTTCTGAAAGAAGGGAGAAGATAGAAGAGAAGTCTGCGTGCATAAGCAATACCATTAAAGTTTACTCTTCAAGTGTAGAAGTCATCTTCATCAGGCTTCAGAAGAACTCTCCAGATCTGTGTGGAGTATTCTTTTACTTTGTAACAACATACTTTCTCTGTAGGATTCTTTGAGTCTGAGTTCTATGGCCCCTGTGCCTGAGTTATAAGATCTCTTGTAGATCTGAGCTGTATGGCCTTTGTGCCTGAGTTGTGCCTAGAACCTGAGGTAGGATCTGAAAGTATCTATTTGCTACCTAAATCACCTAGAGGGGGGGGGGGGGGGGGGGGGGGTGAATAGGTGAGTGTATGGTTTTTTATGAGGAATTAATATCTATAAAGAAGAGCGCACAGAAAATAAAGAGCACGCACAAATACAAGGATTTTATAGTGGTTCCCTGATATGGGTACTCCACTTTCATGCCTCGCCTATCCAGCACGCCCGTCTAAACTAGGCTACTCCACTAATCTCAGATTATAAATAATCTTACAACTCGAAGTACAGCTCCTACGGGCTCAGAGAACAACCTCTCCTACAAACTCGGAGAACAAACTCTCCTAAAAACAAGATCTTCTAAGCTAGGATCAACAAAAACTCAGAAGATAAACATTCGTACAAGAATATGTAAAAAGATATTACAAAAAAATTTTGGATTGAAAATTCAATCTCTTAGAATCTCAAGGAGATTCTACTTCTTCAGATCCGAAAGAATAGGTCTTCTTCTTCCTTGATATAGATGAAATCCTGAACTTGAAAGGGGAAGCAAAAATCCTTTATCTTGAATGATTTGATCTGAATACTTGACGACACAATAAGATCTAGAAGACATTTCAATCAATCTGAGCACTGAGATCTTGTTGAATCTAGACTTGATGAGGAATCGTGCACAGGATTTGTCGGCGGCAGGAGATTGTGTGTGCGAGAACGAGAAAGATGGACGACGGAAATCATGATGTCTTTCTTTCAAAAATATCATGATTAGGGTTAATAGAACCATCCTGTAAGTATTTATAGCACTACTTCGAACGACTATAAAAATGACTTAAGGAAAGAGGTCCACGTGGACGGTACATGGACGAAAAACCCTAAAAGGAAAAATCGTGTCGAATAGTAGAAAATGTGCTCTGTCTGAATTCGTCGAATGGACTCGTCGAATGCAAGATTACCCGATGAATTCATATAAAGACTCGATGAATTAGACTTAGAGAAAAGAGCTGAGACGAGAAGAAAAGAACTTAGACCACTCGAGTATTTCATGAGAGCACTCGACGAATTCGTCGAGTGTTCACGAGAAATTTACAGACCACTCGACGAATTCGTCGAGTGTTCTCGAGTGAACTAGCTTTTACTCGACAAAAACCACTTAACAATTTTTCTGAGACTTCTCGAGTAAATTCGACGAATTGTTAAGTCTACACGATTTGTCTCGACGAATTTACTTGGATTCTTCGAGACCACTCGACGAAAAGGACTTAGATTATTTTTCTTCCATTTATGAATTCAACGCCTACTTCACCTTGTCTTCTTCATAGTGTTTGAATATGAAGTACATCCCAATAGAGAGATTTCACATGAGTCAACACCTTGATCCACACAATGAGGGATTACATTGCATAGGCATGTGTTTATGACTCATTGAAACCTGATATTGGTTTGTACTTAGCAATTAAAGTCATGCAAACACACAACTAAGAGACCTCATCAAATACAATATCAATTCATCTTAGTTCAAGGGACACTTCTTCAAATCAAGGTTATTGTGGCTACAATACCCAACAATCTCCCCTTATTTGAAGAAGTCAGAACCATGTCTACTAAGCTGAATTGCACAGATAATAATCATAAATATAAACACACATCATGACATAAAGAAGTAAGCCATATGAATTGAAATATCAAAACATCAATATATATATATGTGTTTTTCAGATTTCAATAAAGTCACATCACACATCTAAGGCATTTTAGCCTTCCTTTGCTTGCTCTTCTTCATCTGCCTGTCAAAATAATCTTTGGGCTTAGTATATTATCTTAAAGGAGGTGGAGGCGCATTTGGGTTGTTGTATTCATAGTCTCTAAAGCGAAACTTTCTTTTCAACTGAGATGCTTTGTGCTTGTTGATATCTTCTTGACTATAATACTTCTGAGATTCTTCATTTGAAATATCAACCAACTTGTATGTATCCATGATGATTGATTTAGAAATAGGACTCCAAACCTCAGTGTATTCTCTTCTCTCTGCTACAGGCTCCCTAATCTCTATACCTGATACTCTCCTTTCAGAAGGATCAGTCCTTCTTGCAAAAGGTCCATCACCATATTTCCTTCTCTTCACAGCAGGCTCAGATGATTCAGGAATATCTTCTAGAAAATCTTCAGGAAAACCTTCTGGAAAATCTTCAGGGTCAGACCATATCTGGGAATACTGTACTGGAGGAATGGGAGATATGTCTTCATAGACTTGCTTAGGAAAGGTTGATTGATCTTGAGATCTGCCATTTAAGCTTTCATAGAGCCATAGAAAACTTTGATGATTAAATACATTGGCTTCATGAAGCTTACTCTTCACTTCTTTTCTCAAATAATGCATTTGACCAATAATTTTCTCGTCCCCCTTTCTAACTTCTTCAGTGAGGGTTTGGAGAATTTCTTCCTTGAGGCTTGATAAATCTTCAACAACTTGATCTCTTGTGCTTTTCCCTTGCTGAAAAATGGAATTTTGACCTTCTATAAGAGCCTTGGAGTGCTCATACACATCCTTTAAACCTTCATTAGTAAAACTAACTGCCTTTACACCATTTGTAAAGTAGTTATCCAGGTCATTTCTCATGGTGGATACAGTGAATTCTACCTCTGCTAAGCCATTATTTAAATCAGACTCAACCTCTTTAACTTTGTCAAAAACTTGTTTCATAGAAAATTTGTTGGGAAAATGATTTCTCTTAACCCCTGAAAATAAGTTGAATATGAATTCTAAGAAAGAAAAATCAAGGTTAAGTAAATATGCGTCGAATAGTATTCGACGCAACGTCGAAGTGGTATCGACGTTCCTTTCAGAATGAGTCGAAGTAACTTTAAGAAGAATTCGACGTATCCTATGTCGACGTAGCTCTGACTTCCAGTCGACGCATCTTGAGAAATCGACGCACCTTAGTCGACGCACCTTCCTTATTCTTCTCTCGACGTCCAGCCAGGACGAATTCGACGCTTACGTCGAATAGTAATCGACGCACGTCGATTTCTATGTCTAATTCAAAAATCGCCAGATCTCTTTCCTTCTTTTATAGATCTGATTTATATGGAATCAATTTATTCTTTATAGCCGTTCTGAATCATTCTTTTCCTCTAATAGATTCTTGGCTAATTTGATTAAAACCATTATGGACATTATTTGAAATCAGAATGAATTCTTTCCTTCTATTAATATAATTATTATGGAAATATTTCTATCTTTCTATTTCTCTGTCTACTAATCAATTATCCTCCTATAGTATTATTTGAATGGACAGAGCTGTAAAATAACAAGGAGGTCGGCAGAGAACAAAGAGAAGTGATCCACCATTTTACATTTGAAAAAGAGGAAAAGCTCCCAAGAGAAAAAGAGAGAATTGAGAAATAGTGCTGTAGCAAAGATCAAGCTTCCATCTTCTCCTGTTTCTGAAGCCACTCTGTTGCATACTCTGATAGCTCTCATAAAAGAGAGAAAAGACCTACAATCTCCTTCTCACTATAGAAGAGAGATTTCATTCACTACTTCTTGTGCTTCCAATCTTCTTGCTAGGAAGAAGATTCCTTCTTGTCTTTATATTATCTCTCTTTCTTCTTTACCTTTATTTCACTTTCAAATACTGTAAAAGAGTTTTTAGAATCTCTCTTCAAAAAATTTAGTTGTACCGGTTCTAAGAGTCTCCTTTTCAAAAGACTCAGTTGGTTCTAAGAGTCTACTTATCAAAAGACTCAGGGTGGTTCTAAGAGTCTCCTTATCAAAAGACTCAGTGCAAGATAGTGAATTTCTTACCAAGGGGGTAGAAGAGTGGACTACCCAAAGTTTGGAGAACCACTATATTTCCTTGTGTTGTGCTGTGATTTCTTTTCTTGCATTTACTTTCTTTACTTACTTAATTCTTGTTGGTGTGTGGGAAGCCTTAATCTGTGATCACCACATATAAATATATATATAATTGCACAAAATATTTTAAATCTCTATTCACCCCCCCCCCCCCCCTCTAGAGAATTCTAGTGAGGTTAACTGTGCACTTTCAAAATTCAAAGTGTTCAGCTTGACTTTTGAGCAGGGCCTCAATAGTTTGGAGCAATTCTGAATTGGAGGTGGAGGTAACTGGAGCAGGAGAATTCTGAACTGGAGGAGTGCCATGACTTTCATCAATAAACATTAGCTCTTCAGATTGAGCTCCCCCCAGAGAGGGTACATTCATATCCTCTACAATTTCCTAAGCAGGAGGTGCAAAGTGCACATCCTCTCCTTCATCCTTTTCTGACAGAATCTCTTTTCCTTGGGTTGACTGACCTCTTTCTCTGCCTCCCCCTCAGACACTAGAGGAATCTGCTCTTCAATAGGAGGAATAGTATCAAAACTAAGAACTCCACCAGATGTGGATTCTTTCTCTAAGGGCACTTCTCCTTCACCAGAATGGTGAGCAATTTCTTTCTCAACAATAAGACTTGCCTAGACTAGCTCTGAATCAGACTTATCATTACCATCATCATCATCATCACCTTCATTGACATCATCCTTGCCAAGATCACTACCCTGATCATCACCAACAGCAACACCATCTACATTTGCAGCTTACTCATCCTCAGAATCATCAATAGAAATTCTTTCAGGCACCCTTGCAGGAAGATCAACTATATTCCCTGAAGAGTCCACTTGAGCTAGATTGAATCTCCTCTCAAGATTGAGAACAAAGGCATCAAGCTGTTTTTGCATACTGGAGATTTGTTGAGCTGGAAGAGCCTTTTTCTGAACAACAGAACTTGGAGCCTTGGAGGACTCCCCCTGGGATGATGAGAGCACAAGTGCTTGGGAGCTGTCCCCCTGAGCTGGTGGTACAATTGGATCTAGATCAACCTTTGAAGGAGAGGGATCAATCCTTTCTTCTTCTTCTTCTTCTTCTGCAGCGTCTGTCTTCAATCCTGGCCTTACTATTTTTCTCCCCCATCTTGACAGATTAGAGAAATCTATCTTCTTCAGATGGTGAATGGGGCAACCAGACCTCATATCAAACTGGTCTCCATCCAGTTGATTTAGGTAAAGACCGATGATCCTTCCGAAGTTAGGAATCATCAAACTTGCTTTTATCTTTTCAAACAGAACTAGGGCCCAATTCACCCTTTTCCTGCAAATAACAGCCGCTACCAATTTGAACATATCATTTGATAGGTAGTCAGGAGAACCTACCTTGCAGAGCAAGACTTTTCCCAGAATATTTGAAAGGAGCTTTCCTTCTCCATTCATATATTTCCTTCTAACTGAAGTAGTTCCTCTAGGCAAACCACAGAATAGCAGAGCTCGGTTATGATCAGCTTCTAACAAGCAATCCTCTTCCTCCACTGCCGGCAGACGCAGATATCTTGTTAATCTTGACGGCTTCATCTTAATGACCTTATCTCTTACAACCGATTTGATAACCTATCCACTGTGTCTAACTTTGGCACTCTTAAAGAAGTCTAGAACGTCCCTATTAAGTACACGACATGGATGTTCGAGAATGAATGACAAGCCAGCTTCTTCCAAGCAAAGAACTATGTTTCGAAATTTGTCGGTGGCGCTGACAAACCCTGTTCTGACTAGCTCTCCTTCTACTTGAAGCAACCCAGAACTCTTGCGCGACATTCTAGCTTGAATCGACGGAGATAATCGGCAGGGAAGAGGAATCGTCGGAAGAGCTTAGGGAGGAAGACGAATCGACGGAGGAGGGTTCTGCGAAATGAAGTGTGTGACTCGTGAAATCCGAAAGCATGTATATATATATTTTAATATTTAAAAGAAATTGGAGGAGCGTACCTGGGAGATGAAGCAACTCGTCGGATCCAATAATAAAATAAATCAGATTTTAAAATCTAGAATAAGACATTCGGCGAATTTAATATGACGATTCGTCGAAATGACTTGAGACAAATCTTCAATTTGTCGATATGACTCGATGACATTGACTTTTCATCGAAAAGTTTCTCAAAGACTCGACGAATTTGTCGAAATGACTCGTGTAATTCCCTTGATTTCTTTGATAAACCCAATTTTCTGATTTGAGCTTGATTCCTTTGATCTTTCTTCAAGATTCCTTGTTCAGCGTACCAAGTTCTAGCTTAAAATAATTGAACATGGTCTCATCAAGCGGCTTCGTGAAAATATCAGCAACTTGCGTATCCGTTAGGACATATCTAAGGTTGATGTCCTTGTTCTCCACATGCTCCCAGATGAAATGATAGCGAATATCTATGTGTTTTATCCGGCTGTGAGAGACTAGATTATTGGCTATTGCAATAGCACTTAATGAATCACAGAACATTGGAATCTCCTTCAGCTTCGAGTTTTAGTCTTCAAGCTGATTCCTGATCCACAAAAGTTGTGCACAACAATTGCCTGTGGAGATATACTCTGATTCAGCAGTTGAGATTGCTACACAATTCTGTTTCTTGCTACTCCAAGAGACAAATCTCCTTCCAAGGAATTGGCATGTCCCGGAAGTGCTTTTCCTGTCACACATACTACCTGCAAAATCAGCATCTGAAAATCTCGTTAGTTCGAAGTCATTACTTCTTGGGTACCATAAGCCAAGATTCAGTGTGCCTTTAAGATATCTCAAAATCCTCTTTGTAGCGGCATTGTGAGATTCCTTAGAGTTCGCCTGAAATCTAGCACAAAAACATGTTGAAAACATTATGTCTGGTCTACTGGCAGTAAGGTAGAGCAAGGATCCAATTATGCTTATGTACTTGGTTTCATCAAAAGGTTTCCCTTTCTCATCCTTGTCCAGAGTCATATTTGAACCCATTGGAGTCCTCATTGAGGTTGCACTCTCCATTCTGAATTTCTTAATTAACTCTTTGGTGAACTTCGTCTGAGAGATGAAAATTCTATATTCAGATTGTTTCACCAGAAGTCCTAAGAAATACTTCAGCTCACCCATACTGCTCATTTCAAATTTCCCTTGCATTAAGTTAGAGAACTTTTTGCAAAGGTTATCATCCGTAGATCCAAAAATAATGTCGTCGACATAGATTTGCACTAGCAAAATCTTGCCTTTTACTTCCCTAAGAATTAATGTCTTATCTATCTTTCCTCTTGTGAATTTATTCTCAAGAAGAAATCTAGAGAGAGTCTCATACCAAGCTCGAGGTGCATGTTTCAGAACATATAACGCTTTACGTAAAAAATAAACATAGTCAGGGAGAGAGGAATCAACAAAACCTGGGGGTTGTTCTACATATACTTCTTCTTTTAAATTAACATTAAGGAAGGTTGACTTCACGTCCAATTGGTAGACCTTGAATCCTTTGTGAGCAGCATACGTTAGAAACAACCTGATCGCTTCGAGTCTTGCCACTAGAGCATAGGTTTGATCAAACTCGATCCCTTCTTCTTGTCGGTAACCTTGGGCAACAAGTCTGGCTTTGTTCTTGATGATTACACCGTCTTCATCCAGCTTGTTTCTGTAAACCCATTTTGTTCCGATGACATTCTGTCCTTTGGGCCTTGGCACTAGCTTCCAAACTTTGCATCTTTTGAATTGATTGAGCTCCTCTTGCATTGCAATGATCCATGAAGCATCCTCTTTGGCTTCATCAAATTTCTTTGGTTCAACCTATGAGAGAAAACTCAAATACAAAACTTCGTTAGATGTACCTCTTCTTATCCTTATGCCAACTCTGGTATCTCCGATGATTTGATTTGTTGGGTGATCTCTCTGATGTCTGATCACCAGATTTCTGGCATCATCCCTGATAACAGGTTCTTCTGCTTCTGGTACCTATTCTATTTCTTGAGGTTCTTCTTCGCCAGGTGTAATTGGATCATTTACTGAAATTGTTCCTGGAGCGTCTTCTTTGATAACTTCTTCTAAGTTCAGTTCTTTTAGTTTTAAACCTGCACCTACATCTTCAACAAAAATACTAGAAGAGCTGTTGTGAAGCATACTCGTCTCATCAAAAACAACATTTATTGATTCTTCTACAACCAGAGTTTTCTTGTTGAAAATCCTATATGCCTTACTATGGCTACTATAGCCTACAAAAATACCTTCAAAACACTTTTCACTAAACTTAGTTTTGCAATACTTCCCTTTGTTAAGTACGAAGCACTTACTACCAAAAATTCTAAAATAAGATATAGTTGATTTCCTGTTCTTTAGAAGTTCATAAGGTGTCTTATGATGGTTCTTGTTGATTAGTGCTCTGTTTTGCATGTGACAAGCAGTGTTGACGGCTTCTGCTCTGAAATATTCCGGAAGAGAAGAATCATTCAACATTGTCATGCTTGCCTCTATGAGTGCCCTATTCTTTCTCTCGACAACTCCATTTTTTTGTGGGGTGCGAGGAGAGGAAAACTCGTGAAAGATACCTAAGCTTTCACAAAATTTTATCATAGCCCCAGATTTGAATTATGTTCGGTGGTCACTTCTGATTTAGACTACGGAGAAGTTTAGTTCATTTTGTATTTGCCTGACAAAATTTGTGAAAGAGTCAAAAGTATTTGACTTCTGTTTTAGAAAGAATACCCCAAGCAAAACGTGAGTAGTCATCAACGATTACCAAGGTATAAGCTTTACCTCCTAAACTCCTAACTGACATGGGACCAAATAGATCCATATGAAGCAGATATAAACATATGGTAGAATCTTTGTCAATTATGCTCTTAAAGTTAGACCAAGTCTGCTTGCCCATTTGGCATGTATGACAAGGTCTCTCTTTAATGCACTTAACATCAGATGCGTCACGCACTAAGCTGTGAGAAAATAACATATTTATAGTTTTGAAATTAATATGTGTTAGTTTCTTATGCCATTGATCACAAAAAGATGCACTATCTTTTGCTAAAAACATACTGGTGTAGAAGAATCTAAATAAAGAAAGTTTAGGCAGAAAATATTTCTACTCATAGTGCCTGTTAAAATAGTTTTTGACGTATCAGACGGCTTTATCGAGCACTTATCCTTATAGAACTCAACCATATAGCCTTTGTCATATAATTGACTTGTGCTAATAAGATTATGTTGCAATCCCTTAACATAAGCTACGCCCGTGAAAGAGACTATATTGTTGGTAATCATACCGTAGCCTTTTGTGATCCCCCGATCAGATCCGCCAAAGATAACCTTTGGACCATCCTTGACTGGGGTGTAGTTCTGCAATAGGCTTCTTGTTTCGGTCATGTGTCGTGAACATCCACTGTCCAAATACCATATAGGCATGTTATTGGCCTTTGGACATACCTGCAATTAACAACCAATTGCCCTTAGGAACCCAAAAGGATTTGGGTCCTTGGCTTCTTGTTAGACGACTTCCTCTTGGATTGTTAACATTGCGAGTGGTCGGCCTTGCATTGTTAACTAGTGGAATTCTAGCATTATTGGGATTAAACCAGCAATCCATGGCAAAGTGACCAACTTTGCCACAACACCAACAGTCGAACCTGTTGTACCTTCTCTTACCCTCCTGCTTGAATTTTTGAACGGGGGGTCTAGCAGGGGCTACCGACTTGGAGGTAGAAGCCTCGTGATTGCAACAAACACACGACTTCTTCTCAAGTGGTTTCGTCGCAATAGATTTTACTTTTGGTGCCTTCTTTGCAGACGATCCATACACGAATGAACCATAGTCCGTGTGGACTATCTCTTCGTAAGGTGCTTTGAAAGCAGTCATTCCGAAGCTTCGGGGACGGCTCCATCCTTGGTTGCCCTTACTTGACTCAACGTGAGTTGGTCTCATAAGGTGGTCATACGATGTTTCAAAGTCATATGTGTTTGTAGGAAACACTACCTTCTTGAAGGAAGGTTAACTCTGATCAGCCTTACCCTTGCCCTTAACGACTCTTTTCTTAGCTGCCTTACTTTTCTCGGTTTGATGACCGATATTGCTACCCTTCGCAGGAGCAGAAAAGCCATCAATGAGAGGGAGGATGGTCTTTGGTTTAGAGAAGCTTTCCACTAACTTTCTCTCTACCACTAGCTATCTCTCCAGCTCAGTTATGGATTTCTCCTTCTGCTTTAGTAGTTCAGCAGTGCTTTGGAGTTCGTCCTTCAAGAGTTGGACTTATTCTCTGAAAGAGACTCAATCTCCTTTGTCTGAGATTTGACTACCTTTCGGCACTTGTCAAATCCTTTCAATAAGGCTTTTTACTGAACTAATATAGCAGAGTCTTCCTCCGAGGAGTAGCCTTCATCTGCAATGAAATCCGTCTCAGATTCAGAGAGAGGTGTATGAGAATTTACCTTCCCCTCATATGGGGTGTCGTAGTTTTCCTAATCGGTCTGAGCCATGAGACCGAAGTAGGCTTCTTAGTCTGAGCTTTACTCGCCTGAGTCATTGTCGCTCAAAGTTTTTGAAATTTTAGCCAAAAAGCTCTTTTCCTCCTTCTTCTTACTTTTGAAGGATTTCTATCTTCTTTTCTCGAGTCATCCTTCTTTTTGTACGTGCACTCAGCAATCACATGTCATGGCTTATTACAGCAATAATAAATGATTTCAGTCGAAGAATGTTTGTTCGGTTTAGTTTTGTACCTGTCATTACTGTAACTCTTCTTGTGATGTTCACCATCACGTCTTGATCTTCTGTGATCTGATGAGGAGGATTGACCTCTTCTCTACTTTCTCTTGTTGAGCAATCTCTTGAATTGCTTGGAGAGTAGGGAGAACTCTCCATCGGACATGTCTGAGCTTAAAGAGCAAGCCACATACTCGTCGTCTTCCTCTGACGATAGTGTCCTCACCGGTGCCATGATCTTACCTTTCTTTGACACTTCGACCTTCAGAGCTACGAACTTCTCCTTTCCGGAAGTCATGTTGCCTTATTCCTCATCTTTCCTGATGTTGAGCTTCAACTCATGGGAAAGAAGCTTCCCGAATAGAATTTATGGCTCCATAGTAGCCAACTTTCCGAATTCTCTGATGGCAATGGCCTTGGTATCCCATTCTATCGTCGGGGATCTTAAGAACTTGTCATTCAGCTCACCAATGGTGAATTTCCGATCATAGTTCCTAAGACTATTGACGATCTTGAAGAATTTCTCAAACGTGTCAGAAATAGAGTCCCTTGGATCTTGCTTAAAGGCTTCATACTCTTGATTCAGCAATGATCTTCGATCATCCCTTACTTCTTCCGTACCTTCCATCAGGACGACATGAGAATCCCACATCTCTTTAGCAGATTTGCAATGGAAGAGATTATGTAGCATAGAATCATCCACATCGCTGTCAATTATATTCTTCGCCTTCTTGTCGACGGCGATAAGAGCAATCTCGTCCTTCGTCAAATCAAGCATCTTCTTGGGAACTTGAACAACATGGTTGATGGTAGATGCCGTCATTGGAACATGAGGACCTTCTTCAACTATCTGAAAGATCCTTGGGTCGGCGACTTCCATGTAAAACTTAACTTTTTTCCTTCCACATGGGGAAGTTCTCCTTTGTGCAAACAGGCAGCTTCATGGAAGAATCCTTATTTCTATCCATTCCGGACATGATGACTTTGAACAACTAGATGGAGGAGTTTGTTCAAGGTGCTAACCTCTTAACGAACAACCTACCCTTGATACCAATTGAAAGTATCTTATTACTACCTAAATCACTTAGATGGGGGTAAATAGGTGAGATTTATGGCTTTTTACGTGGAATTAAAATCTATAAAGAAGAGCGCGCAGAAAACGAAGAGCACACACAAATACAAGGATTTTATAGTGGTTCCCCGATGTGGGTACTCCACTTTCCCGCCTCACCTATCTAGCACTTCCGACTAGACTAGGCTACTCCACTAATCTCAGATTATAAATAATCTTACAACTCAGAGTACAACTCCTACAAGCTCAGAGAACAACCTCTCCTACAAACTCGGAGAACAAACTCTCCTACAAACTCGATCCTCTAAGCTAGGATCTACAAAAACTTGGAAGATAAACCTTCCTACAAGAATATGTACAAAGATATTACAAAAAAAACTTTGGATTGAAAATCCAATCTCTTAGAATCTTAAGGAGATTCAACTTCTTCAGATCTGAAAGAATAGGTCTTCTTCTTCCTTGAAATAGATGAAATCCTGAACTTGAAAGGGGAAGAAGAAATCATTTGTCTTAAACGATTTGATCTGAATACTTGATGACACAACAAGATTTAGAAGACACTTGAATCAATCTGAGCACTGAGATCTTGTTGAATCGAGACTTTATGAGGAATCTTGCACAGGACTTGTCGGCGGCAGAAGATCGTCTGTACAAGGACGAGAAAGATGGCCGACAGAAATCACGATGTCTTTCTTTCAAAAATAGCACGATTAGGGTTAATAGAACCATCCTTTAAGTATTTATATCACTCCTTCAAACGGCAATAAGAACGACTTAAGGAAAGAGGTCCACTTGGACTGTATATGGACGAAAAACCCTAAAAGGAAAAATCACGTCGAATAGAAGAAAATGCGCTCTGTCTGGATTCTTTGAATGGACTCGTCAAATACAAGATTACCCGATGAATTCATATAAAGACTCGACGAATTAGACTTAGAGAAAAGAGCTGATACGGGAAGAAAAGAACTTAGACCACTCGAGTATTTCACGAGAGCGCTCAATGAATTCGTCGAGTGTTCACGAGAAATCGACAGACCACTCGACGAATTCGTCGAGTGTTCTCGAGTGAACTATCTTTTACTCGACGAAAAACACTTAACAATTTTCCTGAGACTTCTCGAGTAAATTCGACGAATAGCTAAGTCTTCACGAGTTGTCTTGACGAATTTACATGGATTCTTCGAGACCACTTGATGAAAAGGACTTAGACTATTTTTCTTCCACTTATGAATTCAGCACCTACTTCACCTTATCTTCTCCATAGTGTTTGAATATGAAGTACATCCCAATAGAGAGATTTCACATGAGTCAACATCTTGGTCTATACAATGAGGGATTACATTGCATAAGCCTGTATTTATGACTCATTGAAGCCTGACATTGGTTTGCACATAGCAATTAAAGTCCTGCAAACACACAACTAAGAGACCTCATCAAATACAATATCAATTCATCTTAGTTCAAGGGACATTTCTTCAAATCAAGGTTATTGTGGCTACAATACTCAACATGATCCTTGAATGATCTGAGTTGTAGGGCTTGAGTGCATGAGTTGTAGGGCATGTTTACTTGAGTTATAGGGTCTTTGCTGAAGATCTAAGTTTTGGTGGAGATTGCTGATTCTAACACACTATTAGATAGGCGCAGATGGACAGTGGAGAACTCTAGACACATTGTCTAGGGGAACCACTATAAATCTGGTGTGTTATGTGTACTGTGCTTGGTGATTGATTATGTGATGTGATTCTTTTTGTGTGCTTTCAGATTTAAAATTATAAATAGCCACATCACCTATCCCCCCTCTAGGCGATAGTTCCATAAACAACATATTATTTATTTATTGTACGAAGTGCTGACTAGCAAGGTGATGGGTTCCCCAGGGTCCGCAAGTATGGAAGAGAGGATTAGGGTTGTACACGGTCTGTGGTCAGCTCATAGTTGACCCTCATTTTCCTTCTCATGTGTATTTAGTTGTAGGGATGAATCAGAATCACATGCGTGTTAGCCTTCTCAAAGCTAAAAGAAAAGCTGTAACATTAAGTGTTTCATTTCTCTCCCCATGCACTTCCTTTTGATTTTGTTCAAACCTAGGTTTCAAGGTAGACTAGGAAGTATGCTTGTTTCATTTTGTGGACTTGTAATGTATAGTTCATAAGACCATGGACTTGTTGGTTGGATAGTTGTGGAAACTATCTATTATTATAGTATTTTAATTTGTTTGTTGCATTTTTTTTCTTACAGTAGACTTTTATACCTTGTTTTAATATTTTGTTACTCATAGTTGTATGTTGTGTAACATCCCCCAAACTTCTAGACCCCTAAGTTGGTTTTGTCATGACTAGGTCATGACAAAACCATAGGAAGAGCCATTTGACCTTGAGAGCTTAGGAAAGAAGGAGGAAACCACCCTGGTCTGCAAATAGCAATTTCCATCTACCAAGCTTAGGGTTGGACTTTTGGGCCTCAACTTGACCTTTTGACCCCTCCATAGTATCCCTAACCCTTTAGGGCCCCCCTTAGGGCACCAAGGGCCCATTGGGGTCAACCTAAGAGGCCAAATTGACCAAAGTCAACCTAAACCCCCAAATTGGTCAAAGTAGCCTATTTAGAGCCAATCAACCTTCACCATGTCAAATTGATCACACATCTAGGTCTGGACTATCATAAGAGACCTAGTAGACCTAAAAGCCCCATCATGGGACCCCCAGGGGTGCAAATTGACCACAATGCCCTTTTTAGGTCAAAATGACAATTCTTCACAAAGTGCCCTAATTGACCATCACCATATTAAATTGACCTTGCCCATAGTGTTATCATGTCATAGGAGACCCAGTGGAAAAAAAAGCCCCATGACTGGGTCAACCCTAGGGCTCAATTTAACCAAAGTCAATTTAGCCTGTTTTGGTCAAATCAGCTTGGATTGGGTCAACTAAGACTCATATGACCAAATTGACCCCACCAATAGTTTCTAAACTTATTTTGGAACCCAATGGACCCAAAAGCCCCATCCTAGGGTCCCCCAATTGGCCAATTTGACCAAAAGTCAAAATTGCCCAATTTAGGTCAAATTCCTCAAACCTAACCCAATCCTATTGGGCTAACTCATTTGGTTGGTCAACCAGCCCAAGTAGACTACCATTAAACTCAGGAGAGAGTAGAGAAACCGGCCATGGTGATTAGGAGAGAGAAAATGGAGGTTTCCCCATTTTTGAGGTGAGAGAAAGAGGCCATTCATGGCCATTAAGGTGATTCATCCCTTGGCCTCCCCCATTGACTCTTCCATTCATCTCCTCTGCCGATTACAAGGAGTTTCCAGCAGTTTCCAAGGGGGATTAAGGCAGGGGGAATGAATGGGGGCCGGCCTTGGAAGAATTCGAAGAGGCCATTAATGGCAATGGGGGTTAAAGCCACCATCACCTTCATTCGAACCCCCCATCACCTTCAGAAGCCAGAGAGGAGAGAAACCCCCAAGTTTTCAGAAGGAATCGTGTTCAGGAGGCTAGAATCGGCATGGCACCACAACCACCCCGAGCTCCCATGGTGTACACCAGGACAACACGACAGCAAGCCCATCAACAGGTCTGATTCCCTTCCCTGACTCCTAAGGATTAGATCCCGATCGCCGGCGGCTCATTTCGTGGCCAATTGGCCGGGAATCAAGCCAGCCATGCCTCCCGTCTATCGGGTTGGGCTTCCTCTTCTAGATCACGATTCCGGCCACCTCCGGCCGAGCAAACACCGCTCATCGCCGGCCACCACCTCAACGGAGGTGGTGGTGGCGTTGGTCGGCCGGGGCGGCGCTCAGGTGGCCGGGAAATCAAAGTTCTTTCGGCCCAGGCGCGGTAGATCTCAGCCGCAGTTTTATCGGGGACGATGAACAGACGCGGTTAGATCTGCTTTAGGATTCGTGCGCCTCATAGTTATAACCCCTATTTTCTGTGATTAAAGTGCAGTGAATAGTAAATTCTGGTAAAACTACATAGAGGCCTCTAGGGAAAATTTGTCCAACATCAAAGTTGGAGCCCCTGAGGTCTAGTTCAATCCAAAATTGATTTCACTCGATTTGGAGCCCTGGTTAGGGTACAACACTCATTTTGGTGAGGTCTGTCCAATAGGCTAATCAGAGCTTGTTTTTGATGCCCACACCAATCTAGAACTCCAAATGACTTGAAATTTGGAGGGAAGGCTACTCTTATATATATATAGCACATGTCCAAAAATCAGATTGATTGGAGAAATTTTCCCCATAGTTTTTGGAAAAGTTCAATAATCTTTGTGGGACCTAATTAGGTGCCCTAAACACCTCAAAACCCTTCCAAATTTGGATGGGAGGTCCTAGAGAGTAAGTAGGGTCACTGGTTAAAATATCATAATTTTTGGAGTTGATTTGGTGGGGTAATTCACCAAGACAACCTTAGGCTCCCTAGGTTTAGGCAAAACTTTGGGTGACTGCCCCCACTCTTCCACAAAGCCAATTGGCTTCACATTTGGGGTGCACATCACCCTCCCCCATTCCAACCTTTGGTCCAAATTTGGTGTCAATTGGAGGAGGATTGCCCTAGTAAATCAAAAAGGGGCTAAATGCTATTTGCACCCCAAATAGGTACCCAATAGAACCCCACTCCTCACCAAATGTTGGTAGGATCTTGGGTGGTCATACACTGCCCCTTGGCCAGTGTAGTGAGTAGGTTGGACTTGGGCAAGGTAGGGAGTTCCCTTGGGCATAGTTTGCTTAAGGGTTATGTTTAGGGCAAAGGTGAACTTAAGTTAGTTTTGGAGTGTGGAGGGGTTTCCTCCCACTGATAGAAAGGGTGACCTTGGTCACTGACTTGGGATGTATGGGACACCCCAAGGAGCAATTTTTTGGATGAGTTAGGGCTTAGTGTGCCCTTAAACCCTAGTGGTTAACCTTAGGAGGCCCTTTAGGGTTTGTGAAGGACATAGGAGTGTTTTCCCTTGGAGAGGTGTGTAATGGACTCCTCTGGGCTCTATGAGTCCTATAATAGCCTCACAAGAATTTTGGGTGGATTTGGAGAGGTTTTGACCCTAACCCTAGGTTAAACCCTAATGGGGTGCAATTAGAGGCTAATGAAGGAAGATGGGTCAAACCTTAATGGTTTGACTTGAAATTTTGGGGAGATGGTCTTGGTGACCAGAGAATGCCACTTTGAGAAATTGGAGGGATTTGGAGTTGCCAATCCTAGGTAATAAACCCTCGGGTAGATTTGTAAATAATTAGGGTTTTGGGTTTTAGGAAGAAATATTACTTAATGATTAACCATCTTCTGTCACCATCTTAGTTTAATGTTATTAATCCCTGGAAGATTCTGTTAGGACCATTAGAAAACATTTGGAGGTCCTAATTGTAATTATTCGTATTGTTGGCAATTTTTGGGATAATTGATCGTAGGGTGTTAGATTTTTGTAATTGCATGAAACTTTTCTGGATGCCATTTCATCCCAATATGTACCCACTGTATGTTTCTCATAATTTATGGATTAATATTTTTGGTACCTCTAGTTCATTTTGGAATAAATTACAAATATATCCTCTATGGAAATTACACATGTACCCTCTGTGGAACATAGTCAAACTTCGTAGGACTGAATATTTTAGTATGAATCACCTCTGTATTAATTTTCATAAGGTTTGGAGATCATATGAGGGTACCTCCTTTGGAATTTATTGGTAATAAATGAGTTTTGGAATTTTTAAAAATAGTAAATCTTGCTGGTTTTTCCTAAAAATTCATATCCACAGATTATTAGGTACCATTGATATATGTAAAAATTGAGGAAGGCATTGGAAGTCAGGAAAGCATTCTTGCAGTTCAAACCTTAGGAAGTGGTATTTTGGGAAAAAATGATTTAAATATTATTATTATTGGGAAAATTATGAAACTCTGGATTTGGTCTTAAATATGTAGTATGGACCTCCAATAAAATTGTTGAGTCATAGGAGTGTGTATTTAGTGTACTTCCCCTCATGAGCACCGAAACGTTAAGGGTGGTCTGCGTTTAGTAATTTAACAACTTTGGGGTTAAGAATCAAATTAGTGGACACTGAATTGGAGATGTGAGGGTTAATTGGTAGTCATGTAATTATGTGAAGATCCATGGTGTAATTAGGGTTTGGTGAGTCTTAGGATGGTGGGGAGCCACCCTTGCGGAAGGTCGTCCTGGATTGACGAAAGATCGTCTTTTCCCGTTAGCATCCTAGAGCACCTAGGTTTAATTTGGGTAAGGTATTATGAAGGTATACTTATAGGAGTTTATCCGGTTAGTCCGGTGAGCTTGTGATTCTGAAATGTTTATTGGTGACGGGCGGGTTAGCCCGGGGAGCTTGTAGCTCGGAGTTGTTGGAAGTTAAGTTGCATGTGCATAAGGTGGTGGGTCCTTTGTGTTGGCGATCGTTGCACCGACGTTGATACTTGGGCTCGGCAAGTGTGGTATTTACACTTAGCCATAAAAGTCTGGCGGTCCAGTCAGTAAGAGTACGCAGGCGCTCCGCGGGTTTTGTGGAGGCGTACGATATGTCTAGGTTAGGTAGTGCATATACCAACCTAGAGGTGGGCGAGGCCCAACCCACCGCTTCTGTTTGCCACTACGGGGGTATCCTGGGAGTCTTGCTAGCTCCAAAAAGGGGGAACTAAAGGTCTATGCGCATAGAGTCGTAGTGAGTGAGTTCCACATGTATGTTCATTGCATAATAACATACTCTGCATGTCATGGCATAAACATATCATTCAACCCCTGCCACCTATCGTATAAATTGGTATGAGACTTTTTATATGTTAGGCCCTGCTAAACGACCCCTTGGTCTATAAGTTTGTATGGGCATTCCTATAAATCAAAGGTTATTTTTATGATATTTACTTGTCATTACACTTACTGCTTACTGTTCATTATATTCTTTTACTATGTTGCTTTCTATTTCCTGCTTCATTTTTATATATATACCTGTGTAGTGTAGAATTCACCTTGTCATCTGCTTTTGTATTACCCCTTGTTTGTCCTCCACTTCCTCCTCCCCATACGGTGCCTAGGAGCCTTGGGGGAAGGGGTGGGGAATTGGCTGAGTCATTTTGACTGACGGTCGGTGGACCTTATCATTTTAGGAGACCGCGGCGACGGGGCAGTACCAGAGGCCGGTGCAAATAGAGGTGGGGCAGTCTAGCTCAGGAGTCCAGATGACAGGATCTGTGAGTGATTATTTTAGTTGACTTACTTCCGCGAGTGATCTTATGTAGTGAGGCTATCTTGTATTGGGCAGGAGCCCTAGTTATCTTGTTTTCTTTCTTTCAGTTGTATTGTGTGGACATCTTTTAATAGTTTAATTATATGTGATGTGGACTTAGTCCGTTTATTCATTTAAGCTTACTTTTCTTTGTGATCGAACTGGCCGGCAGGATCGGCGTTCGGTAGTGGCGACCTTCCCGAGCGAAGGTGTCACCGCAGAACGGCGGTTCTGGGCCTAAGACCCGGTGGTTTTTGCAAAAAAAAATGGGGTCTTTCAAGTGGTATTAGAGGTAGGCCTCGATCCAAAGAAAAGAAGTCCACAAACCCTGGGCCACCCCGCGCGAGCTTAGTTTGCGGACAAACTAGCAGCGGAAGCAATGGTGTGCCCATAAGGGAAATCACATGAAAAAGTCCACTTATAACTGAATTTTTCCTTCCCTTAGCTAAGTCCCTTACAAGTGCAATCTTTCTTATGTAGCCGGCAACGGAACCTACACCGCAGCATGGAGTCCCACCGACTCCGAACGTCATCCCACCACCACCGGCTCCTACCCCATTCCAGCAGACGGAGTTGGGACAGACACTGATGGCCATTCTAGAGACTTTCAGGGCACAGCAGGCACCGGCTCCCCAGCAAAATCCCGGGGCCAATTGGCTGAGCATCTTTCGGGGTCTCTCCCCACCAGCATTCATCGGGACGGAGACCGTTGTGAGGACCGAAGAATGGGTAGACATCATGGAGGAGATGTTGACAGGAATCCAGTGCCCGGCAGACATGGAGGTGCCACTGGTGGTTTCTTGCTTGGAGTCTCATGCCAAGCGGTGGTGGAAGAGGTTCCTGGCTACAGCTTATCCGGGACTGGAGGCAGCAGACGTTTTGTGGGAGGATTTCAAGGCGGCGCTGCTAGAGCATTTTGTGCCGCAGTCGGCAAGAGATGATCTGGAGGATAGGTTTCTGCAGTTGCGGCAGGGGAGTAGGTCAGTGCTGGAGTACCACCAGGAGTTTACCCACCTGTCCCGGTTTGCGGTATCTTACCAGCTGGATGATGCGGGTTATGCAAAGAGGTTCTATAAGGGCCTTCGTGATGAGATGAGGCAGGCCCTCCTCTTCGTCTCCGACGGCAGCATGACGAAGATCCTGGAGATGGCCAAGAAGCTGGAGGGAGACCAGCAAGTTGTTCGTGGGAGAAAGAGACCAATGGAGGATCAGGGAAGAAGTAGCAGAAGGGATCAGCCGAGAGGCCGAGACGCTGGAGAAGGAAGGACGGAGGTCCGACCCCGTCAGGAGGTGAGGCAGGTGCAAGGGGAGCCGGTAGTGCTGGCTCCTCAGCCTCTGCAGACGAGGGAGATGCCAAGGATTGGAGGAGGTGGGCCACCTCCGGAGTGCTTTCACTGCCACCAGGTCGGCCACATCAAGAGGAACTGCCCCCAGAGGAATGCCCCTCCAGCACTTCAGGCAGCACCACGGGGTCAGCATCCAGGGGGCCGAGGACGTGGTCGAGATCGTGGATTTCAGGGCGACGATCGGAGACAGTACAGGGAGCAGGCATATGCTCTAGATTTGGCAAGGCCACGGGACCCAGCAAGGGTCATCACAGGTATTTTGATGTATTTTCATTTAAATGTTAATGCCTTTTTAAGTTTTAGCCTTACCTTAGCATTGAATCAAACATCAAAACCTTCAGGTTTAGTATCCGTTTTTGGCAAACCTGCTTTTACCTTGTTCGATACGGGTGCCTCGCACTCGTTCGTCTCAGCTAAGTTTATCGAGGACCTGGACCAAGTCCAGCACTTCAAGAGCGATTATAGGAGGGTGCGATTTCCGGACGGATCGGAGGTTCTAACAAACACAACGTGCATTATGATTCTGGAGATTGGAGGAAGACTGTTCGAGGCCCCGGCAACTGTGCTGAAGATGAGAGACTACGACCTGATCCTGGGCATGAGTTGGTTGTATGAGAACCAGGCAAGGATTGATTGCCCGTCGAGGCGGATCGTGCTAGAGCATAGAGACAGTGATGTGACGTTCGAAGGTACTCAACCCACCCCTCGTCTCTTCTTATCGTCTATTCAGGCCGTCAAGGCCCACCTGTAGGGAGACGAGGTTTATCAGGTACTCTTTGAGGCGACTGAAGTCAAGGACTCAGTATCAAGTATCCCGGTGGTACGAGATTTCGCTGATGTTTTTCCGGAGAAGCTCCCTGGGCTGCCACCGCACCGCGAGAAGGATTTTCAGATTCAGCTGGTGCCAGGGGCAAAGCCGGTGTCCAAAGCTCCTTATCGGATGGCCCCGAAGGAGTTGGTAGAGTTTCGGAGCCAGCTGCAGGAGTTGGTGGAAGCTGGGTTCGTTAGGTCGAGTTCCTCACCTTGGGGAGCTCCAGTGTTATTCGTGAAGAAGAAGGATGGGACGCTCAGATTGTGCATCGACTACAGAGCACTGAATATGCTGACGGTGCGGAACACGTACCCTCTGCCAAGGATAGACGAGCTCTTCGACCAGCTAGAGGGAGCCCACTGCTTCTCGAAGCTGGATTTGAGGTCGGGGTATTATCAGCTGAGGATCCAGGAGGAGGACATCCCGAAGACGGCTTTCCGCAGCCGATACGGATTGTACGAGTTCACGGTGATGTCGTTCGGGCTCACAAATGCACCATCAGCATTTATGAGTCTGATGAACCGGGTGTTCGAGCCTTACCTCGATATCTTTGTCATTGTGTTCATCGACGACATCCTCATCTACTCGAGGACGGAGGAGGAGCATGCACGACATTTGGCACTAACCTTGGGGAAGCTTCGGGAGCATCGGTTGTATGCGAAGTTCAGCAAATGCCAGTTCTGGTTGAAGGAGGTGGCCTTTCTGGGTCATACCATCAGTGGAGCAGGCTTAGTAGTGGATCCAGCAAAGATTCAGGCAGTACGGGATTGGCCGCCGCTGAAGACGGCCACCGACGTGAGGAGTTTCTTGGGACTTGCCGGTTACTACCGGAAGTTCGTTCAGGGGTTTTCTCAGATAGCCCTCCCGCTTACCTCCCTGACAAGGAAGGATGTTGTTTTTACTTGGACGCCGCAGTGTGAGACAGCTTTCCAGGAGCTGAAGGGTCGGCTTACTTCAGCCCCCATCCTTGCCCTTCCGTCGGGGAAGGAAGGATTTTAAGTGTATACGGATGTGTCATATCAGGGGATGGGTGCCGTTCTGATGCAGAACGGGCATGTGATAGCTTACGCCTCCCGCCAGTTGAAGAACCACGAGCGGAATTACCCAGTGCATGACTTGGAGATGGGAGCAGTCGTATTCGCTCTCAAGATCTGGCGACACTACCTTTATGGTGTCCACTGCGACATATTCTCAGATCACAAAAATCTGAAGTATGTAGATACGCAGAAGGAGTTGAATATCCGACAGAGGCGATTGGTGGAGTTCTTATCAGACTACCAGTATACGATGCATTACCACCCAGGGAAGGCGAACGTAGTAGCAGACGCGTTGAGCAGGAGAGCCACTACGTCAGGAGCGGAGCCTAAGCTGATGGCTATGGAGTTAGTACAAATGTTCGAAGATATGCAGATCTCCCTAGTATCTGAGGATAATCCGAAGCTGTACGAGGAGTACCTAGCGGCGACTGGTGCCACTTATGACATTCGAGACCGCATCAGGGAAGGGCAGAGGCAGGATGCCAAGCTGGAGCCGATATTCAGAGCCTTGGAGGCAGGCTCAGCCGGAGATTTTTCGTTGAAGGACGACCTGTTGAGCTTTAGGGGTCGAGTGTATATACCGGCAGGAGATCAGATTCGGGAGGATATTATGACAGAGGCTCACTGCAGTAGGTATTCAGTGCACCCGGGCATTACCAAGATGACGGCGGACTTGAAGAAGACCATGTACTGGCCAGGTATGAAGAGAGACATCGTTTATTTTGTGACCCACTGCGAGACCTGTCAACTTGTGAAGGCGGAGTGCCGGAACCCAGCAGGATTGTTGCAACTACTTCCGGTGCCGGAATAGAAGTTCGACGATATAACGATGGATTTTATTCACGGTCTTCCCCGATCTCGTGCGGGAAATGACTCGATTTGGGTGATCGTCGATAGATTGACGAAGGTGGCCAGGTTCATTCCGATCAGGAAGGATGATTCGGTTAGGGTTTTGGTACGGAAGTTTGTGGAACAGTTTGTCCGATATCACAGTGTGCCAAGGACGATCGTATCTGACCGAGATGGACGTTTTACGTCGAGGGAGTGGAGAGCGGTGCAGGCCTATCTAGGCACCCGATTGAACTTCAGCACAACTTTTCACCCCCAGACGGACGGGCAAACGGAGCGCACCAATCGGACCCTGGAGGATCTTTTGCGTCTTTGCATTCTAGACCGCGGGGAGCCATGGGAGAGACTGTTGTCGTTAGTCGAGTTCTCGTACAACAACAGTCACCAGGCTAGTATAGGCAGAGCACCATACGAGGCATTATATGGACGGAGGTGCAGGACACCATTGTCTTGGATTCAGGATGAGGATCCCAAGGCTCTTGGCTCAGAGTTTGTGGAGGACACGGATGCCCAGGTGAGGTTGATTCGAGATAGGATGCTGGAGGCCCAGAGCAGGCAGGCCAAGTATTACGATGCGCGTCATCGTATGGTGGAGTTCCAGGTGGGAGACCGGGTTTTCTTGAAGATACGTCCGATGCACGGAGTCTCGAGGGTTCGCGGGCGGAAGAAGCTCAGTCCGAGGTTTATGGGGCCCTATTGGATCCTGGAGCGGATCGGCCCCTTGGCTTACAGACTGGAGCTACCTCCGGATTTGGAGGGACTGCATGACGTATTCCACGTCTCCTCACTTAGGAAGGTTTTACTTCGGCCTGAGCAGCAAGTGTCTACTTCAGAGGGGCCAGTAGCTACAGATCGATCGATTCACCTGGAGCCGGTTCGGATAGACGACACAGAGCAACGAGTCCTGCGGCGCAAGAAGGTTCCGCTGGTCAAGGTCCTGTGGAGGAATCATGGACAAGAAGAGCACACTTGGGAGCCACTGGACTTGATGCAGCAAAAATATCCGCAGCTTTTTACGGCAGTTACAATTTTCTTTTTCTGGGATGTTACTTTTTCTTCTTATAGAAACCCCACAGGCTTGTCTGAATTTCGAGGACGAATTTTTTTTTTATGTATTGGGATTTGTAACATCCTCCAAACTGCCAGACCCCTAAGTTGGTTTTGTCATGACTAGGTCATGACAAAACCATAGGAAGAGCCATTTGACCTTGAGAGCTTAGGAAAGAAGGAGGAAACCACCCTGGTCTGCAAATAGCAATTTCCATCTACCAAGCTTAGGGTTGGACTTTTGGGCCTCAACTTGACCTTTTGACCCCTCCATAGTATCCCTAACCCTTTAGCCCCCCCCCCCTAGGGCACCAAGGGCCCATTGGGGTCAACCTAAGAGGCCAAATTGACCAAAGTCAACCTAAACCCCCAAATTGGTCAAAGTAGCCTATTTAGAGCCAATCAACCTTCACCATGTCAAATTGATCACACATCTAGGTCTGGACTATCATAAGAAACCTAGTAGACCTAAAAGCCCCATCATGGGACCCCCAGGGGTGCAAATTGACCACAATGCCCTTTTTAGGTCAAAATGATAATTCTTCACAAAGTGCCCTAATTGACCATCACCATATTAAATTGACCTTGCCCATAGTGTTATCATGTCATAGGAGACCCAGTGGACCAAAAAGCCCCATGACTGGGTCAACCCTATGGCTCAATTTGACCAAAGTCAATTTAGCATGTTTTGGTCAAATCAGCTTGGATTGGGTCAACTAAGACTCATATGACCAAATTGACCCCACCAATAGTTTCTAAACTTATTTTGGAACCCAATGGACCCAAAAGCCCCATCCTAGGGTCCCCCAATTGGCCAATTTGACCAAAAGTCAAAATTGCCCAATTTAGGTCAAATTCCTCAAACCTAACCCAATCCTATTGGGCTAACTCATTTGGTTGGTCAACCAGCCCAAGTAGACTACCATTAAACTCAGGAGAGAGTAGAGAAACCGGCCATGGTGATTAGGAGAGAGAAAATAGAGGTTTCCCCATTTTTGAGGTGAGAGAAAGAGGCCATTCATGGCCATTAAGGTGATTCATCCCTTGGCCTCCCCCATTGACTCTTCCATTCATCTCCTCTGCCGATTACAAGGAGTTTCCAGCAGTTTCCAAGGGGGATTAAGGCAGGGGGAATGAATGGGGGCCGGCCTTGGAAGAATTCGAAGAGGCCATTAATGGCAATGGGGGTTAAAGCCACCATCACCTTCATTCGAACCCCCCATCACCTTCAGAAGCCAGAGAGGAGAGAAACCCCCAAGTTTTCAGAAGGAATCGTGTTCAGGAGGCTAGAATCGGCATGGCACCACAACCACCCCGAGCTCCCATGGTGTACACCAGGACAACACGGCGGCAAGCCCATCAACAGGTCCGATTCCCTTCCCTGACTCCTAAGGATTAGATCCCGATCGCCGGCGGCTCATTTCGTGGCCAATTGGCCGGGAATCAAGCCAGCCATGCCTCCCGTCTATCGGGTTGGGCTTCCTCTTCCAGATCACGATTCCGGCCACCTCCGGGCGAGCAAACACCGCTCATCGCCGGCCACCACCTCAACGGGGGTGGTGGTGGCGTTGGTCGGCCGGGGCGGCGCTCAGGTGGCCGGGAAATCAAAGTTCTTTCGGCCCAGGCGCGGTAGATCTCAGCCGCAGGTTTATCGGGGATGATGAACAGGCGCGGTTAGATCTGCTTTAGGATTCGTGCGCCTCATAGTTATAACCCGTATTTTTTGTGATTAAAGTGCAGTGATTAGTAAATTCTGGTAAAAATACATAGAGGCCTCTAGGGAAAATTTGTCCAACATCAAAGTTGGAGCCCCTGAGGTCTAGTTCACTCCAAATATGATTTCACTCGATTTGAAGCCCTGGTTAGGGCACAACACTCATTTTGGTGAGGTCTGTCCAATAGGCTAATCAGAGCTTGTTTTTGATGCCCACACCAATCTAGAACTCCAAATGACTTGAAATTTGGAGGGTAGGCTACTCTTATATATATAGCACATGTCTAAAAATCAGATTGATTGGAGAACTTTTCCCCATAGTTTTTGGAAAAGTTCAATAATCCTTGTGGGACCTAATTAGGTGCCCTAAACACCTCAAAACCCTTCCAAATTTGGATGGGAGGTCCTAGAGAGTAAGTAGGGTCACTGGTTAAAATATCATAATTTTTGGAGTTGATTTGGTGGGGTAATTCACCAAGACAACCTTAGGCTCCCTAGGTTTAGGCAAAACTTTGGGTGACTGCCCCCACTCTTCCACAAAGCCAATTGGCTTCATATTTGGGGTGCACATCACCCTCCCCCATGCCAACCTTTGGTCCAAATTTGGTAGCCATTGGAGGAGGATTGCCCTAGTAAATCAAAAAGGGGCTAAATGCTATTTGCACCCCAAATAGGTACCTAATAGAACCCCACTCCTCACCAAATGTTGGTAGGATCTTGGGTGGTCATACACTGCCCCTTGGCCAGTGTAGTGAGTAGGTTGGACTTGGGCAAGGTAGGGAGTTCCCTTGGGCATAGTTTGCTTAAGGGTTATGTTTAGGGCAAAGGTGAACTTAAGTTAGTTTTGGAGTGTGGAGGGGTTTCCTCCCACTAATAGAAAGGGTGACCTTGGTCACTGACTTGGGATGTAAGGGACACCCCAAGGAGCAATTTTTTGGATGAGTTAGGGCTTAGTGTGCCCTTAAACCCTAGTGGTTAACCTTAGGAGGCCCTTTAGGGTTTGTGAAGGACATAGGAGTGTTTGCCCTTGGAGAGGTGTGTAATGGACTCCTCTGGGCTCTATGAGTCCTATAATACCCTCACAAGAAGTTTGGGTGGATTTGGAGAGGTTTTGACCCTAACCCTAGGTTAAACCCTTATGGGGTGCAATTAGAGGCTAATGAAGGAAGAGGGGTCAAACCTTAATGGTTTGACTTGAAATTTTGGGGAGATGGTCTTGGTGACTAGAGAATGCCACTGTGAGAAATTGGAGGGATTTGGAGTTGCCAATCCTAGGTAATAAACCCTTGGGTAGATTTGTAAATAATTAGGGTTTTGGGTTTTAGGAAGAAATAGTACTTAATGATTAACCATATTCTGTCACCATCTTAGTTTTAATGTTATTAATCCCTGGAAGATTCTGTTAGGACCATTAGAAAACATTTGGAGGTCCAAATTGTAATTATTCGTATTGTTGGCAATTTTTGGGATGATTGATTGTAGGGTGTTAGATTTCTGTAATTGCATGAAACTTTGCTGGATGCCATTTCATACCAATATGTACCCACTGTATTTTTCTCATAATTTATGGATTAATATTTTTGGTACCTCTAGTTCATTTTGGAATAAATTGCAAATATATACTCTGTGGAAATTACAAATGTACCCTCTGTGGAACATGGTCAAACATTGTAGGACTGAATATTTTAGTATGAATCACCTCTTTATTAATTTGCATAAGATTTGGAGATCATATGAGGGTACCTCCTTTGGAATTTATTGGTAATAAATGAGTTTTGGAATTTTTAAAAATAGTAAATCTTGCTGGTTTTTCCTAACAATTCATATCCACTGATTATTAGGTACCCTTAATTTATGTAAAAATTGAGGAAGACATTGGAAGTCAGGAAAGCATTCTTGCAGTTCAAACCTTAGGAAGTGGTATTTTGGGAAAACATGATTTAAATATTATTATTATTGGGAAAATTATGAAACTCTGGATTTGGTCTTAAATATGTAGTATGGACCTCCAATAAAATTGTTGAGTCATAGGAGTGTGTATTTAGTGTACTTCCCCTCATGAGCACCGAAACGTTAAGGGTGGTCTGCGTTTAGTAATTTAGCAACTTTGGGGTTAAGAATCAAATTAGTGGACACTGAATTGGAGATGTGAGGGTTAATTGGTAGTCATGTAATTATGTGAAGATCCCTAGTGTAATTAGGGTTTGGTGAGTCTTAGGATGGTGGGGAGCCACCCTTGCGGAAGGTCGTCCTGGATTGACGAAAGATCGTCTTTTCCCGTTAGCATCCTAGAGCACCTAGGTTTAATTTGGGTAAGGTATTATGAAGGTATACTTATAGGAGTTTAGCCGGTTAGTCCGGTGAGCTTGTGATTCTGAAATGTTTATTGGTGACGGGCGGGTTAGCCCGGGGAGTTTGTAGCTCAGAGTTGTTGGAAGTTAAGTTGCATGTGCATAAGGTGGTGGGTCCTTTGTGTTGGCGATCGTTGCACCGACGTTGATACTTGGGCTCGGCAAGTGTGGTATTTACACTTAGCCATAAAAGTCTGGCGGTCCAGTCAGTAAGAGTACGCAGGCGCTCCGCGGGTTTTGTGGAGGCGTACAATAGGTCTAGGTTAGGTAGTGCATATACCAACCTAGAGGTGGGCGAGGCCCAACCCACCGCTTCCGTTTGCCACTACGGGGGTATCCTGTGAGTCTTGTTAGCTCCAAAAAGGGGGAACTAAAGGTCTATGCGCATAGAGTCGTAGTGAGTGAGTTGCACATGTATGTTCATTGCATAATAACATACTCTGCATGTCATGGCATAAACATATCATTCAACCCCTGCCACCTATCATATAAATTGGTATGGGACTTTTTATACGATAGGCCCTGCTAAACGACCCCTTGGTCTATAGGTTTGTATGGGCATTCCTATAAATCAAAGGTTATTTTTATGATATTTACTTGTCATTACACTTACTGCTTACTGTTCATTATATTCTTTTACTATGTTGCTTTCTATTTCTTGCTTCATTTTTATATATATACCTGTGTAGTGTAGAATTCACCTTATCATCTGCTTTTGTATTACCCCTTGTTTGTCCTCCACTTCCTCCTCCCCATACGGTGCCTAGGAGCCTTGGGGGAAGGGGTGGGGAATTGGCTGAGTCATTTTGACTGACGGTCGGTGGACCTTATCATTTTAGGAGACCGCGGCGACGGGGCAGTACCAGAGGCCGGTGCAAATGGAGGTGGGGCAGTCTAGCTCAGGAGTCCAGATGACAGGATCCGTGAGTGATTATTTTAGTTGACTTACTTCTGCGAGTGATCTTATGTAGTGAGGCTATCTTGTATTGGGCAGGAGCCCTAGTTATCTTGTTTTCTTTCTTTCAGTTGTATTGTGTGGACATCTTTTAATAGTTTAATTATATGTGATGTGGACTTAGTCTGTTTATTCATTTAAGCTTACTTTTCTTTGTGATCGAACTGGCCGACAGGATCGGCGTTCGGTAGTGGCGACCTTCCCGAGCGAAGGTGTCACCGCAGAACGGCGGTTCTCGGCCTAAGACCCGGTGGTTTTTGCAAAAAAAAATGGGGTCTTACATGTTGTGGGCGCCCGGTCGAACCCATACTAGCTATTGTAGATAGGGTGTTATAAACCAGACTTCAAATCCAATTTGGAGTAGACCGATGACCCAACCAACTGATCAAACAAGACATCGATGTGTGTGTACTTGGGGTACTTATTCTTCATTGTGAATTTATTCACTTCCTAGTAGTCAATGTAAAGATGCATACTATCTTCCTTCTTTTTCACAAAAAGAATGGGAGCGCTCCATGGTAATGAACTTAGTTGAATATATACTTGATCCAATAAACAATTGAATCTTTAGCTTGCTCAACTCATTTGGTGCCATCCAACAAGGAGAACGTGATACTGGTCTTGCACCTAACACCAAGTCTATCACAAAATCAATCACCCCTTGGGTTCGTGCTTTAGGAAGTTAGGAAAGACGTCTTCAAAATCTAACACCACAGGTACATCACAAATAGACAATTTTGCATAGTGGGTTTTCAACAAAGTTATATATGTTTTACCTCCCTGGTACACCGCGCGCATCATTTGCATGGCGAAATTTTGGGAGGAAGAGATGTCGAATAATCTTTTGAACTTGAATTTATTTAGGCATCCACTTCTCAAAGTAACATCTTTCAAAATGCAATCGATATTGACACATTGCTCCGAGGGTCGGTCCATGCCCAAAATTACATTAAATATTACAAGTGGCAACATTGTTGCATCCAAATCGAAGTCGTGTTCTTTTATCCTCAAAATAATACAACACATCCTGCTGGTGCACATGAAGGATCAATTCAGTATCCATATGTTCAACTCCAGACCCGCATAAAAAGGCTCCACGCCAATACTTAGGATGAAGTTATCCACAAGAAATGGGGGTGATGCCCTCATACTGAAAAGCTTTAGTGGGTACATTGAAAACTAAAATAACGTCTAATGACAAAAATAGCACAAGGTGGTACTTCTAGGCAAAATTATCCATACAAAGAATTTTAAGTTTACGTACCTTTCACCGCATTGGGCTGAGAAATAGCTTTATGTTGCCCAATGTTATAGACATTGGGCTGCACATGTACAAATTGTGACATGGTATACTCCAGTACCTTGCCTTTCTCCGCATAACTGGGTCCTACTTGTAACATATAAACTTTGACTTGGTCAATTGGACCACCCAGGGGGCATATCTGGTCCAATTAACCCCTCATATGATCTTAGTTAGGATCACAATAACCTTCATAAGCTATGTGAACTGACTATGCCTTATATTAATGTTAGATTTGAACTACGATGACTTAATATAGACTGTTTAAGTAAATTAACCTGGAATTGACCTCAGTCAATGGAAGTGCACTCATGGGATCAATAAGAACTCAATGACACCAGTTGCACCTCATTCTTGTGTTTAATCGAGAAGTTGACTAATTGGCCTAGATCGAGCTACATGACAACCCTAATATGAATTTCTAAGCAAATAGACTCCAATTTGACCTCAGTCGGTTACATTAAACTCGTATGATCAATACAAACTTGATTCTCTTCATTTTGTTCAATTCCAATGAGAATTAAGAAAGTTGACTGAAATCGATCATACTGAGCTACACATCGATCCGAATAGGTAATTATGATGGAACAAAGTCCAAATTGACCCCAGTTAGTTGCACTAGACTCGTATGATTGATACAAACGTGATGCCCTTTATTTTGTTCTGATGAGAATTGTGAAACTTGACAGAAATATGTTGTGTTGAGCTACGCGGTAACTCGAATAGACAACTGCGAGTAAATGAGCTTTAAATCGATTTCAGTTGCATTATTAGACACGTATGATCGTTTTAAGTGCAATTGCACCTTCCGCGCATTTTTCCCATGTGTATTTCAGGATGTATGAAATTAATATGCATTATTTATATATATATGTGTGTGTGCGTGTGTGTGTGTGTTTCTTAAATCATGTTATAAAAACTTAAGTATTTATTCTAACCTAAGAATATGGTGGAGAAGTAGAGAGGGACTGGCATAATCCATAATGAGAGGGAGCTTGAAATCGTCTTCCTCCTCCTCATGATTTAGAGGAAGTCAGCTCCTTCTTCAGTCCCACATCTAAATGCCTCTCCTCCTTGTTCTTCTTCTTCTTATGACAGGAGCCGCCTCCTTATCTCTTCTCTTAACTGATCCACTACATTACTTCTTCTTCAATTTGGTGAGGAAATAAGTTGGGCTACTCGAAATTGATGTGGATTTATGATATGGAGCTGTTATGCATCGTGGATGACTCATATCCGAGCAACCCAAGAAAGTTCCATGATCTCCCTTCTTGCAACTATGGTAATATCTAATCATGCTCCTTACTTAAGATTTGGTTATAATATGGTTGATTTATTTCAAGAAATTTGAGTTGTTCTCATTATGGTTAAATTCTATAATATGTTCCTTCTTCCCATCCTTTTCTTCTACATTAAACTGATTCCCTAGTCTTATGGAATAATCATGTTGGTTAGTTCATAAGGCTACCTCTACTCTGCTTTGATTGTCATGATGAGCTTGTGTTATGAAGGTAATCAGGAATTATACTTTCTTCTTCTCCGTCGAAAATTCTAATGTAATCTAGTTTCATTCCATAAGTAGTTTATGGATTTGAAACTCCAGTTCCATGAGGAAATTGGTTTCGATTCAATGTTTGAATTAATTGGGGAATGACCCTAAGTAATCGGTGTGGCTATTATTCATATTCCCCCATGGCTGGCTAAGGAAGAATTACGCTTCTATGAAATAAGGTTGGGTTAGCTTAGTCAACCCATGCAATCCCTTTCCTCTCCCCTCATGGTCCATGGAAGGTTATTAGGACTTGGTCGTGAATTGGAAATAAAACCCATGTTATTTTACTCTTTTAGCTATACTCTACCTTATTCTTTCCCGATTTTGGATGTTGGAAGATTTATCTCCTGCCTTTCGACGGTGTTGTTAAGTAAAGGGAAATGAATTATTTCATTTCCATCATTTTATTTATCCATTCCTTTATTATTTAGCTGTTTTGAACTATTGTTTGAATTTGAGTTTGATCAGGTATAGAGGAAGACTCATATAAGTCCTTACCATGAATGACTTGGTTTCACTATTTTAAGTTCTGTTTAATGAACTTTTGAGCAACTTATTTTTTTAGGCTTTCCTTCAAATTAAACAAATTAATTTTGGAGTTCGATCACGAAAAAGATATGCGAGGTTTTTACTTGAAAGTTTTTATTATCTGTTGATAAGAGACATTCTAATTTAATCTAGGTTGCATGTCCTCTTGTACTTTATGTTTTGACCTCAATAATTAATTTGTTAGCTCATTAATTTTGGTTTTAGGACTTGGGGTTTGCCTTTTTTATTGGGAGTTCATGAAATTGATATTATTTGAATTCCAGTAGTTCTTCTATGTGATATGATTTCCTGGTTACTTTCTTAATTAAATTTTTTTGAGTTATCCTTGTTTTTTCAAATGGATGAGCATACTAGTGGAGCTCACTTTTGATTTACTCAATTTATTGAGTTAGTGGCATGATATTATATGCAAGTCGGTTTATATATTCTCAAAATTGATTTGTGATCATATGAGTTAGCTCTTGTGCATGATTTGGGTTTGATATCCTAAGCTTGATGTAGTCTAAATTTGAAAGGGTTTCTACCTTTCGCCATAGTTTTGATTTATTGTAGTCAGTGATGAAGGCCTTAGTTCCCCTTATTGCTCTAACTTTACTCTCTTCATTAATGCCCTTATGATCCATTCTTGATAGCAAATATAAATACCATAGGAGGATCTAATTCATTTGATGATATTTGTGGATCCTTTTAGATGATTTGAACGAGGTTCACAAATATGTTGATTTTAAATTGATTGGTGATTTTATAATGGAATTTTACAAAGTTGTTATCTTTTACATACACACATGAGGTTTCAATAATCATATTAATATGGTGCCTTCGAGAAATAATTCATATGGAAATTTATGTGCATTCGAGAAATAATTCATATGAGAATTAATGTGCCTATGAGAAATAATTCATATAGGAATTAATGTGTGCCTTTGAGAAATGATTCCTACAGGAATTTATGTGCCTTCGAGAAATAATTCCTATAGGAATTAATGTGTGCCTTTGAGAAATGATCCCTATGGGAATTTATGTGTCATCAAGAAATAATTACTTTAGGAATTAATGTGTGTCTTCGAGAAATTATTCCTACGAGAATATTATACCACCAAATAAAATGTGCCTTTGAGAATATGTGTCTTAGATATTATGTCTTTTAGGAAATATCAGATGGTCTACCAGTTCTACTCTAAGGCAACCTGCATGATTGATGGCCTGAAAAGATAACTCATATGACACCATGATAGAACTACACGAATCTGAGGCCGTATGCATGTTAATATGGAGTACATAAGCGACTGTTGAGGGAAAACCTCTTTGATCCAAAAGAAAGTCCAAACATCACTCTCCATTCAGATATTATACTGAAGTTGTCACCGTTGGTTAAATCAACTTCATATGTAGTATTGTTTGATTCGTTATGAGCATATGTGGCATGTACGATTGTACGACATTGCTGCATCAAGGTGAAAGCTACAGACAAACTACTGAAGGTATATTTTATTTAAGTCACACTTCTTTCATATTTATTATTGTTAGAATCATGATTATTATATATTAATATCATTTAGTCCCCTTGTATATATATTGTTATCATCCTGCAATTGTTATTCTTATAATCTATTTGGATGAGATAATGAGACGCTTAGTTAGACATTTATACTAAGTACTCATGTCCTTATAGTTATAGATTTTTGTGATTATTGTGGTAATAACTCTTCCGTTAATACATATAATTCGCTGATTAAGTCTTCCGCTAAATAAATGTTATCTTACTATGTTAATGTGTGAAAGTTATTCACTTAGCACCATCGTTGATGCGTGGCATCAGAGTGACCAATGGGAGGAGTCAGAGATGATTGCACCTCCACTCTTCTGCTAGTCACTTTCACTCGCGTGTCGATAGTAGTGTGTGATAAGATCTCTAGATCTGTGCCACTTTTTTGGGGGGCATCTTACACTACCGACCCTGAGGGATCTTATCTCTAATCCTTTGTGTTGGGAAAAATTCTTTCATGATTTGATATATCAGATTATCAAAGTGATATAAGAAGATACATATGTTTTATAAAAACATTGTATATAGCCTGGAATTCAGAGTCATTCAGAATGACAAAGTGAACTAAAGTCTTGGGAGATCTCAGAGTATGGCTAACTAAAGAAGTTTACTTTGAGAAGATGTCGACTTACATCGACAAGTAATAAATGCAGAAGTCAACATACATTGAGTTCATAATTATGTCTTGACTATGATGTTAATACTCAGAGCTCGAGTTCTACAAAAGTCAAAGCATAAGTATATTTTGAGATATCCTCTTGTATACTCCATCTCCATATACTTCTAATTCCAAGACATAGTTCAAGAAGTCTTGAGTCGACATCCATGAAGAGAAAATTTGAATTGATCACAAACAGATCAAGGAAGAAAATCAAGTCTGATTAGAGTCGTTGATATTTGAGTATGGAAGGCTACTATTCTCTTTGAGGCATAATTGACAAGGGATCATTGTCGACAATTTGTATTTATATATGGACATTCCTATTCTGGGATAACTGAGATAGAATATAGTAAAGCAATTATGCAAAAAAACATAAAATCTCTCTCTCTCTCTCTCTCTCTTTATGATCTAATTCTTTCTTCTCTCCTCTCTGCAAGTTTGAAGAAGACAAACATCAGTCATCAAAGATCATCTTCTCCCGATCAATATACTATTAATATAGAAGAAATCGCAAGAGGATTCATAAATACAAACTCTCAACAGGTTCAATCTTCTACCTATTGAATGTGAGCTATCAAGAAAAGTCTACAACTACTTCTCTTTATCCATACAGTGCTTAAAAGAACCAAGTCCTCAAAGATAGTTGAAAAGGACAATAATACTGGAAGACATATCTCCTGCTTCTATTCTCTTTCTACTCCAACATGCTGACAGAATTCTAAGAATCACTCTTCAACAATTTTAGTGTTTTTTGATTCACCTTATCAAAAGAATCTAAGGGTGGTTTTAGTCAACCTTGTCAAAAAGCTCTTTGTTTGGGTTTAATCCACCTTATTAAAAGGATTCTTGTTTGGTTTTGCCACCTTATCAATAGGCTTGGTTTGAGAGACCTTATCAAAATCACTTATGGTTCTTTGAATCTCATTATCAAAAGATTCAGTTGTAATCAGTTCTAAGAGTCTCCTTATTTCAATACTTAACACTGTCTATAGTGGATAACCTACCAAGGGGTAGAAGAGGGGACATACCCAAATTTGGGTAACCTCTATAAAAACTTTGTCTTTTGGATATAGTTCTTAATTGTTTTTGTTTTGATTACTTTTCTGCTGCATAATAATTAACAAACAAAATAATATATGGATGCGCTATGAATGATTAAAACTGAAAAGAAATTTTAAATACTCTATTCACTCCTATAGAGAAATTCTTAGTATTCCACCATACCTTTCAATTGGTACCAAAGCTAGGTTGATCATAAAAGACTAACACCTTGATCAAGATCTAAGGGTATTAAGAATTACTAGTGTAATTTTTTATTTTAATCACGAGCTCAACACAGAATAGAAACCATGCATCCACCAGACATCCAGTCTGTAACCTAGAGAAATTTACTCTATAGAAATCGAGAATAAAGTTGTATATGAATTTCATTGATGGAAATAACATTGAATCCACAATTGTAGGTCCAGTAAGTCTTACCAGAACTGATACAGATGTGAAACTTGTGCATGTAACAAAGACTGAATTGACAGAAGATCAAAAGAAGACTAGGATATGTGATGTCAAAGACATGAATATTTTGGTGTCAATAATGTCAAATGACATATTCCAAAAAGTGGATGAGTGTTAATCAACAAAAGAGATTTGAGATTCACTAACAAATTTTGTTGAATGAAGTTCAAATGACAGGAAGGACAGTAAGTCCTCATTGATATCACAATATGAGAACTTCAAGAAAAACTCTGAAGAATTTGTGGAAAATATGTATTCTAGATTCAATCTCATAGTCAATGAACTGAAGAAAGTTGAGAAGGAAATCTTTATGACAGAGATAAATAATAAGCTCCTAATATGTTTCCCAAGCTATTGGGATGCAAGGATCAAGGTCAAAAGAGAGTCCTGATGTCAAAAGGAGATTATCACAGATGCTCTTCTTGGCAAGCTCAAATCCTATGAACTCCTTCTCAAAACAAGAGTAGAAGGAGAAGCAAAGGAGAACACCTGCCCAACCTCCAAAGAGAAATCCATATCACTCAAGGCTGCTGATGAAGAAAGCAGTCTATGGATGGTGAACTGATGATTCTTCTAGCTAGAAGATTCAAGAGATGGATAAAAGCTGAAGATTTTAGAAGGAAGGAAAGAAGTACCTCCAAGCCAAGGTATGACAAAACTCCTTCTAAGGAAATAATACGTTTCTCATATAAGAAACCTGGGAATATTGTATCACAGTGTCTTGATCAAATCAAGGACAAAATCCAGAAGAAGGATAAGGATCATAAGAAGAATTATGATCCTAGAAAAGAAACAAGAAGAAAGACAAATGATTCATTGCAGAGACTTGGAGTGATTCTGAAGATAGCTCTTCAAGCTCTGATGAAGATGAGAGAAAAGAAGAAGTCGACATGATGGCTTTAGAACTCACTGTAAAGGAAGGTGATCTTCTAGAAGAAAATAATGAGGTAATTTATTTTGAGAATTTTGATTTCTCTTCTGAAGAATTTAAAACAGCATTTAAAGGCTTCTCTCAAGACCAATTGGCTGCAGAAAATCAAATAAAAGTTTTAAGAGAAGAAATAACTCATCTTACTAAAATATTAGAAGAAGAAAATTCTGTTGTAATAAACTATGAATTAAGAGTGGAGAATTTTAAGCTGAAAGAAGAAGTTGATTCTTTGAAATCGGAATGAAAATATGAAAGCTGAACTCAATAAAATAATGTTTTTTTAGAACATCTTGAATGGGAGGAGCCAACAGCTGATGGCTATATCTGAAAACCTCTCAGCCAAGTTTAAAAAAGTAGGTCTAGGTGCTAACTCTCCACAAAATGCTGATTCTACTAGCATAATAGTCTGGAAAAACATAGTGAAATTTATTAGTGCTAAAGGAAAAGAACGAGCAAACTTGCTGGTTGACATTCCTTCTAACTTCAAAAGTTGATAGAAGGAAAGTTTCTTATAAAGAAAATAACAAATAAATGACTTACGTAAAGATACATTCAATTCCTAAAAATAAGAGAAATCCTAGGAAAAGCTCCCTCAAACAGATATGAAAGTCAGACAGGTTATCAAAGCAAAAATCATTATAAGTCAAATTCAACTCAACGTACATCGAAATATACATATTTTACGTCGACTTTGACGTATGACTAATCAAATACAGAATCACATAATAGAGAAATTCCTTATAATAGTCACTCTATATTCTAAATCTGTTATTAATAGAAAGACTTATAATAGATATGAATGCTATCATTGCAATAAAACAGGACATGCTGGTATAATCAACCAACAACATCTCATCTTAAGGGGTACACTGATAAACCCTCTCACTCTTTTGTTACCCTCTATAATATAAGAATTGGACCCAAGGTAACCTGACTTCCACCTAACTTTTAATTCTCTTGTAGGAAAGGATATGTCCAGTCACAAACCAACTGTGATACATGGATTGTGTTTGCTCCAGACATATGACTAGAGACAAGCAATTGCTGGAAAACTATAATGTTAAGCAAGGACCAAATGCAATGTTTGGTGACTACAGCTGTGGTCAAACCCAAGGATATTAAATGATCAGAGTTGGGTCAACTACATTTGACAAGGGTGCTCCTGTTGAAGGATTGAAGCACAACCTAATCAACATAAGCCAATTGTGTGACAAAGAATACAAGGTTGTATTAAATCACACTTAATGTCTTATAATTTCATCAACCACATGCAATGTAGCTCTTAGTGATAGCAGAAAAGAAAATGTTTATATAGTTGATTTTTCCTCAATCAAAAATAAAATTTACATGTTTAATTCTAACTTAAGAAATGCAGAGTTATGACATAAAAGATTAGGACACTTAAATCTAAAAATAATGTCCAAACTCTACAAGGATAATCTTGTTAGAGGTCTGCCACAAGGTAAATATGTAAAAGAAAATCCCTATAGAGCCTGCCAATTGGGAAAGCAAACTAGGGTTTCGTATAAAAGAGTAGATACGAACGACTCCTCAAGGATCCTATAACTTTTACATATGGATCTATTTGGACCCATTGCTGTCCATAACTTAGAAGGAAAGTCATGCTCATTGATCATTATGGATAATTTTTGTAGATTCACTTGAGTGTATTTTCTGAGAACTAAACTGACACCTTCAAAATTCTCTAAAGCTTCATCAAATAAATTCAAAATGAAATAAATATTTTAGTTGTAATGATCAGAAGTGATCATGACTCCTTAGTATTTAAAAGTCTTTTATAGTTGAATCGGCGAGCTAAACTCCCCTCACTCAACATCCCTAATCACACATAATATTAAAAGAGCGATGTTAAACGCAAGTCAATTTTGGCTATATGCAGGCCACATTTTTTTAAAAAGAGTGGTGTTAAACGCATGCCGGTTTTGGTTATGCAGACCACAATTTTTTTAAAGAAGGTATTATTTTTCCTTTTCTGCCATAGAACTAGACTTATACGCACCGCCATCGCCCACGACCTGTGCAGCTGCCGGACGAGATCGAGCTTCCTCTCTGGCCTCTTCTCCCTCCTCCGGCGACTCCGGCAGACCACCTCCTTCCCTTCTCCGGCCGGCGAGCTCCTCTCTCTTCCTCTATAACTTATTTGTCTATTTTCGAAAAGGCTCAATTTATCTAAAATGCTGTAAATCGTGCTATGCACTGAATTTAATTAAAGGATGACGTTTTGTGCATAAATAAAGCCCAGTGTTTTCGTGATTTTACACGCCTTTTATTGATTGAAGCCTTCAAAAGTGTGGCCAAAAACATATTTTTTTGTGATATATAGAATCAAAATGATTATAATGTATTTTGTTGGACTATTATTGTGGGTCAAGTAAACTGCAAAAATATATTTATTTGTTTTTATGAATGCTATATTTTGCTTGGTGATTTATTTAAAAAAATATTAATTTAATTTTTGAATATGGTCTGTAAATATGAAATTTGGCATGCATGAATAATTTATTGATCTGCAAATATCCGCGGTCTGCATAAAACCAAGTGCATATAACATTGCTTTCAAGACCAAAAGAAAAAATTCAATGCACATGTCATGAAATACAAAATGAAGAGCAAGACAATTCATCTTACATTACTTAATAAATTTGTACATCTTCACTAGTACAAATAAATATATTATATTAATAACTATTAATTTATCTTTTAATTAATTTTATTTTCCTGGGCGAGAGCATCATTATTCATTGCCGCAGTTCTCTTCTTCAAACTAGCGTCGACGCTCACATGATAAGGCTGACCCAAGCAAGCAGGCCTCTGTGTGGCCCTCATGGATCCAACTCACAATCTTCTTCCTCCCCTGCAGGTATTTAATTGTCCGAACTTCCGCCTACTTCTCAGTTATCACTCCCTTTCATTTTCTACTGATACGGCGTCGACAGCCGCCTAAACCCTTCCGATGATCAAAGCTACTGTTCTTTCTAGTTTCTGCTCCATTGTGATGATTATAAACGATTACCGTTTTTCCTGGAGCTGAGCCATAAATCGCTCTTCCGATTGTGTTTGTTTGAGAATGTGTTCGTTGACTTTCCCCCGTTTGGATCTCAGCAAGAGGGGATTCGGCGCGGCCTGTTCTGGGAATAGTAGTAGTTTCCGGAAGCTGGATGGCGTATCACCCTGCCGGCGGCCGGCGGGAAGTGTTCGTTTCAAGGTCTCGTCGATGCAAAATGGTATTTGCTTTATAACTCATTTTATTTGGCGGGAGTGTTGGATTTTGATTTCTTGGCTGATTACACGTGGGATTTTGCAGTTGACGTCGGGAGCTCGGAACTTGCTGCCGGCTTACAGGTTTCAGTTAATGGTGGGAACTCCATTTCTTTATCTGATATTCTTGAAGTAGTTGCAGATGACCTACAGAATCTCAACAAAAATCTAAAATCAGTAAGTACAATTTTAAACCTTCTTACTGGAGAGTATGATTATTTCTTTTGGTGTTATAAATGTTATTGCAAATTACTTCTGCTCTTTTTAATCAAGAACACATTAATTTTATTTCATATTTAGGTGATTATGTTTAGAGTTATGCTTACAACTGTAACTTTGATCTTAATGTGAGCTTGGATGTTGTTTTTTCATATGAGCATAAGCTTTATTCTTGGTTTTAGGTAAAAGTTTACATGAAAGAGTGCTTCTTAAGCCAAAATCATTACTTTGATACATGGTGCCTATAAAATCAAGCTGACAGTATTTTCTTTGTTTTAGTTAAATATTTAAACTCCTTACTTTATTTATACTTTTCTGCATGATAAATATGACACAAATATTTGAAAAGCGCCAACAAAGGTTGGTAAAACTGTTGGAATAATTTTAATATATTCACGTAAAATAATATTTTTTTTTCCCGAATGATAATGAACGATGCACTAATAAAAGATTAGTAAGAAATCGAGCTTGAGTAGGATGTTTGTCGTTTGATCATTGCCTAAAGAAGTTGCACTACCCTTCAGTAGAGCTTTCAACGGATGCCCACTTTTTCAAGGCACAACACCCGACTATATGACCTTAAACAATTTCCTAGTGCTTAGTTTGAGGGATTTCAGAGGGTTATGGCATCCTTTGGATATCGAGGACATGTCGGTATGGGTTTTACATGCTTGATTTCATATGTCGGTGGATATATCGAAGATATTTCAAATATCAGGTTTCAATGTATATATATACACACACACACACACACATGTTGATGCCAAAATTGTCACCGAACCGCAAACAATCAGTTACTAGCCCTTGGGGATCGAGCGAACCGAGCACATAAAAGAGGTTACCGCTAGCAGTGACGGACACTAGACTTACCCGCAGCGGCGAATACCACTTGCTGCGGGCAGTAATATTCCACAAAAAGGCTATTACAAGGTACAAGACAAAAAGACAAAAAACTAGAGACACTTGATGACTCACAACTTGCAACCGCACATACAACCGGACAGATTCTGGCTCAAGTTCCGTGTCCCTTCCAAGCACCCATGACCCCCTATTTATACTGGGAGTAGGCTGCTCAGACGGTTATGAGCAATTAATGTCAAAAGGTTTGTGCAATTACAACAGGCTGTAACCGCACAAGCTACTGCTTACTAAGGAGGGAGGAGGGTTCGTGCGGTTACAACGGGATGTAACCGCACGAGCCACTGTTATCCTAGGGGAGTTCAGGCGGGCTCCTAGGGTGCTCGCCCAGAGCTCCTCTAGACTGGATGATGGGGGCTGATTGGAGGGATGCACGACTACCCAGTACGTAACCGCCCCGCTCCTCGAGGCTAAGGATGGAGACTACCAGGATGGTAACCGCCTATGATGCCGGATGCCTGACGCTTGCCTTGGCTCTGAACAGGTCTGGTCCTGGTTGTGGACGCAGAATTTCAGGTTAACATAATCCACACACTTTTTTACGTCCGCGCGGACTTTGAAAAAGTAGACCGGTAACCGCGAAGACTGCGACCAAATTCTTACACTGCTGAGATCTATATAGTCTGGGGCTGGTCCTGTCAGGTTCATTCTGAATTGCTCTCCAAACTTGCTGTGAACTTATCTTTCATACAATGGAGTTATGCTTACAACTGTAACTTTGATCTTAATGTGAGCTAGGATGTTGTTTTTTCATATGAGCATAAGGTTTATTCTTGGTTTTAGGTAAAAGTTTACATGAAAGAGTGCTTCTTAAGCCAAAATCATTACTTTGATACATGGTGCCTATAAAATCAAGCTGACAGCATTTTCTTTGTTTTAGTTAAATATTTGAACTCCTTACTTTATTTATACTTTTCTGCATGATAAATATGACACAAATATTTGAAAAGCGCCAACAAAGGTTAGTAAAACTATTGGAATAATTTTAATATATTCACGTAAAATAATATATTTTTTTCCCGAATGATAATGAAAGATGCACTAATAAAAGATTAGTAAGAAATCGAGCTTGAGTAAGATGTTTGTCGTTTGATCACTGCCTAAAAAAGTTGCACTACCTTCGGTAGAGCTTTCAACTGATGCCCACTTTTTCAAGGTACACCACCTGACTATATGACCTTAAACAATCTCCTAGTGCTTAGTTTGAGGGATTTCAGAGGGTTACGACATCCTTTTGATATCGGGGACATGTCGGTATGGGTTTTACATGATTGATTTCATATGTTGGTGGATATATCGAAGATATTTCAAATATCAGGTTTCAATGTGTATATATATATACATATAACATGGATGCCAAAATTGTCACCGAACAACAAGCAATCAGTTACTAGGCTACTAGCCCTTGGGGATCGAGCGAACAGAGCACAAAAAAGTGGCTTCCGCTAGTAGTGACGAACACCAGACTTACCCGCAACGGCGAATACCACTTGCTGTGGACAATAATATTCCACAAAAAAGGCTATTACAAGGTACAAGACAAAAAGACAAAAAACTAGAGACACTTGATGACTCACAACTTGCAACCGCACCTACAACCGGGCAGATTCTGGCTCAAGTTCCGTGTCCCTTCCAAGCACCCCTGACCCCCTATTTATACTGGGGGTAGGCTGCTCAGACGGTTAGGAGCAATTAATGTCAAAAGGTTTGTGCAATTACAACAGGCTGTAACCGTACAAGCTACTGCTTACTAAAGAGGGAGGAGGGTTCGTGCGGTTACAATGGGATGTAACCGCACGAGCCACTGTTATCCTAGGAGAGTTCAGGCGGGCTCCTAGGGTGCTCGCCCGGAGCTCCTCTAGACTGGATGATGGGGGATGATTGGAGGGATGCGCGACTACCCAGTACGTAACCGCCCCGCTCCTCGAGGCTAAGGATGGAGACTACCAGGATGGTAACCGCCTATGCTGTCGGATGCCTGACGCTTTCCTTGGCTCTGAACAGGTCTGGTCTTGACTGTGGACGCAGAATTTTAGGTTAACATAATCCACACACTTTTTTACGTCCGCGCGGACTTTGAAAAAGTAGATCGGTACCCGCGAAGACTGCGACCCAATTCTTACGTAGCTGAGATCTATAAATAGTCTGAGGCTGGTCCTGTCAGGTTCATTCTGAATTGCTCTCCAAACTTGCTGTGAACTTATCTTTCATACAATGGCTGGCCGCAACAAGAAGATTTTGGAGAATTGCTGGGGAAGAATCCCGTGGCTCCAAAAGCTAGGGCTTCGGTGGGTGCGGGCAAGGTCCCCGCGCCCACAAAGAAAACAACGAAGGGCGAGCTACCTGCTAAGCTTCCATCTGCCGTGTCCCCTGGCGAGGACCCTACTGCCCCGCCGACGAGCCCGCGGATTCCTGCACAGAAGGAGGCGAGTTCGGACTTCGGGTGTACCGCGCCCGAACTCGACAAGTTCCCGACCAACGATCCGACCATGGATACCGCCCTCTTGGGCCTCGAGGTAGGGAGTGGTGCCCCTGAAAAGAGTGCGGGGAAGCTGCATCCCCTGGCGGATCCTTCTGTGAAGAAGCGGGCGACAAAGCCCCAGAAGAAGAAGCCCGCCAAGAAAGTTGGCGAGGCTGCTAAGAATGGGGCAAATGCCTCTTCTAAGGTGATCGAGCGGGAGGGGACCCCGCATAGCCCATTTGCTAGCGACTCTCATGCAAAGGTTGTCGAGCCGGCGGGCGTGTCTATCCCCGAGGGAGGCATGAATACTGTTGCTGAAACACCCGCGGAGCCGACTGCTGAGAACACTCCCTCGGATGATGCTGCACGCGTTGATCCACGAGACGACACGGATGAGAGGACCGCCTTGGAGGAAGAGGGAGAGGAAGATGTGAAAATTGATGTGTCCGAGGAGGGTGAGCTGCTGAACCTAGCAGGGGCGCAGAAAGCCAAGGTCGCCAAGATGGCTGAGGAGCTGTCCAACCCGACAGATCTCGGAGGGGCTGCTTGCACAAGAGCCTGCGGGGAAAAGAAAAAAGGAAGAACAAACCTGCGGCGGAAAAGCTCTGGAAGGTGGCCTGAAGGGAGTCCGCTGCGGAGGATGCCGCCAAGGAGAAAGCCGCTATAGAGAAAGCCGCCAACGAGAAAGCCGCCAAGAGAGCCGCCCGCCGAGCTTCCAACGGTAAGTCCATTGCTCGTCTGGGATTGAGGTCACAGTTATGGCGGATACGCTTGGTACACCCGTTCTTGCCTGTTGTTCGGTCAGTTATAAAAATGCATAATTTTATGAAACTTACCTTTAATGCGGTGAATTCTTTTTCAGAGGCCCCGAAGGCCACCATCGAGGAGCTGCGAGCAGATCTGGATTCCACGCGGAAAGACCTATGGAATTCGCGGGTATGAATTTGTAGACTAGAGAGGGAGGTGGAGGCGTTGAAGAAGCAGAATGCCGCGTTCGCTGTCAGAGTCGCTCAGCCGGCGCCCTTGCTGAATGACACGGCTTCCGGGCGCGACCGCCTCAGGATCTCAAGGGCGCCTTAGCTAAATACGCAGTGAGAGTTCGGGAGGATGTCCGCTCCTTGCACGCATCAAACGCCAAGTTGAATAAGATTTTGATAGCCGTGCACACCGCACAAATTGAAATCTCGGTCTGCTTGGCGTATTTGGGTGTAGAGCGGGCTCCTGCACAGAGAGTTAACGTGTGCGGATTCTTTCTTAGAGAAACAATTTGTCTGTATAATTTGATGATCTTATGCTTCGTGCGGTTTCACACGTTAGTTTTTTATTTAGCCACACTTCTGCTTTATAATTTTCTCGTTGCTTGATGCTGGATTGCTTGTTGTGGCGACTACTTCTGCCTTGCGTGAATACCTGTGTTGCCTCGTCTTTTCTTTTTTATAGGGAATTCACTGGGAAGGGGAGGTCACCGTGAAGTGACCACCCAGACCTTCTGACTTGCAGCTTTTCGGCTTTCGAGGCATAATGCTGCGCCTACCTATAAATAGGGACGACCTCCCTCATTTAATGCATCTCAAACAAGCTAGCACAAGATGGTGCGGGCTCAAGGTGAGGGCGCAAAGCGGACTGATTGCGCTATTGACTTTTTGAGCCATGAACCCGCCCGCCCATCGATCTCTGAACCGATTTTTTTACGGTCTCCCTGTGTGCACCTGCAGATATACATAAATTATGTGTGTAATTACGTAACTTGCCGCGTACCTTTATTGTCCAAACCACGCGAGTTTTAAATTAACGAATGATGTGCGCCCATTGCGGGGGAAAACACATTGCCTGAATACCAAGAGTGCATCTTGTTTTGTTCGACCACCTTGCAAGTACCCGCGCTGTCTGGTCACTAATGCCATGCGAATCGTGAGTCTGGAATATCTTACACCCCATGCGACCTCCACACGAGTGTCCGCATATTATGGAATACTACAACTGTGTTGTGGTATGAACTTCGACATATGTTACTCCGTGCAACTTCCATATGGGTACCCGCATGAAGTATAATTTTACTTAGCTTATGATTTCTCTGATATGATGCCAACTTGGTGTGGTTATTGATTACGTAACCGCCCATTATTCTATTTGGAAAATGGGACTTGTGCTGTAACGTCACAGAGATAGGGGTCTGTGGAGCTTTCCTCCTCGGGGATCGTCTAGTGGGGCTATGAGTGTTCGAAGACAGAGCGCTCCTCCGAAAAGACGTCCCGTGGAGACAATGACGTCCACTACTCGTCCAAGGTGGTCTACCGCCAGAGGTGAGGGTTACCAGTTTGGCATATGACGTCCGTGGAGATCTCTTCCGCAGACCGCAATAAATGTCCCGACACATTCGAGGGTGATGAGTCATCCGCTATCTGAAGCTTGTGCACAGAAAGGTACCCAGACGATAGCGGCACCTCTGCTGATGCGCGTTCAGCTATCAGGTCGCTCAGATCTACGAAGCCTACCACGTATGCCGGTCATGAGAGTCTCCAACGAGGGAAAGTGTAGTGAAATTACGGGAGTGATAAGAGGATGCAACACTTGCCGGGAAAGAGGGTGGGAGACATGAAGACCTTCGCAAGTCATTGGATCCGGACATCGCGAATGGAGGGGGTTCAAGCAAGTCCCGGGACTGCCCGAGGGGAGCAAAAATGGGCGAGGCCAAGAATCCTCCGCTTGACGGGGCGAATGTCCCGTGTCAAGGGGGAAAGATGGGTCACGATTTTAGGTCTAAATTACTGTTTGATGCTTCGAGATATTTTGAAGGAAACATCAACACGACAAAGGCGTTAGTATCCCAGCGACGGTCATGAACGCATATTTATTGTTTAAAAAGTACTGAAGATAGGGGAAGTGAGATATATTTTGACCTAGGAGTAATATCTTTTTAGGTCGTTGCCGCTCCAAGTGTTGGAGATTTCTTCTTCCTCGTGGGATTGTAAGCGATAGGCACCACTTTGGAGCACCTCCCTGATGATAAAGGGCCTTGCCCAATTCAGATTAAGCTTTCCCACCGTGGTTGACCTACCCTCCGCATCCACCTTTTTCATGACGAGATCTTCCACGACGATCTGCTTTACCCTAATGTGCTTGTCAAAGTGCTTGGCCATCCTCCTTTTGATTTCTTCTTGTCGGATGACAGGTTGATCCCTCAGCTCTTGTGAATGAGAGGGTCCATCGAGCACTGGTGCTGATCGATCTCCATGACATCTAATTCCTCGATTGTCGGATGAATCAACTGTGAGGGTTCCCCCAGCGGGGAGGCCGTACTTTTCCAACTCGTCGGCCTTAGTCTTTTCTCATCGCTGTATATGCTGAATGCTAAAGGAGTGGTTCCCCCAGCGGGTACGGAAACGACCGATCTGCTGCTTAGCGAGAGCTTGGTACCTCTGAAGGAGGGGTTCCCTGTTCTCGAAGATTCCATTTACCTGTGACGCCATTACCAAGGGATCCGTATATACTTTGATATCCTCGATGCCGAGATCCCTTGCTAAACTCAAACCGGCCATTAGCACTTCGTATTCTACTTGATTGTTGGTAGTAGGAAAATGAAGCCTGACTGCTTGCTTGATCCTGACGTCGTTAGGACTGATTAAGATGACTCCCGCGTCAACGGAATTTCTCCCCGAGGCACCGTCCACAAACATAACCCAACACAACCGGGTAGGAATCTCCTACCTCCCGATGCCATCCTTGACGAAGTCTGTAATAAAATTTGCCAGGACTTGAGCCTTAATGACCATCCTTGGGACGTACGAGATGTCAAATTCACTGAGCTCGATTGCCCACTTGGCCAGCCTCCCTGATTGCTCGGGCTTCTCCAGAATAGTTCTTAGTAGGTGATCGGTGACCAATTGGATGGAATGAGCTTGGAAGTAAGGACAAAGTCTCTTTGCCGATACCACTAGAGCCAAGGACAGCTTTTCCAGGATAGGGTGCCGAGTCTCTGCCCTCTTTAGCACATGACTGACGTAATGAATTAGGAACTGCCTCTTTCCCTTTTCTCGCACCATCACTGAGCCTATAACCTCAGTCCCGACCCCGATGTATATAAACAGATCTTCTGACTAGAGAGGGCTCTAGAGGAGGGGGGTTGACTTTAGCTGTTGCTTTAATTCCTCGAATGCCTTGCCACATTCCTTTGTCCATTCGAACTTGGCTCCACCTCGAAGGGTTTTGAAGAATGGGGCACACTTATCTCCTGAGCGAGAGATAAAGCGGCTCAAGCCTGCAATCCTTCCTGCTAGCTGTTGAACCTATTTGGGACCCTCAGAGGATGCATATCCAAAACGGCTTTTACTTTATCGGGGTTATGCTCGAGGCCCTGAGGTGTCAACAGGTGACCAAGGAATTTTCCCCTGGTGGCTCCGAAGACGCACTTGGCCGGATTCAACCTCATGCTGTACTTACGGAGGGTAGCGAATGTTTCCTCCAAGTCTTCGATATGTTTCTTCAGCTTACGACTCTTGATGAGAAGATCATCAACATAGACTTCCTAATTGCGTCCCTTCTGGAGCTTGAACACATGAACCATCATCCTTTGATAAGACATGAAGTTGTAACCTTTTCCGGAGAACTCGCGAGATCTCCTTCCGACCGCATCGCTTCAGTTATCTTCTTCTTTGTTGCTTCACCTTTTATAAGGCATCGAGCCGCCTAACAACACGATACACAAGGTCTCTCGTTCAGTAATTGCGAACTCCTAGCTGAGCTCCAGTGCCTGCGAACTCCCAGCTGAGCTCACTGCTAGCTACAACCTCCTGTGAACTCCCATCGTCTGCGACTTATCCTGCTGAGCCCCCTGTCAGCTAGTTCCAATGTCTTTTGCCGAGCTCCTAGCTGAGCTCCAGTGCCTGCGAATTCCCAGTTGAGCTCCCTGCTAGCTACAACATCTTGTGAACTCCCATCATCTGTGACTTATCCTGCTGAGCCCCTTGCCAGCTAGTTCCAATGTCTTTTGCGGAGCTCCTTGCCAACAACTTCTCCCTGCCAGTGATTTCCCCTACCGAGCTTCCTTCCAGCGACTTCTGTCGAGCTCTCTACGAACGAGTTCTTATTTCATTCTCTCCTAGCCCCTTCTCTCTCCATGCTTCAGTACTCGCTGAGCTCCTGTCTCCGTGCTACAGTACTCTTCGAGCTCCTTCCGACAAACTCTCAGCACTCGCTTTAATTGATATGGCGACACCCCCGCTCCCGCTTTCTTCTGCTCCCGCTCCCTTCTGCTCCCGTTGCAACTGCTCCTACCCCCACACTCATTTCCAGTACCCCTGAAAATCTCGGAACGACTTCCATGTTGATTGGACCCAATTATCTTGATTGGAGTATCTCTTTCACCTTCCTTCTGCGCTCTCAACGCAAGAGACATCATCTCACTGACGCTTTTCCAGACCCTACAACTATCACCTATGTTGATTGGGATGCCAATGATGGTCATTTCCGTTATTGCTTATGATGAGGATCAACTGCGTGATCGTGATCGATGGTGGAGATCGGGCCACCACTCGACGGGATCCGTTTTTGCATTTGTACATGGGATGCATTGATCGGATCGGCGATACGAGATTGCGAGCGCGTCCGCAGCGTCGTTTTACTATTTATATGTGTAGAGAAATACTGAACCTTGTATATTCTATTTCACTTATCAAATACAATGTATGAATATAGATATATAGGAGGGAGAAAGAGAGAAGAATCCCCTAAACAAGGTGATAGTGTATCGAACAAATCAAGAGGCATGCTTGCATTAAACGGGAAAACGGATACAATCCGGCGCGGACGCCGGCCAAGATCTAGGAGGCTGGTTCCTCCTAAGACCCCTCTCTCAAATGAGAGCCAAAACCCTAATGATCAAAAGATAATGAAACACTCCCATACCTCCTCCTTATATAGGGAGGAGGGGGCTCACACGACAATACACAATTAAAATAATTAATTAATTAATACCAATTAGTTACATTAATTAATTATGGTGGTTTCCATATGCGCTCCTCCTGCGATCTGATGTGCGTTGGCGGATGCATTATCGTAACAATAAGCCGCGCTTGAAAATTGACCTTGTCCACAAGGTCAAGGCTAAAAGTTTTGTCAGGGTCCTTCAAAATGTCAGCAGCGGGTATCGTTGAAGGGAACGACGTTGGGCTATTGTTGTCCTCTAAAGAGGGGGTGAAGTGAGGTGCGGATAGAAGACAGGAGAGGGGTCCACGTGACGGGGCAAAAGGAAATAAACAAATTGGTATGAGAGAGAGGGGCGGCAGGAGGTGTGATGAGTTGTGATTTGGCGTATGGTGGGGCCAGCGGCGGATGGAAGAGTAGGAAAAGGATAAAAAAACGTAAGAGGAGGCGTGCTGCTCGATGAGGGAAAGCTCGGGCGGTGCTGCGGGCTGGATCTGGCTGAAGAGGGCGCCGGCGGCGTGGCTTTCTGGAGGAATCGGCGGTGTGGAAGTTGCGGTGCCGGATCGGCTCTCTGGAGAAAGGATCGGGCTCCTCCGACTTTCTGGTGCGGCGTGGAGCTGGCGGGCGGAGGCGGCGCGGGAGCTGCGGTGGGCGGTAACAGTGTTGAAGTTGGCTGTCGGAGGCGGTGCGGGAGCTGCGGTGCCGGTCATGTGGGCAGAGGACTGCGACGCCTGTGAGTCGAGCTCGGAGAGTAGATCCAGTAGAGGAGGAAGGAGATCTGACGAGTCCGGCGCTGGAAGGTCCCGAAGGTCTTGGCGATGGGGAGGAAGGTCGACGTCTTTAGCACGCCGCGCTGAAGGCGGTGAGCGGCTGACCTCGCAGGCGTCAGACGGTGGCTCTGGTGCTGTGGACGGCAGAGACCTCGGTGAGAGGTTGTCCCAACGATCTGCGAGACGAAGGAGACTCGCGTGGAGGGAAGCGAGGAAGCTGTCCTGGCCCTCGAGGTGGCGTTCGATTGCGCCGAGGCGGGCAGCAATCGAGGCAGAGGTGCGGGAGTGGCTGAGCGAGGCCGATGGTTGTGGAACGGGCGTAGCGAAACGGGCGGAGAAAGTGGATGGTATCCCGACGGCTTGGAGCAAGCAAACGGGGGCGGCAGGTCGGATTATTGATAGTGTATCGAACAAATCAAGAGGCATGCTTGCATTAAACGGGAAAATGGATACAACCCGATGCGGACGCCGGCCAAGATCTAGGAGGCTGGTTCCTCCTAAGACCCCTCTCTCAAATGAGAGCCAAAACCCTAATGATCAAAAGATAATGAAACGCTCCCATACCTCCTCCTTATATAGGGAGGAGGGGGCTCACATGACAATAAACAATTAAAATAATACTCAATTAATATTAATTAATTAATACGAATTAATTAATTAATACCAATTATTTACATTAATTAATTATGGTGGTTTCCATATGCGCTCCTCCTGCGATCTGATGTGCGTTGGCGGATGCATTATCCTAACACAAGGTGTGAGACTAATACAAAATAAGAGACTAAATGGGCCACAATCATTGGCCTTTACATGGTCTTTTCTAACACTTCCCCGCAAGCTGAAGCGTACAAGTCGTAGACACCCAGCTTGGACAGGAACTGATAAAATAGGGTACTCGGTAGGGCTTTAGTGAGAAGATCAACAACTTGGTCATGCTTCAATTCTAGCTTTTTCATTTGAACTTTCTCCCTGATGAAGTGGCACTCCACTTCAATGTATTTCGTTCTTTCGTGGAAGACTGGATTCTTCGCTATGTGTATAGCAACTTGACTGTCACATAGTAAGGTAGCTGGTGAAGGAAGTTATACTTCTAGATCAGCGAGGAGACTTTCAAGCCATGTAAGCTCAGAGACAACTGTCGCCATCGACCGGTATTCAGCTTCAGCTGATGATCGAGCAACCACAGCTTATTTCTTACTGCGCCAGCTCACAAGATTACCTCCAAAGTAGGTAAAACAATCACTGGTAGACCGCTGATCGTCCATGAAACCAACATAATCAACATCTGAATACGCAACCAATGTTGGAGTAGAAGAAGAGGTTTTGTATACCATCCCTTGACCAGGGGCTGTTTTTAGATATCTTAGGATGCGCTCGACGGCCTGTAGATGAGATATCCGAGAAGAATGCATAAACCGGCTAACTACCCCAACTGCAAAGGATATGCCTGGTCTCGTGACCGTTAGGTAAATAAGTTTTCCAATGAGTCGTCGATAGTATTCTGGATTTAGAAGAAGAAGATCTGTATTAGAAGCATGTGCACAGAGCTTGTGATTGACATCCATCGGGGTGTTAATCGGCTTGCATTCAGAATAGCCAGCATCTTGAAGAAGGTCGAGACAGTACTTCCGTTGAGAGAGGACAAGTCCATCAGGATGTCTTGCGATCTCCAGACCAAGGAAGTATCGAGGGTTCCCCAGATCTTTTGTTTGAAAAACGGAATTATGATGCTGTTTGACCGCTTGTATTCCCTTTGAATCATCTCCTGTAATTAGGATGTCACCGACATACACCAAAAGAAGAACCGTTCCTGTAGTTCGATGTCGAGTGAACATAGATAAGTCTGCTGAGCTCCGAGTAAAGCCAACCTCCCGAACAACCTTACTGAACTTATCAAACCATGCCCCGGGGGGGGGGGGGGGGGGTTGTTTGAGACCATAAATGGACTTCTTAAGGTGACAAACTTGGGACTCCCCCGTGGTCTCAAACCCGGGCGGCTGTTGCATGTAGACTGTTTCTTGTAGGTCACTATTTAGAATTACATTCTTGAATCTTGATATCTAGCTGATGTAAGGGTCATTGGCTATGCACAACCACAGAGAGAAGGACACGAACTGTGTTGAGCTTGGCCACTGGAGAGAACGTTTCCTCATAATCGAGACCTTGTTGTTGAGTAAAGACACGAGCTACTAGTCGGGCCTTAAGACGGTCAATTGTCCCATCAGGAGCATGCTTGATGACAAAGACCCATTTGCAACCAACAGTCGTCTGGCCTGGAGGGAGAGGAGCCAGATCCAATGTCTGGTTAGCCCAGCGGGCTGTCATTTCTTCGTCCATGGCTGCTCGCCAGCTCGAATGTTGGAGAGCCTCCTGCACAGAGTTAGGGACAGAAATAAAGGATAAAAAAGTAGCAAAGTTGTGAAGCAGCAGGGACAGACGATCTAAAGATACATAGTTCGTCATGGGATGAGCGGTTGAGGCGTTGGGTGAGCGTTGATCCGATTCTCCTTTGGATTCTTCTCTTGAATTTGTGTGGGAGATGGTGGTCTGAAAATACGGTCCTCACAGAGTTTCTGAAGTGCTGGAATATGGGTCCTTGGAATCTATGGCTGAAGAGAATGAATGCCACCTATTTATAGGACTGGAAGCTAACGCCGACGTTAAGGCTAACGCCAGACGTTGACTTAGTATATAAATAATTTGATGGCTCAGATCTTCAAAACAGGAAGAAGATTCTGCATCTTTGGAAACATTCATTTTATGCAACCTTAACGCTGACGTTGAGGTTAACGTTGGCGTTGAGCCAAATTATTCCCAAAATGCTCTTGCAATCACGACAGCTTCCCTCCATGCTATTTTCGTCTTGGTTGGAACGAAAGTCAACGCCGGCGTTAAGTCTTAACGCCTGGCGTTAGACCACATTCATCATTTCAGCTTGTGAGCAAATCCAGACCAACAATGCAACATTCTAGTGTCAATTTTGTTTAAACCTGTATGCTAAAAACACAATGACAAACAAAATCAAATACAAGTATGATTTGTTATTCTCAAATTAAAGGGATGCAGAAAACAGTGTTCCAACAATCTCCCCCTTTTGATAATAACAAATCCAATAGAGATAAATCAGAATCATATATAAGAGATGTGTTTTTAGAAGGATATATGACACTAAACAACATAGAGATAAGAGTTATAATTATAATTTGTTAAATTGTGCTCCCCCTACTTAAGTGCGCCTCCTTAGTGTATGCTCCCATAAACTAGATTCACGCTCCCCCTTAAACTAGTGAATCCTACTCCTTTAATCAATAAGATTTATCATTTTATTCTCCCCATTTTATTATTAGCAAAAGTAGGTAGAGTCAAAACAAAACTAGAATAAGGAAGACAAAAGTTGGGACAAATTAAGAGAGGATAAAAATTTTATTTCAAGCATAAAGTAGGTCATGATCGAGCTAAGAGAGAGAGAGTAGCACAACGGAAAAAGAATATGATAAGTGTGAGTAATACTATCCCATGTACTTAAACAAGTCATTCTTCCACTTGTTAAAAGATTTTGAAAGATACAAGTGAAGAAGAGGCTTTAAAGATAACCATGATAAAGCATGATAAAAGTACATGATCAAATCAACAATGCAGAAAAGCAAAACAAAGTTACTAAGATTAATAGTTTTGTAACGAATATTTTTGTTATGATTTGACTCTTCCAACAATATGTCTAGACTCTTCACATTTGAGCATTAACTTTGAAATTTTTTCATAACTAATAGGCAATCATGATTTGACATATTCAAAAAGATAAGAACTACAATGTTACTAATTCGTATTTCAAGTAAAAAATATTGTAGAAATCATGCATTGCAATCTAGTGCTTTTACTTAAGTTTTTAAAGAATCATGTAAATATGCATTAGGATCTAATTCTCATGAGTAGACGCTTTATGAAAAACGATGATGTGTGCATAAACGTATTTTAATAAGAGTATACAAGTGAAATAATCAAAACATATGACATGTAATGGAATAGTAAAACAATATTAAGTTTGTAATCTTATAATTACTTTCACACATCAATTCTAGAAGAAAATTTCAATGTACATAAAAAGATTACAACTACCAAGGTGCTTCGCCCACACAATGCTCATTAAGACTTATCAGGGAGCGAAGTATTGCTTGGAGGATCACATAAACATTTTTTTTATAAATTTCTATTTTAAGTGATCCGGTGCAAAAATAGAAGTGATAAAGAAAATGTGTTTGCACAAGACACTTTACAATTCTTTCCAATGTGCTCAACCTCTCAATGCTCATTAAGACTTATCAGAGGGGGTGAGTAGTGCTTGGTGGAGTTATCTTTGCCATTTTATTTCATATTTTTAATTTTGGGACAAAGGTCTCCAAATTCACTTGTTTTTTCAAACACTACAACAACAACAACAACACTCAAGCCTTTATCCCACCATAGTGGGGTCGGCTATATGGATCCTCTGTCGCCATTGCGCCCTATCTTTAAGCATAGTCTCATTAATGCCTAAGTACATCATGTCTTTCTTTATAGTTTCATTCCAAGTCTTTTTTGGTCTACCCCTCCCCCGTTTAACATGTCTAGTGACTAAACTCTCACAACGCCTAACAGGTGCCTCTAATGGTCTCCTATGTACATGTCCAAACCATCTTAAACGAGCTTCTCGCATCTTCTCTACAATTGGCGCCACTCCTATCTTATCCCTGATACATTCATTCCTAATTTTATCCAGTCTCGTGTGACCACACATCCACCTAAGCATTCTCATCTCCGCGACTCCCATTTTTTGCTCGTGTACACCATTCACTGCCCAACACTCAGAACCGTAGAGCATTGCAGGCCTAATTGCAGTACGGTAAAACTTGCCTTTAAGTTTTAGTGGTACTTTACGATCACATAGGATCCCAGACGCGCCTCTCCACTTCAACCAACCTGCTTGGATTCTATGAATCACATCTTTATCTACACCTCCATCTTTTTGAATTATCGATCCCAGATATTTAAGGCACTCACTGCGGGAAATATCTTGGTCACCCAATTTAATGACGGAGTCATCTGACCTTCTTGCACTACTAAATTTAAGCTCTATATACCCTAAACCCTGAACCCTTTTTAACACTAACAATATTGAAATAACACTTCTATATGTGCAAGAAATATTTTGTTTGAAAGATGGTGTATGTAATATAGACACACAACTTAATAAGTTAAAGTTGTTACGCTACACAATCATGCAAGACTAAGATTATGAACACATGCTGATTACCAAAATAGTGAGTGAATGAATCATTGATTTACATAAAACATTACTCAGACTTACAGACATGCTAGACAATCATACACAATTTTCTATAGATCATTTCATTGCACATAATAAGATTAAGATCAAGACATGACAAGATAAAATAATATTTAGGAAGCTTGAAATGAGAATTAAACATTGAAGAAAATCTTTAAGTGTACGTCTTATCAATTTTGTCCATTTGTAATGAAAATACTAAGATGTTTTGCTCAAGTGAAGTTTTTATAATCAAAACATATTTTTGTAAGTATTGAAAACAAAAAAATGACAGAAAACATATTTTTCAACTTTTTTGGATTATTTAAATTTTTTGTATTTTTGAAATAAGACAAATAAAAAACAATTCAAATCTGAGAAAACAAACGGAGAAAATGCATGAGAAAAATACCAGAAATATTTAAAAAAAAATAGAATGAAAATTTGGCCAAAGAGGCTAACGCCTGACGTTAACTTCTTAACGCCCAAACAGAACAATGTTTTCTTAAGTTTTTGAATTTTTTTCTTTGAAATAGAGTTTATGTATATATACCTTCTTAGTGTAGAAATTTCAGAGAATTTGAAGATGATTAGAAGGCTATTTAAGCATGTTTTTGATAGTTTTAAAATTGATTTTTATATTTTATATCTGATTTTTATTTTTCTAGAAATGAAAAATTAACTAAGGTGTAAACATAGATATATAGATGTATACAGATGAATCGGCAGAAAGAGTTGTTAAGTTTAGAGAAATATGCTAACGCTGAGTGTTAATGATAGTGCTGAGCGTTAGGGCTTTTAGTTCAGTTGTGATGTAGATAGATTCATGTAATATCAGATGCGATGAGACTCAATAAGATTGATAGAGTAGTACAGAAGTTTGTTTTGAGGAGAAATAACTTTTGATGAGTTTCAATTTGATATATCTAAGACTCCTAAATCTAGTCTAAGCACGTTGAAACGAGCATCGGGGAGAGGTTTTGTAAAAATGTCTGCATGTTGGGATTCCGTGACTATGAAGCTAACTCTCACATGTTCTTTCTTAATGTGATCCCTAATGAAGTGATGACACACATCTATGTGTTTGGACCGTGAATGATGAACGAGAGTGTTGGTTAGATCAATTGCACTTTTATTGTCACATTTTAATTCAATACTATTTAGATGCACCCCAAAGTCTTCTAGTGTTTGACTCATCCAAAGGACTTGTGCACAACAACTTCCTAGTGCGACACCTCAGTGGTGGAGAGGGCAACAAAATTATGTTTCCTACTCGACCAAACAACTAGTGAGGGGCCTAATAAGTGACATGTGTCGCTTGTGCTTTTACGATCTAGTGAGCACCCTGCATAATCGGAGTCGGAATAACCATGCAATATAAATGAGTCATTATAAAGATACCATAAGCCAAGACTAGATGATCCGATTAAATATCTAAAAATTCGCTTGACCGCTTTTAAATGAGATTCTTTAGGATTAGCTTGAAATCTAGCACATAAGCAAACGACAAACATAATATCGGGTCTAGACGCACTTAAGTATAATAACGACCCTATCATTCCTCTACACAGTGTTTGATCAATAGAGATTCCAGCTTCATTTTTCCTAATTTTAGAGAGACACTCATAGGAGTGGAGGCTTGTTTTAAATTTTCAAATCCAAATCATTTTAACATGTCATGAACATATTTAGATTGATTTATAAATATTCCATCGTTTCTTTGTTTGATTTGAAAACATAAAAAATAAGTAAGTTCTCATACCAAACTCATTTCAAATTCATTTTGCATCACACTTACAACTTCATTACATAATTGGTCATTAGTGGCCCCATAAATGATGTCATTTACATAGATTTGTAATATGATTAGATCATTATTAACATGTTTGATAAAAAGTGTATTATCGGCACTTCCCATTACATAATCGTGTTTTAATAAAAATGAAGTTAGTCTTTTATACAAAGCACGAGACGCTTGTTTTAAACCATAAAGTGCTTTATCTAGTTTAAAAACATGATTTGAGAATTTTCCATTTATAAAACCGGGGGGTTGTTCAACATAAATTTCTTCCTTAATAATTCCATTTCAGAAAGCACTTTTAACATCCATTTGAAATAGTTTAAATCTTATGAAACTTGCAAAGACAAGAAAAATTCGAATGGATTCTAAGCGAGCTACGGATGCAAAAGTTTCATCAAAACCTACCCTCTCGATTTTTGAATAACCTTATGCTATTAAGCTAGCTTTGTTCCTAGTAATCCTAGATTCACCATCTAATTTATTTTTGAAAATCCATTTTAAGCCTATTACCGGATGATTTGATGGTCTTTCTATAAGATTTCAAACCTTATTACGTTCAAATTGTTCTAATTCTTCATGCATAGCTAAATACCAAAATTCATCGTTTAGCACGGTAGAGACGTTTTTGAGTTCAATTTCAGAAACAAAACATAAATTAGAGAAGGATTTATGAATGGAAGAGCGTGCCGTTACCCCTCTTGACGGTTCTCCAATGACAAGTTCCCTTGGATGATCTTTTGTGAATCTAAGCGCGCTTGGAGGCATGAGCTCTTCTTGCACCGCCTCTATTTCTTTGTCAACTCCAAGTGGTTCAACATCATCATCCTCCAAGGGTGAAGGGGGTTCCTCTTCTTTTCCTACAGTGTTAAAATCTACACAAAGAACAAATTTATCAAACTTCACATGAATAGACTTTTCAACCTTTTTAGACTTTGTATTGTATATCCTATATGCTTTACTAGTTGAAGAGTAGCAAATAAATATTCCTTCATCGCATTTCTCATCAAATTTTGCTAATGCATCTTTGGTGTTTAAGATAAGACATTGACACCCAAAAACATGAAAGTAAGATACATTAGGTTTCCTTTTGTAATATAATTCATATGAAGTTAATTTCAAAATGTGGCGAATCATGACTCGATTTATAACATAACAAGATATATTTACCGCTTCGGCCCAAAAAGATCTAGACAACCCATACTCGGATAGCATAGTGCGTGCAAGTTCCTGAAGGGTTCTATTTTTCCTCTCCACCACATCATTTTGTTGGGGGGTTGCGTGGAGCGGAATTCATGTTTAATACCTAGATTATTACAAAAAGTGATGAAACTATCATTTTCAAATTCCTCTCCATGATCCGATCGAATTCACTTAATTTTTAAATCTAATTCATTTTGAATGTGAATGCATAGTTTTGCAAATTCAGAAAAAGCATCGGATTTGGAGGTAAGAAATAGTGTTCAAGTAAATCTAGAGAAATCACCAATCAATACAAATGCGTACTTTTTACCACCTAGACTACAAGTGCTAATTGACCCAAATAGATCCATGTGAATTAGTTGTAGGGGTCTAGTGGTGGACATTTTATATTTGTTTTTGAAAGATGTTTTAGAGAATTTTCCTTTTTGGCATGACAGACATAAAGAAGATAGGTTCCCATTAAACATTGGTAAACCCCTTATTATTTTATTTTTTGACAATTTTAAGATCAATTTGGTGTTAGTGTGACCAAGACGCCTATGCCATAATTCAAGTTCTTCATTTTTCGTGATTAGACATTTTAGTGATACACGTGATAAATCATGAAAAGAAATTAAATAGACATTGTGAATTCCTAGTGCAGTGAATACAATATCATTAGTCTTAGGATCTATAATTTTGCACAAATTTGTAGAGGACTCAAATAAAACATTTAGATCTTTATCGCATAGTTGACTAATAGAGATTAAGTTGTGTATTAAGCCTTCTACATATAAGACATTGGTAAGAGAGAAGGAGTCGTTACCCACTGTACCGGTGCCTAAGATTCTTCCTTTTCCATTGTCACCAAATGTCACCGTTCCTCCTTTTTTCTTTGTGAGGCTAAGGAACTTTGCTTTATCGCCCGTCATGTGCTTGGAACATCCTGAGTCCAAGTACCACAGGTCTTCCTTGTCCTTAGTCTGCCAATACACCTAAAAAGAAGATGTTAGTGAAGATCTGGATACCCATGAGGTTCCTCCCATAATATAAGTGGTGACCATAGGTACCCAAATTTGTTTTAAAGTGCGCTTTCCCTTCTTCCTGCAAGAGTCCGTGGTGTGGCCAAAAAACAAACAATTTGTGCAGGCAACAAAATGGGTTGAGTCCTTTTTCAGGGAATTTTGTTGACCCTTGCTGGTAGACAAGAAGGTAGAAGGGGTGACAGAATTATTTTTATAAAGAGAATTTTGGTTTCTAGAACCAGAGATAACGCTAGCGTTAGATGTTAATGCTGGGCGGTAGCTTCCCGAATCATACCCCAGCCCAAACTTTGCAGAGCCATGACACTGGTTGCCCAAAATCATGTCTAGCGATTTTTGGCCAACCCCGAATTTGTTTATTGCCATATTAAGATCATTGATTCGAGTTTTTAAGGTGAAATTTTCACTTACTAAATTTCCACACCTATTTGCGAAATTTTTCTTTTCATTTTCTATTTGAGAAAGTGAGATTTTTAAACTTCTTTCTAATTCTCCCATTTGTTTTGTGAGAGATTCGATATTGGAGAGAGTCTTAGAGAGATCGTTTCCTAGTTCTTTTGTCCTTGCTAAGTTATGATCATTTTCTTGGCAAGTCCATATCTCTTTTCCCAAAGCTTTTACTTCCTTATTTAATTTTTGATTTTGTTTTAAAAGAATTTTATTTTCAGTTTTTAGAAGATCAAGATCTTTTAGACTCTTACTAAAAAATTTGCATGTTTTCATGCACTCAATATAAAGATCATCATAAGTAGTAGGAGTTACCTTAGTGTCGCTTTGGACACTGCAATCGTCATCCGCTGATTCATGGCTCCTCCCCATGAGGCACATGTTTGCCTCATCACTATCGCTTGAAGTTGACTCGTTTGAACTTTCAGATGAAGAGTCATCCCATGTTGCAGCCTTCAGAACCTTCTTCTTTTCTCTTCCTTTATGCCGCTTTCCTTTTGTTCTTTTAAGTACTTTGGGCATTGACTTCTTATATGCCCGGTCTTCCTGCAGTGGAAGCATTCGGGAGGAGGTCGCTCATCGTCGTCATCGCTTGATTTCTCCTTTTTCTTTCTTTTGGATGATGAGCCTTTTTGGAAATACTTACGGAAGATGTTCCTTCTTTCCAGATTCTTCATGAACTTTGTGAAATTTTTCACAAAGAGACTCTCCTCGTCCTCTTCCTCGCCGTCATCCACTTTCCTTGACTTTAGTGCTAAGGCTTTCTTCTTTGACTCTTTGTTGTATTCTTCATCTTGGATTTTGAGTTCTACCTCATGGGTTTTGAGATTCTCAATGAGGCTCTCAATCTGGAGCCGTCTTAGACATGTCTGAAACGGGTGCGGTTTGGTGCGGTTTGAGCCCAAATCGCAACCACACCGAAGAGGGTCGGTTTTGGACTTTACAAAACTGCACCACATCCAAACCGTGCGGTGCGGTTTGGCATTGGTGCGGTTTGGAGTCGGTTTTTGCGGTGCGGTTTCGGTTTTGCACATTTACAAAAACTTATCAAAGAGTACATGGACTATTTACATTTCATACCCAATAATGCTATCCCCTGAAAATTTTCTAACACATGGTATTCTCTTAGAATTGGGTGATAACCATATATTCCAAGGATTGTATCATCACTTCAATAACGATACTATTTGTCCAATTACTATCAACCGTTTGATCATAAGATAAATGTACATTTTTCTACGGTATATGAAAATAGTGAATCTATTAAGCTATATTAGCTAAGCAAGTAGACTTGAAAAGTAGCATTACACTAAAGTTGTCGTAGGATTATATAATCATGACATTCAGATCAAGAAATTCATTGTATTATGAATTATGATTCATAAAAGGCCATAAATCCTGAAGCACCACAAAGATCCTCGTATTATGAATTATGATGAAAATTAGCTTTTCTACCTTTGATTTTTTTGAAGCACCACAAAGATCCTCTTTTTCTCTCCTGCATCAACATTCGTCAATTTGATCCTAAGATTGATATATCATGCTTATATAAAAATAATACCTACAAGGCTCGATCATTATTTCGGTGGTTCAGCCTACGGGTTCACCGTTCACTTCAGGCAGAGGCGATAGTGGCGTAGTGCGGTACTCTATTAGATTTAGATACGGAGATACTTAAATTAAGAAATATTAATATATTATATAATATAATTATAAGATACATTATAAGATATAATATAAGATATATTATAAGATATATTAATGAATTTGTAAGATATATTATAAGATATAAAAATAAAAATAAAATAATATTATAATCATTGCGGTGCGGTGCGGTGCGGTTTATTCGGTTTTGCCAAGGCAAAAACCGCACCGCACCGCAAACCATGCGGTTTTCCAATAACCAACACCGCACCACAACCACATCGTTCGGTGCGGTTCGAAACGGTGTGGTGCGGTGCGGTGTTGCGGTTTTTTGCGGTTTCGGTTTTTAAATTTTAGGCCTAGTCTTAGATCATGCGATTCGGAAATAACTGTCACCTTTGGATTGAACTTCGGAGGGAGAGATCGAAGGATCTTCCTCACCAAGTCACCGTTTGAGAAGGTTTTTCCAAGAATCTTCGAGGCGTTTACGATCTTGGTAAAACGTATGTACATTGAGTCAACGTCCTCGTCTGGATCCATTCTGAATCTTTCAAACTCCGATTCCAGTTGGAATAGTTTTGAGTCTTTAACCTGCGAAGTACCCTCATGCGTTATTTCTTGCAAATTCTAAATGTCATAAGCAGTTTCGCAAGCACAAAATCGATTAAATTCAGTCATATCTAACGCACAATAAGACATTCATTGCTTTAGCATTATTTTTACATATATTTTTATCCCCATCATCCCATCTATCTCTAGGATTTTCCATGGTTACTTCTCCAACAACATAAGTAGGAGTGGTATACGGTGTTTCAACACTAGCCCAGACGTCTAGATCTAAATTAATTAGAAAGTAACGCATTCACATTCTCCAGTAGTTATAGTCAGTTCCGGTGAAAAGTGGAGGTTTACTTATTCCTTGCCCCTCATGGAAAGCGAGATCATGGAGCGCCATTATTCCCGTTTGTTAGACTGTATTGGAATAACCTAGCTCTGATACCACTTGTTGGATCTTGAGGCGCCCTTAGAGGGGGGTGAATAAGGGTTTTAGAAAACTTTAGGATTTTAAAAAACTTTTGTGATTTTCTAATAAGTAAATTGAAACAAAAGTAAAGAGCTAGAAATACGAAATGAAATCAATTTTATTTAACATGAAAAGACATCATTATCATTTATAAAATTTGATTACAAAATCTGATTTCTATGACGCTAGAAATCAAGGCGAATATGAAATACTTTTTTTCATTTTCTATACCGACTCTTCTCACTAAGAACCGGTTCGCTTTAGCCGATTTTCCCCAGATACGGCCTCAAGCCGCTCTAGCCTTTCTATCCCCAGAAAGGCCTTGAGCACCCCCCTAGATCTACTCCCCAGACCTAGTCACCACAACCGTGTTGAATTCTCTCTAAGCCGCGCACGGACCTAGTCGCCAACAACCGCGGCGAATTCACTAAACAATCACAATGAAAGAGTTACAACAAAATATAAAAGACAAGCAAAAACTCCCTATGAAGAATTCTGGTGACGGCGAAGACCCGCTGAATATCGTCGAAGTCGAAGCGTGCGATCTTCGCGTTGGGTGAACGTTGATCCGATCCTCCTTTGGATTCTTCTCTTGAATTTGTGTGGGAGATGGTGGTCTGAAAATACGTCCCTCACAGAGTTTTTGAAGAACTGGAATAGGGCTCCTTGGAATCTATGGTTGAATAGAACGAATGCCACCTATTTATAGGACTGGAAGCTAACGCCGACGCTAAGGCTAACGCCAAGCGTTGACTCAGTATAAAAATAATTTGATGGCTCAGATTTTCAAAACAGGAAGGAGATTCTGCATCTTTGGAAACATTCATTTTAGACAACCTTAACGCTAGCGTTAAGCCAAATTATTCCCAAAATGCTCCTGCAATCACGACAGCTTCCCTCCATGCCATTTTCGTCTTGGTGGGAATGAAAGTCGACGCCGATGTTAAGTCCTAACGCCTGGCGTTAGACCACATTCATCATTTCAGCTTGTGAGCAAGTCCAGACCAATAATGCAGTATCCTAGTGTCAATTTTGTTCAAACCTGTGTGCTAAAAACACAATGACAAACGAGATCAAATACAAGTAGGATTTGTTATTCTCAAATTAAAGGGATGCGGAAAACCGTGTTCCAACAAGGCTTGTTGGGAATGGGAGCGGGTCAGGGAGGAGAGGTTGTGGAGAGGTAACGGGGATGACAGGTCTTGGTAAGGATTGTGGTGGGAGAGGGGGGTTTGGGGCGGAGAAGAACGGTTGATCTTCCCGGAAGGTAACATCAGCAGAAATCGTCATCTTGTGGGTAGTAGGAGAGTAACAGACATACCCTTTCTGAGTACGGGAGTAACCGACGAACATGTGTTTGGCTGTCCGAGGCTCTAACTTGTCCGTGGACGGACCAAGTAAGTGAACGTAGCAGGTACAACCAAATATGCGAGGGGTGAGGGAGAATGGCGGAGTAGAGGGGAAGAGGGCACTAAACAGAGTAGCATTTTGGAGGACGGAGGAAGGGAGACGGTTAATGAGATAACATGCCATTGAAAGCGCAAAGTTCCAATAAGCCTTGGGTACCTACCTGCATTTGAATCATGAGAGAGCGAGCAACATCGAGAAGATGTTATTTTTACGTTCAACAATGCCGTTTTGTTGGGGGGTATAGACACACGATGTCAGATGAATAATTCCAAATTCAGAGCAGAGGTTAGCAAATTCATGACTAGTGTATTCGCGAGCATTATCCGTCCGGAGAGTTTTTATTGGTTCGGAAAACTATGTGCGAGTCTCAAGAACGAATGCCCGAAACACACGGGGAAGCTCGAAGCGATCACGAAGTAAGTACAACCATGTTGTTTGAGAATAATCATCAATAAAAGTGATAAAATAACGATAACCAGACACATTAGTAATTTTGTACGGGCCCCAAACATCAGAATGTACTAAAACAAAAGGAGCAGAGCTCCGAGTACAATGAGGAGGAAAAGAAGAACGGTGTTGTTTGACCAAAATACATGAATCACAATTAAAAGCAGGAAGAGAGATCTTTGGAAGAGCCTTCTGGAGGACAGGAAGAGGAGCATGTCCAAGACGCCGATGCCAATCAATGGAGGAGACTGAGGAGATGATGGTTGGAGAAACATCGAGAAGGTAATGCCCATTTTGCAGTCGTCCTTTACCAATGGTACTCTGCGTCCGTCGATCCTGCATCAGAAAAGAAGAAGAGGTGAATATGACAGAGCAATTCAAATTGGTAGTGAGGCGAATGACAGAAAGTAAATTATACGGGGAGCCCGGGACATGAAGAGCCGAGCAGAGAGAGAGAGGAATTAAGAAGGATATCAGCAGAGCCGGAGACGAAAACGGTGGCGCCATTGACCACTGTGATATACTTAGGATGCGGAGAATCCAAGTATTGATGTGGCTACAGCGATGTGATATGGTGAGTAGCATTTGAACCACTATCCAACGTGGACTAGTGTAGAGACAAGCGATACCTTCATTGGAGATGGAGGCAACGGAGGCAACGGAGGAAGGCGGGCGACTGAGCATGCCGTGGAGTTGCTGGAGCTGGAGGCGGACTTCGTCAAGATCAGCATGAGTGGCAGAAGGACTGTCAGCAGCAACAGAAGCAACCTGACGAGGAAGACCGTGCTTGCGGTAGAAGGGCGCCTCAAGGTGTCCATTCCTACCGCAGAAGGAACACTTAGGACGTGATCGGCCACCGCGACCCCTTCCTCAAGAGCCGGAACGTCCTCCACGAGCAGGAGGAGGGAGATGTAGTAATGGCGCAGAAGATTGCTGAAGGATGACCGGTGAGGGAGGTCCAGTGGTATCAGGAGGTGGTGATACCTTTAGCAGCATGGAGCACACATTAGAGAGTGAGAGAATAACAACAGACGAGAGGACCTGAGCCCGAATGCTCTGAAGATGAGGCGGGACACGAGCCATCATCATGACAATACAGACTGCTTCCTTCTGAGCACGCTGGGTAGCGAGATCCGTAATAGAGGGCTGCTGTCGGATCAAGGCTTCAGCCAGTGTCTTAGCCCGAGCAACAAATGAGGTCAAATCGGCAGCACCGCCAGTGTCAAGAGTTTGAAGATCTATGATGATGTCATATAGGTGCTGGAGACTGTCCTTGCCGGAGTATAGGGAATGAAGCTCATCCCACGTCGCCTTTGCCGTCTCGTGATACATGGCCATGCGGTAAGGTTCGCCATCAAGGGAGTTGAGAAGCCAAGTCTGAACATGGCCATCGTCACGTAGTCAGTCATCCATATGTGCAGAAAGAGGATCCTTAGTGAGATGATGCAGAAGTCCCTTAGACTGAAGTACCCTTCTGACAGAATGGACCCATTCAACAAAGTTCTTCTTCCAGTAAGGGAGATGGTGGTGATCCTCAACTCATCACGCACCTCAGGAGCAAGAACCAAGCGGACTGTAGGAGAGGACGCGGGCTGCCTTGAAGAATCAATCGAGGACCCCATGGAGTCACAACGGCTAGAGCGGTTAGAGCAAGCTCAGTGGCGACTAGACAAAGTGCACGGTCGCAGCGACAAAGCAGAAGAGGCGGACAGACACAGGTCGCAAGAACAGGAGCAGGAGCAACGACTAGAAGATCGAGCAAGCAGGAGTCACGCGGCGAGAAGACCGGGCGAGCAGCAAGGCGAGACAGCACGAGCACAATGAAGAAGAGGGTTTCTCCTGGAGAAAGCAAAGGCGCGACCAGAGAGCGGAAACTGTGCGCTGCGATCAGACGGTCTCGCCGACAAAATAATGTGAACAAGCGGCGCGCGATCTCAGACAGGAGGCGGTTGTGGTCTCAACGGCACATGAGAGATCGAACAGAGAAGAATCTCGCGCTGCGGTCAGAGGGAGCTCGACACACAGTTGTCGAGCTTAGAGGAAGCTCGGCACAGTAGAGCTCGAAAGCTCTGCGATCAGAGGGAGCTCGACACACATTTGTCGAGCTTAGCTAATGGAGAAGAATCTCGCGCAGGCAGCGAGCACAATAAAGCTCGGCAAGCGCTGCGATTAGAGACCGATCTCAGCGGGAACTGGAGCTCGAAAGCTCTGCGATCAGAGACTGTCTCAGCTGGCGGTCTGAAGGCGATGGGCCCCAGAGGACTCAAGATAAAATCCTATAAATAGGATTGTCGAGTAGAGAAGCAGCGGAGTAGAAAAAGGCCAGCCAAGATGCGGTCAAAAAAGACGAGGCCGCGCGGTCTCCTTGATTACGGAAGCGGTAGTCCGGGGAGAGAAAAAAAGTTTTAGGGTCTATCGCTCTGATACCATGTAGAGAAATACTGAACCTTGTATATTCTATTTCACTTATCAAATACAATGCATGAATACAAATATATAGGAGGGAGAAAGAGAGAAGAATCTCCTATACGAGTTATGGGACTAATACAAAATAAGAGACTAAATGGGCCACAATCATGAGCCTTTACATGGTCTTTTCTAACAATATGTATTTTTTTATTTGGAATTATATTTAGTGTTTTAGGACACCAGGCGTAACATAATATCATAGTCGTTCACATTGGGTGCCCAACCACCCCTCGTTATAAATAGGAGGGGCGGGTGTCCCCATTTTCAGTCGTTGTTGAATTTGTGAGCGAATTCAGATCCGACAATCATCTGTGGTGCGATGCTGCAAGACCCGGGGTTCGACGTCCCGGTTAATTTCAGTTATCTTTTCGTTTCTATTTCATTTTCTACCCACTGTTTCCGTGAAGTGTGCATCTGTCGTAGAACCACCTCTTATCTTACCCTCCAAGACACGACCTCCATCGAACAGAAGGAGATAACCACCCATGCCCGTTCTGTTCAGGGCTTCTTTCTCGACGGAATACTGAAGGCCCCAGTCGCATCGTCTCCCCTCTCTGCCGCTAACATCACCCAATGCCCCTCCCCTCCCCTCCTGTTCATCTTCTTCCTTGACGGGAAGGATCGAAGCCCTCCCAGCCGCAAGCCCTTAGTCGCTGAAAGCCTCCTTCCCTCTTCCCCTTCTCCTCTCCCAACACCAGATAACCCTTTTGTCTGCCGTGAGATCTACAATCCCACCATCGACTTCCCAATTCTTCCTCTCTGTGTGTACCTCTGTGGAACCACCCTGCCGTCGGCTCCTTATCCAGCGACTCAAAGCTTTTCTTCCCAGCCTCCCCAACTAGTAGGCGGCTAATCCATTTCCTTTTCCAGCCGACCACTCAGCAGTGGCCTCCTTGCACATCATACCCGCAAAGTCTACATTACCAACTTCCTGTACCAAGCAGCTTTCCTATTCTCTTTACCCAACCACCATTCCACTACTTGTTTCCTAATCCTAACACAACAACACATCCCCTCCCTTACTCCAAAATAGTACCAAAAAACTACAACAGAAACTTCCACATTCCAACACTTCGGCCCACTATGTCGCCGCTTCCCAACCCACAGATATTCACCGCATTCTGCCACCGCCGTATCTCAGTGTGTGTGAGTATTATCGTTTTTGTGTTATTTTATTTTTTGTATTGGATTTTGGATGGTCATAATATATGTGCTTGGATATTGAGATTGCTAGTGCTATTGTTTAGTTTCTTTTAAATCCTATAAAATTATTCGTGTCAGTTGTGGTTGAAAATTTTTCGTGCGGAGAAAACTTTTGATATTGTTCGTGTGCTTGAAAATTAAAGATTCACATTGTGTAGATTTGCTTAGATGTTAAAATTATATAATTATAATTGCTGTTATTTTGTTTCCGGATTAATTGTAAAACATTATGCATCATTTAGGTTTGGTTTGGTCGCAATCATTCCGCACATTCACGTAGGTTTGAATTAGCGTGTCGGCACAATCTTTCACAGCTCATCCTGCGTCAATTTGATATTCAGAGCCCATGTTAGGGCTTAATTTTAAATGCGCGGGAGTAAATTCCACATCACTCAATGTCATATCATAGTGGTCGTCACTACCCTAATCCTCTATTTGAGGAATCACAATTTGTCAACGCTCGATCCCATAAAGTGCCTTCGGAGAGATCTTCACATTATTATGATGATTATCATCGTACTTATCCCCGCGCTCGAGCGGATCATGTTGATCCTTTGACACGACTTTATGATGGTAGAGTTGAGTATCGTTCATGTCATCATCGCTATGCATCTCCTCTATTTGAGGAACCGAGTCAGTATATGCTCAACCCACCACTGCACGTTCGTAGAGCTTACATAACGAATGCCTTAAAAAGAAAGCCTAAGGATTTAAGACAAGCCACTGATGCGTCGAGTAGAGTTGCCACTGACATAAGAGACCTGACACCTGAGTTTAATTCATCTCACCTTGAAGAAACTCAGTGCCCACTTGATTTTGGAGTTCACTTCGATCCTGAACGTATGATACATGTAGAGAGCGACACTAGTATGACTAGTGAGCGTGGTCAAGAGAGCGAGGACGAGCGGCCTAGTAACACTGTGATGATATGTCCATCCTCCACACCTCACTTAGACCCAGTGTCCCTTTCGGCTAGAGAGCCTGTCCTCGACACTGTATCTATTGACCCACTATTGAGTACAAGGTTTTCCTACACTTCACCCGATGTCGTTTCGAGCTACATTACGACCGAGAATCGACAGCCTAGTGTGGATCTCGTGGTGGCCGCCTCACCCATTTTTGGGAACACTACCACTTATGATGGTATGCTTCTGGAGGACCATCACCCTGTTGACGATTTTCTTGGCAACCCCCTGTTGAGCCTCCAGTTGAGCCACCTTGTCCTTGTGAGGATGAGATTCATGTGAGTGACTCATTTATGAGTATTGAGTTATTGACATCTCTTCCATTGTCTCTCCCGATATTGATAGTGCCCCAGATAGTGGATCTTGAGTATAGCCTTTAGTATGTAGGGTTCTCGTTAAGAATACTTAAACATAATTCCGATGTTTTTAGATTTTACCATTTGAGTGATTCACACTCTTGATGAGTTTTGGGACATAACACATGCTGACCAACCAGATGAGTTCTTTCTTGTGAGAGACACTTGCCACACTCTAGATTCGCATCCTATTGTTGATGCCTATGACTTTCACTTAGGTGGTCGTCGCATTCGCGATGACTTTTCATACATACCTCCTGGTGAGCCCCCTGACGTGTCACATTTCCCTAGAGAACATGTCACGTTTGTTGTACTTCATTTGCATCATCGTTTATATGAGAGCACTCCAGCTATTTCTGGAATTCGCGTTGGTACTCATCGCATTTACGACTAATTTCATTATACTCCTCCCGGTGAACCCCCTGATAAGCCACATGCTGAGCCACCACTCATCTGGGATGTATTTATCATTAGTAGGTCAATCGAGTTTGAGATTGCACACAATGACTCGTTGATCTTATGTCTTACTACCCACACTTGTAGAGATAGTCCGCACACTACATTGACACATCTTATTATTGATGTCTCCGATATTCATTTGAGTGTTCATCGCACCCGCGACGAATTCTTCTATTCCCCACCTTCTGAGCCTCCTGATCATGTACCTATGTTAGGAGTTTCTTATAGTACCCAAAATCCCCGGTTTACGGAGTTGGTCGTGTTAGTTGATCATTTTTTACATTTGTTACTTGTTCATTTACATTTAGTTCATGACTCATCAGTGTTGCAGTTTACACCTGTTGTATGTTTTGTATCATTTGCATGAAATGCATGAATTAATTCGGAACAAAACTCCTAGCAATATTGAATTATATAAGGTACATGCAGATATGCACAGACGTGAGCAACATTTTCGGGTGGGCGAACATGTCATGGTCAGACTTTGCAAGGAGGGACTCCAAAAAGGAGTCGCTACTAAACTACAACTTAAGCGAATGAGTCCTTATAGAGTTATAAAGAAAGTTGGGACAAATGCCTACGAGATTGATTTCCCTGCAGATATGGGTATTCATCCCATATTTAATACAAAATATTTGGCACATTACTTTGAGCCTCTCGAGCATAGGGACCCACCTTGTGCCTCTTCTGACACCCTCCTAGTTACAGCTTGACACTTCCTATGTTCACCTTGGACGAGCACCCGCGGACTTGCCCGCACCTCCCATGATTCCACTGGTTCTTTTGGATTCACTAGCACGAAAGGTGAGAGCCGAGAGCATTATTGGTATTGTGATGGATGAGTGCACCACCACTACAGATGGTCCTTTCCGTTACTTGGTGCATTGGAGTGGACACCCCACCGTTGACGATACTTGGATATATGTTACGGAGCTTGATAGAATTGACCCCGATCTTCGACTACAGCTCGGTCATCTTCATTCCTCGGAGATGAATGCTTTTCAGTCGGGGGGAGTTGATGAGCATCAACCGCGTGATCGTGATTATTGAAGCCATGCGGTCTCAAAGGGTTGAAGCCGAGCGGTCTCGTGCCAGCGGTCTGCGCGGTCTCCCAGCACCAGACCGCGCCTTCTCCTCAGAAGTACGAGATCGCGTTATATGAAGATGTGCGGTCTCCAGCTCCATCGAGTAATGGTTTGATAACCGCGGTCTGTGCGGTCTCCCAGCACCAGACCGCGCCTTCTCCTCAGAAGTGCGAGATCGTGTTGTGTGCAGATCTGCGGTCCCCAGCTCAATCAAATAACTGTTGGATAACCGCGGTCTGTGCGGTCTCCCGGAATCAGACCGTCGTCTCTCCTCAGGAATACCAGATCGCTTCATATGAAGAGAAGCGGTCTGGTACCCCCGGCCTCTCCTTTACGGGGGAGTGTTCGCTAGCGGTCTCACGATCTGTTGGCCTTCTCTGTCACACGACCTTCCTCCTGTCGTGTGACCGCCAGTCTTCTCTCCAGACCGCGGAGGTCGTTGCGGTCTCGTTATCCCTGACCGCCTGACCGCCCAGCTCTCTTTGTGTATTGTATTTGTATTTAGTCCCACATTGTGTATTTGGTTTTTCCTCTTTCCCTCCTAGTCTATATAAAAGAGGCAATACTCTTGTAATACTTAGATTTTTTGGAAATAAAAATTCTGTTATTTTCAAATTCTCACATGGTATCAGAGCTCGCAACGATCCTTGTGTTGTGAACTCTCTCTCTTCGGCCGGTCTCTCTTCCTCCAGACCGCGCGATCTCCCTTGTTTTTCGGCCTTCTAGCCGCGAGACCGCGCGATCTGCCTTTCCTTCTGCCGATCTCTTCTCATGGGTACTCCTTCTGAGACTGTTCTCACCTCCACTCCTGTGGCTACTCCAGCCTCTACCTCTACTACCTCTATCTTTACTTATGGCACTCTTGGCACCTCCTCCAAGCTCACTGGCTCTAATTATCCTGATTGGAGTGTCTCCTTCACCTTCCTCTTACGCTCTCAACGCAAACGACACCATCTCACCGATGATCCTCCTCTCAAAGGGTCTGCTACCTTTGATGATTGGGATGCTAGCGATGCTCTGGTCCGCACCTGGCTTGCTAACAGTCTCTCTGATGAGTGTCTTCCTATCATTCGCCATGATGAGACCGTCAAAGCAGCTTGGAATCATCTTGCTGCCCTTTACTCCAAAGGTGCCAAAACCTCCCGCATCTACACCTTGTATGCTGATCTCTTTGCCCGCCCAACCATGGATCCCACCACAACATATCAAGAGGTTCAGGCCCTTGTGGCTGAACTCCTTCAGAATCGTCCCTTCTATGCTGATTTTGCAGAGCAGCATAAACACTTCCAGGAGCTCCTCGTTGTGTGTTACCTTCTCCGTCTTCCTGAGTCCTATGATATGATCCAACAACAAATTCTTGGGGAAGCTGACTCTCCTACCCTTGATGCCACCGCTGCTCGGGTCTCTGCCGTTACCTCTCTTCTCCAACGACCCTTGTTATCTTCTCCTCCTCCAGAGAGCTTTGCTCACCGGGCTGAACGTGGTCACCCCGGTGGCCGTGGCGGTTCTATTGGTGGCCGCGGACCTCCTCGGTACATCTGTTCTTATTGTGGTCGGAAGGGTCACACTATTGACCGCTGCTATCTCAAGCATCCTCACCTTCGCCCCGCTGCTGCGACTTCTCATCCTGGTACTACACAACCGTCTGCTTCTGTTGCTACCTCCTCAGGTAGCGTGCACATGGTTACTGAAGGTAAGTGGCTTATCGATTCTGGAGCAACAAATCATATGACAGGGAACCCTCACCTTTTCTCACAGTTACTAAAACTCAAGAATTTGCCCCCAGTTCTAACAGCAGATGGTTCTCCCTCACATGTGTGTCGGACTGGAATAGTTCAAGTCACTCCAACGATTTCTCTTAAGAACACTCTTTATGTGCCTACATTTCCTTGCAACTTACTATCTGTCAAGGCTCTATCTCAACAGTTACAATGTTCTATTATATTTACTCCGACTAACTGTTATTTTTCAGGATCTGCACACGAAGGAGACAGTTTCTACTGGGACTGAGAGTGGAGGCCTCTACTTCCTTGACGTTCTTGCTGCTCATTCTGCTTCCACAGCCCCTGATTCTCTCCATCAATGACATCTCCGTCTTGGTCACCCTCCACCTCGGCTGCTGTATCAACTTCTACCTCACCTCGCCAACGATATCTCTCCTCTCAACTGTGAAGCTTGTCAACTTGGAAAGCACCATCGGGCTTCCTATCCTGCCAAGCATGGTCGTAGCTCGACTCGTCCCTTTGATCTAGTTCACTCCGATATCTGGGGTCCTTCTCCTACCAAGACTGTGGGTGGGAGTAGTTTGTATTTTGTTACTTTTATTGATGATTTTTCTCGATGTACTTGGGTGTATCTTTTAAAAGAACGCTCTGAACTGTTTACTGTTTTCTCAACCTTCTATAATGAAATTTCCACTCAATTTGGAGTGTCCATCAAAGCTATTCACACTGATAATGCTAAAGAATATCTCTCTCGTCATTTTTCTGAGTTTTGCATGAATCATAGCATTATACATCAAACTAGTTGTCCTTATACTTCTCAACAAAACGGATCGCGGAACGTAAGAATCGTCATCTCCTTGACATGACTCGCACCTTACTCTTCCAGATGAATATGCCCAAAAACTATTGGGGTCATGCCATCCTCGTCTCCTGCTATCTCATTAACCGCATTCCCTCTGCTCTTTTCCAAGGCTCCACACCTTTTCTCTTCTATATCCTACCTTGGAACCTTTCCCATTACCTCTCAAAGTCTTCGGTTGTACTGCGTTTGTCCACCTTCCTTCACCAGGTCGGGACAAACTCTCCCCTCGGGCAGTCAAGTGTGTCTTTGTTGGTTACTCTCCCACTCAAAAAGGTTACCGATGCTATGATCCTCTTCTTCGCAAACAATATGTTTCCGCTGATGTCACCTTCTTTGAAAATATACCATACTTTTCTCACTCTTCCACCTCTGTGCCTCCTACAACCCATCCACCACCTCCTCTCATTCACTCCCCACCAACAACACCTCCTCTCCCAACTCTACCACCTCCTCCTCTCACTCCACCATCTACACTCTCCTACCGTTTGTCCTCCTACTCCGGGGCCTCCTCTCCCAACTCTTGGGCCAGCACTATCTTCTTCCGATGATGACTCTCCTGCTAATACAGTTACTACTGCAGACCTCCCTATTGCCCTTCGAAAGGGAGTTCGCTCCTGTACGCAACATTCTATTCATGATGTTGTGACCTATGCTCAACTCACCCCCTCTGCCAGGGCGTTTGCTATTGCAATTTCAGATACGGTCATTCCAGCTAATTATCAGGATGCTCTTGCTATCCCACAGTGGAAGGCCGCAATGGATGAAGAAATAACCACTCTTCAAGACCGTGGCACGTTGTTACGATCTCCTCACTTTTGGGGTTAATACATGAGAAGATTCTAGAGAAATCTGGAGTCTTGTACATAGGAAGGCAGTAGAACAATCTAGAGAGTCCATGACTCTTGTATATTACCGGAATTGTATAGAATACTCTAGAATAGTAGGGATCTAGAATATTCTTTGGATTGGAGGGAAACCTCTTTGGGGCCTATAAAAGGGGAAGGCCCCCTCATTTGTATTCATCCAAGTTTGGAATAAGCTTTTGAGTTCTCTTGCTTACTTCTTCTATTGTGCTCTTGTGTTATTGTTCTCGTTCCCATTTCCACCACAATTTTCTTAGAGTGAGGCTGACTTAGCTAGCCGCGAGGGGTGGCAAGAGGAGCTAAGACCGTGCGCGACGTAGTCAAGGGGACTAGTTCGTGACAGTTGGTATCAAAGCGAGGTTGACCTAGGTTGACCCAGGTTCACTCAGGTTCAATTTGTGGTGCTGCTATGGCGAATGAGGCAAACAACTCAAGCGTTGTTGACGAGCGCGGCAGGGAGGTCGTAGATCAACAAGGCAGGAAGAAGAGGGGTCATAGCAAGATGCGTGAAGGAACTCATGTGGATCAGGCTGTCATGATGTTGGCCGATCGAGTTGAGAAGGTGGAAGGTAACTTCGAAGCTCTTGAGGCCCATGTGCTAGAAGAATTCGAGTCCATCAAGGAGTCTACCCAGACTTGTCTTGATGCTCACCCGGCGTTGGAGGAACGCCTCGCTAGGATGGAAGATGCCATTCAAGCAATGCGGATTGGGTTTGATGATATGGAGGAAATCACCTTATGTCGCAGAGCCGTGGCTAATGGTGGAGGCAACATGGCAATGGGCAATCCAAGGATGGAGGTTCCAAAGCCCAAGCCATTTGTGGGCAAGCGAGATGCAAAGGAGGTAGAGAACTTCATTTGGCAAATGGAGCAGTTCTTCGAGGGGTGTAACCTCGTCGACGAAGCTGCTAAGGTACGACAAGCCTCTTATTACTTATCGGATGTAGCTTCTCTTTGGTGGCGAAGAAAGCAGGCCGACATCGAGAAAGACTTGTATCGTATTGATACATGGGAGGAGTTCCGACGTGAACTCAAACGACATTTCTATCCAGAAAATGTTGTTTATGAAGCTAAAAAGAAGCTTAGGGAGTTGAAGCACAAGAGGAGCATTGCGGAGTATGTTAAAGAATTTACCACTTTGATGCTGCAAATTCCTAGCATGTCGGATGAAGACTTGCGATTCTTCTTCGTGGATGGTCTTCAGCATTGGGCTAAGCATGAACTACAACGGCGAGATGTCAAGACGTTGGATGAAGCTATTGCCACAGCTGAGTCCCTTATTGAGTACCAACGGAACCCAGATGCAGCAAAGTCAAAGAAGGATAAGGATTACGGGAAAGGTGGGGGAGAGAAGTGTGATGGCAAGAAACCCAACTTCCAGCGGCATGACACTCGGAAGGAATATGAAGAGAAGAAGAAGGCCTTCATTCCGAAAGGGGGATGCTTCTTATGCAAGGGACCGCATGCAATGAGCAGCTGTCCAAAGATGGGTTCGCTTTCAGCAATTATGGAAGGCAATGATGCGGGAAATTCTGGAGAAGGTGCTTCTGCTTAAATGGGATCCTTACAATTACTTAATGCTTTGAATGTTAGACCTGCTCCAGCCGCATCACCAACAGGATTAATGTTCGTGGAGGCGTATGCAAATGGGAAGGCCACCAAGGCCTTGCTTGACACAGGAGCAACACATAACTTCATGACCGAGGAGGAAGCCAAGAGACTTGGTCTTCATGTCTCTAAGGGTGAAGGATGGTTGAAGACGGTGAATGGGAAGGCGAGACCGCTGCAAGGAGTTTCACGCGGAGTGGAGTTGCAGTTGGGAACTTGGAAGGGCCAAGTAGACTTCTCCATTGCATCGATGGATGACTTTCAAGTTGTACTTGGGATGGATTTCTTCGAGAAGGTACGAGCTATCACTATGCCTTTTTGTAGATCCATGTGCATTATGGAGAAAGGGTCTCCATGCATGATCCCAGCGGTGGAAGGACCACCAACGAAGGGAAAACAACTATCGGCTATGCAAATAGCCAAAGGCGTCAAGAAAGGAGAGGTGCTTACTTAGCCACCTTGAAGGAGGAAGTTGCGACAAAGGATGAGGAGGTACATCCTTTCATTGTGCAAGTCTTGGAGGAGAATCAAGACGTTATGCCAACCGAGCTTCCGAACAGGCTACTGTCTCGGAGGGAGGTGGACCATGAGATTGAGCTGGAACAAGGGGCGAAACCACCTGCGATGACGGCATATCGCATGGCTCCGCCCGAATTGGAGGAACTCCGCAAGCAGCTGAAGAAGCTACTTGACACGGGGAAGATTCGTCCATCGAAGGCACCATACGACGCACCGGTGCTCTTTCAGAAGAAGAAAGATGGATCTTTGCGGATGTGTGTAGACTATCGGGCACTCAACAAGGTAACGGTCAAGAATAAGTATCCTATTCCTTTGATCGCTGACTTGTTCGATAGGATGGGGAAAGCCAAGGTCTACACCAAGATGGACTTGCAGAAGGGCTATTACCAAGTTCGAATTGCTGAAGGAGATGAGCCGAAGACGACGTGCATCACTCGTTACGGGTCTTACGAGTGGTTGCCCACGGTGAAAGGGGAGTTGCTAACCAGGATCAAGGAAGGGCTGCAACAGGATCCGTTGGCAATTGAGCTTATGAAAGCGGCAAGGGAAGGAATAGCCAAACACTTTTGGGTAGAGGATGAACTCCTTTACACCAAGGGGAAGAGACTATACATCCCAAAGTGGGACAACCTACAGAGGGAATTGATCAAGGAGTGTCATGACACTCGATGGGCAGGTCATCCTGGCCAAAAGAGAACCATGACGCTAGTGGAGATCTTGTACTACTGGCCGAAGATGAAGGAAAGCGTGGACGTATATGTGAAGACATGTCTTGTGTGCCAACAAGACAAAGTGGAGAATCGGCAACCAGCGGGATTGCTAGAGCCTCTTCCAGTTCCAGATCATCCATGACACACCGTGACGTTGGACTTCATCAGCGCTCTTCCCAAATCAGAGGGATTTAGATCAATCATGGTGGTCGTAGACAAATTCTCCAAGTATGGGACATTCATCCCATGCACAAAGGACTGCACAGCGGAAAAAGCTGCCCAAGCATTCTTCAAGCAAGTGGTAAAGCATTGGGGGCTTCCACAAAATATTGTGAGCGATCGAGATCCTCGCTTCACGGGGAAACTTTGGACGGAGTTGTTCAGGATGATGGGATCACAACTAAACTTCTCCACAAGTTTCCACCCGCAGTCTGATGGGCAGACCGAGAGGGTAAATGGCTTATTGGAGTGCTACTTGCGGTACTTTGTGAGTGCTAACCAGCGGGACTGGGCAAAGATCTTGGATGTTGCTCAGTTTTCCTACAACTTGCAGAGGAGCGAGTCTACGGGAAGGAGTCCCTTCGAGCTGGCGACCGGGCGTCAACCGCTCACACCGCATGCACTAGCCATCAACCTTGGAGAAGGAAAGAGCCCAGGAGCACTTCAGTTGGCAAAGTCTTGGGAGGAACAAAATGACTTGGCCAAAGTCTGCCTAGAGAAAGCAAGGAAGCGCATGAAGAAATGGGCGGACGTGAAGAGAAGGTCACAGGAGTTTGGCCTAGGAGACAAAGTGATGGTAAAACTCCTACCCCAACAGTTCAAAGTAATGCGGAGCATGCATAAGGGGTTGATAAGGAGGTATGAAGGGCCGTTCGAGGTGATCGGTAAGGTAGGAAAGGTGTCATATCGCCTTGATCTACCCAACTCGTTGAAGATTCATCCGGTCTTCCATGTAAGCATGTTGAAGCCTTATCATGAAGATCAGGAAGACCCGAGGCGAGGAGAATCACATAGAGCGCCTCCGATCATGACCAAATCATTCGAGAAGGAGATTGATCGGGTGCTATCTCAAAGGGTGGTACGGCGACGCGGAGTCCCGCCAAGTACGCAGTACTTAGTCAGATGGAAGGGATTGCCAGAGTCCGATGCTACTTGGGAGACATTAGAAGACTTATGGCAGTTCAAGGACTTTATTCAGCAGTATGATGCGACGAGGACGACGCCAGGATAGGTGGGGGAGAATGTTACGATCTCCTCACTTTTGGGGTTAATACATGAGAAGATTCTAGAGAAATCTGGAGTCTTGTACATAGGAAGGTAGTAGAACAATCTAGAGAGTCCATGACTCTTGTATATACCGGAATTGTATAGAATACTCTAGAATAGTAGGGATCTAGAATATTCTTTGGATTGGAGGGAAACCTCTTGGGGCCTATAAAAGGGGAAGACCCCCTCATTTGTATTCATCCAAGTTTGGAATAAGCTTTTGAGTTCTCTTGCTTACTTCTTCTCTTGTGCTCTTGTGTTATTGTTCTCGTTCCCATTTCCACCACAGTTTTCTTAGAGTGAGGCTGACTTAGCTAGCCGCGAGGGGTGGCAAGAGGAGCTAAGGCCGTGCGCGACGTAGTCAAGGGGACTAGTCTGTGACAACGTGGACCCTTGTTCCTCCACCTCTTGGGGTAGATGTTGTTGGATGTAGATGGGTCTTTGTGATCAAATATCGTGTCGATGACTCTGTCGACCGATACAAGGCTCGCTTGGTTGCCAAAGGTTTTACTCAGACATATGGTGTTGATTTCTTTGACACCTTCTCCCCTGTTGCTCGTCTTACAACCATCAGGGTCCTCTTCTCTGTGGCCGTCAACAAAGGGTGGCAACTCTCTCAATTGGACGTCAAGAATGCCTTTCTTTATGGTGATCTTCAAGAGGTAGTTTTCATGGAGCAACCTCCAGGGTATGTTGCTCTGGGGGAGACTCGTGTATGTAAGCTCAAGAAGGCTATCTATGGTCTAAAGCAAAGTCCTCGTGCCTGATTTGAAAAGTTTAACGAAGTAATCAATGTTATTGGGTTTGCCCGCAGCTCTGCAGATCACCCTCTCTTCATTCGCAAGACCTCTCATGGAATGGTTGTTCTGGCTGTCTACGTTGATGACATCCTTCTCACTGGCAATGATATTGAAGGTATCGCCCTTACAAAGAAACATCTTCTTCAACACTTTGTAACCAAAGACATGGGGACTCCAAAGTATTTTTTGGGTATTGAGATCTCAAGAAAGCAGAGTTCTGTTGTCCTCTCACAACGTAAGTATGCTATTGACCTTCTGAAGGAAACAAGTCTTCTTGGTGCTAAACCTGCTAAGTATCCAATGACAATAAGAGACGACAAACTCTGGAATGACAACTCTCCACCTCTACCTGATAGCACTAGATACCGTCGTCTTGTATGCAAGCTCATCTATCTAACTGTAACAAGACCTGATATCTGTTATGTTGTTGGGAAGGTCAGCCAATTCATGCAAGCCCCAAGGGAATGTCATCTTCAGGCTGCTCTAAAGATATTGGAATACGTTAAGGGATCTCCAGGAAAGGGACTTTTGTTTCAAAGAAACAACCATCTCAAGATAGAAGTCTACTCAGATGCTAGCTACGCTGATGATAAAGGAGACAGAAAATCCACGTCTGGGTTCTGTACATTCGTGGGAGGAAATCTTGTGAGCTGGAAGAGCAAGAAACATGCAGTTCTGTCCAGATCGAGTGCTGAGGCCGAGTACAGGAGCATGACCCAAACTACATGTGAATTGAAGTGGTTACGAAATCTCCTTCTAGATTTTGGAGAAGTTTATAACCATCCCTTGTCAATGTTCTGTGACAATAAAGCTGCAATCTATATATCTCAAAATCCAGTATTTCATGAGAGAACCAAACACATTGAAGTGGACTGTCATTTTATCAGGGAAGAAATCTTGAAGAAACAAATCTGCACTCCATTCGTAACCTCGGATAAAGAGCTGGCTGATATCTTCACCAAACTCATATCTTCATCCTTCTCTGATGTGTGCAACAAGCTAGGCATGATTGATATATATGCTCCAGCTTGCGGGGGAGTGTTGAAGTCATGCGGTCTCAAAGGGTTGAAGCCGAGCGGTCTCGTCCCAGCGGTCTGTGCGGTCTCCCAGCACCAGACCACGCCTTCTCCTCATAAGTACGAGATCGCGTTATATGAAGATGTGCGATCTCCAACTCCACTGAGTAATGGTCTGATAACCGCGGTCTGTGCGGTCTCCCAGCACCAGACCGCGCCTTCTCCTCAGAAGTGCGAGATCGCGTTGTGTGCAGATCTGCGGTCCCCAGCTCAATCAAATAACTGTTGGATAACCGCAGTCTGTGCGGTCTCCCGGAATCAGACCGTCGTCTCACCTCAGGAATACCAGATCGCTTCATATGAAGAGAAGCGGTCTGGTACCCCCGACCTCTCCTTTACGGGGGAGTGTTCGCCAGAGCGGTCTCACGATCTGTTGGCCTTCTCTGTCACACGACCTTCCTCCTGTCGTGTGACCGCCAGTCTTCTCTCCAGACCGCGGAGGTCGCTGCAGTCTCGTTCTCCCTGACCGCCCAGCTCTCTTTGTGTATTGTATTTGTATTTCGTCCCACATTGTGTATTTGTATTTAGTCCCACATTGTGTATTTGGTTTTTCCTCTTTCCCTCCTAGTCTATATAAAGGAGGCAATACTCTTGTAATACTTAGATTTTTTGGAAATAAAAATTCTGTTATTTTCAAATTCTCACAGTGATCGATGGAGGAGATAGGGCCACCACTCGGCGGGACCCGTTTTTGCATTTGTGCATGGGATGCATTGATCGGATCGACGATCCTAGACCACTAGCACGCCCGGAGCGCCGTTTTACTATTTATATGTATTTTGTTTTTTTTTTATTTGGACATATATTTAGTGTTTTAGGATACTAGGCGTAATGAACAATCATAGTCGTTCACGTCCGGTGCCCAACCGCCCCTCTCGTTATAAATAAGGGCGAATGTTCTCATTTTTAGTCGTTGTTGAATTTGCGAGTGAATCCATATCTGACAATCATACGTGGTGCGGCGCCGCGAGACTCGGGGTGCGACATCCTGGTTAATTTAAGTATTTTTTGTTTCTATTTCATTTTCTACCTACTGTTTCCGTGAAATGTACATCTGTCGTGGAACCACCTCTTATCTTACCCTCCAAGACACGACCTCCATCGAATAGAAGGAGATAACCACCCATCCCCGTCCTGTTCAAGGCTTCTTTCTCGACGGAAGACTGAAGGCCCCCAGTCGCATCATCTCCCATCTCTGCCGCTAACATCACCCAACACCCCTCCCCTCCTGTTCATCTTCTTCCTCGACGGGAAGGATCGAAAACCTCCCAGCTGCAAGCCCTAAGCCGCTGAAAGCTTCCTTCCCTCTTCCCCTTCCCCTCTCCCAATGCCGGATAACCCTCTTCTCTGTCGTGAGATCTACAGTCCCACCATCGACTTCCCAATTCTTCCTCTCTGTGCGTACCTCCGTGGAACCACCCCTCCGTCGACCCCTCATCCACCGACTCAAAGCTTTTCTTCCCATCTTTCCCAACCAGCAGACGGTTGATCCATTTCCTTTTCCAGCCGACCACTCAACAGTGGTCCCCTTGCGCATCATACCCGCAAAGTCTACTTTACCAACTTCATGTACCAAACAACTTTCCTATTCACTCACCCAGCCACCATTCTACTACTTGTTTCCTAATCCTAACGCGCAACACATCCCCTTCCTTGTCCAAAATAGTACCGAAAATCTACAGCAGAAACTTCCACATTTCAACACCTCAGCCCACTGTGTCGTCGCTTCCCAACCTGCAGATATTCGCCGCATTCCGCCACCGCCGGATCTCAGTGTTTGTGAGTATTATCGTTTTTGTGTTATTTTATTTTTTGTATTGGATTTTGGGCGGACATACTATATGTGCTTGGATATTGAGATTGCTAATGCTATTGTTTAGTTTCTTTTAAATCCTATAAAATTGTTCGTGCCAGTTGTGGTTGAAAATCCTTCGTGCGGAGAAAACTTTTGATATTGTTCGTGCGCTTGAAAATTAAAGATTCACATTGTGTAGATAGCTTAGCTGATAAAATTATATAATTATTATTGTTGTTATTTTGTTTCTGGATTAATTGTAAAACACGCATGCATCATTTAGGTTGGGTTTGGTCGCAATTATTCCACACATTCACGTAGGTTTGCACTATAGCATGTCGGCACAACCTTTCACATCCCATCCTGCGTTAGCTTGTAAATGGTTTTTTGATGACTATTTGCCTATCATCCTTCATGATAAAACCGTGAAGGTTGCTTGGGATTATCTTGCAGGCCTTTACTCCAAGGGTGCCAAAACCTCTCGCATCTACACCATATATTCATATTTCTGTGCTCAACCAACACTGTCTCCCGATGTTGCGTATCAGGAAGTTCATTCTCTCAGCATAGAATTCTCCAACATCGTCTTTTCTCTATTGAACCTGCAACTCAACAGAATCATTTTCAGGAACTCCTTGTTGTCTGTTATCTTTTACGTCCTTATTCCTACGTGATATATGCCATCAGATCTTGAGAGAACCTGACACACTCACCTTGGATGCTACTGCAACTCGTATCTTTGCTATGACAAACCTTATGCGCCATCCTCCGATAGTATCACCTCCACCCTTGGAAAATTATGCTCATGCTATTGGTCGTGGAGCACAACGTGGTCGTGGGAACTGCATTGGAGGTTGTTGGGGGGATCACCCTCTTTCTTCACATTGTGGGAGGCTAGGCCATTTTGTCAAACGGTGCTTTACGAAGCACCCTCATCTTCGTCCTCAGGCTCATGTCAGTGCTTCTGAGTCTGAGCCTTCTTCTCATTCCACCTCCACTCCACCACCTAAATCCGACCAATGGTAGTCTTCGATAGATATTGAGGCTTTGATTGGCGCTTCCTAGCTATCCGCTTCCATTGCAATTTCTTCAGGTAGAGCGCATGTTGCTACTCAGGGAAAGTGACTTATCGACTCCAGTGTCATCAATTATATGACTAACAATTCTCTTGTCTTCTCTCACCTCGAGAAGCATAACCGGTTACCACCAGTGTCTGTAGCTGTCGGCTTTCCTGCTCAAATTTGTGGAACTAGAGTTGTTACTACCGCCTCCTTTCTTCAACTAGACGACACTCTGGATGTTTCGAAATTTCCTTGCAATCTTTTGTCTGTCAGTGCACTTTTCAAACAATTACACCGCTCTATCTTATTCTCTCGTACTATTTGCAATTTTTAGGACCTTCAATCGACGTGGACGATTGCTATGGGAGTAGGGGGCTTGGGATGCATGAACCTTCAGTGACGAATTGACCGGCGAGGGCTCAACTTTTTGCAGAGGGTGAACTCGGGAGAAGGATAATGCTTGGGTGGGGAGATCGGAATCGTGAGAGGGCGAACTCGGGAGAAGGATATCACTTGGGCGGCGGGATCAGAATCACGAGTGGGCGAAGACGATTTTTTATAAAATGCTCCTCTTAGTGAACAAGCTTGAGGAAGGGGGAATATTAATCTTGAGGGTAGCTACGCCAGCTTAGTGAACAAGCTTCGACGGTATATAGCGTTTTGATCATTAGTTTGCCCGATTATTCAAGCCGTTATTAATCACCTCCGCCAGTTTTGTTTCTTGTCATATTTTGTTGTACTCGCCGGTTTACTAATTAGGTAGCGCACAACATTGCTGGACTCTCATTCGAGTGCTTGCAATGTCAACCCCCCCTTATGTTGATCGGCTTGATAGTCTTTTAATAATATAAATAATGTTGTTAAATAACAAAACCAAAGAAATTAATAAATCTATTCGTTTGCGCACTTGAGTGGACGATTGATAGTTAATTAAATTCCCACACAAAATTTAAATGAAGTTCGCACTCAATTTGGTCTTACCCTTAATGTTATACAAATAGATAATATGAAAGAATATATGAGCCAATAGTTATCCTATTTTTGTACCTCTAATGACATCATTCATCAGACCAGTTGGGTACATACGTCCTAACAAAATGAGGGGGTGGAAAGGAAAAATTATCATTTCCTCGATGTTGCACGAACATTCCCGTGTTAAATAAATATTCCCCGATTCTACTAGTGTCATGTGATTCTCATTTTTTGTTTTCTTATTGATCGTATATTTTCTTCTACTCTTCAGGGTAAGACACTTTTTTCTCTTCTTCATCTGGATAGTACTCCTTACCTCACTCATCATTTGTTTGATTGTACTGCCTTCATCCACTTCCTACATATGGTCGGGACAAACTCTTCGCTTGCGACACTAAGTATATTTTCGTAAGATATTCTCCTACTTAGAAGGTCTATCACAACTTTGACCCAATCTGCAAAAGTCAATGTCTTTATTGATGTCATATTTTTTGAGTCTACGTACTATTTCTCCAATGACGGCAATTCTCTTACACTCGAGATCCCTTATTCTATCTCTACCACCTCTCCCCCCATACGTGTCTTCCTTTCCTTTCATTCATGCCTATCCACCTGATATCACACAACCCGCACCACCTCCTAGACATATACCTCCTCTCTTTTCTTTTCCTTATCATCGACGTCCTTCTACCCCCACTCTCATTGGTCCTTCCACTCTAGGATCTCCAACGTCAGCTCTCAGGCCAGCTCTCTCCTCTTCAGAAGGTTCCTTCACCTCAATAGACTTAGATCAGGGTGTTCCCATTGCTCTGCGGAAGGGGGTACATGAGAGTACATAACACTCTTACTAATGTCGTGTCTTATGCAAATCTTAGTTTTCTTGCAGCCAGTTTACTTGGCAGTATCTACCAACACCAATAATATTACCATGAATCTCTTCTTATACCTTATTGGAAAGAGACTATAGACGTAGAAATTTCTGCCTTGGTTTCCTGGTGTACATAGACTCTTGTTTCTACCCCTCATGGAGGCAATATTATTGGTTGTCAATGAGTTTTTGTCATCAAGTTTCTCCTTGGAGGCACTGTGGACAGATACATGACTCATCTGGTTGCCAATGGGTTCACCCAGACATATGATGTTGATTTCTATGACACGTTCTCTCTGGTTGCCCGTAAGTATTATACGAGTACTCTTTTCTGTTGCTATCAACTGGAATTAGCAAATGCCCCAACTCGATGTTAAAAATGCCTTCTTATATGACGATTTGCATGAAGTAGTCTATATTGAGTAACCTCTCGACTATGTTGCTCAGGGTGAGTCAGGTGTGCAAGCTGCAGAAGGCCATCTATGGTCTTAATCAAAGTCCCCAAACATGGTTCGACAAGTTCATCCAGATAGCTTCTACCATTGATTTTTCCAGAAGCAATGTCGATAATCTACCTTTATACAGAAAATCGATCGAGGACTGGTTGTCCTTGTTGTATATACGCGGATGACATTCTTTTTACTGGAGATGAGTTCTTTGGATTAGAGAACAAAGAAACATCTTCACATTTTTTACAAAAGATATGTGTACTCCCAGGTATTTGTTGGGAATCGAAATTGGGAGACACAATAACAACGTAGTTCTTTTCCAACGAAAGTATGCCCCAAATCTACTTGAAGAAACAAATCTTCTTGGTACAACCTGCTCGGAATTATATGCCTATGGACACTAACAGCCTCTGGGATGAAACATCACCTCTTCTATAAGACATCACTCATTACAGGCGTCTGGTCGGTAAACACATTTATCTCACCGTAACTAGGCTTGACATCCCTTTCACTGTTGGAAATGTCAGTCATTTATGCAAGCTCCCAGAGAGTCATCTTGAAGGTACGTTAAAAATATTACAATATATCACGGGATCTTCGGGAAAAGGATTGTTGTTTAAAAGAAACTATCACTTATTGAAGCATATTCAGATGCAAGCTATGTAGATGATAAGGGAGATTGAAAATTCTCTTTTGGATACTACACATATTGTAGAGGAAATCTTTTCACTTGGTGAAACAAGAAACAAATAGTGATGTCCAGGTCAAATGCATAAAGCTAAATACAAGAAGTATAAATCAGATTACTTGTGAGTTAAACTGGTTGAGGCCACTTCTAAAAGATTTTTGTGAAACTTACAATTATCCTCTATCGACGTTCTGCGATAATAAAATTGTCATCTGCATATCTAAAAATCATGTGTTTCCTGAAAGAATAAACTATATAGAAGTAGTTTGCTACTTTATTAGAGAAGAATTTATCAAAAAGTGAATATGCGTTCCGTTTGTTACTTCAGATAAAGTGTTGATTGATATTTGTACCAAACTGATTTCAACATTTTTTATTTATTTGGACCAAGCTAGAAATAATCGATATATATGCTCCAGCTTAAGGGGGAGGTTGAAGCCCATTTGAAAAAGCCAAAAAAGGAGCTTATTGTATATTTTCTTCTTTCTTGTATTTAGTCCCGCATCTCTAAATGTATATTCTCCCTCCTCTACTCTATATAAAGAGGAGAGTTCCTATATAATAAAGTAGTACTTTGGAATAGTAGTTATTTTACATTTCAAATTCTCATAATAGGGAAATTATTTAATTTGAAAAAATTGAGAATCTTCTTTAGCTTATTCCCCTTAAATATTTCCATGATTGGAACCAATTTAGCTGATGGTTCAAAATCGAGGCGCATGCTGCCCGATTAATGTAGGTGTTAATGGTGTATTGTTATTGGTTTTGGAAAAGGGATTAGGAATTAAGGTGCATGCTGCCCGATTAATGTAGGTGTTGGTGTATTGTTATTCGTTTTGGAGAAGGGATTAGGAATTAAGGTAAAACCTTTGTAGGTGGAGATATCCAAATCCTTTCTTAAAGTTTTAGCCAAGCCTAATAAAGTGTTGATTGTACTAAGGCTTCATTTGGCGCAACGTTTTTTGACACGTTTGGAGCAAACGCCGCCGGACAGCGGGTAAACAAACGGGCGGCGGCGGCGTTTGCTCCCACTGGACAGCGGAAAAGCCCCGCAAAAGCAGCTTTTCCAGCCCCGCCTCCCCCCTCCAGTTCCAATGCTCCCTTTCCAACCGCCGGCTTCTCCCGCCACCGCCGCGCCAAATGAAGCCTAAATCTACACTTATATAAAAGCAAGCCGTTGGAGTGCTGTTCATCAACATTTACTGCTCGTCTATCGACCTCTGTAGGAAATGTCCAACCTTGCCATCAATTCTGTGTTAATTACACAAGATTCACCAGTTAAAGGCCCATAAAAGGAGGCTTATTATGGCTCAGAAATATTCCTATTTTTAATGGGCTATTATATAATATTAAAGCCCATGATAGTTCCTTCACATGTCACGATCCAGGCTAGTACAAATCTGGACTTTGATGGCCTCTAGTTTTATTTACATAAAACTCCAATAAGACTATATAATACCAAACGAATAATTACCAAAACTTCCCCTGGAAGATAGCATAATTACAGATTGCTCCCCTCTTATTATTGAAATTACAAAAGCCTCTCCTGAATGTTATAGAACATAATATTTACCTCTCATATTTCCTAACATCCATGCACAAAATATCCCCCCTGAAAATGTACTCCGAAGGGGGTATTTTTGTGCATGAATGTTGTGAAATGTGAACTTCAGGGGAGGTAAATGTTATGGTTTGTAACATTGAGGGGAGGTTTTTGTAATTTCAATAATAAGAGGGGTGCAATCTATAATTTTGCAAACTTAGAGGGGAGGTCCCGGTAAATGCTCCTAATACCAAAATATAATAAGTAACAATATTAATGAGTAAACTAAATATATATTAATATTATATAAACTAGTTGTCTCGCATGACCTTCTCCCATGCTCGAAATGACTCCCACTACGCGCAGTCCGCTCCAAGCGCGATAGGAGACTGAGCGACAGATGAAGTACTGTCGTCACACTGCACCCGCGGGGATTGCGTGCAACGAAAAATCCTATCGAGCGCGGGCAAAGCCCGTGCACCTGAGAGCAGAGAACAATCGAGCACGTGTGATGCCCGTACGAGACTGATTCGAGAGATGACAAACATAAAAAAAATAAAAGCATGATGATTAATAATCTTGATGCTACTAACGTTAATTTGCATTGGTTTTCCTTGCTTACACATAATGTTTAATCCTTGGACTAAGCTGCTGGATAGAGAAAGAAGCTAAGTATATAGTTTTAGAGAGAAAGATCATTGGTTTATTTGGAATTGCAGTGTTTCTCTTGTAGGAATCTGTGTTCTAGAAATGATCAAGTGATTACTCTTATTGTCAACATAATATGAATCTATGATGCCATACATTAAGAACGTAAGGAAATTGAATAATGATCGTGTTGTTTTTTTATTTATATTAAATATAAATGAAAAATCAAGTCCAAAAATGTGAATTTATGATGTTTATTTAATTGAGAATTAATTAAATAAGGAGCAGGACTAATTGCTTATCGAATTGGCTATTAAGGCATAAATCGACGCACGTCGATTTGTTTGCGCTTAACAGAAGTACTGCATAGAATTCGATTAACAAAATTAGAACCATCGAGTAGAATTCAACGCACGTTGATTTGAGAAATCCACGCCCGTCTTGTTCGGCTGAATTCGAGAATTTTAACGGTTCTTCCTATTTGTCGGTTTTGAACCGAAAAAAGGTTATCCCATTATTATAACTTTCACTCCTATGAGATTTTCGAAATCTCTCTCCTCTCTTAGAGAAAATAATGGTAGTTTGAGAAATTAAAGCAAGTGAGATTATTCGTTAGACGAATTGTTCTGCGAAGAGAGAAACAGAGAAGCATGTCTGCAGGAAAAACGAAACTAGTGTTTCATTGCGGAGAGGACGATCATCTTCCATCCCGAGACTGTTGGATGGGCTGCGTGGGGTTTTCGACATTTGCGTGGATAACAATAGAGACGTGAATTTTGTTCTGCGCTTGGTTATCAAATAATCTCTACGAAATTTGATTTCGTCGCAGGTATAAACTAATTTTCTTGATTTACTAGTTTTGCATGATTCCTTGGCATGGATTTTCCTATTCCGCTGTGCATTAGATGAACAATGAGAACCCAATATCTCTTTACCTCCATTCTGATGGGAGTCACTTAAGGTGAGAACATATAATGTGAGAAAGTATTGAGTAGGTCGGAGATACAGAAACTAGAGAGAGCTATAAAATGCATTTTTATCATGAGCAAGAATACTATAGGTTTACATGGTTTCTCGTATTTCTGCATAGGGGATAATATCATAACTACCACACAACAATCTTGACTTGATTTAAATAATTAAATAAGCCTTAACCTTTTCCCCTTGGAGATAAAGATTGAGTTAAGAGTAGGATTATCTACCGCAGTCAGCTTATGGGGCTGGCCAAGTTAGATAAGGTCTATGCAGCCCGTCCATGCTTGTTGAAGTAGCAACTCTGGTGATGTGGCATCCTAGATGCTTGTAGCTTATCTTTTTTGCATCCTTGTTCATTTTAGTTAAGCCCAAATTAGTTTAAGGTACTCATCAGGTTAGTTTGGGTAACCTATTTGTCGGGTTTGCTTCGAGTTGCCAGTTCTATAACTTATTCTTTATGTCATCCAATCTGAAATCAATTGTTTGCAGATGAAACGACCCATTATCTATATTAAGTGCACAAGGCTTGTACCAACTATCATGGGTCCGTAGAACAACTTAGCTAGTAACTGAATTCGTGCGCCACTTAAACTATTTTTCCTCATAAACTCAATCTAGCTAAGTAAGCCTTGTTTACAAGCGTTTAGTGGAATGGATCAATAATCAAACTTTTATTACAACTTCTCGGGGCAAATATAAATGATAGTTGATGAAGACATATACATACAAACTAGAAACAAACTCTAAACACTCACTAAAGTCTCTCTCAATCTTACTAAAAAAACTAGATGAAATGCAGTTGGATGGAAATGAGGGAGGCCTTCACCTGCTATAGGCTTTCATCACTCTCTCCAAAACCATAATGTTTTTAGACTTCTCCACACTTGAACTTGTCTTGAATCTCTTACCCTTCTGCACACTTCTACCTATGTACATGATTTTTTTGCACAACTCTAGAACACTTTAGACTTCCCGACACTTATCCACACACTTCTACATAACTCTAGACTAATCTAGAGCCATCCATCTACATCCACATTCTGCTACACTATTCTTGAAGACTCCACACACCTATGAGGACTTCGTTTTTTTATTTTTTATTTATTGGGTTAAGTGGGAATGAGCCTTTGGGCCTAGGCTGCTCTGATACCATATTAAAATATAAAACCTAAGCAGTACCAATTGGTTGTAAGTGGAGCAACACATGATTTATATTAACTGCACAAGTCTACATTAATGCAGTTCTAAAAGTTATTCTTATGTTGGCTTATTCTCCAATCTGTAATCTACTTAAGATAATAAGGAGTTTACTTTAGATTTGATATCCATTATGCATGTATTTGTACTATTCAATGTTATTCATTTGTAATAAGGGTTAATTATTGGGACCTCTCATGGGACTGCATAATTACATGGACTTCCCTTCTACTTTTTGAAATTACAGAAACTTCACCTCTTAGATTATAACGTTATAAGACAACTCACTCCGTTAACAAACATTACGAGTACACCCCTCATAGAGGTGAGGTTTATTGTACTAAAAATTAACAATGTAAACTTGGAGGTAAGGTTTTGGTAATTTCAAAAGCTAGAGGGGAGATCCTTGTAATTATGCCGAGTCTTAGGAGAGGTCCCGATAATTAATCCTTTATAATAATGAGTTTTCTCTTCATGTTTACTTCCTGCTAGAGAAGATGCGAGAAGCTCGTTTAAGATGGTTTGGACATGTACATAGGAGACCATTAGAGGCACCTGTTAGGCGTTGTGAGAGTTTAGTCACTAGACATGTTAAACGGGGGAGGGGTAGACCAAAAAAGACTTGGAATGAAACTATAAAGAAAGACATGATGTACTTAGGCATTAATGAGACTATGCTTAAAGATAGGGCGCAATGGCGACAGAGGATCCATATAGCCGACCCCACTATGGTGGGATAAAGGCTTGAGTGTTGTTGTTGTTCTTGTTGTTGTTTACTTCCTGCTAACCAAACACCCACTACCGCCTCTCTTTTACTCTCTTAAATAGGTGGGCAATTATTTCTAAACTTTCAGTTACAGAATTGCCTAAATATGAATGATCTTTACATTGATCACCTCAAGTATTTATTTGACGATATTTTTATGGTTAGATTATTGGTGCAGAAAATCCGGTTTTGGTATCTGCAGCAGAACAGATTTTTGGTGCTGGAGGGAAGAGACTTAGACCAGCTTTAGTTTTCCTAGCATCAAGAGCAACTGCTGAAATTGCAGGGTTGAAGTAAGTTTTTTCTTATAGTTCAGTCTTCCAATATTGAGGGAAAACCAATTTGGGTGATTTATTACTGCACTATTGGCAAATCAGGGAACTAACTACACAACACCAACGTTTGGCAGAAATAATTGAAATGATTCATACAGCAAGTTTGATACATGATGACGTGCTAGATGATAGCGGGACACGAAGAGGTAGTTTTCCCTTACCAGTTTACATGGTTGTTCATGTCTTTCCATTGCATTTTCTGGTTATGGTGGAGTTATTATTCCTGTACGCATCATTATCAAGAGATAATGAGGTAAACGGCGGTAAGAACTGCATCCTCCAATAATATTTAGGAAGGTGCATCTTAAGTAAGAGACACCGAGCTACATCAAGATGGTGACGATTCTTGCGCTCAGCTACATCATTCTGAGCAGGGGTGTATACACAAGAGGTTTGGTGGATGATGCCCAGGTCACTGAGGTAGCTCTCAAACCTCGAGTCAATGTACTCACCGACCATCGTCGCTGCACAAAACTTTAATGGTAGCATTGAACTGGGTAACAATCATTTTATCGAAGCATTGAAAGAGAGGAAATATGTCATTTTTGTTTTTCATCAAGTAAATCCAAGTGCAATGGGAAACACAATCTATGAGAGTAACAACCAGAAATAGACGCAACTGGGCAAGGGCCCCAAACATCAGTATGAATAATGACAAAAAAACATAGTACTAGGTGGTGAAATAAGAGGAAGAGAAGCACATCAATGTTTATTGAGTTCTCACACATCACAATTGAAAGCATTAAGCAAAAAATTTGACACAGTAAGAAACAAAATTTTCATAGTACGACAGTGCTAGAAATCCAAATCAGAAGACTGATCTGCAAGAAGAGCTTTAGGTGTTGCAACTAAGTTGGAGGGAGTAGAGCTGGAGGGGTCAAACACGTAGAGGCCTTCATACAGTCTACCAGAGCCAATCACCGTCCCCTTCTTCGGGTTCTGAAAGATACAAGAAGTGGGAAAAAATTCACGAAACAGTTCATAGAGTTAGTCAAGTGACTTATAGAGAGAAGATTCTATGTAAACTTTGGAACATGGAGAACATAAGAGAGAGTAAGAGAGGAGCAAGTATGGATCCTTTCCCTGTAATAAGGGAGGAGGAACCATCAACAATGCTTACTTTGTCCCTATCAAACAGAGGGGTGTATGACACAAAACCTATAGCAGACCTAATCATGTGGTTTGTGGATCCAGAGTCAATTATCCACCGAGAAGAGGTGCGAGTGGTGGCAGAATGTCCACCTAGGAGACCTTGGTGAGCATAAGAAGATGAAGATGAACTAGATGGCCTGTATTTCTTCAGCAGAGAGAGCTGAAGAAATACGGAAGACTTGTATTTCTTCAGCAGAAAGAGTTGGAGGAACACCGGTAGGGTCTGGGCAACTGTGGAGAAAAGAGTCCTCCATGGCATCCGAAAGATGCGCAGATTGAGATGGAGATGGTCGACCCTGAGAATGTCCATAACCACGACCTCCTCGAGGAGCAAGACCTCTTGGAGGAGGAAAGCCGTAAAGCTTGAAGCATATGTCCCGAGTATGGAGGGTCTTCCCACAATAATCACAGACCAGATGGTCCTTCTCCGTGGACTTTGGCCTAGTGTCATGGGTAGGACAGCCACCATGGATGAACTGAACAACAAGAGTGGAGCCCTTTGAGGCTGAGTCTGCAAGTAAAGTCTACCGGCGATCAAATTCTTACTACACAAGACTGTAAACCTCTGGTAGAGAGGGGAGGGGGGAACGCCCAAGAATATGAACACTAATAGGATCTGAATCCCGATGCTAGCCATGAAGGAATTCAAAGATCCGGTTGCGTTCTTCCCTAGCCCGAACCAATACTTCATTTTCGAGAGACACAAGAGTAAGCGAATCAAAGTGATCATAAGCCTGATAAAGTTGGGTAAATTCCAAGTAGTAGGCTGAGGGAGGGTGATCGTCCTGTCTCAGAAGAAATATTCGTCGCCGCAATTAAAAAATCTGAGTGGCATTTCCCTGACATGAATAGGTGGTCTCAACACGCTTCCAGATGTCAGCAATTATATCCAGGAACAAATAATTTCGGTCAATGGGTTCCAGTATAGAGTTGTGGAGCCATGCCATCACTCAGGAGTTTTCATAATCCAATTGCAACCTATCTGTTGATGCTGGTGCGGGTTATCTTGTTGTGCCACTGACATATCCAAACATATGACGGATCTTTAGAGCAAGAGTGATGTAGCGAGCCCACTTGAGATAGTTGGTGTTATCCAGTTTCATGGTGGTAATTTAGGGGGTGCTGTGGTCTTGATTTACATGGCCAGAGCCCATAGAGGACATTAGAGTAGAAGAGACGCGTCCGTCGGAGGACGTATGCGGAGAATCAATGCTCCCAGACATAGCAAACCAAGAATACAGGAGCTTTTGGATGAACTGCATGACGCCACCTTCTTCACCAAGCTGGACCTTCGGGCAGGGTACCACCAGATCCGGGTGCGGCCAGAGGACATGGTCAAGACTGCCTTCCGGACACATGATGGGCACTACGAGTTCCTGGTCATGCCATTCGGCCTGACCAACTCGCCAGCTACCTTCCAGGCCACGATGAACGATATCTTCTGAGCGGTACTTCGCCGCCACATTCTTGTTTTCTTTGATGATATTTTCGTGTACAGTTTTTCGTGGCAGGATCATCTCCAGCACGTCCGCCTCACACTGACCACCATCCAGCATCACCGCCTCAAGCTTCACTCGAAGAAGTGCTCCTTCGGGGTAACCGAAGTAAGCTACCTCGGACACACCATCTCGGCTCGGGGGGTCGCCATGGACGAAGACATGATTTCAGCAGTTCTTCGTTGGCCGACGCCTTCTTCCTTACGCGACGTCCGAGGCTTCCTCATCCTTACAGGCTATTACCGACGCTTCATCCAGGGTTACGGGGCATTGGCCCGACCGCTCACACAGCTTCTGAAGAAATCTGAGGATGGGCAGTTCCAGTGGTCGGCAGAGGCAGCCGCCACCTTCTCCGCTCTCCAGCGGGCATTGGTACAGGGGCCAGTGTTGGCTATGCCTGATTTCTCCCGTTCGTTTCTCGTAGAGTGTGACGCCTCCGGCACCGTGGTAGGGGTCGTTCTCATGTAAGGTGGTCGACTGATTGCCTACTTCAGCCGCGCATTTTCCAGCACGATTCGCAGCCGCTCCGCGTACGAGAATAAGCTCATGGGCCTCTTCTTCACGATGCAACATTGGCGGCCGTATTTGCTAGGCCGTCCCTTCGTGGCCCGCACCGATCACCATAGTCTGTGCTACCTACTTCAGCAGAAGATCGCCACACCAGCTCAGCAGGTATGGGCGGCCAAGTTCCTCGGCTACGACTTCACCATCGAGTTTCGGCCAGGAAGTGCCAACCGGGCTGTAGATGCCCTCTCTCGGCAGGATCACACCGCGGAACTCGCAGCTATCTCCCGGCCAGTGTGGGAGGATGCGGAGGTCATACAACACGAGGTGGAGGCTGATCCGGTGTTGGCAGGTATCCGGACGACGCTCCTCACCGACGTCAACGCCCACCCCCCTTATTCGCTCGTCGGGGGCCGATTGTTCTTCAAGGGCCTCTTGGTGCTCGCGCCCACTTCTCCGTGCATTCCTCGTTTACTGGCCGAGTTTCACGGCTCCCCCTCTGGCAAACATGCGGGAGCGTGGCGCACCTACCGCCGGCTGGCGGCCACACTCTACTGGCCCCACATGTTCCGACAGGTTCAATCGTTCGTGGCCGCTGATGCGTGTCGGCAAGTGCACCGGTCGCTGTCAAGTAATAATTGTGGAGAATGGAATCCCCGGATGTCGGTCTCTTGAGGAATGCAGGTTGGGTGAACGATTCGCGCAGTGACTATTGCTACACAAGCGTTTAACAAACACAAATAGGGGGGTTTTTTGGTTGGTTTTCCTAATCTTATCAACAACAAAAGAGATGCGGGTCGAAAACACCGCTTCGCGAGGCGAGGTGGATGCAACGGCCGCGATGCCGTGCTTCGTTAGGCGGGTGGAATGTACTCAAGTGCGAGAAGGTGAGGGTTGCAAACACCTCTTCACAACCGCCGTTAGCTCTTGCTAACGCGGAACAAACACCTTGCGTGCGGGCGTGAGTGAGTGAGTGGAAAACGGAGTGAATCACAAGCAAACCATGAAGAACAACAAGGAAACATTCATTTCAATAAACAACATTGCAATATTCAAGTTTACACGGCTCAACGAGTACAATGAAGGAAAGAGGAAAGAAATAACCGATGGTGAAGACTAGCGGCCGTTCACGGCCGGAATGGTAGGTTGTCGGGCTACCTCCGGACTCGGGCGGACAATGCTTCCGGCGTAGAGAGCTGTCACGATCTCCCTACGTAGCTCCGTCGTCTTCGACTTCAGGTTTCTTCTTCTTCTCACCGGGCGGAGTGAGAGAATGGTTGCTTGGAGGCTTGCGGACGATGGAGAACACTCACGGACAACGGAGGAAGTCTTGGAATGGATGGAGGAGGCTTCCCCTTGCGTAGGAGATGAAGTGGAGGCGTCCCAAGGTGGTGGACGGCGGCGTACGGAACAGGAATCCCGCTCCCGCCAGTGATCCGTGCCCTAAAATCGCAACAGGCGTTTAAATAGGCGCTGGATTAAATACTGCGCACGGTCATTGGCGCACGACCAGTGGTCGTGCGCACTGGAATTCTGCGATCGTGCGCACAGCCTGGGTGGAACCTGCAAGATACGAAATTTATAAAATAAAATGTTCGCACGACCAGTGGCGCACGACCGGTGGTCGTGCGCACTAGCGTTGATGGTCGTGCGCAATACAGCAAACAGAACTCAGAATTTTAATGATAAGTGCGCACGAGCAGTGGCGCACGACCGGTGGTCGTGCGCACTGGCGTTGGTGGTCGTGCGCACTGCACCAAACAGAACTCGTGAAAAAGGGTTAAGTGCACACGATCAGTGGCGCACGACCAGTGGTCGTGCGCAATAGAACCGGCGATCGTGCGCAGTGTTCCTGTGCAGAATTGCACCGGGAACACTTGCACGACTCCTATTCCCGCACAACCACAGATCTAGCCACTGAAAGTGGCACTTAACAGCACATGATTACTACTAATGACAATAAGCACGAAAATCACACCAAAGTGGGCCTAGATGTGCACCTAGCGTGAATTATCAAATATAAACTATAACAAGGCTAAAGTGCGGAGAATTGACTAAATAACGGCCCGGATGAGTCCATAAATGTGTATATGATCAGGACTCATCACACCCCCAGACTTAACTGTTTGCGCGTCCCGAGCAAACGAATCCGGCGGAGTGTGAAAACGATAATTAACATAGAGAATTACACAATGGAGTACGGTGCGAAGTAACATACGTATGCGAGTAGAGATTCTAGCAGAAGGAGATTCTAACTGTGCTAGCTAATTTACATGAGTATTAAAGTGTAAGTAAAGATTTAGTTATACTCAGTTGGAGAATTATGAAGAATTTAACGATCATGCCCGGTGTGAAAGTGACAAGATACTGAGGCGGGTGTTGCAAAAGATCGGGGCTTAGGAATAACTCCGCTGAAATCCATCAACGTCGTGAACCATACGCTTGCCCGGTCACACTCTCTCCACGGCGCTAGCACTCTCGCAAGTCAAATCAGTAGGGCTTTTAGGATTAAGACGGGGCTTAGGTTACGGTATGATATTCAAAGTTAAACACGATGGCTACGCAACCCAAGTGAGCTAAAGAACGCTACACCACTCAAGACCAACAAACAATGCTTGTGTGACACACCCCCAGACTCATCATGAAAACCAGGTGTGCACACGGCCTACTTCACAAATACCAACAGATTTTCTATTTAGCTCGGAAGGATTTTTTTCCAAAATACTCTTTTTTTTTCTTTTAACATCTTTTACTTCTTTTAAATATCCTCCGGTTGGTTCAAAATCAGCAGATAGACTTTATTTCCCTTCATGACACAATGATTCCACACACCACACAAATTGAGACTTATGAGCGCAGTTAAAAACATTTTGGTTGCGGGAGTAGGATAGGCTTCAGGCTTTGGTGGATGAAGAGGAGCTGTACAAAGGAATGGTAGGCACAAAATGGGCTTGCAACGGTGAACGAAAAGGACATGGAAGAACAAAGCTCAAACTAGCCAAAGGGTGGCCTACCTCATGCTTGACTCAACGAGTAGCTCTCACCCATGCTTCGAGAGTCGCTTGGGGCAAGTTCTTAGCCCACGAGAAAGGTAAACCTTCCTCCCGACTCGAGCAACACACGACTAGTAATCGCACACACACAACACCGGGTTATCGTTAATTTCATTCAAATTCACCAATTGAGTATAACAAATCTAAATCTACGCAGAAATACTAAACATAAATTAGATGCATAGAGAAAATCTAGTTCTACTCAAATTCTACCATAACATGCAAAGTGACTAGAACACTACATGAGTCAACATCGCACTCCAAATAATAATTCCTACGTTAACAACCTATTTCACTTTCCAACCAGGATAGTTTAAACGGAACAACACAAAGAGATAAGCGCGCACTCAAGTGGGTGAAATGGTGTGTGAAAAATGAAAAACAATGATAATGATAGGATAAATAAGAATCAATCTTCTAGTATGCGGTGCAACTCGTGCACAGTGGATAACAACAACCGCTCCCCCAGACTTAAGCTAAGCAATATATCTAGAAATTTGAAGCTAAAAGAGGGGAGGAAGCGTTACCCCATGCTCAGAAATGAGCATACCAGACGATTGACGTTTATGAACAGGAATAGTCCGCAACATCCGCACCATCGAACACAAAACCTGCAAGCACAAAACTCAAAACAACAAAAGCATATGCAAAAGCTGAACTAAAAGAAGTTAGATAAAGAAAAATACGAAATCAGGAAATCTGGGTTGTCTCCCAGTAGCGCTTTCATTTAACGTCCTTAAGCTGGACCAAATACCTGTATTAGCATTGTTTAAAAAGTGCAGGAATTAAAAGAGATACTCAGAAACAGTTCACCACATCAAATAAAACACAAATCAGCTGAAAGCGCTCTTATGGTGCGCGTCTCCCGTAACACGTAGGCGGGAGGTGAAGGCTTTAGGGCCAGCACTGGTATTACCCAATGCTCCCCTAACCTCCGCCACCTTGCCACGAAGAGCGGCAGCACGAGCGTCGCGCATAAGTTTTTCCTTTTTAAGTTTGGTGACAGTCGGAGACTGCCACCGTTGAAAGTTTTCAGAATTTTCCGCCTTAGTGGCGGGTGGCGTCACTTCCGGCATCGTGGTGACTACCGGATCGGCCCAGGAGATGGAACGCTTAGATTGTTTATTACAAGATTCAACACAGGGAGATAAATAATCCGCATCCCGAACTACATTCACGTCAACGTTTCCCGAATTGCAGTCCTCCTCCGTCTCGGAACCGAACTCTCGCCGAAGATCAACTTCTTCTCCTTCACTAGACAGGTACTCCTCCGTTTTCCCTTCACTTGATTCTTTGACTTCTTCAGGCCCTGCACAGCTCAACGATTCATCAAAATTAAACGGAGGGGACGGAGTGAATGTTTCAGCTGTGGCTTCGGGGCAAGTGGGCTGCAGCACCAAATTGGTTAGGGAAATGCACCCCGTAGCAAAATCAAGGGTGGCGCCGCTCTCTTTCAAGAACGGCACACCCAAGATAGGAATAGAATGATTGTCCTGCGGGCCCAAAACCTGAAAATCAGCAACAACAGTTGTCCCCTCAACTGTTACTTCCACATTCTTCACTTCCCCCTCGGATTGAATAACAGTCCCATTGGCAAGCACAAGGGATTTCCTTTCCTCCGTGTTCATTTCCAGTTGTAATTTAGCTACATCTTGCAACGCAATGACGTTGCGAGATGAACCAGAATCACACAAAGCTTTCGTTTCAAAATTGTTGATGGCACAAGAAATTACCAGCTCACTCGGTTCAACCTCTACCACATCCCCAAGACTCTTCCCTTGATCAATTGGGTTCTTCTCCGTGTTGCTGGGAAGGGTCCCCTGCGATCGCTCGGTTAGCACTTGGGCCAATTGGCCCAACTGCGTTTCCAGGTTTCGCATGGATGCAGTTTGATTTACCATATTCGAATTAGCTACTTGCATGAATTTCTCCATCATCTCTTCTAGATTACTCTTTTTTTGAGTAGGGGGTGCTTGATTATAGTCCGGGTGTGGTGGCCTCGGTTGGCTCCCGGAGGCGTAAGCATCGTTTTGATGCTGCCCCGGTGCCCATCGTTGGCCAGGTGTGTTTGGATTCCACGAGAAGTTCGGGTGACTTCTCGCTCCCGGATTATAAGCATTATTGAAAGGCGCCCCCCTAGGCTGATTTCCTACATAATTAACAGATTCGTTCAAGTTCAAGTGTGCGAAGTCACCTGCCACGTTGTTCCCCGAACACTCATACGCGTGGTGGCCTCCGCCTCCACATCCCTCGCAGGTAATGACAACAGCAGTCACGGATGGAGAGGGGAGAGAGTCGACCATGAAAAGTCCTCGGCCGCTTCTTGGAGCGTTTCTCCCTGCAGTTCAGAATGTACTGTGGGAGGCAGTGTCGCGCAGAATCCGAAGGGCTTCTTCAGGAGTGTGGTTCATCAAGGTACCACCCGCCGCAGCATCGATCATTGCCCTATAGTTGGGCTCGATCGCGAAGTAGAACAATTCAACCACATTCCATGGTTGGAGCTCGTGGCCAGGGCAACGGCGAAGGAGATCGTTGAGGCGCTCCCATGCTTCAGCAAGGGTCTCTTGGTCAAGTTGGCGAAATGTGGCGATCTCCCGCCGCAAGCTTACAATCTTATCCACAGGATGGAATTTAGCAAGGAACTTGGATGCGAGGGCATCCCAAGTTGCAGCAGTCCCGGGCGGAATGGAGTGGAGCCACACCTTTGCTTTGTCGCGGAGTGAAAAGGGAAACAGTCTAAGCTTGACCGTGTCGTCAGCAATCCCCGCGTAGCGGAAGGTTCCGCAAATATCAGAAAACTCCGCCAGATGCAGATGCGGATCTTCGCTGGCCAACCCCGAGAACTGAGCGTTGTTCCGGATGATGTTTAAGATCGCTGGCTTGATCTCAAACTGATTATTCATAATATTGGGCCCAAAACCTGGATACACACTCCCAGCAGTTGGAGTGGTGTAGTCTCTCATCGTGCGGGGCCGAGGCCTGACCGCCTCCTGCTCGTCTCCAGGCTGATGTTGCCCCACGCCGGGCGCTCTTGCGTCACCATCATTTGGGTCTACCTGATCACCCATTGCCGCTTGTACGGCAGCCGCGCGCCTTCGTGCGCGAGCGGTCCGTTCAATCTCAGGATCGAAGGGTACTAGCTCCCCTGCGGCCTGTCTCTGCATGCACTGTCACAAACAAAAAGAAAAACAAAGAAAATCAAAAACAACTGCTCGTATAACGAAAGTCACAACACAAGACGAAACACGCCTGCATTCCCCGGCAACGGCGCCAAAAACTTGATGCGTGTCGGCAAGTGCACCGGTCGCTGTCAAGTAATAATTGTGGAGAATGGAATCCCCGGATGTCGGTCTCTTGAGGAATGCAGGTTGGGTGAACGATTCGCGCAGTGACTATTGCTACACAAGCGTTTAACAAACACAAAGATGGGGGTTTTTTGGTTGGTTTTCCTAATCTTATCAACAACAAAAGAGATGCGGGTCGAAAACACCGCTTCGCGAGGCGAGGTGGATGCAACGGCCGCGATGCCGTGCTTCGTTAGGCGGGTGGAATGTACTCAAGTGCGAGAAGGTGAGGGTTGCAAACACCTCTTCACAACCGCCGTTAGCTCTTGCTAACGCGGAACAAACACCTTGCGTGCGGGCGTGAGTGAGTGAGTGGAAAACGGAGTGAATCACAAGCAAACCATGAAGAACAACAAGGAAACATTCATTTCAATAAACAACATTGCAATATTCAAGTTTACACGGCTCAACGAGTACAATGAAGGAAAGAGGAAAGAAATAACCGATGGTGAAGACTAGCGGCCGTTCACGGCCGGAATGGTAGGTTGTCGGGCTACCTCCGGACTCGGGCGGACAATGCTTCCGGCGTAGAGAGCTGTCACGATCTCCCTACGTAGCTCCGTCGTCTTCGACTTCAGGTTTCTTCTTCTTCTCACCGGGCGGAGTGAGAGAATGGTTGCTTGGAGGCTTGCGGACGATGGAGAACACTCACGGACAACGGAGGAAGTCTTGGAATGGATGGAGGAGGCTTCCCCTTGCGTAGGAGATGAAGTGGAGGCGTCCCAAGGTGGTGGACGGCGGCGTACGGAACAGGAATCCCGCTCCCGCCAGTGATCCGTGCCCTAAAATCGCAACAGGCGTTTAAATAAGCGCTGGATTAAATACTGCGCACGGTCATTGGCGCACGACCAGTGGTCGTGCGCACTGGAATTCTGCGATCGTGCGCACAGCCTGGGTGGAACCTGCAAGATACGAAATTTATAAAATAAAATGTTCGCACGACCAGTGGCGCACGACCGGTGGTCGTGCGCACTAGCGTTGATGGTCGTGCGCAATACAGCAAACAGAACTCAGAATTTTAATGATAAGTGCGCACGAGCAGTGGCGCACGACCGGTGGTCGTGCGCACTGGCGTTGGTGGTCGTGCGCACTGCACCAAACAGAACTCGTGAAAAAGGGTTAAGTGCACACGATCAGTGGCGCACGACCAGTGGTCGTGCGCAATAGAACCGGCGATCGTGCGCAGTGTTCCTGTGCAGAATTGCACCGGGAACACTTGCACGACTCCTATTCCCGCACAACCACAGATCTAGCCACTGAAAGTGGCACTTAACAGCACATGAATACTACTAATGACAATAAGCACGAAAATCACACCAAAGTGGGCCTAGATGTGCACCTAGCGTGGATTATCAAATATAAACTATAACAAGGCTAAAGTGCGGAGAATTGACTAAATAACGGCCCGGATGAGTCCATAAATGTGTATATGATCAGGACTCATCAGCCGCCTGCCTGCCATGTCAAAAGGCAAAGTATGAGGCCACCTTTCCAGCTGGCCTCCTTCAACCTCTGCCTATTCCGGACCGAGTGTGGGAGGATATAGCTATGGACTTTATTACTCGATTGCCGCGCTCCCAGGGTTTCGACTGCATCTTAGTTGTCGTGGACCGACTGTCGAAGTACAACCACTTCATTCCCCTCCGTCACCCCTACACAGTCGCTTCTGTTGTTGATAGCTTCATCAATGGTGTGGTGCGTCTCGATGGATTTCCCCGATCGATTGTGAGAGACCGGGACCCCCTCTTCTTGAGCACTTTTTGGACTACTCTATTCCGACTCCAGGGTACTTGCCTCCGTATGAGTACCGCGTACCACCCGCAGACAGACGGCCAGTCAGAGGTCCTCAACCGCTGCTTGGGGACCTACCTCTGCTGCTTTGTGGGAGAACAACCTCGTAGTTGGGCCAAGTGGTTGTGCTGGGCGGAGTACTCGTACAACACCGCCTACCATCTGGCGGTCGGCACCACACCCTTCGAGGTCGTCTACGGTCGACCGCCTCCCTCCATCCTACGACATTTACCAGGGGAATGCCAAGTCGAGAGTCTGGCCGCCGCCCTTCAGGACCGCGACACCATCATGGATCATCTGAAGCATTATCTTCGTCGGGCCCAACAGAAGATGACCTCCTTCGCGAACAAGAAGCGGCGCGACTTGTCCTTCCAGGTGGGGGACAAAGTTTTCGTCAAACTACACCCATACCGACAGCTGTCCGTCGCCTGCAGGTCGTGTCCGAAGTTAGCCCCCCCACCCCCCATTTTTTGGGCCGTTTGAGATCCTTGCTTGCATTGGGGCGGTTGCCTACCGCCTACGCCTACCGAATCAAAGTCGCATACATCTAGTCTTTCATGTCTCCCAGCTTCGCCGAGTGGTTAGTGATCATCCCGCGTCAGCACATATTCCTGCCAACATCAACCTTGCGGGCGAAGCCCCATGCTACCCGGCCAAGATACTAGACCGTCGCTGCCCTCGGTCGGGCGACCCGTCATCCGATGAGGTTCTAGTTGCATGGGCAAATCGATCAGACTCCGACGCTACATGACTCCCTCGAGAGGATTTCTGCCGTCATTTCGCAGATTACTGTCTTGAGGACAAGGCAAATTTCCCAGATGACGGTATTGTTACGGGCATACGCGCGGAGGAGCCCGCGTGGCGCGTCTATACGCGCAGAAAATCGACGGTCAAATCACCCACTACCCCACGGATAGATGACATGGCGGAGGCCCCTTAATTATTTCCTATTTTGAATATTTCCTATTTTAATTGTTACCTATTTTAATAGTTTCCTATTTTAATTACTCCCTATTTTACACCCCTTTTACAGTTATAAAAGGGGGTGTGGTATTGTATTTTGGCGTGCTGGGATTAATCAGAAAATCAGGGTTGCTCTCTATCTTCCTCTCTTCTCTATTCTCCTCTTCTCTCCCAAACTTTAGCCGCCGGCCCTTCCCCTTGCCGACCTTCTTCCCGCTCCGTAATAGCGTACCTATATTCCAACTTCCAAACCTAAGTCGGTCACAAATCCTACGATCTACTTTTCTAGGACGTCTAATAAGTGAGGGATCTTGCCTATTTAACACTACACCTAAGTCCTTTTGGAGGTGCAGCGGTCCTTGCCAAAACGCCGCATTCGGACCATACGACGAGGACTCTTGCATATTTAACACTACACCCAAATCCTAAAGATGTAGCGGTCCTTGCCAAAACGCCTCATTCGGACCGTACGACGCGTTCCTTAGGAGGAACAACCTAGCTTTTGCATAATTTCTCAAATGATCCATATTCATAAGGGTGACTAAAAAGCAAATTGATTGGAGTTCAAAAACCTGGAAGCTAAAGCTAGAGAACAAAATTTAGGAAACTCAAGCTGACGCAGAAACTGAAGAACAACAAACTCGTGGAGGAGGAAATCTGGCAAAGAAGAAGAGGTCAAACCGTCAAAGTCGTGCGAATAGCGGGAATGGAGAAAGAAGGTTTGTAAATAAAAAGGCAGATGGCTGAGCCGGTAGCGAGAATGGAGAAAGAAGAGCAGAAGTTTGAATTTGGGACTCACGGAGAACGTAGCTTTGACACGATGCTGAGCGGGAAAGCTGAGCGAGTGATGAAAATTTTAGAGTTTTGATTTTTGACATCCGCTGTGAGAGCTGAGGACACGTGTGTAGGGAAGTTCTCCAGTTATGCTTAGTATTACTATATAGTGAACAGAGATATATATACTATATATATAGTTTTTTTAAATTTGGGGGGTAGCCCCCCCCCCCTCCTAATCCTCCCCTATTGCCGACATTCGATATTTACAACCTTGGTGATGTCTATGAAACTCTACGTCTTCACAACAATGTTTTTGATGGCGAAGCATCATAGAGATACGTTCATGAGCCTCCATGAACGTATAAAAGTTAGGTGGCTTAGGTCACTTTACATGAGTAGACAGCAGTAGAAGTCGGATGTCTTTTTTATCTTTCAAGCCATATGTTTTCTTATTTCAAGATTCGTTGTGTACTGTTTCTTTTACAAATTAAAAGTGTTAACTTTGCTTGCATTAGTACTTAATCTCAAATCTGTGTGTCTATTTCTCATCATATCTGTCTTATCTGTGTGTATAATAATACTGTGTATATTCTCTTTATCACATCTATTTGTATTAGAAGCACCAAAATGTCAAATGATAATACATTTTTTTCTAGCGACGGATATAAGCTTGTTAAAAGGCATTGATGTGCTTATTATCATCAAATGTTAACAACCGATATGTGTAGTGGACGAAATTAATTTTGTTTCAAACTCGTGGTACATGACATGCAATAAAACGAAGATAAGTGGGTGAGAGAAAATTGATTTGATTGGTCATACTGTTAGATTCCATAACGTATTTAGAATGTTGCAACAAATAGTTCTTGATTTACTTCAATTACTGCAATAAAATTATGGCTTACAAGATTCAAAAAGGACTACATGAAGAGAGGTGTTTGCAATCACACCATACATAATGGGGCAACATGAATCCATTAGAGCGGCATGTAAGAAATTTCAGCATTCAACAGACTATTAATAGATATTTTTCTAATGGTCTTGACGCTCTATTGAAACTTTCTGAAGATATTATAGTACCTACAGACACATAGGCCAGAAATATTATAGTAGAAAAATTAAATGATAAGTGTTATATTCGATTTCTAAAAGATTGTATTGGGGCAATCGATAGACCACATGTTAATGTACACTGTACACATTCAAGTTGAAGATCGGATTTCATTCATTGGATGACATGAACGCCTACACAAAATATAATGGATTTGTGACTTTAATATGTGTTGGAGATTTAAAATTAAAACATGTATTATTTTTCGTATTTACACCTCTTGATTTTCCTACTCCAATATATTAAGGAGTCAAGGTATTGAATAGTGCTAAGTTCTTATTTGCATCATGGTATCAGAGCTAACCTAAATCGCTCGATCCGCTCCCAGCCGACCCGGACACTCGTTCCGCTCCCAGTGCCCGCTCGCGCTCCCAACCTCGCCGACTCGACTTGTTCCATCTCGCACTCGTTCCACTCCCATCCACGCCGACCTGCCTCTTGCTCGCGCCTGTCGCTTCTTCCCGCACGTCAATTTGTGTCGTTCGACAACAAGGGACGTCGGACACATGGGGTTTGATTTCCCTATTTTTGGTGTTTGATTCTCTTTCTGAGGGGATAGTTCTTCCTCCTCATTCCCATGACTGATTTGGTTTTCTTGGATGGTTCCATTCCCAGGATAGACTTTGTTTTCATCGCTTTCTATGAGAGGAACCTAGTCCCGTGCTCCTACCCTTAATTTCAGCAAGCCTTTGATTTCTATCACGGGAATCGGATACTTGTCGAGGATTGTGGCCTTGTTGAGCTCGCGGTAGTCGACTCAGAACCGCCAGCTGCCGTCCTTCTTCCGCACCAGGAGGATCGGGCTAGAGAAGGGGCTCGCACTGGGCCGAATGAGGCCCCCTAGCAACATCTCCTGAACAAGGCGCTCAATCTCGTCCTTCTGAGTGTGGCCGTAGCGATAAGGGCGGACCGAGACTGTCGCGGTCCCTGGCTTGAGTGGAATGGCGTGGTCGGTCGGCCGAATCGGTGGAAGGCCGGTCGGGACCTCTAAGACATCGTCTGGAGGTCCGCGGGGATGAGAGGGGGTGTCGACGCCGTTGCAGACATCAGCCAGAGCCACGCAGAGAAGTCGACGTCGGTGGTCTGTTGAATGGCACGGAAGGAGACCGGGGAACGGAGGAGGGCGGAGTCACTCAGCAGATGGCACACCCGGCCTTGGTGGTGGAATTGCATCGTCATGCTCGCCCTGTTGACGTGCACATCGCCGAGCGTGCGGAGCCAGGCCACCCCGACGATCACGCCAATACCACCCAGGCAGAAGGCGTAGAAGTCGGCAGTCGCGGGGTAGGACCCCACCGATAAGGAGAGAGCGACGCAACACCCCTGAGTTGGTAGACGACGCCCATCGCCGAGGCAGACTGAAAAATCTGGAGAAGGAACCATGGACAGGTGGAGATGGTGTGCCAACTGGTACGAGAGGAAGTTGTGGCTTGCGCCACTTTCGATCATGATTACAATGGGGTGGTCACACAGTATGCCCATAAACTTCATGGTCTGGAGGCCCGATATCCCCCCACGGAAAAACATGGAACTCCAAGCGGTGGAGGGCTGCCGCCACGACATCTTGTGCCCCTTCGCTCTCCGAGACCTCCAGTGCTTCGAAATCTTCCAATGTGACCTCGGGGTCGAAGTCGCCGACAATGGCGTGGAACTCCTTGACAGGGCATACATGCCCTGGAGCATATGGCTGGCGGCAGCGAAAACAGAGGCCCTTGTTGCGAAGGTCATTGTAGTCGGAGTTGGAGATGCGCTGGGGCGGCGGCCGTCCGGGCCGCGGTCCCCCGGAAGGTAGCCGCGGAGGAGCCGGGCCGGGGGGGCGGTCGAGACTGAGGGTGGCTACCTGTGCCGGTAGGGACCCGGGGGCCGATATCCGCCTCCACCAAGCGGGCCATGTCAACTGCGTCGCTGACGGTGCGCCGATGATGCGTGCGAAGATGCGAACGGATGTGGGGCAGAAACCCCTGCATGAAAAAGCCCAGGTAGTGGTCGGGTGGCAAAACCTGGCACGGGAGTCACCAGGGCGACGAACTCGTCAAGGCTAGCAGTCTGACGGACGCCACAAAGACGCTCAATGGCGGAGCCCGAATAGCGCGTGTCGTAGCGACGAATCATCTCCTGTTTGAGGTCGGCCCGGGAGATGTGGGGGTTGGTTTGACGGAGCCACTAGACGTAGAGGGCCGAGCCATTGAGTCCCACTACGACTTTGGACACCTTGTCCAATTCCTGCGTGTGGTTGAGGTCGAAGTACTGCTCGGCCTTGGTGATCCACCCCTTGGGGTCGAGTCCCGACAAAGTGGGAAGGTCCAGCGAGAGAGCGGTACAGGGTGGTGTGGTCGGGGATGTGACACCAGCGGCCGCTATGGTCGGTCCGGCCCCGAGGAGGGATCCGCCGTTGGCTGGGGTAACCGACCCCGATCCGGTGGACGTGGGGGCGGCGGACGCTTGGAAGACGTCGAGTTTGGAGTGCAGAGCGAGGATAGAGGCGTGCATGGAGGCGACAAGTTATTCCTGAGTCTCCAAACGGCGAGTGAGGGCGTCGGTAGCATCCTCCGGAGGAGTCTCGGCGGGGGAACGCAGGGTCGGAGCCATGAGAACGGCCGAATGTGCGAGCAAAAACGTCGGGCGGTAGATCTGCCGAAAGCGCAGGGCGGTAGGTTGGCTTCAATGACGCTCGGGCGAGGGAGATGGATTCCCAAAATCGCACAGAAGGGGAGCACCGACGGCGAGCAGCGGGCGGTGAGGCAGGTCAGACCAAATATTACGGAGCGAGAAGAAGGCCGACAAGGGGAAGGGCCGGCGGCTAAGGTTTGGGAGAGAAGAGGAGAATAGAGAAGAGAGGAAGATAAGGAGCAACCCTGATTTTCTGATTAATCCAAGCATGCCAAAATACAATACCCCCTTTTATAACTGTAAGGGGGGTGTAAAATAGAGAATAATTAAAATAGGAAATATTTAAAATAGGAAATAATTAAGGGGCCTCCGCCTTGTCATCGATCCGTGGGGTAGTGGGTGATTCGGTCGTCGATTTCCTGATCGTGTAGACGCGCCACGCGGGCTCCTCCGCGCGTATGTCCGTATTATACGCTAACGGAAAAATCGATGGAAGTAGTGGATACGATGATTATGAGAAGGATAAATATCTTATACCTGCAAGAGACTAGATGGGTGGGTGAGAAAGCTTAATTTCTAGACAATTCGGGTTTTAAATTATGGTACATAGGAAAAAATAAAATAAGCAATGAAGTAGGTATTATTGTGGATACTACTTGGAGGGATGAAGTTGCTGGGGTAAGTAGAAAAGATGATAGAAACTTAGCTCTTAAATTAGTCATAGGAAAGGAAATTATTAATGTGATCAGTGTTTATGCGCCACAAGTAGGATTAAGTGAAGCTATTAAAGTGCAATTTTGGGAATACTTAGATGATTTAGTAAGGGAAATCCCATAAAGAGAATAATTTCATAGAAGGAGACTTAAATGGACATATAGAGAAGAAAAACACAAATTGCACAACCAATTTTGGAGGATTTGGGTATGGAGAAAGAAATAAAGAAGGAAGAACAGTTTTAGACTTTGCCATAACACATGAGGTAATTGTGACAAATACGCTTTTCATGAAGAGGGAAGAACATTTAATTACGTTTAAAAGCGGACCAAATAAGTCATAAATTGATTATTTTGACTCGCAAAATGGATAAAATGATTTGTAAGGATTGCAAAGTCATACCAGGAGAAAGTTTGACAACACAACATAGGTTAGTGGTGTTGGACGTGCAAATTAAATATAATAAATTTAATAGAAAACAAAAGTGTTGCCAAAAATTCGATGGTGGAACTTAATGATGGAAAAACAGGTTGCTTTCAAGACAACGCTTATGGAACAACTAGTTGATGACCTTTATGTTGATCCTAGTGTCTCATGAGAAATTATGTTTTCACATTTAAAGATAAGTGGAAGGAACGTACTTGGAGAATCAAAAGATCGTGCGCCCCAAATAAAAAATCTTGGTGGTGTGTTAGAAACAAAGAGAAAAGAAATACTTGGTGCAATTTTACTCGTCCTCAAAGGGGAAATATATAACATTACAACAAGACACCAAACACCGATAAGCGGTGTGAGACTAAACCTCAAATACTTAAATACTTAAATATAAATACTTCCAACACTCCCCCTCAAGCTGAAGGGGAACCCTTCAGCTTGAACACAACATAAAAGAAAAGGAAAAATGGTGGTTGACAACGTGGGACAAAACAACAACCACCGAGGCCCAACCGCGTGTCACCGGGGATACTTCAACCGGGTAAAGGTCACATGACGTTGGTCCACAAACCGACTATGAGCACACTGGATGCTCCCGGAGCTGAAACCAGGTCAACCAAAAAAGGCCAAACCACACCTACCTAACATAGAAGAAAAAAGATGGGGAGACACATAACATACGAAATATGCCTGGAGGCCGTGTGTGACTAAGGCAGGAGTCGGGAAAGAGGCATCCGAGTCGCCGTTATCACAAACACTCCCCCTCACGTGGAACACGTGCATGAATGCATAGACTCGCATGGAGACACAGACGAAGACAATCAGAACAACACAAAAAAAAACAACTATGGATAACGGTTGTTGGCAAGGCCACGATCCGAGATGCAGCGAGCAAAACACAAGCCAGCTGCGAGCAGAAGGCTCAAGCGGCTGCGAGCAGAGTGCTCAAGCAGCGGCGAGCAAAAGGCTCAAACAGCGGCGAGTGAGAAAGGAGGAAGAGAAGAGCTCGACACCCAAAGAGCAGCAGCACGGAAACCATCGCCATAACACGCGACTAGAAGACACAACCAACACAATAACTAACACAACACAAAAAAAAGCTACAACGACACTTTAAAAAAATTGGAGAGGGCACGACATAGCAGCAGCGGCACAGCAGCCCAGCAGAAGAGGGGCACGACACTGCCGATCTGGAGTAGAAAAGAAGCGCCGGAGAAGAAGAGCAGCGACAGGACAGCAGCGGCACAGGGCGGCAGTGGAAGGATGACAGGAGAACGACCAGCATCTGCCCACTGGAGCAGACCGGGAACATGAAGCTCGACGGGATCTGGAACGGGAAAGGAAGCCATCGACGAGATCAGGAGCAGTGGGAGGCAGTAGCAGCGACGAGAACAACAACAGGTCGACTGGATTGAGGGACCAGAAGCATCGTCGAAGAGAAGATCAGGAGTCGTTGACGATAGCGTCCAGCAGGACGTCGATGGGATCCAGGAACGAGAGCAGCAGCAGGTCCTTCCTGGAAACGGGATCGAGGGAGGAGAGGAGCGGTTCCGTCGATGAGAAGGAGAGCAGTGATATCTGCTGGATCCGGCGGCGGAGAAGAAGCGACGGGAACAACGATTCGGAGCAGACGAGCTCGACCGGAGAAGTTGCAGCGGAAAATATGGCCGACGGGAACGATGTCGTCGATTGACATAGGATCCGCTTCCATCTCCGGAATCAATTGACGATTTCGTCGACGGGAGCGAAGGGAGAACTGCTCGAGGGATCGAAGACAGGACCGGCTGTTGGGAACGAGAGAGAGGGAGAGGCGGAAATCAAAGAGAGGAAGCCACCGAGAAATTAGGTCGCCAACAATTAGGACGACGAAATTTCAGGGAGGAGTCAATTCCTGCTCTGATACTATGTTAGAAATAAGGAGAAAAGAAATACTTGGTGCAATTTTACTCATCCTCAAAGGGGAAATATATAGCATTACAACAAGACACCAAACACCGATAAGCGGTGTGGGACTAAAATACTTAAATATAAATACTTCCAACATGGTGGAAAGAGGAAGTGCAAGACAAAGTGATGGCAAAGAGAGTCAGTTATAAAACATTCTACGCTTGTAGAAATGATGAAAATTTGGCAAGGTATAAAGTTGCCAAGAAAGAATCTAAGCATGCAGTAAGTAAAGCAAGAAGTCAAGCTTATGGAGAATTTTATAAGCGACTAGATACCAAAGATGGAGAGCGTGACATATGTAAAATTGCTCGAGCTAGAGAGAGGAAGACAAGAGATTTAAGCCAAGTTAAATGCATAAATGATGAAACCGATATCGTTTTGACGGATGATGTGACTATTAAAGAGCGATAAAAAAAATACTTTTACCAACACTATAATGAAACAAAAGACAATGAGCTGAACTTGGAAGAGTTAAGTAAATCAGAGGAGTATAGAAACATAACATTTTATCGTAAAATTCAAATATCGGAGGAAAATGAAAAAACGGTTGGGTCAGACGATATACCCATCGAAGTATGGAAATGTCTAGGGAAAGAAGGAATTTTATGGCTTACATGTTTCTTCAATAAGATACTGAAGTCAAAGAGGATGTTGGACCAATGGAGAGGAAGTATCTTGGTATCTTTGTATAAGAACAAAGGAGATATACAAAATTGTGTTAATTACAAAAGAATTAAATTAATGAGTCATACCATGAAACTATGAGAACGAGTAATAGAAAGAAGAGTAAGACGGGAGACTAACATCTCGGAGAATCAATTTGGATTCATGCCAGAGCGGTCAACCATAGAAGCTATACATCTCTTCAGGAGAATCATCGACAACTATCGAGAAAGAAAACAAGATTTGCATATGCTGTTTATCGATCTTGAGAAGACTTGTGATAAGGTTCCAAGAGAGATCTTATGGAGAGTCTTAGAAAAGAAAGGTGTAAATTTATCATACATTGACATAATCAAAGATATGCATACAAATTCAGTGATGAGGGCGAGGACATCTGAAGGATTAACACAAGAATTCCATATCACTGTTGACTTACATCAAGGTTCAGCTTTAAGCCCTTATCTCTTTATCTTTATCTTAGATGAGCTCACCGGACATATTCAACAAGCAATACCTTGGTGTTTATTGTTTGCGGATGATATCGTTTTGGTCGATGAGACGCGCAATGGTGTAAACGTGAAACTTGAATCTTGGCGAGATACTTTAGAAAAGAAGGGTTTTAGGTTGAGCCGGGAAAAGACGGAGTATATGGAGCTTAAATTTAGCAGTGCATGAAGGACAGATGACTTCGTTATTAAGTTGGGTGATCAAGATATTTCCCGCAGCGAGTGCTTTAAATATCTTGGATCGATAGTTCAAAAAGATGGAGGTGTTGATAAAGATGTGATATATAGAATCCAAGCAGGTTGGTTGAAGTGGAGAGGCGCGTCAGGGATTTTATGTGATCGTAAACTTCCATTAAAACTTAAAGGCAAGTTTTACCGTACTGCAATTAGACCAGCGTTGCTCTATGGTTCTGAGTGTCGGGCAGTGAATTATGTATATAATCAAAAAATGGGAGGTGCGGAGATGAGAATGCTTAGGTGGATGTGTGGACACACAAAACTAGATAAAATTAGGAATGAATGTATCAGGGGTAAGACAGGAGTGACACCAATTGCAGAGAAGATGCGAGAAGCTCGACTAAGGTGGTTTGGACACGTACAAAGGAGACCATTAGAGGCACCTGTTAGGCGTTGTGAGAGTTTAGTCACCATGCATGTTAAACGAGGGAGGGGTAGACCAATAAAGACTTGGAATGAGACTATAAGGAAAGACATGATGTGCTTAGGCATTAGTGAGCTTATGACTAAAGATAGGGCATAATGGCGACAAAGGATCCATATAGCTGACTCCACTACAGTGGGATAAAAGGCTTGAGTTTGTTGTTTAATCTTTTTTGTGCTTAGTTGATTGTTCTCTAAGCTCCGCTCAATCCTGTAATGTTAATTTTTTATGTTTTATCTTTCCTGTCTTTAATCTAATTATTCTCTATCAATATAAGGTCTCACACTTAAAAGTATTGCATTTTCATGTTTTTTTAGACTAAGAGTCTTTTTGGGAGGGCGACAATGGCTGGGAGCCTGGGAAGGGAGCAAATGCCACTGCCCTTCCCGACTGAGGGGTGGGGGCTCCGTTACGCATAGGGTGGACAGGAGCAAACGCCTCCGCGGCACCACGTTTGTCATGAGAGAGAAATAGAGAATAGTTAGTGCACCTCCAAAATAGGACCGACGTCGATCCCGACAACACTTAATCATAAAGGGTTGCTTTATATCACCACTTCTTCTCCTTATATATTACATTGTCGGCATTTTCTAAGTAAAAACGCCGCCACATTAATAACCTATTGCGGCGTTTTAAAAAGTGTCGCAAGAAAAGCGCCGCAGTAGACCCATTTTGTTGTTGTTTTTGAAAATCCCGTATCTTTCATTTTCCCGCTCAAATTCACTGGCTGACCTTCGGTTCTCCCCTATTGCTCTCAAATTTTCCAATTTAAAAGTTCTCGGTATTTGTTTCCTACTTTTTCCCGCTCATATGTCTGGTCTTTGTTTGTTGTTAAACTTGCATAAAAAGTTTTGTGATTTTGTTTGCCCCCCCCCCCCCCTGAAAATTTCTGGATCCTCCCTTGTTCGGCAATATGTAAGATATAGTTTTTAAATGTCAGCTATCGGAAGTCGGAGATATTTTAAAATATCGGATTCTCATATCTCCTAAATATAAAAATGCTTTTATGTATGATAGGCATAATTATATGCTTTGAAATTAAAAATTAGTATTATAAGCTTATAAACACTGAGTCATATATATCCCAAAATAAATTCAAAGAATATCCAAAATAAAATATTAGTAATGCATTATGACTACTATTAACAAGTAAAATAGATACATTGCAAAATTTATTTAATATTATAGAATAATTATATTTATATAATACTGAGTTTTATAGTAAATAAAAAGTTTTAAAAGGTAAATATTTTAGAACGAAAGATAGTGCTTCTTTTAATGTCCCAAGTTTGACGTAAGATCTCTGCATTATTATAATAATAGAGTTCATGCATAACATAAAGAGTGTCTGACGAAAAAAGGAAAAAAAAGATCTATCATCTAGACGGGCCCGGGAGGGAAAGCGACACACGACAAGGGGGAAGTGATCGCGGTGCCTGGATGTATAGGAACGTCCATGAGGTGGTACCAGATCGGTTTCCCACCTCTCCCCGAGGTGGTACATCTGTTCCGCGATCCAGTCATTTGTGCTCCCTTGCTCTGCCATCATCCAGTATGCATCCAGATAGTGTTTTCAAACTGCGGCGTACTCCATAAGACTAGCCTTGCTCGGCCGTCGTCCTGGCGCTTCCTCTGGATCCGTACTATGATCCTCCTCCTGTGGCTGCATCACGACATCTGGGGGGTGGCGACGGTGCAATAAGCTCATAGATAACACCACGGGCTGTTTGGGTCCGCCGCACTAGGTGGATAACCATGAGGGTGATGTTAGAGATGTCAACTCCTCTCATGATGGTCCGCAAAGGTTATAAATGAACTATGAAACTTAGAATTCGTCAATTCAATTTGCGAAAATTTTAATCATGTCCAAATGATCATGCACGATCATTTTAATCATGCTTGCAGGAAATCCTTATTGTGATTTTGTTATAGGCTTCGGGCTCAATTATTATGTTGCGTCTTCTATTATGTTTATTGTATTGTTATGTCGTATTCCGATCCTTAGGTTGTATTAAGATTTATTAGGTTAAGTCGGGGATTTACGCAAATACCCCTTGGATGTTCTATTTAAGGGACCCTTGAGGTCTTGTATGTTTTATCAATGAAGAATATCTAATTCCTAGCCCCCTTATGAGATCTTGGAAGCTCTCTCGAGTAAGCCCCGCTTAGGCAATCGCGGTTCCGACTCCGTTGTATCAATCACCGCCAACATCTCCGCCTCCGGTCATCCTCTGACAACCTCTGGGATAGGCCATAACAACTTGGTATCAAAGGCTGCTCCTTTCTTCCTTTCCAACTACCGTTTTCCTTTTTTCTTCACAAGAACTGCCCGACAGCCACTCGTCCCTCCTTCCCACTTCCACCATGCCCACAGTTGAAACCCTTTTAGTCGCCACTGTCCCTTACAGGAAAGTCATCTTCAACGTTCGCCTTTGAAACCCCTTTTTCGTGCAACCTAATGACTCGGGCCAACGACCCCCTGACGAAGCTCTCATTGTTGACAACAGTTGTGACCACTGTCTACAACAGTTGAGACCACCGTCTACAACAGTGCATCTTCCTTGATGCTCCAGGCCGTCTTCCACCGCTGATCGACGACACCGTCGATTCCGAGCCTTACCTCTGCGTTCGACGACGCCTTCCGTGTCGTCTCCTTCCAGAGGCTGCAACATCCAGCAGCAAATCATTTTTTGAGCCCTGCGCTTCTCGAGGCCCCCGTATAACAGGAACCCCAGAGTAGTCTACACCTTTTTCATTCCTCGGGACCACCAACCGCAACAACCAACAACATCATTTTTGCGGCCCTAATCCCTGAACCGTGTAGCCTCCCGTCCCGGTTCATTTCAGCAACCTAGCTCTACTTCAAGGGAATTTTTTTAATTCTAGGAGTTCGCCTCGTGAATTTCTTTCGCCTCAACATAGGGAAGCGCCGCGGGTCGCGTGGCACTCTAAATTCGCTCGCTCCGCTCGTCCAACCGAACTCAAGCCGACCCGTAACTCGCTCAATTCATCAGCCCAACACAACATGGTTGACTCTACGAATCAGCTCATCCAGCTTATGACCATGGTGCAGACCTTCATGACGCAACAAACTGCAACCACGGAACATCATCATGATGCGAATACTGCACTCCCCAAACGTCTCGATGATCTCTCCACTGCCTCCCACACACGAGCACGCTTGCAGCAGTCAGGTGCCTCTCCCGCCGCTCATCTGCCACGAGCCCCCGCCACCGGCCCTCGTCCGCCCTGAGGCTGTTACACTACCGCGCTACCCCAGGTTGGATTTTCCTACTTACGGTGGGAAGACGAACCCATTGGGTTGGCTAAGTAAGTGCGAACAATTTTTCGTCCACTAGCAAACACCGGAAGAGGATCGAGTTCATCTAGCATCCTTCCACCTACTTGACCCAGCTTTGCTTTGGGCCACTCATCTTCTCACCGACCAGCCAGGTCTGACATGGGAAAACTTCAAGCGGTTCTGTAACTTGCGCTTTGGCCCCCCCACCCGCAACAACCCCCTCTGCGAGCTCACGACTTTACGACAGACGGATCCGTGGATGATTATATGGACAGTTTTAGCTTCACCTGGCACACGCCCCACTTTCACCTGGGATGCGGGTCTCCATCTTCATCGCCGGACTTCGCGACCACCTGCGGCTGGATGTTGAATTTGAGACTCCTCGAGACTTAGTGAGTGACTAAGTTATTAAAGGCGAAAGGCGCACCGATGCGCAAAGGGGTCCTGGAGCCTAGGCGCAGGCGCGCACCTTAGGCACGTGACGCGCAAAAAAGAAAAAAAGAAAAGAAAAAATACAGTTTATTAAATAAAAAAAACACATAAAATAAATCTACCACCATATCAACACGCTAGAATTGCATATATCACAATTCCAAAGGCTATTTTTTAGATTGTGTTTTACAAATATTTACTGTTATACGTGCAAGTGTTGCAACTTGCTATAATCACATAGATTAATCCACTGCTTTTCGCGGATCAAACTCCGCGGTGAGTTGGCTGGGGGGGTTCGGGGGGGCAGCGGCCCCCTGAGCGGGGTTTGGGGGCAGCGCCCCCGAAGCATTTTTTTGAGCAGGTTTAATTATGCAATTTCACCATTACGGTGCAAGTTCCCTCACTTGATGGTAGATATATATAAAAAATCATGTAATCTAACCATGAGATCATGTTTTTACCCTTCAATTTTTTTTTCAGTAATCAGGTTGAAGAAAAGGCCTTGAAAGGCCCAGGCGCGCCTTTGGTGCTCTTGGGAGTTGGTAAGGCGTGCACTTGGGGTGCGCCTGAGGCACCTCGCCCGCTTCTGCCTTCCAGAGGCGAGCCCTGGTGCGCCCGACGCCTCAGATGCACCTAGGCGCGCTCCTTAATAACTGACTGCTATGAGTTTGGCTAGGATTTGCCACCATCGCCTCGAGCTGGTGCATGAGGCTTACATTTCTGCTAACATAGGGGATCCGCCGAGACGTACTGAGGGCTCTCCAACCCCTCCGTTCTGTCGACTATCTCGTGCCGATATGATGGAACGACGAGCGCATGACTTATGTTATAACTGGGACGAGTAGTATGCTCGCGGACATAGGTGCAAAAAGCTTTTCTATCTGAACATTGAAGACTCTGACGAAGAGGGCGTCAGTTGACGTTGTTACTGTTGTCGATCTTCCTTGAGCTTGAGGTCAAGCTTTTTTTGCACGGTGGGAGAGATGTTATGGCCTTCGGGCCCAATTATTATGTTGTGTCTTCTATTATGTTTATTGTTTTGACATGTCGTAGTCCGATCCTTAGGTTGTATTGGGATTTATTAGGTTATGTCGGGGATTTACGCAAATACCCATTGTATGTTCTACTTAAGAGATCCTTGGGGTCTTGTATGTTTTACCAATGAAGAATATCTAATTTCTAGTCCCCTTGAGATGTTGGAAGTTCTCTCGACCAAACCCGCTTAGGCAACCGTGGTTCCGGCTTCGTTGTATCAATCACCACAAACATCTCCGCCTCCCGTCATCCTCCGACAACCTCTGGACTAGGCCCATAAAAGATTTCATAAGCAGAACATGATGCAAATAATTATATCACTGCAATGTAAATGTACCTGCAGTAAGCAATTTAGGATAGTCAATACTTCCTAGATACAGTAGTTGAATTAAAATTTATAGGATTTACTAAATTTTAATTATACGCATTCTAAAGCAAATACTGTTTGCAAGGGTGCAGAAGATGAGAGGAAGTAATGGAATGTAATGTAGCAAACCAGCAAGATTAGTTGTTGCAGAGCATTGTAACCGGGTGGGGCACGGAGACATCGTTGTCGAGGGGCATGCCTATCGGCTTCTTCTCCCTGCAGAGAAAGCCGTGGGGTCCGGCGAGGTCCTCCATCACCACCACTGTTTCTGCCACGGCAGTTGTTGCTGGAGAAATCGATGGAGAAAGTCCAATTTTGAATTTCGTCAGTGACGACCTTAGTGTACATGACAACACAATACAATATTTGCATGCAATTCCAACAAACCAGAAAATATTGCAATTAAGCAGACTTTGAGCTTAAACACAACAACAATATAACTAAACCAAGCCCAGGATAAGGAGATGCTTGAGATAGACAGAGGTGATTTTTTTCAAAGTAACGGTCATTTTAAATACAATTGTTGACTTGAGATGATTTTAAATACAATTGTTGCTGCCACAGCAGTCGTTGCTGGAGAAATCTACGTAGAAAGCCCAATTTAGAATTTTGTCAGCGACGACCGTAGTGTACATGACAGAACACAATACAATATTTGCATGCAATTCCATACAAACCAGAAAATGTTGTAATTAAGCAGACTTTGAGCTTAAACACACAACAACAATATAATTAAGCAGACTTTGAGGTGAAGGCTGACATAGTTTTTGCAAAGGGAGAACACTCAAGAACACTCAAACTTCTATTCACAACATTAAAGCTTTACAACTATTGACTCTTTGATGACTTGCATATATTGCTTGGATTGATTTCAGGATTGCTTGGCTCAAACGAACACACATCCCCTTTTTTATAGCCTCCAAAGGGTTTTCCCACCAACCAAAGGAAGACTCTAGAAACTCTGTACTCTGGACTCTTCTAAACTATTCTACACTCCTCTCATGGCTATATATAAGCCTCCGCATTATTCTATAACATTCAAGAGTACTCTAGACAATTCTAGATTACTCTCTACTTCTACAAAATTTCACATCATTCTAGATACCTCTACACACACCTAAAGTTCTCTAGAAGGTTTCACACTTTTTTAGAATATTTTAGATTATTCTACATTCTTTTAGAATATTCGAGAAATCTCTACACAATTGTACAATATTCTTGAACATTTTACATGACTTAAAAATCTTCTGGAAGATTTCATATCATTATAGAATCACGTTCAAGATTTCTCTCCAGTATTTTGGAGACCTCCGCATCCTTTTGCGCTATAGAATATCAAGACTACGCTTAAGTATTATTCTTGGCATGCTCCCCTTGTGCATGAACATCTTGAGTATGGAGCCATACTTATGCCAATGACTCCCACACTCAGTCTTCAACCTTTTTGAAGCCTTATCACCTCAACACGCGACTTATTGCGCCATCTACACTTGTATTCATGGTCATGGCTGCGCCTTGAACTAACAACCCTTGACATTCTCTCACACCCATTCTTGCGACGCCATTGCCGCAACCATACATCGTGTAGCAGCATTGTTCGTACCTTTGCCCTTCTCCACTTGTGTAAAAGTTGGGCAGCTCTTCTACAATTTGGCTCCTAAGCAAGTCTTTTCAACATGTCACTAACAAGCCTTGCCTCCTATCACCGAGAAGATCTTGCCTCCAATATTCATGGTCATGGCTGCTCCTTCAACTAGATGCCCGCGGCACTGCTTCTCAGGTTGGAAGTTTAAATTTGTGAAAGTAATATAATTCTCTAACATTTTCTTCCACTCCTTAGGACAAGAAACAACAATCAGATTCATTTGAACTCAAGTATCCCATTAGAATTTTTCTTCATTTTATTCCTCTTCTTCCAGCCGACCTCACTGTGGTGGGATAAAGGCTTGAGTGTTATTGTTGTTGTTCTTCCTCTTCTTCCACTATGGTTCCTAAAGCTATCCATATGTGACTTGTCATCCTTCTGCCAGTCCAATCATTTAAAAACTAGTGGAAACGTTCATAGGAGGCATCCCAAGGCAAAATTGATCTTTGAACTGTCTATTTGCCTTGAGCCCTCTTAAGTTTTAATGCAACAAAAGAGTCAAAATAGTCATTACAGAAGTAAAAATTTCTTATGTTATCCTAAATAATTAAGGGTTAAATTATTTAGTCATCTGCTTCAGTATTAGTAATTCATTTAACTGACCAATTTCTACTGCATTAAATAACTGTTATCTGCAGGAAAGAAAACAATTCACCAAATATACGGGACTCGTGTGGCCGTGCTAGCGGGAGACTTTATGTTTGCACAATCTTCTTGGTACCTAGCCAATCTCGAAAACCTGGATATCATCAAACTCATCAGTCAAGTATGTCTTCCAACTTATATTACCTTTTTAATCTTCAGAAACTGCAAATTGTATTCTGAAACAGCTGACATGCCTTTCAGGTCATCAAGGATTTCGCTAGCGGAGAAATAAAACAGGTCTCGAGTCTTTTCGACTGCGATGTCACCCTCGAAGACTATCTGCTCAAAAGCTTCTACAAGACAGCTTCTCTGGTTGCTGCAAGCACAAAATCTGCAGCCATACTCAGCAGAGTGAGTGGCAACATCTCTGAACAGATGTATGAATATGGGAAGAACCTGGGCTTATCCTTCCAGATTGTGGACGACATCCTGGACTTCACCCAGCCGTCGGAGCAGCTCGGGAAGCCAGCTGGAAGTGACCTTGCTAAGGGCAACCTTACTGCCCCAGTTATTTTTGCTTTAGAAAAAGACCCTAAACTCAGAGGGGTCATTGATTCCGAATTCAGCGAGGACGGCTCATTGGAGAAAGCAATTGAATTGATCCTGAAATCTGGTGGGATCAATAGAGCACAGACTCTTGCTAAAGAGAAAGCTGAGTTGGCCATAAAAAGCCTTAGTTGTCTTCCACTTAGCCATTACAGATCTTCCCTGGAAGAAATAGTTAAGTACAACCTTGAAAGGATAGATTAGAAATATTGGGGGAGTCCTCTTCCATTTATTAAAAAAATAAATCCATAAATAAGGAATTAGTGTATAAGATACAATATGTTAAAGAAAATCAAAACACTGGGCATGGAACATAACATAAAAGGAGTTTTATATGTACCATATAACTCATATTGTAATGTCATATATAGTTGTGTATCTTATGTTTGGATGTCTGCGTGTTCACTTTGGCGCTCATTGTGAGCCCTAAGCTGGATCAATCTTATCGTTGTTCGGTATTGAATTTTCATCCTCGCCCGGACTTCCAGTTATCTGTATTCATCTATGTTCAAAATAACCAGCTTGGATTATTCGAGGAATGTGAATACTCATGCCATATAGGTCATGGTGAATTCGTTCGTTTTGCTCGGTAAGGCGTGGTTTTTATTGGGACAAATATGTTGACCTGTATGGATTAGTTCAAATATGAGTATAGAAAGGATCTTTACTTAGTTACTATAATAAACTGAAATTATACTTCTTAAATTATTACTATCAGTTGTATGATGATCTTTACTGATATTTTTTAAAATTAGTATATGTTCTCGATTTTAGATTATTGAGGCTTACAGTAACTGTTGGGAGTAGGGGCATAAATAAAGCTCGAGAGACTTAGGCCTACACTCAAGGTGGCTTGTTAGGGCTTGTGTGGGCCGGTTGGGCCAACCGTGGCCCAAGCTTTCTCTGGATCGGCCAGTTCAGGTCCAACTGGGCATTCAACTATATGATTTATTGGAAGCACTGTTTCAAGATATTATATTAGTAAATATAAGAAAATTAGAGGCATGTTACTTAAAAAGTCAAAATGTATAAAATATATCTTGATGGGATACCCCAAAAATGGAAATGGTCGAGCTGGAGATTTCTTGCAGCGACCTCAGTCGGCTCGCTAAGATGATTCCAGCATGCTCATTCGTGTAATTCTAGAGTCCATTTGATCTCTCAAATCGACATCGGAATGCGTGAGAGGGGGGGGGGGGGGGGGGGGGGGGGGGGCACGGTCGTGAAAGTTGTACACACGCCGGTCGCGTCCCCGTAAGACGGGCTCGCAAGCTGTGCGCTCCTACATAGCGGCCGCACTGCGCGCGCCCATGCAAATCGTGCGGTCGCACCTCCCCCTAGCAAGATGCGCGCGGACGTGCGCGCCCCTGCAGGGTGCGCACTCCCGCACTGCACTTGTCTCTTCCGTCGTCGCCCTTCCGTCAAGCCTGACAGGGCTGCCCGGGCCGCTCGGTGGCAAGGTCGTCATATCCTTAAAATTGATGATACGAGAGACCTAAATCGTACGTTCTTATTCATCCCTTCAATGACCAAGAGAGCATAATTACTTGCGTGCCCCCCCTTGAAAAACTATTAAAGGGGTCTGACCTTCATTTGAAAGGTAGACAGAAGGAGAAGACAAAAGAGCTCTAAGGTTTTATGACGAAGAGTTGCAGATGAAAGTTCAGCTCAGAGGCACGAAGACCTGACTCGACGCTCATTCTCCTACTCAACATGTGCTTCCTGCATGCCCGCTTCGATTTCAAGTCTGCTCCAGTGAGCGCTCCTGCGCTCTGCTCTAGTGCGCGTTCCCATGCTTCGCTCTAGCGTGTGCCCCGACACTCCGCTCCAGTGCGTGCTCCCGCGCTCCACTCTAGCGTGCTCTGCCGCGCTCCGCCCTAGTTCGCGCTCCCGCGCTCCGCTTTTCATGACACGGGATACTTAAAATACTTGTAAACGAGCGGTAACTTGTCCCCCTCTGAAAAACTAATCTCTGTACTTGATTGCTACTAGTGGATTTCGTCCAAGCTAGGCCTGACCCCGTGGTTTTTTCTGTTTTCAAGTTTTCCTCGTAAAAATATTGATATCTGCTGTCAGTTCTTTGTTTTGACTGTTTGCGCATTCAACTCACTCTCGAGTTAAGATAACCCTCCTCAGTCGGTCAGTAAGTGCGTTGAATGACCCACAATAGTTTGTCATCGTCTGTGGAAAATGTGATCCCAATCATCTGAAGATTTTCTGAAGGCAGCACTTGCAATGTGATAGTACTCCTTACTGACTCGTAATGGAGTGAAAAATTACCCGTGCTACTGACGGGTCTGTCCCCCGGGACGCACGACCTATGGAGATCCCGCCAACTCGCTCATCAGTAGCATGTCGCATCTCAAGGAATCCTGCACCGCGCCAGCAACATCTGTGGAAGGGCGTAAGCGCCTGATGGATGAGCGTTAAGCCTAGATGCTCACCATGCTGAGGAATTTAGGGGTCTCTCACACCCTCAATCTGGCCCTCGCACCAGGCAGTCAAAAGCCGCTGATTACATGATAATTCCAAATCATGTCTTTCCCAAAAATGTTGCTCTCGTCAAGGAAACTGCTGAGGATGAGTTATCTGCTGCCGCTAGCTTCACACATCCAACGCTACCTGGCAAGGCTTTAGGGGGTGGGCATCACGATCCCCTTCCAAGAGGGGTTGGCAACAGGCGGGCTGAAAGTGGGTTCATCCTCGAGGAGGTGCACAATATGATCAAAGAGGAGTACGTGCACGAAGGGTCGTGTATCTGCGACGCCCCTTTCGTCATGGCTCCCCGCTAACTCTGTATGTTCTGGCACATCCCATTTCGCACGGATTCAAGCTGTCGAACATAGAGACTTTTGACGGGATTGATGATCCATTGGAGCACTTCATTCACTTCATAACATTTATGCGATTTTATAATGCCCCCGATCAACTGTTGTGTTAGGTGTTCCTAGCAACTCTGAAGGGGAAGACTCGCACCTGGTTTCATTCTCCGAGGGAAGAGAAAATTGACAACTTTGCGGAAATGACTCAGCTGTTCGCCGATTAGTTAATCGCTAATTGTCGAACTCTTCTATACCCCTCTCATCTTTCTGGAATCCGCCGGAACGAGGGTGAGTCACTTAAGAACTTCCATCATTTCACCGTTGAAGCACAACATATTCCAGGAGTCGACCACGAGCTTCTGCACATCATTTTCATCGAGGGGTTTCAACCTAACAACTTATACTCGACACTAATGAGAGAAACAGTTCCTAGCTACCCCGACCTTGTTTACCGCGTCGAGGCCCATATAGCAGTATATGAAGCAATAGAAGCGCATCGACAACAGTTCGAAGGTGGCCCGAAGAGAAAGAGGGGATATGATCCTCCGCCAGTAGTTAAGAGTAATGATGAGTGTCATGGTGATTCCCGTCAAGATGAGGGGCACCAACAACATCATAACTTCATTTCCCTCAACGCCTCTCGGGAAGATGTCTTATTCGCCATCAGTGATCACACCGCTCTTCAAAGGCCTAGGGTGCTTGCCCAAAACTCGAGGGATCAGTCCAAGTTCTTTGACTTTCATCGGGGTCTCGGACATAACACGAAGGATTGTGCGTTCTTGAAGGAAGAAATCAAATGACTCGTTCGTCTGAGACTCCTTGGGAGATTTTTGCAAGTGCAAGCTCTGGATCAGCCAACCCTGAATGAGACCGTAGGGGGCAGCCCCCAAGAATTTCATCTCGAGTGGAAGACTTTTCCCATCAACGAAAAGTTTAGAGCATCCGCCATCTCTAACAATATTTGATGCTTTTAGGAGACATGTAATAAGTCATGAGTTTTTCCTCATGCGCGCCAATAATAAGTGATATTTTCAATTTATTGAAATCACAAGTTTCATGGCCCCGTTTATAGAGTGCTCAGAGAATCCTTGTGGTACATGGATATATCGCCATAACCACGTTGGAAGTTCTGTCCTTTCCAAAAGACCTAGTGTTTAGCAGATGAAGAGAGTCTACCCCCTTTCCGCCCCCACAGGAACTACGTTCCCCCGTTTATAGAGTGTTCTAAGAATCTCGATGGTATAGGGCTAGCCCCCCATAACCACGACGGAAGCTCCTACCTTTCCAAAGTACCCTGCATCCAGCGGAGAAAGAGAGCATGCCCTCTTTCCGCCCGCACGGGAACCACATTCCCCCATTTACGGATTGTTCGGATAATCCTGATGGTACCGGGCTAGCCCCCCATAACCATGGTGGAAGCTCCAGCCTTTCCAAAGGACCCAGTGTCCAACGTGCGAAGAGTGTCTTACCTCCTTTTCGCCCGCATGAGAACCACGTTTCCTAATTTACAGAGTATTTGGAGAATCCCAATGGTACATGGCTAGCCCTCCAAAACCACGATAGAATCTCCGACCTTTCTAAAGGACCTCGAGTCCAGCAGACGAAGAGGGTCTGACCATCTCCCCCCCACCCCCCACCCCTCGCACGGAAACCGCGTTCCCCCATTTACAGAGTGTTCATAGAATCCTGATAGTATAGGGCTAGCCCCCCTATAACCACGATGAAAGCTCTGACCTTTCCAAAGGACCCCACGCCCAATGGACGAAGAGGGTCTGCCCTCTTTTCGCCCGGACGGGAACCACGTTCCCCCATTTACATAGTGTTCAGAGAATGTCAATGGTACATAGCTTGCACCTATAACCACGGTTGAAGCTCTGACCTTCCAAAGGACCCAACATCCAACAGACGAAGAGGGTCTGCCCCCTTTCCGCCCGCACAGGAACACGTCCTACCATTTACAGAGTATTCAGAGAATCCCGATGAAATAAGGATTGGCTCCCATAACCACGAAGGCAAGCTCCAGCCTTTCCAAATCACCCCGCGTCTAGTGGACGAAGAGGGCTTGACTTCCTTTCCGCCCTCACGGGAACTACGCTCCCCATTTACGGAGTGTTCGAATAATCCTGATGGTATATGGCTAGCCCCATATAACCACGATAAAAGCTCCGACCTTTACAAAGGACTCCGTGTCTAGTGGACAAAGAGGGCCCGACCTCCTTTCCGGCCACACGTGAACTACATTCCCATGTTTATAGAGTGTTCAAAGAATACTGATGGTATAAGACTAACCCCCATAATCACGACGGAAGCTCCAACCTTTCCAAAGGATGCTGTGTTTAGAGGGAACCACGTTCCCCCGCCTCTCAGGCAAACACGAAACTATCATGTAGTCGGATGGGGCCGCACACTCTCTTAAGTGAAACAAACACTCTTTGCCCGAGATCGCAATTCAAGAACATCGTTCCCTTGAGCCTCAAGGACGTTAAACAAAAGGGCTTCTTGGGAGACAACCCATGGGAACCACCCGGTTCCGTTTGCCTTTTATTTTCTTTTATGTTCTGTTATTTCCTTTTTGCTAACGTCGTAGGTTGAAGCTCTCGCTTGGTGGATGCGGAAGGAGAAAAATTTAAAGAAGGAACTATCGCACTTCTGGCATGCTCTTTTATGAGCATAGGTCCTCTCTACCCCTATTTCCCCATTCCTGAATTGTCTATTTTATTTCATTTTGATCAAGTCTGGTGGAGAGAGCGAGCTGTGCACGTGCACACACTTTGCATGGCATGTCAGAATGTGCTGAGTTAGGATTTATCATTTTGTTGCACACATTGCATACACTTGCACCTAGTTCACGCGCACTTGATCACGCGCGCTTATTGAATATTGCTGCGAGGTTCCCCACTCGTAAGAATTGGATTGTTAGTGTAGGAGTGAGGAGTAGAGAAAAATGTTGACTCGAGTAGTGCTCTAGTCAAATGCTCCCGTCACGCCTAGAAATTCAATTAGAGTAGAATAAAATTCAAAGTTATAATTTAATTATTTCTATTATAGTAGTTGCAATTTATTTTACTTTAGTGGTGAATCCGGTGAATTCAATGGTAGCATAAGGTCGAGTGTAGCTGGACTAGTAGTAGATTATTACTAGGGTCGGAAGGAAGGACAACCTTTCTCGGTGGCTAGAACTTGCACTAGGCTACTCTTGAAACGATTGCGTTGAAGTACTCATTATAAAATGTGATATAGGTCATTTCTTGATCCGTTTGTGCTTTTGAAATCCTTACCAACGTAATCACCTTTGCAAGCCCACTTGAGCCTACCTTTCCTCCTTGTTTAGCTCCACTAAAATTTCACCAAAGCCATACGGCTAAACCTATTTTCGCACCAACTTTTGAGCTGAAAGAAATTTATTTTTCGATCGCATTTGGTGTTATCTCTGTGGTGTATGGCAGCTTTGAATTAGCTAAAGGAGCCGTTTTTATTGTGCCTACAAAAATTATTCTGTCGAGAAGAGAAAAGAAAAGAAGAAAAAAAGGGTTGTTCAAAATGAATACTCTCTCGACAAATTCAAATTATATTTGGCTTAGCACGCACCTAGTGTTCAGTTGAAGTCTGGGGGTGTTGTGTAATTCTTGAAAATGTTGTATTGGTAATTGTAATTCTCTTGAGTGCTCAGTTTATGTTGAATGCGATTCTCATCGTCCTTCTACTTATCTAGCCTAAACTCAACCTAAGCCCAATCCTAACCCATAAGTCCTATTGATTTTAGATACGAGTCGTCTCATGCAGTAGAGAGAGTGCGAACGTGCAAGCCTATGGACACCGAATTTGATGTATTTCTTAGGAGTTTGCCCCGAGCTTTGATTCGAGTAATACTCTACTCATTAGGCACGCTATTTTCCCTTTTGCGCGATGGAAAGATTCACCGGGATTCACCATCCAAGTAAAGTAAATTTCAAATTACTGTTCTAGAAATAGTTAGATATAATCTTGAGTTTAATTCTGTTCTAATGTATTTCTATGCACGTGTGCATGCGACTTCGCATAGGTCTCTACCGCTCAAACTCACTCTAACATCCAATTGTTCCGACAGGAGAGCTGAGTAGTTTGCCCGAGACGTGCAAATGGTTAAGTCTGGGGGTGTGATGAGTCCCATTTATATACACATTTATGGACTCATCTGGGCCGTATTTCTAGTCGATGCACTACACATTAGGCATGTTTTGATCATATTTGTTATTCCTTGCTAGGTGCACTCTTAGGACCGTTTCAGTGTGCATTTGCGCTCCTTGTTATTGGGGGTAAGCACATGGTGCTCCCCATCCCTTTCTCTATGTTTATCTAGTGCTGGAGGTGTTTTCCCAGCTGTTTTATCTTGTATACAGGTGGTCAGATCATCCAGTTTTCCCCCAGAATTCATGATTGTGTGCAACGCACGGTCGTGCGTTTCCTTGACGCACGGACGGTTGTCGTTGTCTGTTCTCATCTGGGCAGAAAATGGGAGATCTGAGTTTGGTCGTGCGTTTTGACGCACGAGCGGAATTGCCCATGCGTGAGTAAAACGCACGGTCGCCTGTTTCTTCCTGTTTTTAGCTTTTCTGAATTTACCCGTGCGTTTTGACGCACGGGCGGATTTGCCCGTGCGTGAGTAAATCGCACGGGCGGCGCAACTTCGTCTTCACGCCAGTTTTTATCATTAATTATCGCACGGGCAGCGCACGATCGTGCGCTCGCCCGTGCGTGACCAAAACTCTGCCTGTTTAGTATTTAAAGCAGGAAATGCTGCTACCAAAGGAGGCCCCTGATTCCCCTCGCGGGAAAAGCCAGGAATCCCGCCATTTTCGCCCTTTCCACCAGAGGAGGCAAGAGGAGACCATTTCCAGCGATCTCCTTCGCCATTCCTCCATCCGGGAGCATTTGCAAGCATTCTCCGCCACTAGTTCAAGCATTCTTCGCCGAGGAGACCATATAAGCGCTGAAGATCGTTGGAGCGGTGACAGCCTCCTTCGAGTCCGCACACCATCTGAGGGCCGAACCCGGAGAGAGCCCGACAACCTCTCACTCCGGCCGAGAACCCAAGACGCGGTGACATCTTCTACGTGGTCCTTTCTAAACTTTGATGCTTGTGCTTTCTCTTTGTGTTGTTGTACGAACGCTTGTTAGGTTAATGTTATGGATCCTTTCTTGTGTTCATGTGCAATGATGATGTGGTGGTGAGAATAGCTTTCGTTGTTGTTGTAATAGCCTAGGTTGTTTGTGGTGAAGCCATCTAGCAATTGCTAGTGGTGATGTTGGCGTAGAGGTGAGTACGACCCTCACAAAACCTCGCACTGTGGCCACTCCATCCGCTTACCGAAGCACGACATTGCGGCCGTTGCACTCACCCACACCTTGCGAAGCGGTGCTTTTCGACCCGCATTTCTCTTAATTTCGCAATAGCTTTGGAATCCAATCACAACGCCCCTATTTTACTTTATTTGCTCGTGTAACAATCGAATCACCACACATTTCGTTCACCAGAACCTGCATTCCTTTGAGATCGACAATCGGGGAGTTCCTCCCTATTTTATTACTTGAGCGGCTGGTCCACTGCCGTCGTATTGCATTTCGTGCTTGCTAATTAGCGGTGCAAAAATCGCGCATCAGGTGCCTGAGGGGAGTGTCAGAATTGGGGCAGATGTCAGGCGGTTCTTTAGTTCTACGAACGCTGCTTCGCATTCAGGTGTCCATTGGAACATCATATCCTTCTTGGTAAGGGTTTTGAGGGGTAAGGCGATCTTGGAAAAACCTTCCACGAACTTGCGGTAATATCCGACGAGACCAAGGAAGCTCCTGATATCTGTTGCTGACTTAAGTGGCGGCCAATTCCGTACCGCCTTTACCTTGGCTTGATCTACTGCTACCCCGTTCCTGTTGATCGTGTGCCCAAGGAACCCGAATTCCTTCATCCAGAATTCACACTTACTGAATTTTGTAAAGAGTGAGTGTTCCCGTAACTTGAGTAACACCATTTGGAGGTGCCTGGAATGATCTGCCTTACTCTTCGAGTAGATGAGTATATCGTCTATAAAGATGATCACAAAGTTGTCCAAGAAGGGTTCAAACACCTTATTCATTAGAGCCATGAAGGCAGACGGGGCGTTGGTCAGTCCAAACAGCATTACCATAAATTCATAGAGCCCGTAGCAGGAGATGAAGGCTGTTTTGGGGATGTCCTTTTCTCGCACTCGAAGCTGGTAATAGCTAGACCTTAAATCCATTTTGGAGAAAACGGACGCACCTTGCAATTGGTCGAACAACTCGTCTATCCCGGGTAGCGGATAGATATTTCAGATGGTAATTTTATTTTGTTCCCTGTAATCGATGCACAAAAGTAATGATCCATTCTTCTTCTTGACGAACAATACAGGGGCTCCCCAGGGTGATGTACTCGGACGAACGAAACCAGCATTAATTAGCTCATGTAGTTGTATTTTGAGCTCGGCTAGTTCCTTTGGGGCCATCCGGTAGGATGCTCGGGACACTGGTCGAGCTCCGTGTGCAAGTTCAATCTGGAAGTCCACTTCTCACTGCGGGGGCAACCCGGGAAGGGATTCAGGAAAGACGTCTGGAAAGTCCCGTATGGGCACCTTGGTGAGTACTTGCGTTTGGTCTTCCATTTCGAAGTAGATCAAGTACATTTCATCCTTTCGATGGACCGATTTGACTGTTGTGCGGATGATAGAATGATGCGGGTAACATATGGTATACCTGCTAGAGTGATAGATTGCCCATTTGGGTTCTGGAGGTTGATTTCTCGGGTCGAGCAATTGATTTGGGCATTGTGCTCGGCTAACCAGTCCATTCCTAGGATGATGTCGAACCCGGTTATTGCTAGAATAGTTGCGAAGATTTCGAACTCCATGTATCCCAGCATTGCCTGGAATTAGCACTTTTCTGTGGATATCATGTCTGACCTGTCCGGGAGTCGTATTCGTATTGACATTCCAGACGATCGAATGATGTTTTCTTTGTTTGCGATGAAATCCTGGGAGACGAAGGAATGTGTGGCACTGGTATCAAATAGCGTTTTAGCAGGGTGACCTTCTACCAAAAGTAAATCTGGTAACATATATACATATTCTATAATCACAGGGTTTTTATAGATATACAGATGGAGTAACAACTTAGCTTTAAACAAAAAAAGGCTATATCATATGTCTCTTACTAGCTCATATCATCCTAAGCATACTATCACTAATGAAAGTAGATACCTATCACTACGTCCGGTGCAGGTCCGTGCTGAAGGTCCAGTGCATACGCTTCAAGTGGTGCTGCCCTGACCTATCTAGCCTGGTCCCCCTTGCATGCAGGTCATCCCATGCGACCTCTTCGTCCTCTCCCTCTCTCTGATGCTCCCTGCACTACTCCTAAGCCTGTCCTACCTATAACCTGAGGGCAGAAAGCTCTAATGTGCCCAAGCTGCTGGCAAAGGAAGTTATTCCCTGTAAAGGGAACATCTTGTCGGGCAGCTAGTGCGGTCTAGGGTGCTGGAGTTGGTTGGGGTGCTGGGGCTGGTGGTGCCCGTCGAGGCTGGGGTGCCTGCCTGTATGGATGGTGGCGGTGACGCTGCCTCCTATCTCGGTCCTACCTTCGGGGGGGGGGGGGGGGGGGGTCCTCTCTCTCGGCCCTGAGTCCGGGGAACCTTCACATGTCCCCTTCGTTGTTGGGTCACCATCCGTTCGGGTCAACCAAAGAGGCCAAATTGACCAAAGTCAACCCTAACCCCAAATTGGTCAAAGTAGCCTAATTAGGGTCAATTGACCTCCACCATGCCAAATTGACCTTGCCCTACCCTTATAACGATATTAGGGACCCAATGGACTAAAAACCCCAATCATGGGGCCACCAATTTGGCCAATTTGACCTATGTCAACTCTAGCCCTATTTTGGTCAAATTGCCTTGTTGTGGGTCAATTGGCCTCCACCTTGCCAAATTGAACCTACCTAGACCTTCCTAACCCTTAATAGAGGCCAATGGGTCACTAACCACCCATTGGGGCCAACCCAAATGGTCAAATTGACCAAAGTCAACTCCACCCTAAATTTAGGTCAAAATGACCTATTTTGACCTAATCAAGCCAAATCCACTTGGGCTAGACTCAATTGAGGTGGTCCACTACCTAATGTGGTTGGGAATTACTAAAATTGCCATTCAATTTTAGAGAATTCGGCCAGGAGAGAGAGAATCTCATTTCCCCCAAAAATGGAGGAGAGAGAAAGAGAGAAGTAATGACATTCATGGCCAAGGGGAGGCCAAAGGATCTCCCAATTGACGGGGATTCATCTCCCCTGGATGTTACAAGACGGTTAGGAGTTTTTACAGGCCAAATGGGGGCTGAAATGGGGAGTTTTCACCATGGCCGAAATTAGGCTTAATGGCCATTAATGGCCATGGCCGAAATCCCCCCCCCCCCCCCCCCCCCCCCCCTCAAATTCCCCTTATACAACCCCCATTCTCAAATCCAACTCCACCATTAACTTCAAAAGGTGTATGACAGTCGAAATCATATATTGGATCGAAGGTTTTGGTGGAGAATGGAAAGATCTGGCAAGCTCGCCGGAGAAGGGAAAAGTCATGCCCGAACACCGTCGCCATCGTCGTCGGGCTCCAAGAAAGTATGGCTCTTCTCCTCTTCTCCTATGGATAGATCTGTTGGATCGTGTGACGCCCTTAGAGGGGGGGGGGGGGTGAATAAGGGTGTGTTTAAAATATAATTTTTACTTAATAATTTTTTAAACAGATTTTACTTTTCTAAAAAATTACTTATAAACAATTTCAAACCAATGTAATTTTTGTATTAAACCAAACACAAATTTCTAAGTTAAAGATTAAGCAACCAAATTTGCAATTAATGAAAGAAGCATAATTATATTAATCATGAAATTTACATACAATAAAATGATCTTAACAATGCTTAAGATCAATACACAAATATGATAATATAAATTTCAATAATTTTGATTTTACCAATCCTTCTCCCAAGGATCGGAAGGCTATCACTTGTCTCTCCCTAGATCAAGCCCAAGCCTACCCTCTAGATCTTCCCAAGATCTAGACGTAGCACACAAGGCCACGATTTCCTACCAAGCCACGCAAGGACTTGGACGCTCCGCACAAGGAAGCGATTTTCCCCTAAGCTGCGCAAGGACTTAGACGTCACACGCAAAACGATGATTTCTCTACCAATATAAAGTTAAATGTAAATGAATGAAAATACAAAGTCAAGTGAAGAACTCCCTAGAAAATCAGATCTCTGAAAGGAAGGTTGAAGCCTCGAGATGATCGTTGATGTAGAAACGCGTCCGCTCTCGTCTTCAATCTCAATCCTTCTAGCACAAATGGGAGTTGATGGAGTTCTGGAGCTTTCTGGTTCGAATGCACTCTGGAAGAAGGTCTGGAAATCTCAAGAACTGAATTCCACGAAGTTTTGAGCTCTTTTAATAAAAAGGAGCTGTCGCCATCCGATAGCTAGGTGTCGCCGGAATCCGATACCTCCAGAGGCTGCCACGTGTCCCACTAAAATGAAGTTTCTGCGTGAAGTTGAGGTCGGGGTTGAGACGTGGGCTGTCGGATATCCGATAGCACTATCGGATATCCGTTAGCTAGGGTAACCGCTGCACATCCTGGCGTTATTGGAAGATCGTGCACTGTCGCCATCCGTTAACGATATCGGAAATCCGATAGCACTTAACCGTCGAGCAGAGATTGGAAAACGGATGATATAGTGCGCTGTCGGAAATCCGATATCGCTGTCGGAAATCCGATAGCTCCAGATTCTGGAAAATTGTCATTTTGCTCCAATTGAAAACATGATATTCTTGCACCTGTTATCTGCACACCATTAATCAAAAATAGGATCAAATACATTCGGGATTTGTTATTCTCAAACCGGACGAGTGCGGAACGCATGCTCCAACAATCTCCCCATTTTGATAATAACAAATCCTTATAAAAAGAAATCGAATAAATCCTATAGAGATAGTGACAAGTACATTATGTGTGTACAAGTGTGAACTTATGATCTTCATGTTCTCCCCCTTAATATGATCTCCCCCTTAATATTAGCTCCTTCTAAAATTATTCTCCCCCGACTTATAAACTCCCCTACATGAATGCTCACTTAAATAATTAAGTGTTTTTAGTGATTTAAGTGATTTCTCTTATTATCTTCTCCCCCTTTGATATTATCAAAAGTAATGAATATAGGGAATAGAGGCGAGGATAGAGTATTAAGGAGATATGGTAGAGAAGGAGTAAGAATCGAAGGAATAGTTTGAGTACACTAGCGGAAGCTTTGTAAGTGGTATGATGTTGAGATAGGTAATCATAGAGATGAGGCTAAGCATTCTAGTAATGTGTTATAATGTATAGAAGCAAATATACTTAACCATGATGAGATTCAAATGTCAATTATCAGAGAAAGACACATGAGAATATATAATATTGAATCGTTTCGGTCCAATTTTCATAAGAAGAAATTTTATAAATTACAATGAAGTGTAGTTGTGATACTTTGAGAAAGAATACATATGAATATATTTAAAATATACATGATCATGGAATTGTTAAACATAACATAAATATACATAAAACCAAACTTATGAACTTATAGAAACTTTGCAAGTAACATAAAAGGACCAATTTTTTTGTGCAAGACACGTTACAATTCTTGTCAAGGTGCTTAACCCCACAATGCTCATTAAGACTTATCAGGAGGCTAAGTAGTGCTTGGTGGAGGATCCTTTTCAATTTTTTTTTATGTATTTCTTTAAAACTTTTTGGCAAAATGTATGTTTTGCATTTGAATTTGCCTTTTTTTTGTGTGGAGTATACACATATAGTATGGATCTCCGAATTCACTTGCATGCTACAAATGGTATAGTGTAAATACGTGCAAAGTAGCAAAGTTGAAAATGGCATTTATGAAATGTATTTTGTCATGTTCGAGCACTCATGATATATGTATAAAATAAATTGTATTCACATGTATTACTAAAGTAAGTGTTTGTGATTGCTCATTGTCATGGATAAAAGATTTCTTATACTTAGAGGCATGCGAAAACAATTCGAAATTACTGTATGAAAGTGTCAATTTTTTTATAACGGAACATTGAACATCATAAGCATGTGTTAAGCTATTGTTAGGGAAAATAACACATGAAGAAGCATTTATGCCAGATAAAGAAAAAAATCTCATATGAACATATTTAGATTCAGGCAATGAAAAAACTAGGAAAAATTGAAATCAATTTTTTTATTTTGGGAGCTGTCAGATTTCTGATATCTAGATGTCGCCATCCGACAGCTCGGAAAAGATAAAAGGATGCGTTTCTTCTTTGGACCGACACCTCACTTCAGTTTTAGGGGAATTTTCGAGATCTAGAGCTCCAGTTGCCGGAAAACTTCAGATCTAAGGTGAGATATGTTGTTTTTTCAAGTTTTGGTTAAAATTTCTCCAATAGTTTTGTGATTTTCATATTCCTCTTGATTTTCATAGAGTTTTGTGAAGATAAAATGTAGAAGTTTAAGTAGATCTAGACATTTTAGATCTTGGGTTGTATAAGAGATGTAGATCTTGTGATTTTGAAGTAAAATTAGAAATTTTTGTGTGTTTTTGTGTTGAATCATGAATTTCCCTTCTTTCTTGTTGATTGTGTGGAGATCTAGAAGTTTTAGAGGTATCAGCTTTAGAGGAAAAAGATGATGACAAAAAAAATGTTGAAGTGTTAGATGAAGAAGATGATGAATAGTAAAATGATATTTTCCCCCAAATTTTGAGTTTTCAAAAATTATATAAATGTTGAAGAATATTTTCTGTGGGAAAACTGTGTGGATTTGTGATAGGAAGAATTTTTGTGAAAAAATTTTTCGGAAGCATAAACACAAAGCTATCGGATATCCGACAGTGGGTATCGGAAATCCGACAGTTCCTGAAAATTTTTTTTGTTATATATTTTTTTTGTTTTAATATTTTTCTTATTGCTTATGCAGATATGTCTACTAGTTGGAGATCGCGAAGGAGCGAGTCAGGAGACGCTCATTCGTCTTATCAAAGTTTCCCTGACATAGAGAAAGCTCAGATCGGGATTTCAAAAGTTTTGGAATTCGATCTCCCCCGACATGAACGTGTCTACGATATGCTTGCTGAGGCAGGTATACTTTCGGTCATAATCCAAGACATGTTCTCCTCCTTTTTAGTACGTGAATTTTATAATCATCTGGAGGACCCTTCATATACGGATTTGAATGGAAGAGTGAGATCCAAAATTCAAGGCCAATATGTGGAGATCACTCCCATTGATTTAAGAAGGGAATTTGGAATAGTGGAGAGTGAGAAAGTTTTGGACATAATGGAGAATTATAGACAAGAAAGAGATTGGACCTTTATGAGCATGGCTTTGCATGGAAATTCGACGAAGAGCCTTATATCCACTATGACAACATTGACAGACGATGCTCGTCTTGTGCAAGATATACTAAGGCACACGATTATGTTGATGTCCGGTGATACACATAGTATTACGGCTCAACTTAGTCTTGTGCCTTATTTTATATTGGAGAGAGAAGTATTTGATGTGGCCGATCTGCTTTTATCTATGATTCGTTATACATACCGCCTAAAAAATCCTCAGTGGAAAAAGGCACACACCCTCCCTTTAGGTGCGATTATCCAGCGTATTCTATTCAAGAAATATGCATGGATAGATCAAAACTTTTATCTTGGAGATTGTGTTCCGGAGATATATCAGACGTCGGGTATTAAAGGTAAGAAAAGTCAACGAAAGCCGCCGACTATGGAAATGAGAGAGCCTCCAATAGCACGTGGAGGATCTATGCGGGAGGCACTCGACACATTCCAAACAAAGTTGGATAGTCATATTGAAAATTTTGGAGAGCATAGAATGTCCTTTGAAGAACATAGAGTAGAGGTGAAGAAAGATCGAATGCGAATGCAGAAATTCATGAAGTTCCTTGTGAAGGGACTTAAATTAAAGCCTACGCCTTCTGAAGCCGCGGAATGGGAAGTGCCGACGGAGGAAGAGCCGCGTCGACAATCGGTTAGTAAGGGTCGGCGGAGGAAGACAGTGATAAGGAGAGGAGATTATGATATTCCAGAAAGTAGTGGTGCAGGCAGTAGAAATGAAGAGGATTCAGAGTGAAAGACTTCTGGGAGCTATCGCCATCCGACATCTTACTATCGCCATCCGACAGCTGCCCAGCCCAGATCTCTTCCTAATTTTGTGAACTTCTATTTTGAGACTTTTTAAGTACCCTTTTATTAAAATTCTGTAATAATTTTTAAGATTTGGACATGATTGATGTGGTGAATGTTTATGTTAAGAATTTGTTTTGTTTTGTTTGTTTTTTTAAATGTAAGAATATGGTGATGTTTTTAATTTTTATAGGTTATAAGTAGGGATATAATCATTGTGAAATATCTAGGATTCCCAATTCTAGCCTAAGCATAGAAAAACGGGAATCCGGTAACGGTTTAGTGAATATATCCGCTAGTTGATTTTCCGTGCCTATAAAGTTGATTTTTATATTACCCTTCTTAATATGATCCCTTATAAAATGATGTCGGACATCTATATGCTTAGATCTAGAGTGTAATACGGGATTATTAGTTAAGTCTATAGCACTTTTATTATCACACTTTAATTCTACACTATTTTGTTGCATGCCAAAGTCTTCTAATGTTTGTGACATCCAAAGAGCTTGGGCACAACAACTACCTAGTGCAATATATTCGGCCTCGGTAGTAGAGAGGGCAACAGAATTCTGTTTCCTACTCGACCATGAAATAAGTGAAGGGCCGATAAAATGACAAGTGCCACTAGTGCTTTTCCTATCTAAAGAACATCCCGCATAATCGAAATCCGAAAAACCATGTAAAATAAAGGAATCATTATGAGGATACCATAATCCTAATTTAGATGTTCCTATAAGATATCTAAAGATGTGTTTCACCGCTTTTAAATGTGACTCTTTAGGATTAGCCTGAAATCTAGCACATAAACAAACGACAAACATAATGTCAGGTCTAGAGGCGGTTAAATACAATAAAGATCCTATCATACTTCTATAAAGGGTTTGCTCAATTGAAACACCACTTTCATCTTTTCCTAATTTTAGTGAAGTACTCATAGGAGTGTTTGCATGCTTGAGATTTTCAAATCCAAATCTTTTTAACATATCATGAATATATTTGGTTTGACATATAAAAATACCATCATGTTTTTGTGTGATTTGAAAACCTAGAAAATATGAAAGTTCTCCTACCATGCTCATTTCAAATTCATTTTTCATAATTTGAACTACTTCATTACACAACTCTTCATTAGTGGCTCCAAAAATAATATCATCAACATAAATTTGCAAAATAACTAAATCATGATCAATTTGCTTAATGAAGAGTGTAGAATCCGCACTTCCTATTTTATAATCGTGCTTTAATAAATATTGAGTTAATCGATCATACCAAGCACGAGGCGCTTGTTTTAATCCATAAAGCGCTTTATCTAATTTATAAACATAATTTGGATATTTCTCATTTATAAAGCCAGGGGGTTGTTCTACATAAACCTCTTCTTTTATATACCCGTTTAAAAATGCGGTTTTGACATCCATTTGATATAATTTAAATCTTTTAAAACAAGCAAATGCAAGAAATATCCTAACCGCTTCTAATCTTGCTACGGGTGCAAAAGTTTCATCAAAGTCTACCCCTTCAATTTGTGCATAACCTTTTGCAACTAATCCGGCTTTATTTCTAACAATTCTAGATTCATTATCCAATTTATTTTTAAAAATCCACTTAACTCCAACGACAGGACGATTTTTGGGTCGTTCTACAAGATTCCAAACCTTATTACGTTCAAATTGATTAAGTTCTTCATTCATAGCTAAAAACCAAAATTCATCATTTAAAGCGGTGGAAACATCTTTTGGTTCTATTTCAGAGACAAAGCAAAGGTTTGAAAATAAGACATGTAACGATGAACGAGTACTAACCCCCTTTTTGTGGATCTCCAATGATAAGCTCCTTTGGATGATCCGTTGAAAATCTCAATTCACTGGGAGGCACATATTCTTCTCTTTCTTCTCCTTCTCTATCTTCTTCTCTTTCTCCTTCTCTCTCTTCTTCTTTTTCTTCTTCATTTTCTCCAAGTTCTTCATCATCATTCTCCACCGAAGGAAGGGGTTCATCTTCTTTTCCTGTGATTTTCTTTTCTACACATGAAACAAACTCATCAAACCTAAGATGAATAGATTCTTCAACTATTTTAGTTCTTTTATTAAAAATTCTATAAGCTTTACTAGTTGAAGAATAGCCAATAAAAATACCTTCATCACATTTTTCATCAAATTTTCCTAAGGAATCTTTAGAATTCAAAATAAAACATTTACACCCAAAAACTTTGAAATAAGAAACATTTGGTTTTTTACTAAAAATTAATTCATAAGGAGTTAATTTTAAAATAGGGCGAAGCATTACTCTATTAATTACATAACATGTCGTACTAACCGCTTCAGCCCAAAAAGATTTTGGTAATTTAAACTCAGATAGCATCGTACGGGCTAACTCTTGAAGAGTTCTATTTTTCCTCTCCACTACACCATTTTGCTGTGGTGTGCGTGGAGCGGAAAATTCGTGTTTAATTCCTAACTCCGTACAAAAAGAAATAAACTTTTCATTTTCAAATTCTCCTCCATGATGCGATCGTATGCGTTTAATTTTTAACTCAAATTCATTTTGAATACGCAAACATAATTTTGAAAATTCTGAAAATGCATCGGATTTGGAGGTTAGAAATAAAGTCCAACAAAAACGAGAATAATCATCGATTAATACAAATGTATATTTTCTACCTCCTAAGCTAGAAATTCCAATTGGCCCAAATAAATCCATATGTATTAATTGAAGTGGCCTAGTGGTAGAAATAATATTTTTACTTTTACAGGATGATTTTGAAAATTTTCCTTTTTGGCAAGGCACACATAGTGAAGAAGATAAATTTCCATTTAACAATGGTAAACCTTTAATTAATTTATCTTTTGAAAGTTTTATAATTAACTTGGCACTAGTATGTCCAAGTCGCTTAGGCCATAAATCTAATTCATCATTTTTTGATAAAAAAACATTTTAAAGTAGAATTTGAAAAATCAAGAAATTTAATCATATATACATTATGACATCTAGGTGCGGTAAAAACAATTTCATTTGTTTTAGAATTAATAATTTTACACAAATTTGTAGAAGATTCAAATAAAACATTAAACCCTTATCACATAATTGACTAATAGAAATCAAATTATGCTTTAATCCTTCTACAAATAGAACATTTGAAATTGAAAAATTTTTGTTACCCACAACTCCGATGCCGATGATTTTTCCTCTTCCATTGTCTCCGTATGTAACAACTCCTCCTTTCTTCATCTCCAGGCTAAGGAACTTCTCTTTATTGCCCGTCATGTGCTTTGAACAACCCGAGTCCAAGTACCACATGTCTTCTTTGTCCTTAGCCTGCCAACACACCTAGAAAGAAGAGGTGAGTAAAGATCTGGTTACCCAAGTGGTTCCACCCATAGTATAGGTAGAAGCCTTAGGCACCCAGATTTGTTTAATTTTACTTTTTCCTTTCCTCCAGCAAGAGTCCGTAGTGTGACCAAATCTATTGCATTTGGCACAAGTAATGTATTGAGAAGAGTATAATTTTTCTGGACTTTTACTGGATGAGGATGCTTTATTAGACAGTTTATTAATTTCAGAATTTTTAAATACAGAATTTCTGGATTTTTCGCTGTCGCCGACGACAGTGCTTGTCGTCGGGCGATAGCTTCCTGACGTGTATCCAAGTCCAAACCTTCCAGATCCATGGCGTTGGTATCCTAAGATCATATCCAATGATCTTCGGCCCATTCCAAATTTTTTCATGGCTAACGTTAAGTCATGAATCTGGTTTCTCATTTCTGTATTCTCGGATACTAGATTTACACATCTACGTTCAAAAGATTTCTTTCCCTCGTGGACTTTGGAAATTGAAGATTTCAGATCTCTCTCTAAAATCTCATTCTTTTTAGTAAGAATTTTTATTGTAGAATGAGATTTGGAAAGAGATTCTTCAAGTTCTTTAATTCTTCCCAAAAAGTGATCACACTCTTGGCAAGAAATATCTCTTTTTCCAATAGTCTTAATTTCATTTAACAATTTTTTGTTTACTTTAAGCAAAATTTCATTTTCAGATTTAAGAAGATCATTATCTTTTCAACTCTTTTCAAAAAATTTGCAAGTCTGTAAAAATTCAGAAAATAATTCATCGTAGGTTGGAGGAGTTACCTCAGTGTCACTTTGGACACTGCATTCGTCATCAGATATGACGCTCTTTCCCATTAAGCACATGTTGGCCTCCTCTTCTTTACTTGAGCTTGAACTGCTTGCATCCTCAGAAGTAGTATCATCCCCTGTTTCCGCCTTCAACACCTTCTTCGACCCTTTGTGCTTCTTTTCTTTAAGTTCTTTTAAGTACTTTGGACACTTGCTTCGGATGTGTCCCAATTTCTTGCAGTGATAGCACTCCCGTGGCGGTCTCTCTTCCTCCTCATCGCCTTCCTTTCCTTTTTTCTTCCTAAACGTCTCCTTCTTAAAATACTTCTTAAACGAATTCCTCCTCTCTGGATTTTTCATAAATTTTCTAAATTTTCTAACAAATAAACTTTCATCATCTTCTTCTTCCTCCTCAGAAGCACTAGTTTCTTCCTTCTTAGATCTTAGAGCCAATCCCTTCTTCCTTGGCTCCATATACTCTTGTTGTTGAATTTTCAATTCAACTTCATGAGTTTTCAAGTTCCCAATGAGGCTCTCCAATTGTAAGGTCTTAAGATCATGTGACTCAGAAATTGTAGTCACTTTAGGATTGAACTTCGGGGGAAGTGATCTTAAGATTTTCCTTACTAAGTCTCCATTTGAGAACACCTTTCCTAGCACCTTTGAGTCGTTCACGATTTTTGTGAATCGTGTGTACATCGTATCAATCTCTTCATCTACCTCCATTTTGAACCTTTCAAATTCAGACTCCAGTTGAAATAGCTTTGAATCCTTTACCTGCGAAGTACCTTCATGAGTGATTTCTAACCGATTCCAAATTTCAAATACAGTATTACAAGCACAAACTCTATTAAATTCAGTGCGATCTAGTGCGCAAAATAAAGCATTCATGGCTTTTGCATTGTTCTTACATTTTAATTTATCATTGTCATCCCACTTATCTTTGGGCTTATCCATAGTTACATCTCCTACAACAAATGTTGGGGAAGTATAACATGTTTCGACCATATTCCAAACTTCCATGTTGAGAGCTATTAAAAAACACCGCATTCGGGTTTTCCAATAGTTATAGTCTGTGCCCGTAAAAAGTGGTGGCCTACTAATTCCTTGCCCCTCAACGAATGCGTGATCGTTGTGCGCCATTACTCCAGGTGGTAAAACCATTTTGGAGTAACCTGGCTCTGATACCACTTGTTGGATCGTGTGACGCCCTTAGAGGGGTGGGGGGGGGGGGGGGGGGGGGTGAATAAGGGTGTGTTTAAAATATAATTTTTACTTAATAATTTTTTAAACAGATTTTACTTTTCTAAAAAATTACTTATAAACAATTTCAAACCAATGTAATTTTTGTATTAAACCAAACAAAAATTTCTAAGTTAAAGATTAAGCAACCAAATTTGCAATTAATGAAAGAAGCATAATTATATTAATCATGAAATTTACATACAATAAAATGATCTTAACAATGCTTAAGATCAATGCACAAATATGATAATATAAATTTCAATAATTTTGATTTTACCAATCCTTCTCCCAAGGATCGGAAGGCTATCACTTATCTCTTCCTAGATCAAGCCCAAGCCGGGAAGATCTAGACGTAGCACACAAGGCCACGATTTCCTATCAAGCCACGCAAGGACTTGGACGCTCCGCACAAAGAAGCGATTTTCCCCTAAGCCGCGCAAGAACTTAGACGTCGCACGCAAAATGACGATTTCTCTACCAATATAAAGTTAAATGTAAATGAATGAAAATACAAAGTCAAGTGAAGAACTCCCTAGAAAATCAGATCTCTGAAAGGAAGGTTGAAGCCTCGAGATGATCGTTGATGTAGAAACGTGTCCGCTCTCGTCTTCAATCTCAATCCTTCTAGCACAAATGGGAGTTGATGGAGTTCTGGAGCTTTCTGGTTCGAATGCACTCTGGAAGAAGGTCTGGAAATCTCAAGAACTGAATTCCACGAAGTTTTGAGCTCTTTTAATAAAAAGGAGCTGTCGCTATCCGATAGCTAGGTGTGGCCGGAATCCGATACCTCCAGAGGCTGCCACGTGTCCCACTAAAATGAAGTTTCTGCGTGAAGTTGAGGCCGGGGTTGAGACTTTGGCTGTCAGATATCCGATAGCACTATCGGATATCCGTTCGTTAGGGTAACCGCTGCACATCCTGGAGTTATTGGAAGATCGTGCACTGTCGCCATCCGTTAACGACATCGGAAATCCGATAGCACTTAACCGTCGAGCAGAGATTGGAAAACGGATGATATAGTGCGCTGTCGGAAATCCGATATCGCTGTCGGAAATCTGATAGCTCCAGATTCTGGAAAATTGTCATTTTGCTCCAATTGAAAACATGATATTCTTGCACCTGTTATCTGCACACCATTAATCAAAAATAGGATCAAATACATTCGGGATTTGTTATTCTCAAACCGGACGAGTGCGGAACGCATGCTCCAACAATCTCCCCCTTTTGATAATAACAAATCCTTATAAAAAGAAATCGAATAAATCCTATAGAGATAGTGACAAGTACATTATGTGTGTACAAGTGTGAACTTATGATCTTCATGTTCTCCCCCTTAATATGATCTCCCCCTTAATATTAGCTCCTTCTAAAATTATTCTCCCCCGACTTATAAACTCCCCTACATGAATGCTCACTTAAATAATTAAGTGTTTTTAGTGATTTAAGTGATTTCTCTTATTATCTTCTCCCCCTTTGATATTATCAAAAGTAATGAATATAGGGAATAGAGACGAGGATAGAGTATTAAGGAGATATGGTAGAGAAGGAGTAAGAATCGAAGGAATAGTTTGAGTACACTAGCGGAAGCTTTGTAAGTGGTATGATGTTGAGATAGGTAATCATAGAGATGAGGCTAAACATTCTAGTAATGTGTTATAATGTATAGAAACAAATATACTTAACCATGATGAGATTCAAATGTCAATTATCAGAGAAAGACACATGAGAATATATAATATTGAATCGTTTCGGTCCAATTTTCATAAGAAGAAATTTTATAAATTACAATGAAGTGTAGTAGTGATTCTTTGAGAAAGAATACATATGAATATATTTAAAATATACATGATCATGGAATTGTTAAACATAACATAAATATACATAAAACCAAACTTTTGAACTTATAGAAACTTTGCAAGTAACATAAAAGGACCAATTTTTTTGTGCAAGACACTTTACAATTCTTGCCAAGGTGCTTAACCCCACAATGCTCATTAAGACTTATCAGGAGGCTAAGTAGTGCTTGGTGGAGGATCCTTTTCAATTTTTTTATGTATTTCCTTAAAACTTTTTGGCAAAATGTATGTTTTGCATTTGAATTTGCCTTTTTTTTTGTGTGGAGTATACACATATAGTATGGATCTCCGAATTCACTTGCATGCTACAAATGGTATAATGTAAATACGTGCAAAGTAGCAAAGTTGAAAATGGCATTTATGAAATATATTTTGTTATGTTCGAGCACTCATGATATATGTATAAAATAAATTGTATTCACATGTATTACTAAAGTAAGTGTTTGTGATTGCTCATTGTCATGGATAAAAGATTTCTTATACTTAGAGGCATGCGAAAACAATTCGAAATTACTGTATGAAAGTGTCAATTTTTTGATAACGAAACATTGAACATCATAAGCATGTGTTAAGCTATTGTTAGGGAAAATAACACATGAAGAAGCATTTATGCCAGATAAAGAAAAAAATCTCATATGAACATATTTAGAATCAGGCAATGAAAAAACTAGGAAAAATTGAAATCAATTTTTTTATTTTGGGAGCTGTCGGATTTCCGATATCTAGATGTCGCCATCCGACAGCTCGGAAAAGATAAAAGGATGCGTTTCTTCTTTGGACCGACACCTCACTTCAGTTTTAGGGGAATTTTCAAGATCCAGAGCTCCAGTTGCCGAAAACTTCAGATCTATGGTGAGATATCTTGTTTTTTCAAGTTTTGGTTAAAATTTCTCCAATAGTTTTGTGATTTTCATATTCCTCTTGATTTTCATGGAGTTTTGTGAAGATAAAATGTAGAAGTTTATGTTGAAACCGACAACTCGGTCTCTATTGAGTTCGGGGCCCTCAGCGTGGCTGAGGGACGACCAACCCTTACTCCCCCCAAGGGAGAGCTCTAGGTTGAAGGTGCTGGAACTAAGAACTGGACCAAGGGCTTAGTGGGGAGGTCCCGCCACATACCCGGAAGTCCCCTTGGAACTTCCCCTCCCAAGCCACTACTAATCTTGGGCACCACTGGAGCCTCTCCTCACCCCCTAGAGAGACTTGGGGAGGGAGAGAGAGAAGGAGAGAGCTAGCCTAGGATGAGAGAGATCCCCCCAAATGGTGCCCCCTTGGTCCTATTTATAGGATTTTTGAAGTTGGGCTGCAAATAGCCAAAAACTGGTCTGCCAGATTACCAAAATACCCCTGAATTGGGTTGCGGATAGCCGAATCCCGCTGCTTTGAAACGCTAAATGCAGACCACTAGACTGCGAATAGCCAAATTGGACTGCGAATAGCCAAACTGGACTGCGAATAGTAAACTGGGCGAGGGGGGCATCCCCTGGGCGAGCGGGGGGGGGGGGGGGGGGGGGAACCACCCCTCCCCCTCTCTGCCCCTACCTCTTGGGCGAGAGGGGGGCGAGACCCCCTCCCCCTCTCCGCCCCAACTTCTTGGGCGAGAGGGGGGGGGGGGGGGGGGGGGGGGGGCGAGACCCCCTCCCCCTCTCCGCCCCAACTTCCTGGGCGAGAGGGGGGCGAGACCCTCTCCCCCTCTCCGCCCCAACCTCCTGGGCAAGAGGGGGGCGAGACCCCCTCCCCCTCTCCGCCCCAACCTCTTGGGTGAGAGGGGGGGCGAGACCCCCTCCCCCTCTCCGCCCCAACCTCCTGGGCGAGAGGGGGGGAGAGACCCCCTCCCCCTCTCCGCCCCTGCCGCTCTTTCTGCGTGGTTCGATGCTACCAAACTGCCTCCCCCGGATCCTTGGGAGTACTCGGCGGATATCGGGGTTGTACAGTTTAAGTAGATCTAGACATTTTAGATCTTGGGTTGTATAAGAGATGTAGATCTTGTGATTTTGAAGTAAAATTAGAAATTTTTGTGTGTTTTTGTGTTGAATCATGAATTTCCCTTCTTTCTTGTTGATTGTGTGGAGATCTAGAAGTTTTAGAGGTATCAGCTTTAGAGGAAAAAGATGATGACATAAAAAAATGTTGAAGTGTTAGATGAAGAAGATGATGAATAGTAAAATGATATTTTCCCCCAAATTTTGAGTTTTCAAAAATTATATAAATGTTGAAGAATATTTTTCTGTGGGAAAACTGTGTGGATTTGTGATAGGAAGAATTTTTGTGAAAATTTTTTTCGGAAGCATAAACTTGTAGCTATCGGATATCCGACAGTGGGTATCGGAAATCCGACAGTTCCTGAAAATGTTTTTTGTTATATATTTTTTTTGTTTTAATATTTTTCTTATTGCTTATGCAGATATGTCTACCAGTTGGAGATCGCGAAGGAGCGAGTCAGGAGACGCTCATTCGTCTTATCAAAGTTTCCCTGGCATAGAGAAAGCTCAGATCAGGATTTCAAAAGTTTTGGAATTCGATCTCCCCCGACATGAACGTGTCTACAATGTGCTTGCTGAGGCAGGTATACTTTCGGTCATAATCCAAGACATGTTCTCCTCCTTTTTAGTACGTGAATTTTATAATCATCTGGAGGACCCTTCATATACGGATTTGAATGGAAGAGTGAGATCCAAAATTCAAGGCCAATATGTGGAGATCACTCCCATTGATTTAAGAAGGGAATTTGGAATAGTGGAGAGTGAGAATGTTTTGGACATAGTGGAGATTTATAGACAAGAAAGAGATTGGACCTTTATGAGCATGGCTTTGCATGGAAATTCGACGAAGAGCCTTATATCCACTATGACGACATTGACAGACGATGCTCGTCTTGTGCAAGATATACTAAGGCACACGATTATGTTGATGTCCGGTGATACGCATAGTATTACGGCTCAACTTAGTCTTGTGACTTATTTTATAGTGGAGAGAGAAGTATTTGATGTGGCCGATCTGCTTTTATCTATGATTCGTTATACATACCGCCTAAAAAATCCTCAGTGGAAAAAGGCACACACCCTCCCTTTAGGTGCGATTATCCAGCGTATTCTATTCAAGAAATATGCATGGATAGATCAAAACTTTTATCTTGGAGATTGTGTTTCGGAGATATATCAGACGTCGGGTATTAAAGGTAAGAAAAGTCAACGAAAGCCGCCGACTATGGAAATGAGAGAGCCTCCAATAGCACGTGGAGGATCTATGCGGGAGGCACTCGACACATTCCAAACAAAGTTGGATAGTCATATTGAAAATTTTGAAGAGCATAGAAGGTCCTTTGAAGAACATAGAGTAGAGGTGAAGAAAGATCGAACGCGAATGCAGAAATTCATGAAGTTCCTTGTGAAGGGACTTAAATTAAAGCCTACGCCTTCTAAAGCCGCGGAATGGGAAGTGCCGACGGAGGAAGAGTCGCGTCGACAATCGGTTAGTCAGGGTCGGCGGAGGAAGACAGTGATAAGGAGAGGAGATTATGATATTCCAGAAAGTAGTGGTGCAGGCAGTAGAAATGAAGAGGATTCAGAGTGAAAGACTTCTGGGAGCTATCGCCATCCGACATCTTACTGTCGCCATCCGACAACTGCCCAGCCCAGATCTCTTCCTAATTTTGTGAACTTCTATTTTGAGACTTTTTAAGTACCCTTTTATTAAAATTCTGTAATAATTTTTAAGATTTGGACATGATTGATGTGGTGAATGTTTATGTTAAGAATTTTTTTGTTTTGTTTGTTTTTTTAAATGTAAGAATATGGTGATGTTTTTAATTTTTATAGGTTATAAGTAGGGATATAATCATTGTGAAATATCTAGGATTCCCAATTCTAGCCTAAGCATAGAAAAATGGGAATCCGGTAACAGTTTAGTGAATATATCCGCTAGTTGATTTTCCGTGCATATAAAGTTGATTTTTATATTACCCTTCTTAATATGATCCCTTATAAAATGATGTCGGACATCTATATGCTTAGATCTAGAGTGTAATACGGGATTATTAGTTAAGTCTATATCACTTTTATTATCACACTTTAATTCTACACTATTTTGTTGCATGCCAAAGTCTTCTAATGTTTGTGACATCCAAAGAGCTTGGGCACAACAACTACCTAGTGCAATATATTCGGCCTCGGTAGTAGAGAGGGCAACAGAATTCTGTTTCCTACTCGACCATGAAATAAGTGAAGGGCCGATAAAATGACAAGTGCCACTAGTGCTTTTCCTATCTAAAGAACATCCCGCATAATCGAAATCCGAAAAAACCATGTAAAATAAAGGAATCATTATGAGGATACCATAATCCTAATTTAGATGTTCCTATAAGATATCTAAAGATGTGTTTCACCGCTTTTAAATGTGACTCTTTAGGATTAGCCTGAAATCTAGCACATAAACAAACGACAAACATAATGTCAGGTCTAGAGGCGGTTAAATACAATAAAGATCCTATCATACTTCTATAAAGGGTTTGCTCAATTGAAACACCACTTTCATCTTTTCCTAATTTTAGTGAAGTACTCATAGGAGTGTTTGCATGCTTGAGATTTTCAAATCCAAATCTTTTTAACATATCATGAATATATTTGGTTTGACATATAAAAATACCATCATGTTTTTGTGTGATTTGAAAACCTAGAAAATATGAAAGTTCTCCTACCATGCTCATTTCAAATTCATTTTTCATAATTTGAACTACTTCATTACACAACTCTTCATTAGTGGCTCCAAAAATAATATCATCAACATAAATTTGCAAAATAACTAAATCATGATCAATTTGCTTAATGAAGAGTGTAGAATCCGCACTTCCTATTTTATAATCGTGCTTTAATAAATATTGAGTTAATCGATCATACCAAGCACGAGGCGCTTGTTTTAATCCATAAAGCGCTTTATCTAATTTATAAACATAATTTGGATATTTCTCATTTATAAAGTCAGGGGGTTGTTCTACATAAACCTCTTCTTTTATATACCCGTTTAAAAATGCGGTTTTGACATCCATTTGATATAATTTAAATCTTTTAAAACAATCAAATGCAAGAAATATCCTAACCGCTTCTAATCTTGCTACGGGTGCAAAAGTTTCATCAAAGTCTACCCCTTCAATTTGTGCATAACCTTTTGCAACTAATCTGGCTTTATTTCTAACAATTCTAGATTCATTATCCAATTTATTTTTAAAAATACACTTAACTCCAACGACAGGATGATTTTTGGGGCGTTCTACAAGATTCCAAACCTTATTACGTTCAAATTGATTAAGTTCTTCATTCATAGCTAAAAACCAAAATTCATCATTTAAAGCGGTGGAAACATCTTTTGGTTCTATTTCAGAGACAAAGCAAAGGTTTGAAAATAAGACATGTAACGATGAACGAGTACTAACCCCCTTTTTGCGGATCTCCAATGATAAGCTCCTTTGGATGATCCTTTGAAAATCTCAATTCACTGGGAGGCACATATTCTTCTCTTTCTTCTCCTTCTCTATCTTCTTCTCTTTCTCCTTCTCTCTCTTCTTCTTTTTCTTCTTCATTTTCTCCAAGTTCTTCATCATCATTCTCCACCGAAGGAAGGGGTTCATCTTCTTTTCCTGTGATTTTCTTTTCTACACATGAAACAAACTCATCAAACCTAACATGAATAGATTCTTCAACTATTTTTGTTCATTTATTAAAAATTCTATAAGCTTTACTAGTTGAAGAATAGCCAATAAAAATACCTTCATCACATTTTTCATCAAATTTTCCTAAGGAATCTTTAGAATTCAAAATAAAACATTTACACCAAAAAACTTTGAAATAAGAAACATTTGGTTTTTTACTAAAAATTAATTCATAAGGAGTTAATTTTAAAATAGGGCGAAGCATTACTCTATTAATTACATAACATGCCGTACTAACCGCTTCAGCCCAAAAAGATTTTGGTAATTTAAACTCAGATAGCATCGTACGGGCTAACTCTTGAAGAGTTCTATTTTTCCTCTCCACTACACCATTTTGCTGTGGTGTGCGTGGAGCGGAAAATTCGTGTTTAATTCCTAACTCCGTACAAAAAGAAATAAACTTTTCATTTTCAAATTCTCCTCCATGATCCGATCGTATGCGTTTAATTTTTAACTCAAATTCATTTTGAATACGCAAACATAATTTTGGAAATTCTGAAAATGCATCGGATTTGGAGGTTAGAAATAAAGTCCAACAAAAACGAGAATAATCATCGATTAATACAAATGTATATTTTCTACCTCCTAAGCTAGAAATTCCAATTGGCCCAAATAAATCCATATGTATTAATTGAAGTGGCCTAGTGGTAGAAATAATATTTTTACTTTTAAAGGATGATTTTGAAAATTTTCCTTTTTGGCAAGGCACACATAGTGAAGAAGATAAATTTCCATTTAACAATGGTAAACCTTTAATTAATTTATCTTTTGAAAGTTTTGTAATTAACTTGGCACTAGTATGTCCAAGTCGCCTATGCCATAAATCTAATTCATCATTTTTTGATAAAAAACATTTTAAAGTAGAATTTGAAAAATCAAGAAATTTAATCATATATACATTATGACATCTAGGTGCGGTAAAAACAATTTCATTTGTTTTAGAATTAATAATTTTGCACAAATCTGTAGAAGATTCAAATAAAACATTTAAACCCTTATCACATAATTGACTAATAGAAATCAAATTATGCTTTAATCCTTCTACAAATAGAACATTTGAAATTGAAAAATTTTCGTTACCCACAACTCCGATGCCGATGATTTTTCCTCTTCCATTGTCTCTGAATGTAACAACTCCTCCTTTCTTCATCTCCAGGCTAAGGAACTTCTCTTTATTGCCCGTCATGTGCTTTGAACAACCCGAGTCCAAGTACCACACGTCTTCTTTGTCCTTAGCCTGCCAACACACCTAGAAAGAAGAGGTGAGTAAAGATCTGGTTACCCAAGTGGTTCCACCCATAGTATAGGTAGAAGCCTTAGGCACCCAGATTTGTTTAATTTTACTTTTTCCTTTCCTCCAGCAAGAGTCCGTAGTGTGACCAAATCTATTGCATTTGGCACAAGTAATGTATTGAGAAGAGTATAATTTTTCTGGACTTTTACTGGATGAGGATGCTTTATTAGACAGTTTATTAATTTCAGAATTTTTAAATACAGAATTTCTGGATTTTTCGCTGTCGCCGACGACAGTGGTTGTCGTCGGGCGATAGCTTCCTGACGTGTATCCGAGTCCAAACCTTCCAGATCCATGGCGTTGGTATCCTAAGATAATATCCAGTGATCTTCGGCCCATTCCAAATTTTTTCATGGCTAGCGTTAAGTCATGAATCTGGTTTCTCATTTCTGTATTCTCGGATACTAGATTTACACATCTACGTTCAAAAGATTTCTTTCCCTCGTGGACTTTGGAAATTGAAGATTTCAGATCTCTCTCTAAAATCTCATTCTTTTTAGTAAGAATTTTTATTGTAGAATGAGATTTGGAAAGAGATTCTTCAAGTTTTTTAATTCTTCCCAAAAAGTGATCACACTCTTGGCAAGAAATATCTCTTTTTCCAATAGTCTTAATTTCATTTAACAATTTTTTGTTTTCTTTAAGCAAAATTTTATTTTCAGATTTAAGAAGATCATTATCTTTTAAACTCTTTTCAAAAAATTTGCAAGTCTTTAAAAATTCAGAAAATAATTCATCGTAGGTTGGAGGAGTTACCTTAGTGTCACTTTGGACACTGCATTCGTCATCAGATATGACGCTCTTTCCCATTAAGCACATGTTGGCCTCCTCTTCTTTACTTGAGCTTGAACTGCTTGCATCCTCAGAAGTAGTATCATCCCCTGTTTCCGCCTTCAACACCTTCTTCGACCCTTTGTGCTTCTTTTCTTTAAGTTCTTTTAAGTACTTTGGACACTTGCTTCGGATGTGTCCAAATTTCTTGCAGTGATAGCACTCCCGTGGCGGTCTCTCTTCCTCCTCATCGCCTTCCTTTCCTTTTTTCTTCCTAAACGTCTCCTTCTTAAAATACTTCTTAAACGAATTCCTCCTCTCTGGATTTTTCATAAACTTTCTAAATTTTCTAACAAATAAACTTTCATCATCTTCTTCTTCCTCCTCAGAAGCACTAGTTTCTTCCTTCTTAGATCTTAGAGCCAATCCCTTCTTCCTTGGCTCCATATACTCTTGTTGTTGAATTTTCAATTCAACTTCATGAGTTTTCAAGTTCCCAATGAGGCTCTCCAATTGTAAGGTCTTAAGATCATGTGACTCAGAAATTGCAGTCACTTTAGGATTGAACTTCGGGGGAAGTGATCTTAAGATTTTCCTTACTAAGTCTCCATTTGAGAACACCTTTCCTAGCACCTTTGAGTCGTTCACGATTTTTGTGAATCGTGTGTACATCGTATCAATCTCTTCATCTACCTCCATTTTGAACCTTTCATATTCAGACTCCAGTTGAAATAGCTTTGAATCCTTTACCTGCGAAGTACCTTCATTAGTGATTTCTAACAAATTCTAAATTTCAAATGCAGTATTACAAGCACAAATTCTATTAAATTCAGTGCGATCTAGTGCGCAAAATAAAGCATTCATGGCTTTTGCATTGTTCTTACATTTTAATTTATCATTGTCATCCCACTTATCTTTGGGCTTATCCATAGTTACATCTCCTACAACAAATGTTGGGGAAGTATAACATGTCTCGACCATATTCCAAACTTCCATGTCGAGAGCTATTAAAAAACACCGCATTCGGGTTTTCCAATAGTTATAGTCTGTGCCCGTAAAAAGTGGTGGCCTACTAATTCCTTGCCCCTCAACGAACGCGTGATCGTTGTGCGCCATTACTCCCGGTGGTAAAACCATTTTGGAGTAACCTGGCTCTGATACCACTTGTTGGATCGTGTGACGCCCTTAGAGGGGGGGGGGGGGGGGAGGTGAATAAGGGTGTGTTTAAAATATAATTTTTACTTAATAATTTTTTAAACAGATTTTACTTTTCTAAAAAATTACTTATAAACAATTTCAAACCAATGTAATTTTTGTATTAAACCAAACAAAAATTTCTAAGTTAAAGATTAAGCAACCAAATTTGCAATTAATGAAAGAAGCATAATTATATTAATCATGAAATTTACATACAATAAAATGATCTTAACAATGCTTAAGATCAATGCACAAATATGATAATATAAATTTCAATAATTTTGATTTTACCAATCCTTCTCCCAAGGATCGGAAGGCTATCACTTGTCTCTTCCTAGATCAAGCCCAAGCCGGGAAGATCTAGACGTAGCACACAAGGCCACGATTTCCTACCAAGCCACGCAAGGACTTGGACGCTCCGCACAAGGAAGCGATTTTCCCCTAAGCCGCGCAAGGACTTAGACGTCGCACGCAAAACAACGATTTCTCTACCAATATAAAGTTAAATGTAAATGAATGAAAATACAAAGTCAAGTGAAGAAATCCCTAGAAAATCAGATCTCTGAAAGGAAGGTTGAAGCCTCGAGATGATCGTTGATGTAGAAACGCGTCCGCTCTCGTCTTCAATCTCAATCCTTCTAGCACAAATGGGAGTTGATGGAGTTCTGGAGCTTTCTGGTTCGAATGCACTCTGGAAGAAGGTATGGAAATCTCAAGAACTGAATTCCACGAAGTTTTGAGCTCTTTTAATAAAAAGGAGCTGTCGCCATCCGATAGCTAGGTGTCGCCGGAATCCGATACCTCCAGAGGCTGCCACGTGTCCCACTAAAATGAAGTTTCTGCGTGAAGTTGAGGTCGGGGTTGAGACGTTGGCTGTCGGATATCCGATAGCACTATCGGATATCCGTTAGCTAGGGTAACCGCTGCACATCCTGGCATTATTGGAAGATCGTGCACTATCGCCATCCGTTAGCGATATCGGAAATCCGATAGCACTGAACCGTCGAGCAGAGATTGGAAAACGGATGATATAGTGTGCTGTCGGAAATCCGATATCGCTGTCGGAAATCCGATAGCTCCAGATTCTGGAAAATTATCATTTTGCTCCAATTGAAAACATGATATTCTTGCACCTGTTATCTGCACACCATTAATCAAAAATAGGATCAAATACATTCGGGATTTGTTATTCTCAAACCGGACGAGTGCGGAACGCATGCTCCAACAAGATCTACATCTAAATTTGGCAAGGATTGGGACCAATTGGTCCCCAATCCAAATGGCCGAAATCTCCTTTTTTTGGAGATTTTCTTCTTGTCTAAACCACCGGTTCTGGCCACCACCGGTCAGCCAAGACCTCCCATCGCCGACCACCACCTCAAGGAAGGTGGTGGTGGCATTGGCCGGCTGGGGAGGGGCGTGGGTGGCCGGTAAAACCAATATAAAGGGGCTACAGGTCTGGGTAATCTCCACCGTCGGCTAGAGTAGGAAGATGAGTGGATGCCCTCCAATCTTGCATCAAGATGTGTGTTATTGATTTAATTTGTATTTCGCTCTTTTTTTGATGTACCTATATTTAATTATTAAAAATAATTAGGGCCCTCTACAGAAAGGGTGGTTAACATCAAAGTTGTAGCCCTTATAGGCTACTTTAATTTAAAATTAATTTCAGCCCAAAAGGAGCTCTGTAACTCCCTGTAGGGCCATTTTGGTGGGACGGGTCCCTAGTGTAGGACAACCACCATTTCTAGAATAACTTTTGATTGGTTCATGGTATTGACTTGAAAATTGAAACCTAGGCTATTTGTACCTACACCCTTAATGTATCCAAAGATGGGAATTTTAGGAGAACATTTTTCTAAGGTTTTTGTAATAATTTAATAATTCATATATTATTTAATTATAGAGTCTAATGACCTCCAATCCCCTCCAAATTTTTGTGGATTCTCTTTAGGGTTATTATATGACCTTGGTAAAAATTTCAGCCCAATTGGGACAGATTTGGTTGGGTAATTAGTTAACCCAAGTTTGGTCAAACTAGGTCAAACTAGGTCAAAAGTGCACATGGTGGAATTAGGTGGTCAAATCTCATCCAAGTGCTGTGAAACTTTGGCCACTAGTTTAGGATCCCCTACGACACCCCCATGAGTAATTTGGGGGTGATGTGGGGTGGATATGCCATAGGATCCTAGTTTTAACCTTAGGGTTGCACTTTGAGCCTTGTGAAGGACATAAGGGCATATGTCCTTGGATGGTCATGAAACTTAGTATATAAGTTCATAAGGTGTAAATATGCCCTAGGAAATTTTATGAAAATTTTAGGAGCAATTATCCCCTCTTATTTAAGTTACAATCATTTTTGGGAACCTCCTTATAAAAGAAATTTACATGCTCAAATAATCTTGGATGGTGATGAAAAATTGGTGGTACCCTCATAATCACGTAATAGATCTCTGGTAATTTTTGGGTAATTATTGAATTAATTTATTTAGCACTTCATTCACAAGTAATCTATTTGGTCTTAAGAATATAATAAATAATTAAGGGCCAAATAGCCTCTGAAAAATTATGAAACTTGGTGGTAGGACATTTTTGGACAAAAGAAAGCTCTCTGAATTTTTGTATAATTTTTGGAACTATTTATCAGTAGATTCCTTCACAATTTTCCCTAGTATGAATTTACTTGGAATATTTATTTATGTGATTAATTAGTCTTGCTAAATTCTGAAATTTGTCCAATAGACTTTTCTGATTGATATAAAGGTCTGGTAATTTTCCAATAATTTTTGGACAAGTATTTTTGGTGGTTCCTTCTTTAATTTCTAACTTGGGGTATTTATTCAATATTAAAATTAGATGCCAACCCCTTGTTGCAAAATTGTCATATTATGTATTTACTATTATTTTGACATCATAGATTTTTCATAATTTTATAGTGGCCATATCATAAGAAGATTTTATACTTCATGTTCAATTTCATGCTTGGCCAATGTTTGAGAAATTATAATAAATGCAAATAATAAAGAAAAAATATGATTCTCTGGATTTAGTTTTGAAACATCATGATAGACCTCTAGTAAATATCTTAAGTCAGTTGGATGAATATTTGGAGTACTTCCCCTTATGTAACTCATATAACTCATTTGGTCTGCGTATAGTAAAACTATAAAACCTGAGAACTTTATGGATCATTAGGTGAGAATGGAAGGTAGAGGTGGTACCTAGACTGGTTGAGAAGATGTGAGGTCACCAAAAGAAGTTTATGTGATGAGAGTACTTGGTGGGTTAAGGGTAAAGTTGTGTTCGGGACCGACGAAAGATCGTCTTTCCCCTTAGAGGGTCATAAAATACTTAGGATAATCCAAGTGTAATAACAAGGAGGGTGTTCTTATGGGTAGCTACCAATAACATTAAGTGCCTTGTAAAGGGAGCTTTGGGGTGTCATCCCATCATAGCTCCTAGTACCATTGCGAGCCCCTTATAAGGTAATCCTCGGGAAGTCCAAGATTAACCATAAATTGTATGGATAAGTTGATGCACAAGATTAACTTAATAACGCACACACCCACACCCCGTGGTTACGGTAGGTTAGTTGGTTTGGTTTTATGAGTGGTAGGCTCGGTGGTTGTAGTGGCAGACTAATTAGTCTGGTGAGCTTGTGACTCAGTAATGCTTATTGGTGCGGACAGGTTGGTCCGGCGAGCTGGTGGCTCGGAAGGTTATGGTGACGGGCGGGTTAGCCCTGGGAGCTTATGACTCAGAAATAGATGGTAAACATGTTTGTATGTGCATAAAGGTGGCGGGTCTTCGGTATTGGACGGTCGTTCACACCGACGTCAATACGTTGACTCGACAAGTGTGGAATTTGCACTTAGCCATGAAAGTCCGGTGGTCCCGCCAGTAAGAGTATGCAGATGCTCCATGGTTTTGCGTTGAGGCGTACGATAGGTCTAGGTTAGGTAGTATGAATACCAACCTAGAGGTGGGCGAGGCCCAACCTGTTGGAGCTTGTGTTCCACATCTCTTAGTTTGAGAATAACAAATCACACTATGTATTTGATCTTGCTTGTGTTTATAAGTGTGCAGGTACTATTTTTAAATAACCCTATGTATAGGATACTGTTTGCTAAGGATTCTCTGGAAAGAGAGCTAACGGCCTGCGTTATCTGTTAACGGCCTGCGTTATCTGTTAACGCCCTGCGTTAACGTCCATTGAGAAGAAAACCGCTGAGAATGGAACCTGCGTTCGACGAATGAGGGGCTGCGCTCGACGAAATTCCTGCGTTCGACGAAATTCCTGCGTTCGACGAATTCCTGCGCTCGACGAACTGAACTGCGCTCGACGCTTTAAAGATAACTGCGCTCGGCTTATTTCGCTCGACGAACTGAACTGCGGTCGACGATTTGGAGGGTTCGACGAACGGAACTGCGGTCGACGATTTGGAGCGTTCGACGAACTGAACTGCGATCGACGAATTTTGTTTCGTTCGACGAAATTTCGATCTGTCACGATTCTTGGCGGTTTGCACGATCCTAATAGTTGCGATTTTTCCGTTCGACGAAGGATGCGTTCGACGAAAGCGTGTTCGACGAATTTTGTTTCGTTCGACGAAATTTCGTTCTGTCACGTTCCCGTCTTTTTGCACGTCTTCAGCAACTGCCAGACACGATGCTTAACGCTGGTGTTAACCCTAACGCCAGGCGTTAGCTCCCGTGTCTATAAGAAGACCTGAGTTCGGTATTCAACAGAGTTTTTCTGAAGCCTTCACTCCAATCTTTTGAGAGAGCATTTCATCCCCGAATTCAGAGAACTCCCACACCAACATTGAGGAACAAGAGTAAGAAGGAAATTTGCAACGGTCAATTTGAAGAAGGACGCTCGTTTCAACTCCGATGATGATCAAAGCATGTCTTCAACATCTCCTTCAGCACTCTTTAATATAGGGAGACTTTTATTCTAATTTGTATCTTTATCTTTTCATTTACTTGTAACCGTAGTGAAATCGCCGCCTTGCGTGTGGCGACTAGATCCTTGTACGGCTCAGGGGGTAATTCGCCGCCTTGTGCATGGCGACAAGGTGAAGGGTAGATCTAGGGGGTGGCTAGAGGCCTTATCTGGGGATAGATAGGCTATAGCCAACCGGTCCTTGGGAGAAGGACCGGTGAAGGAACAAAAAGAGATCTTCAACTTGTCGCCTCAATTTCAAGCGTTATTGAAATATTATCCTTATAATCATTTTGTGATATATAAAATTCCTTTTTCAGTATATCTATTTTTCTGGATTTATATTTCTTTTGAAATTGTGCAAGTTAAATCACTTTGTTTAATTCTGCTAAAATTATTTTCTGGAGGGATAACGCCAGGCGTTAACTAGTCAACGCCAGGCGTTAGCATCAGTGCTAAAAAGTATTCTGTTTCTTTTAAATCTGTCAGTTTATCTTAAAAACAGTAAACCCCTTATTCACCCCCCCCCCCCCCTCTAAGGTCGCCATCAGATCCAACACTTGGTATCAGAGAGAGGTTATTCCAAAACGGTCTCACAACCGGGAATAATGACGCATCACGATCATGCCTTTTTGGAGGGTCAAGGGATAAGTAGACCTCCACTATTTACTGAAACTGATTATAATTATTGGAAAACTAGAATGCGTTGTTTTTTAACTGCTTTAGATAATGGCGTTTGGGGTATGGTTGAACAAAGTTATTCTCCACCAACATTTGTTGTTGGAGAAGTCACTATGGAAAAACCTAAAGATAGATGGGATGACAATGATAAGTTGAGATGTAAGAATAACGCTAAAGCAATGAATGCGTTATTTTGTGCTTTGGATAGAACAAAATTTAATAGAACTTGTGCTTGCGAAACAGCTTATGATATTTGGAATCTTTTAGAAATTACTCATGAAGGCACTTCGCAGGTGAAGGATTTAAAGCTTTTCCAACTTGAATCCGAGTATGAGAAATTCCGGATGGAGACGGATGAAGACGTGGATTCTATGTACACAAGGTTCACCAAAATCGTCAACGACTCAAAAGTGCTTGGAAAGGTGTTCTCCAACGGCGACTTGGTGAGAAAAGTTCTAAGGTCTCTCCCTCCAAAGTTCAATCCAAAGGTGACGGCTATCTCGGAGTCGCACGACTTGAAAAAGCTCCAAATTGAGAGCCTTATTGGGAACCTCAAGACCCATGAGGTTGAACTCAAAATTCAACAACAAGAGTACAACTTGGAGCCAAAGAAGAAGAGTTTGGCCTTAAAGTCAAAGAAGGAGGCAAATGAAGATGATGAAGAGGATGAGGAGAGCCTTTTTGTGAAAAAGTTCAAAAGGTTCATGAAGAATCCGGAAAGGAGAAACACCTTCCGGAAATATTTCATCAAAAAGGGATCTTCATCAAAGAAAGAGAAAGGAAGCGACGAGGACGATGATGAACGACCACCACCGGAGTGCTACCATTGTAGAAAGACTGGACATATTCGGATCAAGTGCCCAAAATATCTGAAAGAGCGTAAAGAAAAAGGGCACAAGGGAAATGAGAAGAAGAAGGTCCTAAAAGCGGCTACATGGGATGACTCCTCCTCCGAGGTTTCAAGCGGCTCATCCACTAGTGATGAAGAAGAGGCAAACATGTGCCTAATGGGAAAGAGTAACAAGATATCCAAAGATGAATGCAATGTCCAAAGCGACACTGAGGTAAGTCTCCCTACTTCTTATGATGAGTTATATATTGAATATTTACAAACATGCAAATTTTTTGATAAAAGTTTAAAAGATATTGACATTCTAAATTCTGAAAATAATCTTTTGTTAAAAGAAAATAAGAAATTATCTAAACAATTGGGGAAAGAAAAGGTATCTTGCCAAGAGTGCAATCACTCCTTGGCAAGAGTAAAAGAACTTGAAGAAGCTCTTTCTAAATCCCACTCTACTATTGAACTTCTTACTAAGGAGAATGGGGATTTGGAAAGAACTTTAAAAACCTCTCTTTCTCAAATAGAGGATGGGAAGAAGAGTTTTGCGAATCGGTGTGTTATGTTGGTAACGAAAAACACAGCTCTCAAAGCCCGTATTCTTGATTTAAATTTGGCTATTAAAAAATTCGGAGTTGGACAAAGATCTCTGGACATGATCTTGGCCAACCAATGCCATGAGAATGACAAATCAGGCCTTGGATATAGTTCTGGAAGCTATCGCCAGGCGTTAACTCCTAACGCCCGCGTTAGCCATAATTCCAGAAAAATTAATTCTGGTAATAATGATTTTAAAAACTTAAATGTTACCTCATATTCTAGCAAGAGCTTACCCAAATCTTCAAAAAGGGTCTCATCCCCTTTTATAGCGTGTGCCAAATGTCATTTATTTGGACACACCTCAAACTCTTGTAAGAAAAAGGGTCGCAGTGTTATAAAGCAAATCTGGGTGCCTAAGGTTTCCACCTATTCTATGGGAGGAACCTCTTGGGTATCTGAATCTTTACTCTCATCTCCTTTTTAGGTATGTTGGTAGGCTAAGGACAAAAAGGACGTGTGGTATTTGCACTCGGGATGCTCCAAACACATGACGGGAAACAAAGCAAAGTTCCTTAGCCTTGAGATGAAGAAAGGAGGGATGGTGACATTTGGTGACAACGGTAAAGGAAGGATCACGGGCATCGGTACAGTGGGTAACGATTCCTTCTCAATTTCAAATGTTCTATATGTAGATGGTTTAAAACATAATCTAATTTCAATTAGTCAATTGTGTGATAAAGGTTTAAATGTATTATTTGAATCATCTACAAATCTTTGTAAAATTATAAATTCTAAAACAAATGATGTCGTACTCACCGCACCTAGGATGCATAATGTTTATATGATTACTTTTAATGATCTTTCAAATTCTTCTTTAAAATGTTTTATTTCTAAAAATGAAGAATTAGAACTTTGGCATAGGCGCCTTGGTCATTCTAGCACCAAGCTTATTTTGAAATTATCAAAAGATAAATTAATTAAGGGATTACCTATGCTTAATGGAAATTTATCTTCTCTTTGTACGCCTTGCAAAAAAGGAAAATTTTCAAAAAATTCTTTTAAGAGCAAAAATGTAATTTCTACCACTAGATCTCTTCAATTAATTCATATGGATTTATTTGGACCGGTTAGCACTTCTAGTCTAGGAGGTAGAAAATATACGTTTGTAATAATTGATGATTTTTCTAGATTTTGTTGGACATTATTTCTATCTTCCAAATCCGATGCATTCCTTGAATTTACTAAACTATGCATTCATATTCAAAATGAACTTGATTTAAAGATTAAATGCATACGTTCAGATCATGGAGGAGAATTTGAAAATGATAGATTTAGGAATTAAACATGAATTTTCCGCTCCTCGCACCCCACAACAAAATGGTGTAGTGGAGAGGAAAAATAGAACCCTTCAAGAGCTAGCACGCACTATGCTTTGTGAATATGGGTTGCCTAAATCATTTTGGGCCGAAGCGGTTAATACTTCATGTTATATCATTAATTGTGTCATGCTTCATCCTGTTTTAAAATTGACACCTTATGAGCTTTACTTTAAAAGAAAACCTAATGTATCTTATTTTCATGTGTTTGGTTGTAAATGCTTCATTTTAAACACTAAAGATACAATAGGAAAATTTGATGAAAAATGCGATGAGTGAATTTTTATTGGTTACTCTTCAACTAGTAAGGCTTATAGAATATATAATAAAAGAACTAAAGTAGTCGAAGAGTCTATATATGCAAGATTTGATGAGTTTGTTCCTTGTGTAGATTCTAATCATACAGGAAATGAAGACGAACCTATTTCCCCTTTGGGGCATGAGAATGATGAATCACTTGGAGAAAAAGAAGAAGAAAAAGAAGAAGAACAAGAGGAGAAAGAAAATGAGATAATAAAATATGTTCCTCCAAGCGTGTTGCAGTTCACTAAGGATCATCCAAAGGAGCTTGTGATAGGAGAACCATCAAAAGGGGTAAGTACTCGTTCTTCTTTACATAAGTCTTTTTCAAACCTTTGTTTTATATCCGAAATAGAACCAAAAAATGTTTCAACCGCTTTAAATGATGAATTTTGGTTTATAGCTATGAATGTTGAATTAAATCAATTTGAATGTAACAAGGTTTGGAATTTAGTAGAGAGGCCATATAATCATCCGGTTATAGGAGTCAAATGGATTTTCAAAAATAAATTACTCTAAGATAATAAGGAATAAAGCTAGACTTGTTGCACAAGGTTATTCACAAATTGAAGGGGTAGATTTTGATGAAACTTTTGCACCCGTTGCTCGCATAGAATCAATTAGAATATTTCTTGCATTTGCGAGTTTTAAAAGATTTTAATTATTTCAAATGGATGTTAAAAGTGCCTTTCTAAACGGGATTATAAAAGAAGAAGTTTATGTAGAACAACCCCCCGGTTTTGTGAATGAAAAATTTCCTAATCATGTGTATAAGTTAGAAAAAGCGCTTTATGGATTAAAGCAAGCGCCACGTGCTTGGTATGATAGATTGACATTATTTTTGATAAAGCACGGTTATAAAATGGGAAGTGCAGATAATACACTCTTCATTAAGCATGTAGATAATGATTTGATTATATTGCAAATTTATGTTGATGATATCATTTTTGGAGCCACTAATGAAGAGTTATGTAATGAAGTTATTTTAGTGATGAAAAATGAATTTGAAATGAGCTTGGTAGGAGAACTAACTTATTTTCTAGGATTTCAAATCTCACAAAAACAAGATGGTATATTTATTTGTCAAACTAAATATGTTCACGATATCCTTAAGAGATTTGGTTTTGAAAACCTAAAGCAAGCCAATACTCCTATGAGTGCATCACTAAAGTTAGGAAAAGATGAAGCCGGTATTTCAATAGATCAAACATTATATAGAGGAATGATAGGCTCATTGCTTTATTTAAGCGCATCTAGACCCGATATTATGTTTTCCATTTGCTTATGTGCTAGATTTCAAGCTAACCCAAAAGAATCACATTTAAAAGCGGTTAAACATATTTTTAGATATCTAATCGGAACATCTAGATTAGGCTTACGGTATCCTCATAATAATTGTTTTATTCTACACGGTTTTTCTGATTCAGACTATGCAGGATGTTCATTAGATCGTAAAAGCACTAGTGGCACGTGTCATTTTATAGGCTCTTCACTTATATCATGGTCGAGTAGGACACAGAATTCTGTTGCCCTCTCCACCACCGAGGCTGAATATATCGCACTAGGTAGTTGTTGTGCATAAGCATTATGGATGACCCAAACGTTAGAAGACTTTGGTGTTTATCTAAATAACATTGAATTAAAGTGTGACAACAAGAGCGCTATAGATCTCACAAACAATCCCGTACATCATTCTAGATCTAAACATATAGATGTCCGACATCATTTCATTAGAGATCATATTAAGAAAGAACATGTTAAAATTAGCTTTACAAGAACGGAATCACAAATTGCCGACATTTTTACCAAACCTCTACCCGATGCACGTTTTCACATGCTTAGGTTAGAATTAGGTGTCTTAGAAATGTCACTTTGAGCCTTATAAAAAGCTATCAAATTATTTTATGTACTTCAAATTTTTTTTTTTAAAAATATTAATTAAAAATCAATAAAAAATTAAAAACTATGGGAAAACCACCAAACACACGCTAAAAAGGCCATCATATCAACTCCATGATGTCTGAAATTTCAACTGCATGAAGGCCTATTTATATTACAAATGTATCATACAAAAATATTTTTCAAAAAATCTAAAATTGGTGTTCTGTCTCGGTGTTAAGAAATTAACGCCTGACGTTAGCTTCTATGCTCAGAATTTTTTTGTGTGTTTTTCCAACTGTGTTGGTACTTTGTGTGTTTTGTGTGTTTTCTTTCAAAACTTACAAAAAAAATACTATAAGCTTAAATGTTGATTTCAAGGTTGATTATATAGATATTGGTTCAATATTATTTACAATGTTTAATTTAACCTTCAAGTTTCATTAAAAACATTGTTTTGATTTAATCATGCTTTCAAAATCAATTATCTTCAAATGTGCAACGAGTTTGAGAATAGATAACATATGTCGAAATGCTTTTACATGCCTCTAAGTATGAGTAAAGTTTTTATCTTTGATAATGATTTTCTCACTTACACTTTTTGGTTAATATAAATGTGTTTTTAAATCTTACTTTTACATGGTTGTGTAGTACAAGAACTTATTTTGAATTTCATAAACAATTTACCTGCACAACATTGAATTCTTTCTTGAATTCTTTGTTTTTCATGCACTTATATTTAGAGAAATGTGGTAAATAAAATTTAAAACAAAAAAAATAAAAAACTATGTTTGCTAAACAAGTGAATTCGGAGTCCTTTGTCACTAAGTCTAAAAAGCAACAAATGAATGACAAGGATAACTCCACCAAGCACTACTTGAACCTCCTGATAAGTCTTAATGAGCATTGTGAGGTTGAGCACCTTGGAAAGAATTGTAAAGTGTCTTGTGCAAACAAAATTTTTTTTTCCACCACTTCTCATAAAAAAAAATCTATAGTGCATTGAAATTTGTGAACGTAAAGCTGTTTTTGTTCAATTCAAGTTATGCTCTTACATTACATCGTTTCATGTGGTTTGATTTCTACACTTGTATGCTTTATCAAAACACATTTATTGAACACATCATTATCAATTATAATACTTCCACTCATGAGAATTGGACTTAAAGCTTACCTACATTGTTCTCTACAATCATGAGTAAATGCACTAGATAGCAAAGCATGATCTTTACAATGTTTATGATTTCTTGAAATGCAAATTATTTTACATTGTAAACCTATCTTCCGTTGATATTATATATTCTTGCTTGCTAACTTTAAATATTCCAAATTTCAAATGTATTTACAACTTGTGTATTTCAATTCAAAATATCTACTTATTTGATTTACAATGCTTATTATGTTTTGCTTTTACAAATTCTTAACGATGTTCAAAAATTGCTTTCGCTGTGTTCACTTTCAAAAAGTTGCAATTATCTCTACAGAGTGCACAAAAGAACAAATTCCTACTACTCCTCCCTATCTTCTTTTGATTATAACAAAAGGGGGAGAAGAGACTAATTTCAAGAAATAACTTAGAGAAATCTATTATTTAGAGGGAGTACATTATGACATGCATTCATGTAGGGGGAGTATGCATGATTATCACGCTTATCATATACTATAAACACTACTCTATTTTTATTTCTTATTAGTGGATTTGTTATTATCAAAAGGGGGAGATTGTTGGAGCTTGTGTTCCACATCTCTTAGTTTGAGAATAACAAATCACACTATGTATTTGATCTTGCTTGTGTTTATAAGTGTGCAGGTACTATTTTTAAATAACCCTATGTGCAGGATGTTGTTTGCTGAGGATTCTCTGGAAAGAGAGCTAACGCCCCGCGTTATCTGTTAACGCCCTGCGTTAACGTCCATTGAGAAGAAAACCGCTGAGAATGGAACCTGCATTCGACGAACGAGGGGCTGCGCTCGACAAAATTCCTGCGTTCGACGAATTCCTGCGCTCGACGAACTGAACTGCGATCGACGCTTTAAAGATAACTGCGCTCGGCTTATTTCGTTCGACGAACTGAACTGCGGTCGACGATTTGGAGGGTTCGACGAACAGAATTGCAGTCGATGATTTGGAGCGTTCGACGAACTGAACTGCGATCGACGAATTTTGTTTCGTTCGACGAAATTTTGATCTGTCATGATTCTTGGCGGTTTGCACGATCCTAACAGTTGCGGTGGGTGTACTACTGTGTGGTCTAGGATCCTCAAACTTTAAACCTATGGGTCCACCAGGCTTCCGCTGCGTGGTTCGTCCCGAACCAAGAAACGGAACCTGGGAATGGAGGATCTAAAGACTGCCCCATGTGGTCGGATCGTGGTAGCTCTGATTCATTTGTAAGACTACCCCCCCCCCCCCCAAAAAAAAACTGAACCCAGTTTAGGGAGGGGGGTCTTACTGCCCAAGACGGACACCTAGCGCTTCTCGGGTGGCAATGACCCACCCTCTCAAGCACTGAGTGGTCGCCTTGCCGGGCACAAGAATCATTACATCACATCAGAGTCACATAGCGGAAGCAGAATTAAGGGAAATAAATAAGGCTGCAGCTATATATATCTAAGCAAAAGGTCGTAGCCTACTGTTTACATAATGGCCTCGTGGGCTACAAATACTACAACAACAAAACACTCCTTATTTATCCCTATACTCTAGGACTCATGTCACGGAAGACTGGGGCGAGGCAGGAGTATCCGATTGGGCAATCTCGAGGGCCGGTAAGTCATCCAGCAGGGCGGGGGCTTCGCGTTGTTCCATCTCCTGTGAATGGTTATAAGAATAACCGTTAGTCACAGAGCTAAGTGGAAAACACATCTCCTCCCCGGATCCGTATCATGGGGACGAGCTTATGCACCAAAATTAGATAGCCAAAACAAGAAAGATTAGCCACAGATGTATATATATAACGGCCTTCAAGCAATATTATAAGTTATATATGAAGGGTGTGCGCAACTTATATTATCATTAGTAATCTATCTTGCACACTCACACACAACAGGTGTTCAAACCTGTACACAAAACCCCAGGTCGACACAATTTGGACCGCTTTTCTTCCAGCAGGGTGGCGAACCTCGCGGGCCTTACCGATATAGTTGTCAGTGACAGTGGCCAGTCCTTCCACTTCTGAGCGTAGTCGTATCGTAACACCCAGGCCCTCCCGTACAACTTGGTGTACTACTTGGATGTGAGCGAGATCCGGTGATTCCGAGATTTAGGCCAACCAGTGGAGGCAAATCAACGGGTTCGAAGTGGTGATAACCCGCGGTGCACATCTCCCTGTCGCCATGAGTCGTCAACCCTCCCGCACCGGTATGAACGGTCTGTGGGTGTGACCGACCCTCCACTTTCATAGCAAGCAATTCACAACCATTTTAAAGAAAGTGACAACTACTTCAGGGTTGTCACGGTTTTATTGACTCTACCGGTTACCCAACTTTTGGCCGGGAGACGCAACGGGCGTGGGGGCACATTATTTGGTGCTAACCCTGGAGGAGATACTCAACTCGTGGTTATCCCCATCTAAGGCCTCACCAGCAGGGAAAACCACCTGCTAGAGCCAAAACCTGGGTTAGCACCGTGGGCATAAGTATGATAATTATGGTGCAAAATACACTGCGGTGCTGAGTAATAAATAATCTATAGGAAGTAAGGCCGAAAGCAAGGGGATAGAATAACTGGACTAGTGCAAAACTGGAGAATTGAATGAATCGTCAGAAAGCAGTAAATACAGGACCAGCACGAGACTGGAGTATTGAAAAGAATGAACCGAAAGCAGTAAATACAGGACCAGTACGAGCCTAGAGTAATGAAAAGAATGAACTGAAAGCAGTAAATACAGGACCAATATGAGACTGGAGTATTGAAAAGAATGAACCGAAAGCAGTAAATATAGGACCAGTACGAGACTGGAGAACATAAATAAATAAACAGGTTAGTAGTCCAATCACTCCATAATCAGGAGGCTCCGGTGTCATCTCCGTTCTTAGGAGGAAATTCTGTTCTTTCTTCGTTCATAGGAGTCTCTTCTCCGTTCATAGAAGTCTGTTTGTCTTAGTTATAGTTCGGGGTAGGCTTACATTCCATAAGACTTCTTATTATTGTGTGTTTTGAGTTCACAACTTTATTTATCGAGTCGCTAATGATTCGTAATATCGTCTCCCATTCGTGACCGCGCGTCCTTCCCTTGCCCCCACATCGGATCTTGGTTGATCCACTGTGGGGGGGGGGGGGGGATGCTGAGGGGAGGGGTGGGAAATAAGGTTCACGCCACCGTCCGATCTCATAAAGGAGATCAGACGACAGTTGCTGCTCCCCGACGATGCAGAGGGTGGAGGCCTCTGCGACCGCCGGGAGGCAACTGTCTGTCGTCGGCGCTGCCCCCGGTCAACTCGTAGCGGGCCGACGATCACTCTGGCGTTGGTCTGGTGGCCTGGCGCCGCCGGCCACCGTTGGATTTAAGGTGAAAGAGGAGGCGGGGGCAGGGGCGCGGCTTGCATGGGCCATGTAGGACAAAGCCGTGCCACCTCTTCCACTGGGAGAGCCTCCCTCCGCCCCCAGCTGGGTCGTCGGGGGTGGGGCTTACCTCTGGTGGTGGTCCGGCAGCCAGGCGCCGCTGGCCTCCACCGGGGGTGGCCGCCAAAGCGGTACAGGAAAGGAGTAGGGGAGGGGGGCTTGCGGGTACCGTCGGATACGCGTTCTCCGACGGCCCTGCTGCCTCCCTTCATCGGAGCAGAGGTCCCTAGGTGGGGACCTGCTCCCCCAGCGCCACCACCGTCGCTGGGGTGAGGCTCTCATGACCAAGCCACCACCCGGGCCTTGACAAGGCTCGGGTGGTGCTGACGGTGCTCCAACGATGGGGGGGAGGCATGCCTCCGGGGAGTAGGAAGGGGGAGGAGGAGGCTGTCCACCTGGTTGGGGGGGGGGGGGCTTGGGAGGTGTCGGGCCGAACGACCATGGGGGTGGCGATGGTGGTGGCTCGGGGAGGGGCTTTCCGGCGGAGTAGGGCTCGGGCAGGGGGGAAGGGAGCTGGCGAGAGGTGTGCCTTCAGAGAGGGGAGGGGTTGGTCCCTTTTATAGGGAAGGAGGGGGGCCTCCCTCCCTTTTTCCCGATGTGGGACTAAGGGGAGGGGTGGGTGGGGGAGATATTTCCCCCCTCCCTCCCTCTACTACCTAAGGTGGGCTGCCCACCCATGGGTCAGCCTCCTCCCTTGAGGGATAGGGAAGTGCTCCCCCCTTAGGAAAATTCTACAAGAATTATGCTTGGGTGTGGGGGGGGGGGGGGGATTTGACCAAGGTCAACCCCAGACTGGGTCCCCCATGTGGGTCAAGGTCCAAGGGGCCCAATTCGTTGGATGACGGGTCAACATTGTTGGATCTTACGGCGCCCTTAGAGGGGGGGGGGGGGGGGGGGGTGAATAAGGGTTTTATGGAATTTAGATCTTAATTAAAATTTATCAGAGTTTGAGACTGAAGTTTCAGAATATTTTATAGAAAAATATAATTTAATATTCCAGATAGGATTGTAATGAAGATTCCTTTTTAAATATTTGAAACAAAACTTTTTGTTGACTGCTGCTAACGCCATGCGTTAAGTCTTAACACTGGGCGTTAGCTCTCCAGAGAATATTCCACACTGGGCGTTAGCTCTCCAGAGAATATTCCTCAGAACAAAAAGATTGTCACAGTGATTTTACTTATGAAATCTTAAATGGAATACAATTCCAGAAAATCAGAGATAATGAAAATAATTATTGTATTTCAAAGATGATTATACAAATGTTAATTTTACTACTTTGATGAAAATAGAAATTAAAACATTCTTGAAGAGGAAATAAAATCAATTGAATAGAACATTAAAAGACATGATTTTATTTCATAATAAATTGAATACACAAATGTTTAATTTCTATAACGCTAGAAATCAAGGCGAAAATATGTAAAAACACTTTTTGTTGTTTCACCGGTCCTTCTCCCAAGGACCGGTTGGCTATAGCCTATCTATCCCCAGATAAGGCCTCTAGCCACCCCCTAGATCTACCCTCGACCTAGTCGCCACGCACAAGGCAGCGAATTACCCCCTAAGCCTCACAAGGACATAATCGCCAACACAAGGCGAATTTACCCACGGAATCCTTCCCGGAATCCGACGTTCTCACCGAATGATTTCTCCACACAAAATACAAAAGAAAAAATAAAAGATTACAAGATAAGTAAAGAGAAACTCCCCAAGAAATACTGAAGGTGAAGACGAAGTCGATGTAGATGTTGGCGTTCTTGAAACGATCGTCCGTCGTATGGAATATGCGTTGTAGACCTTCTCCTTCAAAATCTTCTTTAGATCTTCATGTTAGCCCAAGGGAGATCTCGTAATTGCTATACACGAACCTCTCTCCAAAGTATCAGAATTTTGGAATCATCTTATGAGGAATGAGAGGAGCTGTACTTTAAATAGCCTCGGAAACTAACGCGCAGCGTTAAGGGATAACGCCAGCATTAGTGAACGTGCAAAGTCATGGCTGGAATCGCGCAACCGTCAATATCGTGGCAGTTTGTCGATTCAACGCGAGCGTTAAGAGTCAACGCTGGCGTTGAGTCGTTCTCCTTCAAATTCGTCGATCGACCTTCTCATTTCATCGAACGCGGGTCCAGTTTGTCGAACGCAGGTCCAGTTCGTTGAACGCAGGTCCAGTTCATCGAACGCAGGTCCAGTTCATCGAACGCAGGTCCAGTTCATCGAAAGCAGATCCAGTTTGTCGAACGCAGGTCCAGTTCATCGAATGGAACTCCAAGTTCGTCGAACGCAGATTCGTCGACCTCAACTCGACGACATTCCTCCTCTTGTTAACGCGTGGCGTTAACAATTATCGCGAGCGTTAGCTTTCTTTCGTCGACCGCAGCTCAACGGCTTTGTTCTCGACGACATTCCTTCTCAGCGGTCTTCTTCTCAACGGAAGTTAACGCGGGGTGTTAACAACTAACGCGGGGCGTTAGCTATCTTTCCAGAGAGTCATTTCCAATCAGCAAACTATTCATAGGGATGTGCAGCTATAGTTCTTGTACAACCTGCACACTATAAACACACAAAATACTAGATCAAATACAACACGATATTTGTTATTCTCAAACCAAGAGATGCGGAACATAAGCTCCATTAATCTCCCCCTTTTGATAATAACAAATACTTGTATGAGAAATTAGTGAACTTAAAACTATTTGTGTTTATAGATAAGTGCGGTAATAAGATATGCATGAATAAAGGTGAAAAGCAAGATAGATTTGATAGCGATAATGCATACTCTTTCTATATGAAGTTCTCCCCCTACATAAGTGTTTTCTTATAATTTACTCCCCCTAAATATCTATTTTACTAGATTTCTCAATTTATACTCCCCCTTTGTTATTAACAAAAGTGGCTAGGGATGAGTGTATATCTTTTAAGATAGATAAGGAACCACTTATTGAAGGATTTTCATGATCGAGCATATGATAGTGTATGCACCTCCTATATGATTACTCCCGTACAAATATACCCCTTTTTTTAGTTTAATATTATTATAATCCACTCCCTCTAAATATTAGATTTATGCAATTTAATCTCCCCTTATGGTAGAATCACAAGAGGTTTTAGGAGTGAATATGTATAATAAGGAGTAATATATTTTATGTCGAGAAGAAAAATAAGATGCAATCAAAAGTTTGTTAAATACAACTTGTTGAGAAAAAAAATATGAGCATGATGTAACATAAAGTAGTAAGCAACATAACAGAAATGATAAAGTAAGCATTCTTATTTTAAGATACCACTTGTTGAAAACATGGTGTTAAAAATAATAGACATGACTGAGCATAAGTGGTAAACTTAGCAGAAGAATAAGCACTCTTAAACATAAACAACATTTTTAGAAGATAAAATCATACAAAGGATAATGAGTTTTAAATTTGAAAAGTTGATGTTTGAGTTAAAGATTGAAGAGATGCTATTCCATTAAGATAATATTGCAAGCATGATTTCATAATATCAAGAAAAGATACACAAACTACAATGTAATAAAATTTGCATTTCAAGTAAACATAAACATTGTAGCGATCATGCTTTGTTATCTAGTGCATTTACTTAAGTTTGTAGATATTTGAGTAGATGAGCATTAGGATCCAATTCTCATGAGTAGAAGTTTTATGAAAGATAATGATGTGTACAAAGTAGTGTTTTGATAAAGTATACAAGTGAATCAATCAAAAACACATGACATATATAATGAAATAACACAACATTAAAATACACAAATACTATTACTTCCATAATATTTCAATGCACATGAATAAATAGTACAACTACCAAGGTGCTCTGCACACACAATGCTTATTAAGACTTATCAGGGTGCAAAGTAGTGCTTGGGGGATCACTTTTATATTATTTAGCTTTATTTTCAATTTTTTATGATCCGGTGTACTAAGAGAAGTGGTGTATAAATTGTTTGCTACAAGATACTTTACAATTCTTAGCCAAGGTGCTCAACCTCACCATGCTCATTAAGACTTATCAGGAGGGTGAGTAGTGCTTGGTGGAGTTTTCCTTGTCATTTATTATTTGCTTTTTAGTTCAGTGACTAAGGACTCTGAATTCACTTGTTTTGCAAACATAGCATTTTAAACCACATTTCTCTAATGAATAAGTGCATGAAAGACAAAGAATTGTAATAACCAATTCAATGTTGTGTAGGTAATCTATTTAAGCATTTTAATTATTTATGTTATTACACTACACAATCATGTAAGAATAGGATTGTAAACACATGTAGGTTATCAAAAATAAGTGAGTGAATGAATCATTATCAAACATAATACATTACTCATACTTAGAGACATGCTAAGCGTTTCTACACATGTTTATCTACAATCAATTTCATTGCACATAACAAGATAATATTCAAGGCATGATAAATACAAAACAATGTCTTTTAAGAAACTTGAAAGTTAAATTAAACATTGTATTTAATCTTTAATTGATATAATTAATCATCCTTCACAATGGCAATGAATAACAATCAGTTTTTATAATAAAAAAAATTGAATTTTTTTTTATATGCACAAAACAATAAACACACATAAAGAAAAACATATTTTTGTTCTTTGAAATTGTTTTATAATTTGTATTCATTTTTTTTATATATATTCTCTGGAAAACATAGAAGTCTTTAATAGCCCTTTCAGTAAATGATATTCTATGCCAGAGAAATAATGCATGAGAAAATACATATAATATTTTTTTAAAAAAGAAATAAAATTTTGTTTTAAAGGAAATAAAAAGATAGAAAACATTTTACAAACATAGAAATAAAACACACACAAAATATAAAATAATACCAGAAATAATTCAAAACAAAAAAAATATATTTTGGAGCAAAGGAGCTAACGCCGGGCGTTAACTTCTTAACGCCAAAACAGAACACTAAAATTTGATGTTTTGAAAAAAAAAATTTATAATTCATTTGTATTATATAGAGACCTTCCTTCAATTGAAATTTCAGAGTATATTGATTAGATTTGAAGGCTCTTTTAGCATGTTTTTAGTGATTTTTCAAGTACTTGTGTTTGGTAAAATCATTAAAGCTCAAAATAATAAAATATGCAAACACAAGATGCAATGTTAGAACAAAAACAAATATGCATGATTTATATATAAAGAGTGAGATAATGTTCATGCAATGAATATAATATAAGTATATCTAAGATCAAGATACCTCAACAACATGACTACACTCTAGCCCCGTACTAAGTGACGGATGGGCATGAGGAGCTGCACGCATGCCATAGGTTGGGGTGTTAATCTCATATGCATACAAAAGATGACGCTCAACCTAGCACTCTTTCCCCCCAGTGCCTCGCAAGGCCCCACTGGAACCCTCCCCGGTTAAGGACAAGACATGACTTAGAGGTTATGGTCTCTAATGCACACAATCCTACGCCTTCGCTAGTGTGAGACACAAGTCATGGGTTAATGATTATAAATATAGTAAGCGTGTATGCCTTAAATATATTAACTATGGTATAATTGCATGATTAGTTTTGGATTTACAATTTTATCGATGATTGTTGATTTTAAATCCATTTAGAATAAATTTTATTCATGCAAATAACTACAAATGAAATTATAAATTTCATATTTTAGTAATATAATTTACTTTAGCATTGCAAGATATATAACTAGCATGGACATTGATTTCTACCAATGGTAAGTGATGATGCTAGTATGATGAATTACGACAACAAGGTGCAAAGCTAAGTAAAATTTGGACAAATATATAATTGAATTGCATGTATTCAAACATAGAGTTTTAAATTTTCATAGACCTAAAATGAAGTGATAATTCTAATTGATTTCATCTTGTTGATATCAAGTTAATTCATAGGTCTAAAGATAATGAGATACATGCAAATAATAAAGATGCACATCACACGCACAAAATAAGATATGAATAATACCAATTGCAATCATATATTTCATAATTCCTAAGGTTGATAGAATTAGTTGATTTAAGATAGGTCTTGATGGATCATGAATTATGATATATGATTAATAATGAATTTAAGCATAGGATATTAATAGACCAAGATGGAGTGTGTGAAATCATATTCATCATTTTTGTACTTTTTTAATTATGATTTTTCATTATAGGGGCTATCATATGCAACAAAGAAAATAGACAAATATCCAATTAGTTGCGCATTTAATATTTTAGCCTAAGACCCCTAAAAATCCATTTAAATCCAATTTTGAAAGTAATTTCATTAGTCTTGATAATATCATTTAGCAAATTTAGCATTCAATTTATAATGATAATATAAGACATTTATAGGCAATGTATTTAAAAAGGATAAAACATATAAAAAAAAAGATAGATCACTAAGAAAAATATGACTTTATGTTCGATTTAATTTAATTTGATTTGTTGAACATTAGGCTTAAAATGAAAGGCATATCTCATGATACATAAAGTGATCATAAACAAGTTGGCTCAAAAAAAAAAGAAAAAAAAAAGCAATTAAGCATATCATGGAGTAGAGTAATGATATTTCATTTATAATTAAGTCTACTTCATGCAATACAATGATTCCTAGTGAATGAGAGATTTAGGTATCCAAAGGGGACCAAGTGTGATAGTTCCTTTGGGTACCCAAATACATCGTGTTGGCTTTTGGAGAGATAGTGATGAATGGGCCTTTACAAGTGGAGTTAGTGTTTCGTTTTTAATTTTGGGCCTTCATTCATACTTTGGTTGTTTTTCTTTTAAATTCATATTATGATTATTTGACACCTTTTTGGAATGATAGTTGTTTAGTCGTGTACAAAAAAACTGGTCCTAACTGGTCCGGTTGGGACCGGACTTGTTAGGACTGGTCAGGGACCGATCCTGTCCGGGACCGGTCCGGGACCGGACCGGTCCCGGACCGGTCCCAGGGGCTCGGCCGGTCCCCTATTTTATGGCAAAAACCGGTCCCAGCCCGGGATCGGTAAAAGACCGGTTTTAACCGGTCTTTTACCGGTCCTGGGACAGGACCGGTTTCCCAAGACCAGTTTTTGCCAAGGAGCCTTAACGGCTCTTTAATAAAGAGCCTTAACGGCTCTTTATTTTAAATGTAATTTTCATTTTATTTTATTGAATGTAATGTTATTTAATTTTTTTTAAATGTATTGTAAATAATTTTGTAATTTGTAATTTTCCTTAATTTTTAATAAAAATCAAATTTTATTTCATTTTGAGTTTTATTTAACTTTATTTTGTAATTTGTATGCACATTAGTTTTATATCCCAAAAAATTTAATTTACTTTATATAATTATAATTATATATTTTATTTTATTTTTAATAAAAAGACCGGTCCGGGACCAGTTAGGACCGGTTAGGACCGGTCCTCTGGTCCTAGCCGGTCCTCCTCCAGAGGAGAAAACCGGTCCCAGACCGGGACCGATTCCAGACTGGTCGGCCAAAAGACCGGTCTTCCAAGAGACAGGTCCCGGACCGGACTGCCAGTCCTTTTGTGCAGGACTGTAGTTGTTTGAAAAATAATTCATTTGAGATTTATGTTTATTCAAATTATTTTTCAAAATACATTGATGTTGATAATCATAATGAATTTTATTATATTGATTTTTTAAGAGTTTATAAGAGTGATGGTCTTTCTTAAGAATTGAATGTTGAAAGAGTGGGTTACAATATGTTTTAAATGATTGGTTCTTATTTTGATGATTTTCATTTCCACTCTTTCTTATAGGCATACTCTTATAATATGAAGTTAAGCTCTTTAAATTTAGATTTCTTAATAAACTAGAGTTAAGAGAATTTTTATTACTTGAAAAATTTTCAATAAACAATTTTAATGATTCTAGTTTATCCTTTAAATTATCATTTTCTTTTATCAAATTTTCATTATGCTCTTTTGAAATTAAAAGTCCTTTTTCTAAAACCTTAAGTTCTTCTTTAAAAGTATTATAATCAAAACACGGTTTAACATTTTTAATTAAAGAGCATGAATGAGAATTTAACACATCAATACTTGATTATACTTTAGCATTTGCTTTTAAAGTTTTATTTTCTAAACGTAGTTTGAAATTAGCATTTATCAAATTTTTAATTCTACGTTTAGCAATATTAAGCATATGTAGTGTAGAAATAGAATTTCTTACAAAGAGAGAGGACTTAGAATTTCTTACATTGCTATGGGATGAGACAAGATTTGAACCAAATGTTCCTTTGACATTTTCTTCACATTCCTCTTCCATAGTTGAATTTCCATCTTCTCTTTTTCTTGATGTGTTGCCATCAATTGAGTCCAATATTGTGACGTTGTCTTCTTCTCTTAGATCCATAAGGAATTGCTCATATTCATCATCTGCGGAAGGAAGACTATAAGAATTCTCAAGAAATGTCCAAACTTCATAAGCATTAGGAAGTGTATAAATAATTTTGAAAATATTTTGATCTAATGCACAATATAGACTATTCATTGATTTGGCATTTAAAACATTTCATTTTTATTTAAAATATTTGGGGGCATTTTAATTGTAATATTCCAAACTTCAATATCCAAGGATTTAAGAAATTTTTCCATAAGTATTCTCCACCCATTATAATTTTCACCCATAAATAATGGTGGACATAATGATTTTTCATTTTCATAAAAAATATCCCCTCTAGAAGATGCGAGATCATGAAGCGCCATTATTCCCGGTTGTGAAGCCGTATTGGAATAACCTACCCTCTGATACCACGTGTTGGATCTTACGGCGCCCTTAGAGGGGGGGGGGGTGAATAAGGGTTTTATGGAATTTAGATCTTAATTAAAATTTATCAGAGTTTGAGACTGAAGTTTCAGAATATTTTATAGAAAAATATATTTTAATATTCCAAATAGGATTGTAATGAAGATTCCTTTTTAAATATTTGAAACAATCTTTTTGTTGACTGTTGCTAACGCCTGGCGTTAAGTCTTAACGCTGGATGTTAGCTCTCCAGAGAATATTCCTCAGAACAAAAAGATTGCCACAGTGATTTTACTTATGAAATCTTAAATGAAATACAATTCCAGAAAATTAGAGATAATGAAAATAATTATTGTATTTCAAAGATGATTATACAAATGTTAATTTTACTACTTTGATGAAAATAGAAATTAAAACATTCTTGAAGAGGAAATAAAATCAATTGAATAGAACATTAAAAGACATGATTTTATTTCATAATAAATTGAATACACAAATGTTTAATTTCTATAACGCTAGAAATCAAGGCGAAAATATGTAAAAACACTTTTTGTTGTTTCACCGGTCCTTCTCCTAAGGACCGGTTGGCTATAGCCTATCTATCCCTAGATAAGGCCTCTAGCCACCTTTAGATCTACCCTCGACCTAGTCGCCACGCACAAGGCGACGAATTACCCCCTAAGCCTCACAAGGACCTAGTCGCCAATACAAGGCGAATTTACCCACAGAATCCTTCCCGGAATCCGACGTTCTCACCGAACGATTTCTCCACACAAAATACAAAAGGAAAAATAAAAGATTACAAGATAAGTAAAGAGAAACTCCCCAAGAAATTCTGAAGGTGAAGACGAAGTCGATGTAGATGTTGGCGTTCTTGAAACGATCGTCCTTCCTATGGAATATGCGTTGTAGACCTTCTCCTTCAAAATCTTCTTTAGATCTTCATGTTAACCCAAGGGAGATCTCTTAATTGTTATACACGAACCTCTCTCCAAAGTATCAGAATTCTGGAATCATCTTATGAGGAATGAGAGGAGCTGTACTTTAAATAACCTCGGAAGCTAACGCGCGACGTTAAGGGATAACGCCAGCGTTAGTGAACGTGCAAAGTCATGGCTGGAATCGCGCAACCATCAAGATCGTGGCAGTTTGTCGATTCAACGCGGGCGTTAAGAGTCAACGCTGGCGTTGAGTCGTTCTCCTTCAAATTCGTCGATCGACCTTCTCATTTCGTCGAACGCGGGTCCAGTTCGTCGAACGCAGGTCCAGTTCGTCGAATGCAGGTCCAGTTCGTCGAACGCAGGTCCAGTTCGTCGAACGTAGATCCAGTTCTTTGAACGCAGGTCCAGTTCGTCGAATGGAACTCCAAGTTTGTCGAACGCAGATTTGTCGACCTCAACTCGACGGCATTCCTCCTCTTATTAACGCGTGGCGCTAACAATTACCGCGAGCGTTAGCTCTCTTTCGTCGACCGCAGCTCGACGGCTTTGTTCTCGATGGCATTCCTTCTCAGCGGTCTTCTTCTCTACGGAAGTTAACGCGGGGCGTTAACAACTAACGCGGGGTGTTAGCTATCTTTCCAGAGAGTCATTTCCAATCAGCAAACTATTCATAGGGATGTGTTGCTATAGTTCCTGTACAACCTGCACACTATAAACACACAAAATACTAGATCAAATACAACACGTTATTTGCTATTCTCAAACCAAGAGATGCGGAACATAGGCTCCAACAAACATAGGGGTGTCAAATCAAATATTATCGCGTGCATGTTTTTTGGTGCGACATAAAGTTTGATTTGACCGTAGTTTGACTTTCCAACATCGCGATTGGTTTCAACGATCTTCGTTGGTCTTGTTTTGACTTTTAGGGGTCTACTGAGCCTGACTATGCATGATTCTGAGTTCGTACGCTTAGTAATTCAAAGCTATGTCGTGGCGGTCTGCAGAACTTAAAACAAACATATTTCATGTATGACCTCCGATTGAAGTGCAACGAGTTCCGTTGCGCTTGTATTGGCGATACAAGTTTGACGGAACTGATAGAAGTTAATTTGGAGTACGTTCGGTCATTGTACCCCCAACGACTTAGTTGTGACGCACAACGATACTCAAAACGGTCGCTTTCTCCAAACGACCTCGGATTGGAACGAAACGAGTTTTATTACACTCGTATTGATTACACGAGTCTAACCCAACTGATGAAAGTCAATTTGGAGTACGTTTGGTCACTGTACCCCAACGACATAGTTGTGATACACACTGATACTCAAAACGGTCATTTTCTCCAAATGACCTCAGATTGAGGTGTAACGAATTCTGTTGCGCTCGTATTGGTCGTACGAGTCTAACAGAACTGACGGAAGTCGATTTGGAGTTCGTACAGTCACTATTCCGTAATAATGTGGTTGTGACGTGCTACGATACTCAAAATGGTCGTTTTCCCTAAACGACCTAGGATCGTGATGGAATGAATTCCGTTGCGCTCGTATTGGTTATACGAGTCTGACGGGACCGACGAAAGTCAATTTGGGGTTTCCTAGCACAATATCCCATATTCGGGTAACTTTCTGTCTTTTTGGGTTACTTTTATTGGGTCCACTAGGGTCTAGTGACCCAATAAAAGTTGGGATGTTACAGGTTGCACTTGGATTGTTTCTTGGGTTTTCCTGTGGTGCCGGATTTGGTTAAGATGTTGTGAATTCTAACACACAATTGAATGTTTTTGGACTATTGGTTGTGTGGGCGTAACCAACACAACAATGTCGGTGTTTCTTCCTTTAATGTGTAGACTATTGGTGTGTGGACGTAACCACCACCACAGTGCTTTTGTTCCTTGGAAATTTTGGGTCTGATAGTTTGCGTTGGAAAGAAAGCCGCCGCCTCAATACCATTTTGTGGTTGGGATAATGATTCACTTCTTGAGCCAATCCGTCATCTTTCTTCATATTTGAATGTTATTGAAAAAACTTTGACTGCACTTTGTGCAAGTTTTTCCCTGTTTGAATCTAATCTTTCTTTGCTTTAATGGCTGTTGTTTCACAACTATTTTTTGTTGGTTTGGTAACCCATTGGAATTAATAAGTTCATTTCTCTATGTATGGTTGTTTTTTTCACCTTTGTGCTGAGGTATTCTTTTATTTTGAATGCCTCGGGTTTGGATCAGTAGCAGTTGAGCTGATTGAGTTCGGTTCTTCCAGACCTTCAGTAGTTGTTTTCTTTACTCTCAGTTGAGAGGTAGTTATTGATTTCTCTTCAGACTTTATTAAGGCTATGGGTTCGTGTCAGTTTTGTTGGAGTTGGGGAACACTTCTGGTCAGGGTTCGTCGAACGGCGTTCGACGAACGGAGAAGAGTTAGTCGAACTCTGCCTGCGCTTGAAGAACGGAGAAGGGTTCGTCGAACGGTGTTCGACGAACAGGTCCTTGCCTCAGCGGTTCGTGGAACGAGAGAGGCCTACGCTCGACGCCTGCGGTCGACGCTCGATGCCTGCGGTCGACGCTCGATGCCTGCGCTCGACGCTTGCGCTCGACGCCCGCGTTCGATGCTCGACGCCTGCGCTCGAGGTCTGCGCTCGATGCCTGCGCTCGACGCCTGCGCTCATCAGTCGACGCCTGCGTTCGACGCTCGATGCCTGGTGTACATGCTGTCTCAGCTAATTCTGTCTCAGCGGTTGGTTGGTCTGAGCCCGGTCTGGCGCCCTATTTAAAGGGTGCATAACCCTGGTTTAGGGTTAGAAGTAAGAAAGATCATTAAGTCCAAGAGAGTGCAATAGAGTTTTGCGCGGTGTTCCTTGGCGGCGGTTCTTCTGTTCTTGTCTGAGAGGGTTGTGTGAGGTAGGATTGGTTTTGATCCTTGTAACCTTGTAAGCTGTAATCCGTCTTGGGTGATTACAAGAAAGAGAAGAGGAAGGGGAGAGGGGACGTAGCCCGGCTTTGGTGAACCTCTCTATATCTGTGTCTTCTGTGATTCTTTCTGTGCTTTCTTATTTCGTATTACTTCTGTCGAATTTCTCGTCTTGGCACACCCTGTTTCTTTACATTTGGTATCAGAGCTAGGTTCTTGATCCTGGAGATGGGTTCTGGTGGCATGCGGATCGAGATCAAAAAGTTTGACGGAAGTCGATTCGATCTATGGAAGATGAAGATGGAAGATATGTTGATTGATCGAGATCTATGGTCTGCGATCGAAGATGATCCTCCCGTTCCTAAGGTAGCAGAGAAGGATGCGAGCGCATCGAAGGGAAAAACTGCAGACGGGACTGCAGATGGTGCAGCGGAGGCGGCGGCCTGGACGAAAACCGATCGGAAGGCTAAGGGCCTGATTCGGTTATTCCTAGCAGATTCAATCTTGACTAACATCATGGAGGAGACTTCGGCACGAAGTCTGTGGCATAAGTTGGAATCCCTCTACCAGAGCAAGTCCCTGGTAAACAAATTGCTCTTGAGGAAGAAGTGGTATAAACTTCGGATGCGTGAGGGTGATTCGTTTTCAGAGCACCTGACTCAATTCAACACCATTGTGAGTCAGCTAATCTCTATCGGTGAGAAGATCTCGGATGAGGATAGAGCCATCACCTTGTTGTGCTCACTGCCAGATTCATGGGACAATCTGATTGTCGTGATTGGAGGGAGTGGAGACAAGGAACTGTCATACGATACTGTATGTGCAGCTCTTTTATCTGAGGAGACCAGGAGAGGAGGTTCTGAGGCGACGAGCAAAGGTGCTTTGAGTGTGTCTAGATCCCGTTCTTAGCGAAGGGAGAGCAAGCAAGGTGGATATCGAGATAAGTCTCGAGGTAGATCCAAAATCCAAGAGAGGGAGAAGAGTAAGAATCATGTTCGGTGCTGGAAGTGCAATGAGACTGGTCATGTGAAGTCCCAATGTCCAAACAAGGCCGTTCAGAACAAGGAGACACCGACAACTTTTGGTACAAAGAAGGAGGGAGATGGCGGTGACATGTAAATCGCTGTTGCGTGCGTTGCACAACGAGATTTTGATTTGTGGTATGTAGACACAGGAGCATCATACCACATGACCCCTCATAGGCGCTGGTTCTGTGAGTATGAGAGGTTTGACGGTGGAGATGTCATGCTGGGTGATGATTCTGCTGTGCAGATCATTGGGCGTGGCAAGGTGATGCTGAAGCTGTCTAATGGGACCACAAGGTCCCTTCCAAATGTGATGCACATTCCTGGGTTGAGCAGGAATTTAATCTCGGTGGGTTCCATGGCGGATGCAGGAGTGTACTTCAGCTGCGATAAGCAAACTTGCAAGATGTCAAGGGGGCAATGGTGATTGCCAATGGAGTAAGACATGGAACACTGTATACTCTGCTTGCTGATACAGTGGTTCCAAGTGGGGCTCTTATCTCTGAGAGCCAGGAGGCTGATCAGGAGGAGGTGTCCAGGCTGTGGCATCATCGGCTTGGGCATATCAGTGAGAAGGGGATGTCGGCCTTGGCATCCGGTCAGATGGTGTAAGGCGTGCCAGAGTTCTCCACAAGCCTTGGGTTCTGTGAACATTGCCTGCTTGGCAAACAGACCAGGGTAAGCTTTGGTGGGTCGGGCACGAGGGCAACTGAAGTGCTGGAGCTAATACACAGTGATGTGTTTGGGCCAACTCCATCTCCATCTCTTGGCGGCACAAGGTATTATGTGTCCTTCACTGATGACCTCTCACGGTATTCCTGGATCAATTTTCTCAGGTCCAAATCAGAAGTTCTGGACAGGTTCAAGGAGTTTAAGAACCTGGTGGAGAACCAGTTAGAGAGAGAGGTGAAGGTCCTTCGTTCTGATAATGGAGGGGAGTACTGCTCTGATGCCTTTGAGCAGTACTGTACTGAGCAGGGGATTGCACGGCAGAAGACCACACCGTATACTCCAGAGCAGAATGGAGTGTCGGTAAGGCTGAACAGGACCTTGATGGAGAAGGCCAGGTGCATGCTCAGTTGGGCAGGCTTGGGGAAGGAATTCTGGGCTGAAGCAGTGGCGACTGCAAATTACCTGAAGAATAGGTCCCCTACATCTGATGTGGAGGGATGTACTCCCTTTGAAGTCATCTTCAAGAGAAAGCCAAACTTGGCCTATGCTCCTGTGTTTGGGTGTGATGCATATGTTCACATTCCAAAGGAGAAGAGGGGGAACTTGATGTCAAGTCTGAGAAGTGCATTTTTGTGGGTTACAAAGATGGCATTAAAGGCTACAAGCTTTGGAACCCTGAGACCATGACTGTTACATTCAGCAAGGATGTGGTGTTTCATGAAACCAATCCTCAGGCAGTCACACAAGCTGAGAAGGCCAAAGAAGCAAAGAAAGGGACAGTGGTGATGGAAGAAAGCTTTGAGAAAGAAGCTACTACTGTTGGGGCTGAATCTGATTCTGAATCAGATGATTTGGAGGTGGTGAGAAGTGATGATGAGTCAGAAGATGAGGCTGAAGAAATTCCACTTCTGAGGAGATCGGCAAGGGAAAGAAAGGCACCAGTAAGATATCCCCAATGTGCAGTGGCTGCACAGTGTTGCCTAAGTATGCTTGGTGAAGATCCAATCTCTGCTAGAGATGCTAGATCAAGGGCTGATTCAAATCAGTGGGAGCTAGCCATGGTGGATGAAATGGAGTCTCTGAGGAAGAATTAGACTTGGAGTCTGTGTAAGCTTCCAAAGGGGAGGAAGGACATTGGAAGTAAATGGGTCTTCAAGCAGAAGGTGAAGGGAGATGGCACCGTGGAGAAATACAAGGCAAGGTTGGTTGCAAAGGGATTCTCCCAGATAGAAGGTGTTGACTATGATGAGATCTTCTCACCTGTAGCCAAGATGACGTCGATCAGACTGGTTCTCTCTATTACGGCAGCGCATGATCTAGAGATTGAGCAGATGGATGTGAAGACGGCTTTTCTTCATGGTGATCTGGAGGAGGAGATATACATGAAGCAGCCGGAAGGATTCGAAGCCAAGGGCAAGGAGGATCAGGTCTGCAGGCTGAAGAAGTCCCTGTATGGACTAAAGCAATCTCCGAGGATGTGGTACCAAAAATTCGACACCTACATGTTGGAGTTAGATTTTGAAAGGTCGAATTCGGACCACTGTGTGTACATCCAGAGAAAGGGAGAGCAGTTCATCTTCATGACACTCTATGTAGATGATATGCTACTACTGGGCAATAGTGTCAGGATGATCCAACATGTGAAGAAGCTGCTCTCAGCCAAATTCGAGATGAAGGATTTGGGGCCAGCAAGTGTCATCTTGGGAATGCATATTTCCAGGGATCGAAGCAAGAAGAAGCTTTGGTTGGGGCAGCAGAGGTACGTCGAGGAGATGTTGAAGAAGTTCAATATGACGGATTGCAAGCCAGTGGGAGCACCAATGGCAGTTGGGTGCAAGTTATCTGCAGAGCTGAGCCCGAAGACACAAGATGAGGTCGAGGACATGGCGAAGGTCCCATATGCTAGTGCTGTGGGAAGCTTGATGTACGCCATGGTCTGCACTCGCCCTGACATTGCTCAAGTTGTGGGAGTGTTGAGCCGGTATATGGCCACACTAGGAAAGGAACACTGGAACGCGGTGAAGCGTGTGTTCAGGTATCTTTGAGGCTCTTCAAATTACTCCCTATGTTTTGAAGGAGCTGGTGAAGGAGGAGTCCTGGATGTGGTTGGGCACGTGGACTCAGATTGGGGAGGTGATCTGGATAACAGGAGATCCACCAGTGGATACGTGTTTACACTGTTTGGGGGAGCTATCAGTTGGATGAGTCGGAGGCAATGCGTGGTGGCACTCTCGTCGACGGAGGCAGAGTACATGGCTCTTACTCATGCGAGCAAGGAGTCCATATGGTTGCGGAGGCTATGTTTAGAGCTCGGGTTTGAGCAGGGGCCAGTGAAGCTGTGGTGTGACAGTCAAGGGGCTATTCAGCTAGCCAAGAATCCTACCTTCCACGCACGTACCAAGCACATTGACATCCAGTACCATTTCATCCGGGAGAGGGTGGAGAAGAAGGTAGTTCAACTGGAGAAGGTGGACACGATGGAGAACATCTCAGATTTTCTTACCAAGGCGGTTCCTGTTGCCAAATTTCAGTGGTGTGCAACTGCCGTAGGGTTGGAGAAGAAGGTTGGAGGTGTAGCTCTCATCGGAGGAAGATGTTCACCAAGTGGGAGAATGTTGGAGTTGGGGAACACTTCTGTTCAGGGTTCGTCGAACGGCGTTCGACGAACGGAGAAGAGTTCATCGAACTCTTCCTGCGCTTGAAGAAAGGAGAAGGGTTCGTCGAACGGTGTTCGACGAACGGGTCCTTGCCTCAACGGTTCGTGAAACGAGAGAGGGCTACGCTCGACGCATGAGGTCGACGCTTGATTCCTGCGCTCGACGCTTGCGCTCGACGCCCGTGTTCGATGCTCGACGCCTGCGCTCCAGGCCCGCGCTCGATGCCTGTGCTCGATGCCTGCGCTCGACGCCTGCGCTCATCGGTCGACGCCTGCGTTCGACGCTCGACACCTGGTGTACATGCTGTCTCAGCTGATTTCGTCTCAGCAGTTGGTTGGTCTGAGCCCGGTCCGGCGCCCTATTTAAAGGGTGCATAACCCTGGTTTAGGGTTAGAAGTAAGAAAGGTCATTAAGTCCAAGAGAGTGCAATAGAGTTTTGCGCGGTGTTCCTTGGCGGCGGTTCTTCTGTTCTTGTCTGAGAGGGTTGTGTGAGGTAGGATCGGTTTTGATCCTTGTAACCTTGGAAGCTGTAATCCGTCTTGGGTGATTAGAACAAAGAGAAGAGGAAGGGGAGAGGGGACGTAGCCCGACTTAGGTGAACCTCTGTATATCTGTGTCTTCTGTGATTCTTTCTGTGCTTTCTTGTTTCGTATTATTTCTGTCGAATTTCTCGTCTTGGCACACCCTGTTTCTTTACAAGTTTGTTGGCGCTCATAGTATATCTTCTTATGTGTTAAACTACGATTTTGAAAATTTTGTTTTTTGTTCTTGATTAGGTGTCCAAAGATTAGTTTCATGCAGAAATTTTAGAAAGTTTGGAGATGTCTAGATAGTAGAAAAATGCATAAAACATTTGCATATTCGTATGTGACTTAACCCGAGAGGTCTAGGACACCTAATTCTAGTATTAGCAATTTAAATCTTGCATCAGGAAGAGGTTTAGTGAATATGTTAGCAAGTTGGGTGTCCGTACTATTGGGGTTCAGCAATGCCCCCGGTGTTGCGGCATTAGTCAAAGCAGAAGGGTGTGTCCCCTGTGGGCCTAACTGGCCTCCCTGTGGGTCCTGCCTTGGGATAGCCAGCTCTATAAAGGAACGGTAGTGCCTTCCCCACCAGTCAGAGATTTTGGGAGAGTTGGTAGCGCTGAGTCCCTACAAGTGGTATCAGAGATAGGTTGCAGGTTCGAAACCCTGGGGTCGTTTCTGGGGGGGATTATTGGGGTTCAGCAATGCCCCTGGTGTTGCAGCACTAGTCAAAGCAGAAGGGCATGTCCCCTGTGGGCCTAACTGGCCGCCCCGTGGGTCCTGCCTTGGGATAGCCAGCTCTATAAAGGAGCGGTAGCGCCTTCCCCACCAGTCCGGGATTTTGGGAGAGTTGGTAGAGCCGAGCCCTTACACGTACAAATGAAACTTACTTTTACATGTTCTTTATTAATATGATCCCTAATGAAGTGATGACGAACGTCTATGCGTTTGGATCTAGAGTGGTGTACCAGATTATTTGTAAGATTTATGACACTTTTGTTGTCACATTTTAGATCAATATTTTTGAGATGAAAAACAAAATCCTCTAGAGTTTGGCTCATCCATGAAGCTTGTGCACAACAACTCCCAAGTGAGATGTATTCGGCCTCCGTGGTGGAGAGAGCAACCGAAGATTGTTTCCTACTAAACCATGCAACTAATTAGGGTCCTAAAAAGTGGCAAGTACCGCTAGTGCTTTTTCGATCTAGTGAACATCCGACGTAATCCGAATCGGAATAGTCGTGCAGTGTAAATGAGTCATTGTGCGGGTACCATAATCCTAATCTAGATGACCCAAGTAGATATCTAAAAATACGTTTTACCGCTTTTAAATGAGATTCTTTTGGATTGGCTTGAAAGCGAGCACATAAACATACGACAAACATTATATTTGGTCTAGATGCACTTAGGTAAAAAAGAGATCCGATCATACCTCTATATAATGTTTGATCGATAAAAATTCCCGATTCATCTTTCCCTAATTTTAATGAAGCACTCATAGGTGTAGAAGCTTGTTTAAGATTTTGAAATCCAAACCGTTTAAGCATATCATGAACATATTTTATTTGGCAAATAAAAATACCATCATTTCGTTATGAAATTTGAAAACCAAGAAAACAAGAGAGTTCTCCTGCTAGGTTCATTTCAAATTTATTTTTCATTTCTAAGGCTACATCATTACATAACTCTTCATTAGTGGCTCCAAAAATTATATCATCAACATATATTTATAAAATAATTAAACCATTATTATTGTGCTTAATGAAGAATGTGTTGTCACCACTTCCCATAACATAATCGTGCTTTAACAAAAATGATGTAAGTCTTTCATACCATGCACGAGGCGCTTGTTTTAAACCATAAAACACTTTTTCTAATTTATAAACATGATTTGAAAATTTTTCATTAATAAAACCGGGGGGTTGTTTCACATAAACTTCTTCTTTTATAATCATGTTTAGAAAAGCACTTTTAACATCCATTTGAAATAATTTTTTCTTTTAAAACTTGCAAAAGCAAGAAAATTTCGTATAGATTCTAAGCGAGCAACGGGTGCAAAAGTTTCATCAAAATCTACCCCCTCGATTTGAGAAAAATCTTGAGCGACTAAGCGAGCTTTATTCCTTGTAATTCTAGATTCACCATCTAATTCATTTTTAAAAATACATTTTACGCCAACAACGGGATGATTAGATGGTCGTTCTACTAGTTTCCAGACTTTATTTCTTTCAGATTGATCTAACTCTTCATTCATAGCAAAAAACCAAAATTCATCATTTAATGCGGTTGAAACATTTTTTGGTTCAATTTCGGAAACAAAGCAAATATTCAAATAAGTTTCATGAAGAGAAGATCGAGTTCTTGCCCCAATAGATGGTTCCTCAATGACTAGCTCCTTTGGATGATTCTTTGAGAAGTTTAAGATGTTTGGAGGCACATATTCATCTTCCTTGGCCTCCTCCTCCTCCTCTTTAGAAGGTTACTCTTTGTCATGCTCCAGAGGTGGTAAGGGTTCATCATTTGTATCTGTAGGATGTTTTTCTACAAAAGGAATCAATTCATCAAATTTTACATTAATAGACTCTTCAACCTTACTAGTTCTTTTGTTAAATATTCTATAAGCTTTACTAGTTGAAGAGTATCCAAGAAATATTCCTTCATCGCATTTTTCATCAAACTTCCCTAAGACATCTCTTGTATTTAGAATAAAGCATTTACAACCAAAGACATTAAAATATGATACGTTAGGTTTCTCTTAAAAATATAGTTCATACGGTGTGCGATTTAAAATTGGACGAAGCATGGCTCTATTCATTACATAACATGATGTGCTTACGGCTTCGGCCCAAAAAAACTTTGGTAATTTATACTCTGATTGCATAGTACGTGCTAGTTCTTAAATTGTCCTATTCTTTCTTTCTACAACACCATTTTGTTGAGGTGTGCGATGAGCAGAGAACTCATGCTTAATACCTGACATTTCGCAAAAAGAATTAAAATTTTCATTTTCAAATTCTCCTCCATGATCTGAGTGAATGCATTTTATTTTTAAATCTAGTTCATTTTGAATACGAGTACATAATTTTGAAAATTTGGAAAACGCATCAGATTTGGAAGAGAGAAATAAAGTCCAACAATATCTAGAAAAATCTTCTATTAGAACATAATTATATATTCTACCACCAAGACTTGCGGTGCTAACGGGACCAAAGAGATCCATATGAAGTAATTGCAAAGGTCTTGTAGTAGAAATTTCATTTTTATTTTTAAAAGAGGATTTTATAAATTTCCCTTTTTGGCATGGAGAACATAGTGAAGATAAATTTTCATTAAATCTTGGAAATCATCTTATCGATTCCTTTTTGGCTAGTTTTAAAATGAGTTTTGTACTAGCGTGACCTAAACACTATGCCATTGTTCTAACTTTCATTTTTTGTTATAAAACATTTTATAGATGGTTTGGAAAGATCATGAAAGGAAACTACATATACGTTGTGAGTTCTAGGTGCAGTTAGTAAAACATCTTGTGTTAAGATTAAATATTTTTCAAAGATTCGTAGATGGCTCAAATAAAATATCTAATCCTTTATCACAAAATTGACTAATAGATATTAAGTTATGTTTTAAACCTTTTACATAAAGATCATTAGAAATAGTAAAGGATTCGCACCCACTGTACCAACTCTCATGATCCTTCCTTTACCGTTATCTCCAAAAGTAACGATCTATCCCTTCCTCTTTTCTAGGCTAAGTAACTATGCTTTGTTGTCCGTCATATGCTTGGAGCAGCCCGAGTCCAAGTACCATACGTCCTCCTTGTCCTTAGCCTGCCTGCAAATCTAGAAAGAAGATGAAAGTAAAGATCTGGATATCCAAGAGGTACCACCCATAGAATAAGTGGATCTCTTAGGTACCCAGATTTGCTTTGGAGATCCCTATTTTAATTTCCTGCAAGAGCTAGATGTGTGTCTAAACCTATGACAGTTTGCACACGATATAAAGGGGGTTGAGACCCTTTTCTAGAATTTTGCATTGCTTTTACTGGAAAAAGTTTGTTTTTTGGTATAAACAGGAGATTCTTTATATGAGGGGCTACCGCAGGCGTTAGTGGCTAGCACCAGGAGGTAGATGTCACTTTGATATCTGAGTCCAAATTTTCCAGAACCAGACACTGGTTCCCCAAAATCATGTCCAGAGATTTTTGACCGATTCCAATTTTTTGATGGCCATATTGAGGTCATGAATTTGTTTTTTAAGAGATGAGTTTTCTTTTACAAGCATGCCACATTTATTTTCAAAACTTTTTTTGTTATTTTCAATTTGTAAGAGAGATGTTTTTAGTTTTCTCTCTAAGTCTCCCTTTTCTCTTGTAAGAGTTTTGATTTGAGAGAGGGCCTTAGAAAGAGAAACTTCAAGATCTTTTGCCTTACATAAGGAGTGTTCACACTCTTGGCATGAATCCTTTCTCTTTTCTAAAAAAATTAACTTTTTAGTAAGCTTACGGTTTTCTTTAATAAGAGATTCATTTTCATGATTTAAAATAATACTATCTTCTATAATTTTATCATAGGCTTTACAAGGTTGAACAAATTCATCATAAAAAATTCTTTGAAGGTGGGAGGAGTTACCTCAGGTCACTAAGAACACTGGTGTCGTCATCGTTGCCATTTATCATGAAGCATATGTTTGCTTCCTCCTCGTCGCTTGACTCAGATCCGCTTGATTCTTTAGAGGAAGAATCATCCCATGTTGCGGCTTTCAACACTTTCTTTTTCTCCTTCCCTTTATATCATTTTCCTTTTGCTCCTTTAGATACTTCAGGTACTGGCTCCGAATGCGCCCAATCTTCCTACAGAGAAAGCACTCCGGTGGTGGTCTTTCTTCTTCATCGTCACTTTCCGTTTCTTTCTTCGAAGAAGAGGAAGACCCTTTTCGTCGTGCATCCTTCTGGAAGAATTTCCGGAAGGTGTTCCTTCTTTCCGGATCTCTGATGATTTTTCTGAAGTTCTTTACCAGGAGACCTTCTTCATCTTCATCATCATCATCATCTACATTGCTCTACTTCTATGACTTCAGTGTCAACGCCTTCTTCTTTGTATCCTTATTGTATTCGTCATGTTGAATCTGGAGTTCTACCTCACGTGTTTTGAGATTCCCAATGAGGGTCTCAATCTAGAGCGTTCTCAGGTTGTGTGACTCTGAGATGGCCGTCGCCTTTGGATTGAACCTCGGAGGTAGAGAGCGAAGAATTTTTTTGACCAAGTCGCCGTCGGGGAAGGTCTTTCCAAGAGATTTTGAAGCGTTGACGATCTTGGTGAATCGTGTGTACATTGAGTTTATGTCTTCTTCAGCATCCATCCAGAACATTTCATATTCCGACTCCTGTTGGAATAGCTTTGCATCTTTCACCTGCGATGTACCTTCATGAGTAACTTTCAATTGGTTCCAAATATCATAAGCAGTTACATATGCATAAATTCTATTAAATTCAGTTCTATTTAATGCACAATATAAATCATTCATTGCCTTAGCATTATTTTTGCACTTGATTTTATCGTTATCTTCCCATTTATCCTTAAGTTTTTCTATCGTAGCCTCTCCTACTATAGTTGTAGGAGGAGAGTACCAAACTTCCACCATGTTCCATACTTTTATATCTATGGTCATAAGAAAACACATCATCCTAGATTTCTAGTAGTTGAAATTTATCCCAGTAAAAAGAGAAGGTCTACTAGCACCCTGACCCTCTGGAAAAGGGAGATCATAAGACACCATTTCTTCCTGGTTGGTAGACAATTTGGAATAACCTGCATTGATACCACTTGTTGGATCTGTAGGCGCCCTTAGAGGGCGAGGGGGGGGGGGGGGGGGGGGGGGGCGGGGGATGAATAGGGGTTTTAAAAACTTTTAATATATTTTATATGACTTGAAAATCTAAGAGATCAAAATAGTGAAAACCAAACAACTCAAGTAAAATAAAATAAAGACATGATTTTATTAAATTGAAGTAGTAGATTACAAAACTTGATTTCTTATGACGCCAGAAATCATAGGCGAAAAAGAAAAATCTATTTTTGTTTTCTATCCCGACTCGTATCCCCACGAACCAGTGGCTTTAGCTTATTATCCCCTGGATCCGGCCTCAAGACGCTCTAGTCAATCCTCCCCCGGATACATCCTCGAGCACCCCCTAGACCTACTCTAGATCTAGTCATCAACACGAGGCAAATTCCTCCCTAAGTCCTACCCAGACCTAGTCGCCAATATGAGGCGAATTTACTAAATGATTATAAGAGATATGAATTGAAATAAGCAACAACAATATGAAAAACTCCCTCTAAGAAACTTCTGAAGTTAGAGACAAAAGATCGCTGTAAAATAAGCGTGGTTGAAGCGATCATCGGTCGGATGCAGCGTGAAGAAGTCCTCCTTCAGAAACTTTCTGAACATTTGGTAGGAGATCAACTCTCGACAGAATAAGGCTCTGGAATTCAGGCACTAGAACTCTCTCAAGGATGTGTATCTGAAATGAGAGAAGAGGGCTCCTTTTATAGGAGTGCGAGCTAGCGCCTGCGCTATTGCTACCGTCGGCGCTAGGTTGATTTAGGAATTATTCTCCGTGGGAGAATCTTTCAATTTATGGAAGCCTGGTCGTCATTCCTCTTGTGCATCGAGCTACCTCCTGCGCTATCCCTATCGCCGGCGCTATCTCACTTTAGGCATTATTCTGGGTGTGAGAATCTTTCATTCCAAGGAAAGCTAGTTGAGATTCCTCTTATGCATCGAACTGCCGCCGACGCTATCTGCTACCACTGGGCGCTAGCTCCTTCTATAACTGGTTCCTGGAACCGCTTCACGCAGGTCCTAGCGCCTGCGCTAGAGGCTACCGCCAACGCTAGTGGTGATGTTTGAGTTGTAGCTCCAAACTCGGGTGCTCCTTTCTTATGTTACTGTTAAGTTATATGACATCGTTTCTTGCACACCTAAACACATATGATCAAATACACATAAAATTTGTTATTCTCAAACCTAGGAGATGCGGAAGTCCATGTTCCAACAGAGTAAACTCGATGAATTGATCGAGTGCTCACGTGAGATCTCGACGAATGAAACGAGTTTTCAAGTGAGTACTCGACAAATTTTACTTAGAACATTCTTGTCAATCCAGAAACCAGAAAACAACTACTTGTTGATTTTTCCTTGCACTAGGAAATGAAGTACACCACAATAAAGATATTACACATGGATCAACACTATGCCCTACACAATGAAGAATTACATTGCATAGTCTTGTGTTTTATGACCCATTGTAATCTGACATTTGTTTGTACTTAGCAATTAAAAGTCCTGCACCAATATAACTGAAATACAGTATCAAGTGCAAAATCAATTCATCTTAGTTCAAGGGGGACTTTTTCAAATCAAGGTTATTGTGGATACAAATATTAGGTACTTTAGAGCAAGTATCAACACCCACTATTCATACTCTATATGAACTCGCCTTATTCAGAGCAAGGATCTTTTACTGGGTGACCTTTCAAGATAATCTTCCTGGGGTCATTTCTCTCACATTTAGACAGAGATTTGCAAGCATCTTCATCTTGTCATTCCCAAAGTTCATTGGGTGGTTGGCGATGAGAAGGCTATTCATACCCTTCAGAGAGCTTGGGTTCTACCTTTCCTTATATCGCACACTCATACTCTGGTGATTATGAATACATTGAAGTATATCATTTGGACGACTAATCTCATTATGATCGAAGGGGACTGGAGTCGTTCGAAAATTCCGTCCTGGTGTGGTGTGGAGATTGGTCTTCGGATTCCCCCCCCCCCCCCCCCCCCCCCCCTCTATAGAAGGCACTTCCTCGAGCATCTTGGTCAGGGGATGTTGGGTCAACTGGGGTGTCCCCACATGTGTTTTATGATATTCTCCTCATGGTCCCTGTATATGTCCATATTCGTGCCTCTTGGAAGTAGAAGTTCTCCTTACCCTCTTGAATCAAATGTTTCTTTTGCAAGATAAGTTTACACCATCTTCCTTGTTAGAGTCTACTTGCCGATTGTGGTATTCCTATCTCCACTACCTGCTCTTGTCGTGGCCACGATTTGGGGGATGCTGCTCATTTATTTATTACATGCCAATATGTGCAAGAATTTTTAAGTATCTCTCCCTTCCACTGATTTATAAAGCTTCTTCATGACAATCTCTCAGTCATATGCTTAATGTGCTCTGATCATGCAACTGCAAGAGGGGGTCCCAAGGCAGCTCCAAATAGTGCTTGTTTTTAATTACTTTGAGAGGTTTGGAAGACTCTCGATGCTTTGATCTTTGAAGACACCTTATTTCTATTTGTCGTGCTGGTTAAAAGTTGTGTGACTAGAGGTTGAAACCTCAAGTGGGTTTTGACCCATCGTCCTTACTAGGGTTGTTGAGAGAGATTGATTCGTCAACCCTCCATAATTTCCTTGTTATAGGAACCTCCGCGGGATGACTTGGTTAAACTCAAGTTTGATGGTGACCTAACATCAGTCGGGTTGTGCTGGTACCAGATGAGTTATCAGGGACTATCATGGTCTTGTCTGATTGAATGTTAACATTCATTTTTGTTGCTTATCCGTTCATACTATTGGGCTTCGTGCTGCTTTGGAGGGCCTCCATCAAGGGTTCTTTGTTCTTGGGCTCTAGTGCATTGTTGTCCAAGGTGACACAATAATGATTATTCAGCGAATCAATGGTTCTTCTATCTGTTCTGACAACAGAAGGGGACCGGTTCAAATATTAGAGATTGATTCTACGGATTTGACTGTACCATCGAGCATGGATAACAAGTTGTCAATAGTATGATAAATTATTGTACTAATCTGACAATTACTAAGGGAGACTTCTCGTATGTGAATGAGGACCTGCCTGTAAGATGCATATTCTGGTGGCCGCTCATCGTAATTATTTTGCTCATGAAAGAGTTCACTACTTCTTAGGTGCTCCCTCTCTTATAAAAAAAAAGAAAAAAAGTCTAGTGAATCTTTGTAATTTTTGAAGAGCATTAATGATTTAATAAAAATGCTTGGTGAAATTAAATTTGAAATTTGCAATAGTACAGCTTGGAAGTTGATGTATTATTCTTTGACAAACTTTATTGCAAGTGATGGGAAGAGAAATTATACTTAGTTTAGTGTTACGGCCAATCGACACTCTCGTTAGTCCGGTCGAATTGAACTGTCTCAGCTCTAGAGTGGGCCGAGCGCGCAATCAGTTAAAGTAAAGTGAGACAGCTGACAAGAACACTTTTTACATGGAAAACTCAGAAAGGGTAAAAAACGACGGGGCCATATCGGTGCCGACCAAATTCCACTATATCCTTTGTTGTTTACAAGTTGCTGAATGCAAGAGGGTGGCAGGTCACCGCTTGTTGCAGGAGATACAGAGAAGGGGAAGGAGATCTTCAATGGTTGAAGCAGGTCTTCGAAGGCCGAAGGAGATCTTCGAAGGCTTGAAGGAGATCTTTGAAGGCTTGAAGGAGATCTTCGAGGACTTGAAGGAGATCGTTGATGACTTGAAGGAAATCTTCGAAGACTGGAAGGAGGTCTTTGAAGACTTGAAGGAGATCTTCGAAGACTGGAAGGAGGTCTTTGAAGACTTGAATGAGATCTTCAAGCACCGAAGGAGACTCTGAGGAATCTTCAACGGAGCTCTCTCGGGTGCAGAAGGCAAGGTCCCTTGAAATGAAGGCTCTGAGCACCTTTTATAGCCTTGGGCAGGGGTAACCTGGTAATTTTGCCATCATAATCAATGTAACCACCTAACGGGTGAATCACATTCGCCGATTTGAAGCACACAGAACGCCATTTTTCAGATATGCCGGTCTTTCCCCCGGGCAGTTCAGTTAGTTTGGTCAGTCTTCGTCGATGACAATGACACCAACGAACAAGACCTACAATCTGGGACATCAAGAAGGTTAACTTCCACGCGTGTTGCGAACGTGGAGGCATTCTGAGCGCGCGGTGAGAGCGAAGGCGATCTGAACGCGCGTCGTGCAAGTAGAGGTGTTTTAAGCGTGTCGCGAACGTGGAGATGTTCAGCGCGTACCGTGATCTTAGAGACGTTCAACGCGCGTCATGAACTTGGAGGCCTTCAGCGCGCGTTTTGAACTTGGACGCGTTCAACGCGCGTCGAGATAATGTAATAGAGGGCGCATGAGGGGTGGCGCGGCAGGAGCCAAATTCCCGAGGTCTTGCGGTGGTCGTGCATCAAGTCTTGCGCGACCACCGAGGTGCGACCTGCACTGCGCGATGGGTGTCGTATGGCAATTGGCGCGCCGCGATGATTGTCGGACGTTGATTGCGGCGACGCGACGATTACCGCATTGCGGCGGCATGTTGCGACGCACCAAGGTGGTGCAGGGAAGGTGCGACCATGATTGCACCTCTGGCAGCACCTGGGAGGGCGGCCTTGGTCGCACCGCTGGCCATTCCTGGGACTCTGAATTACACGAGAATGAGCCCGTTGGAATCGTATTGGCGAGCCGGTCGAGGCCGCGACAGTAAATCACGAGTTCGACCAGATCTATTTTGGGGACCCAGTCATTTTGAAATAGAGTTTATGTTTGTAAATATGTTTCTTTTTCAAACAGTGTTTTTTTAAGAAAATTGAATGGTTTTAACATATATTGCATGCGAACTCGTGCGCACGTAAGAATCCTATGATGCGCTCGAGCTAAGCTCCTAACCCCCCTTATATTTCCGCCGACATGAATTTTCCTGCATGATTGATGTAAAATACGACCACTTTTTAGTATGATCGTATTACATAAATACTGTCATATATTTTCGCAAACAATCTGCACCGTTGAAATCACAGATCATACGACCATATTTGCTCATACACCGTGATCTATTATAGAAGGGAAGCCTTGGTGCACCGATTGAGGTGTTGCCGTTTGACCTTGAGGTCACGGGTTCGAGTCCTGGAAGCAGCCTCTTGTAAAAATGGAGGGTAAGGTTTGCCTACATTTCACCCTTGTGGCAGGACCCTTCCCCGGATCCTCGTCGTGCGTGGATGTAACATCCCCATCCGTTCGGGAGCATATAACAGAAGGTCCGGCCGGGGCCCCACGCCATATACTACAAAACAAACGGGAACGTCACTTAATTGAAATATCGAACGACTCTAAACAACGAACCTAACTCAGAGCATTCTATGCGGAAGCAAAAGAGAGAGACAAGACATATAAACCACCAAAACCGGAACCCGGGTATGTCCACTTCTATTAATAGGAATAAAAGGTTTTACACAACAAAAGAGGTACGACGGCCTTACAATTTACCAACATCGGCGCGCAGGCCGGCCATACATGAAAAGCAAAAGAACATCAAAAGGCCTTCAAGGGCCGCAACAGCACAAGGGCTTCAGCCCGCTATGAGCCCGCTATGTTCCCGCTCGGTCCAGCACATGTACAACAAGCCCACCAAAAACGGTGGCAAAACAGGGCAACGGTCAGCTAAAGCTGACCAAATTATAACGACCCCACCCCTTCGAGGGGGTGGCAGTTCTAACCATCCCTGCAAAACAACCTCAGCATCATATATAAGAGTGCGACTGGCAAAGCCCACAACAGTTCATACATATGCAACAATCACAAACGTGGGAATGGCCTCCACGTCTCGTGCTCTCAGGCAATCTTTGGTGTACTCTGCCTTCCACCACCATCCATTCTCGATGCCTTTGCCCTTCGAGGCTAAAGTCGGTGGCCCGAATACCAGGGCTCCCCCGTACTTTAATTGTTAACATCCCGTAGTCCGAAGACTCTTTCCCATTGCTTCCCGACATGCTGTACGAGACTCACTAATCAGGTGATGCAATGGTGCGGTTTCAGGTTCGCCAAATGCCCGTTGTTCACAGCTCTCGTTGTACAACACGAAGAGCGGGTATGGCGTCCCATCATCCCAGTTATTCTCAATTAGCCGGCTCTACGGGCCGCTAAGTCATCCACCAGGACACCCTCACGGGTCGGGCACACAGGCCTCAGGTCCTCTCAACGGGTGGGCACAACAACATCACCAGAACTCAGTCTGGGAGCTATCGCCGACATTAACGCTAACGCCTGGCGATAGCGCACAGAAACCCTATTTTGGCTTCTAGCTGTGGGTGCTTCCCGGGGCACACCCCTAGGCATTGCTGCATATGCAGTAGCACTCCCACTGCCTCAGAACGCACAAAATCACCAGAACCAAGTCTGGGAGCTACCGCCCGGCGATAAAGCTAACGCCGGCGGTAGTGAACAGAAACCCCATTTCTGTTTCTAACTTCGGGTGCTCCCCGGGGCACATCCCCAGGCGTTGCTGTGCATGCAGTAGCACCCTCTAGTCCTACGAAGCAGGATATCAACACGGAGTTTTCCCCCGGCATGCATAATATCAAAAAAAGCATCACAAATCCGGACGAACCGTCTCGGATGGGCTTCACATAGCGCGCCTACGTCCATTTCACGCATGGACTCTACATGTATGCAAGATTTGACGGGGATAACACGAATCGACCCGTCGGAGTCCACGACCTCACCCTTTTGGGTAGGGGCCTCAACGATGCACGGAAAAGGACTAGGACATGTCCAAATGAGGGTAGAAGAGATCGTTACCCATAGACGTCGCTTCTGAACCATGGTAACGATCGCAGCGGTTGCCTCTTTGCGGATCCGTACTCTTCCTGACGAACCAAGCTTCGAATCGACTCTCTCGTAGCGATTTCAGCAACACGCTTCTTCGGCAAGGTCTCCTAGGGAGAAGGGAGGCAGCCCTTGCTCCAAGCCGACGGGATGGAAGTGAGAGGGGGAAGGGATCGGCTTCCCTGGGCTAAACGATAGAGAGGAGGGAGTTAGGGCTCGGGTGAGGGAGTTCCTCCAGCCGGCTTCTCCACGCGAGAGGGGCTCGACTCCTTGCCGTCAGGAGAGACAAAACGGAAGAGAAGGAGAGGGCTCGACACTCCTCCTGGTGGCCGTTCTGTGCGAACGAGGGCGAGAGAGAGCGTGATCGGGGAGGGGCGACCTAGTCGCGTGAGGGAGACTGAGAATGAGAAAGAGGGAGGTCGGGGAGGGAGATCGAGAATGAGAGGGAGAGGGGGTATTAGGGGTTTTATCAAAACCCTAGCCCATCCCTGCTATCCGCAGACCGTGCTCCTAACTGCACCCCAAACACCGCTATTCGCACCCCACTAATGATTCGATCGGCCCGATCTCCTTCTCCGATCAAATTCGCGGAGCAGAATAAACAGGGCGCACGAGCATCGGCGCACGATCAGTGGTCGTGCGCGAAGCACCTCCACTGATCGTGCGCGCTTACCGCAACAGAACTCTGTTTTCTTGCGAATTAACGCACGATCGCTGACGCACGATCACTGGTCGTGCGCGAAGAGAAACAATGGTCGTGCGCGAAGAGCTGCTATGAAATTTCCAGCCTAATCTGAGCGCAGCACCACTCTCCTCCTAACTCGCTGAACTACGACTTCTTGGGGTGTTACAACTCCACCCCCCTTAAAAGAATTTCGTCCCGAAATTTGTAAAAACAGGAATATATAAATATATCCAAAAAGGTCTTTACATAAAGGGTAAAAAGAGAGATAAACGTCACCGAAACAGCTCGGGGAACTCCTCCATCATGGTCTTCTCACGCTCCCATGAGAGTTCCTCGCGACCGCAGTTGTCCCAACGGACCTTTACCATACGGATCGCCCTGTTCCGCAACTGACGCACCTCGGCATCCTTGATGCTAACGGGCCTGACCGCCGTCATAAGCCCACTATCCACGGGCACCTGATCTGCCGCGACCACATGCGTAGGCTCTTGCACTGCCTTCCGCAACACGGAGATGTGGAATACATCGTGCAACCCGCTCAGGTCCGCCGATAGTGCAAGCCTATAAGCCACTTCGCCGACGCGCTCGATGATCTCAAACGGTCCAAGGTATCTCGGACTCAGCTTTTTCAAGCGTCGAATCCTGGATACACCCTTGAACAGCCTGATCTTCAAGTATACCCAATCGCCAACGGCGAACTGGACGTCGCGGTGCTTCGCATTATAGTACTTCGCCTGTCTATCCTGCGCAACCAAAAGCCTCTCCCGGATCATACGTACCGTCGAAGTCGCCTCTTCGACGTCTTTCCTCTTGAAGAGCTTCGTCTCGCCCGTTTCCGCCCAAGCTAAGGGAGTGCGGCACTTCCTGCCATAGAGGGCCTCGAAAGGCTCCATCTGAATACTCGCCCGGTAGCTGTTGTTGTACGCAAACTCAACAAGAAAGAGGTGATCTTCCCACCCCTTGCCGAAATCCAGGACGCACATCCGGAGCATGTCCTCCATCGTCCTATTGGTACGCTCAGTTTGGCCATCCGTCTGAGGATGAAAGGTCGTGCTAAACTGCAGCTTCGTACCCCATAGACGGTTGACTAGCCTCCAGTCGCTCGAAGTAAAGCGTCCATCTCGATCACTGACGATGCTACGGGGCACACCGTGCAATCGTACTATTGTATCAACATACAGCTTTGCTAACTTCTCCACTGAGTCATCCCTCCGGTTGGGGATAAAGTGCGCCACCTTCGTCAGCCGGTCTACGACTACCCAGATGGCATCGTTCCCGCGCTGCGATCTCGGCAGCCCATGCACGAAATCCATGGAAACGTCATCGAATTTCCACTCTGGAATCGGTAATGACTTCAAAAAGCCACCGGGTTTCTGACATTCTGCCTTCACTAGCGCACAAGTGTGGTACTTGGCCACATAGTGAGCGATGTCCCTCTTCATACCTGGCCACCAGAAAAGGACCTTCATGTCCTTGTACATCTTCGTGCTCCCCGGATGAACTGAATACCTGGTTCGATGCGCCTCGTACATCAACTCATCGCACAGCTCACCCACCTTGGGGACGCACAAACGGTCGCCTCTCCACAGCAACCCGTCACGCACCTGAAACTGGGCATCCGGCCCACCACCAGCCTCCTCCGCGTAGCGCTTTAAACTCGGATCGAGTTCTAAAGCCTGGCGGACTCTATCTGCGAGGTCGTACTGCACCTCAGTCCAACTCAAACAGGCACCGGCACTGCTCCGCTTCTCCACGCAAGAAATACCCAAGGCCTCCAGGTCACGTATCAGGTGCTCATCATGCATCTGAATCCAGTTGGCCTGCGCTGGAGCCCTGTGACTGAGTGCATCTGCGACAACATTCCCCTTCCCGGGAGTATAGTGGATCTCGAAGGTGTAGTCCCCAAGGAACTCCATCCACCTTTGCTGCCGCATATTCAGCCCCTTCTGCGTCAGAAGGTACTTCAGGCTCTTATGGTCCGTGAAGATGTCGATCTTCAAGCCATACACATAATGCCGCCAAAGCTTCAGGGCAAATATTACGGCCGCCAACTCCAAGTCGTGGACCAGATAGTTCCTCTCGTGCACCTTCAGCTGGCGAGAGCCGTACGCTATTACCTTGTCATGCTGCTGCAGAACACAACCAAGGCCGCTCCCAGAAGCGTCGGTGTAGATCTCATAGCCTTTAGTGCCGCAAGGCAAACATAAGATCAGAGACGTGGTAAGCCGCCGATTCAACTCCTCGAAAGCCTGCGCACACGCGGGCGTCCAAATAAACTCCTGCATCTTCCGTGTCAGCGTCGTAAGAGGCAGCGCGATCCGTGAGAAGTTCTCCACGAAGCGCCTGTAATAGCCGTCCAGCCCGAGAAAGCTACGGACCTCCGCTACAGTAGAAAGAACAGGCCACTCCCTGATGGCCGCAACCTTCACCGGATCTACCGCCACACCCGCTCCACTAACCACATGGCCTAAGAACGCCACGGAAGGTAGCCAGAACTCGCACTTCGAGAACCTGGCATACAGCTGGTTCCTCCTCAGAACCTCCAAGACTACTCGCAGGTGATCACCGTGCTCCTCCTCGGACTGAGAGTAGACCAGTATGTCGTCAAGGAAGACGATCACAAACCGGTCGAGGTACTCTCGGAAAGTCCGGTGCATCAAGTCCATAAACACCGAAGGCGCATTAGACAGCCCAAACGGCATCACGGTGAACTCATACTGCCCGTACCTTGTACTGAAGGCAGTCTTCAGGATGTCGCACTCCCTGATCCGCACCTGATAATAGCCGGACTTCAAGTCCAGCTTCGAGTATACTGTCGACCCAACGAGCTGATCGAACAAGTCGTCTATCCTCGGAAGAGGATACTTGTTCTTCTCGGTCAGCTTGTTCAGCTCCCGATAATCGATGCAAAGCCGCAGGCTACCGTCCTTCTTTTTGACAAAGAGGACCGGTGCACTCCAAGGTGAGGAACTCGGACGCACGTAGCCCTGCTCAAGCAGCTCCTGCAACTGCAGCTTCAACTCCGCCAACTCCTTCGGAGCCATACGATACGGCGAGCGGGCCACAGGCTTAGCGCCTGGCACCAACTCAATCGTGAAATCTATCTCCCGCTGCGGTGGAGCACCGGGGAGATCGCTCGGGAACACATCGGGGAACTCTGAAACTACCGGAACATCCACTAGGCTGGGCCTCGGCGTTGAAGCCTCCACTAGAGCAAAGAATAACTCTGCTCCCTGACGCACTGCCTTGGACACCTGGAGAGCAGACATCAGCATCTTGCTCGATCCACGCATGCCCGTAAAGACCATCTCACGATCGGCACACTGCCCAAACCTCACCTCCTTGGTGGTGCAATCGATGCACGCACGCTGTTCCGACAGCCGGTCCATGCCGAAGATTACATCGAACTCAACCAGGGGGAGTAACGATGCTTTCAGGTCATACTCCTGGCTTCCAACTAGGACCTTCACGCAGCAACTCCTCTCCACACGCATCGAATATCCATTCGGCAGTAGGACCTCCAGTCCATCTGCAGAAGCAATCGACGACGCACCAATACGTTGAGCGAAGTCCGACGATAAGAAGGAGTGCGAAGCTCCAGTATCGAAAAGCGCTCTCGCAGGAACGCCTAAAACATTTACAAAGCCTACGCCGTCAAACAAGGTTAGCATGAACACTAAAACAGGTATATAAAACAGTAAGGACTGTATCTTAAATTATACCTGTCACGACGTCCTTGGCTTTGATAGCCTCCTGCTGACCAAGACTGAAGACTCTGGGCTGCGGAGGAGCCATACGGGAGGCAGTGGACTCAGCCGCCTCCCCCTTCTCAGAATAAGATGGCCCAGTCTTCTTCTCTGACCTTGGAAGCCCACTTCGGCAATCCTGAGAGAAATGGCCAGGCTTGCCACAAGTAAAACAAATAAGAGGGCCACGTCCAGACGATGCGCCCGAAGCAGAGGGAGCTGGCCCAGATAATCGAGCCTTCTTCCAGCGATTCAACCTCCGCAACTTCGCCGCACTCGGCGCCTTGCCCTCCGGCACTGCCTCGACCACAACCACCTTGCCCTTCTCCCTGATCATGTCCTGCTCAAGAGCTCGGGCTGAACTAACGAGGGTCGTGAAACCCTGCGTCAACGGCCATGTCAGAAGGTACCGCAACTCACTACGCAAACCTCCGTAGAACCTGTTCACCCTTCTCCCCTCGTCGTCGAAAGAAGTTCCAGCGTAACGCCTGAGGCGGGTGAACTCGTACAGGTAGTCATCAACCAGTCTATCACCCTGCATCAGAGCCAGGAACTGGTTCTCCATCGCGATCTGCTGCGACGGAGGCACATACCTTGCCAGGAAGATTCTCGAGAACTCTTCCATCGGCACATCAACCAGTCGCCTTCCCGCAAACTGGCGCCTGTCTACCTCATCCCACCACCGCCTGGCTTCCTTTTCCAACACGAAAGTAGCAAAGGTCACTTTCTGCGCTTTATCCGACTGTGTCGCTGTCAGAATTCGCTCCATATGCGACAGCCAGTCCTCGGCCTCAGCTGGGGATTCAACCCCGGTAAACGGAGGAGTTCGAAATCCTAGGAAGTGCTTTAGTTGTTGCTCAGCAGCACGCCTCACGGGGACTTGCTCCACTCTTAGTGGCTCTGGGGCCACTTCCTGCACCGGCGGTTGACCTTGCCTTCCATGCTGGCCATTCAACGCAGCTAGAATGACTTCTGTAACTAGCCGAACCATCTCAGCAGACAGAGGTGTAGGAGCCTCAGCAGACCCGCTACTCTCAACCACGTCACGGGGACGCGACGGTCCCGCTGTACTTCGAGTGCCCTACACGAGTGCAACACACAGTTGGGCGACAGCACAGTCGCAACTACAACAAAAGGAACACTCAGGTTCCAAAATCATGCAATAATTGTTGGTTTGTTGTTACATTTTATTCCTAAATGGACATTTTTGGGTTTATTTTACGTCTCGCTGGTAGCGCACACACGTGCTCACCACCCCTTAAAAGAATTCGTCCACGAATTCCTTAGAAGGATACGGAACCCTAGAAGCTGATACCAATTTGTAACATCCCCATCCGTTCGGGAGCATATAACAGAAGGTCCGTCCGGGGCCCCACGCCATATACTACAACACAAACATGAACGTCACTTAATTGAAATATCGAACGACTCTAAACAACGAACCTAACTCAGAGCATTCTATGCGGAAGCAAAAGAGAGAGACAAGATATATAAACCACCAAAACCCGAACTCGGGTATGTCCACTTCTATTAATAGGAATAAAAGGTTTTACACAACAAAAGAGGCACGACGACCTTACAATTTACCAACATCGGCGCGCAGGCCGACCATACATGAAAAGCAAAAGAACATCAAAAGGCCTTCAAGGGCCGCAACAGCACAAGGGCTTCAGCCCGCTATGAGCCCGCTATGTTCCCGCTCGGTCCAGCACCTGTACAACAAGCCCACAAAAAATGGTGGCAAAACAGGGCAACGGTCAGCTAAAGCTGACCAAATTATAACGACCCCACCCCTTCGAGGGGGTGACAGTTCTAACCATCCCTGCAAAACAACCTCAGCAGCATATATATATATAAGTGTGCGACTGACAAAGCCCACAACAGTTCATACATATGCAACAATCACAAACGTGGGAATGGCCTCCACGTCTCATGCTCTCAGGCACTCTTTGGTGTACTCCGCCTTCCACCACCATCCATTCTCGATGGCTTTGCCCTTCGAGGCTAAAGTCGGTGGCCCGAATACCAGGGCTCCCCCGTACTTTAATTGTGAACATCCCGCAGTCCGAAGACTCTTTCCCATTGCTTCCCGACATGCTGTACGAGACTCACTAATCAGGTGCTGCAATGGTGCGATTTCAGGTTCGCCAAATGCCCGTTGTTCACAGCTCTCGTTGTACAACACGAAGAGCGGGTATGGCGTCCCCTCAGCCCAGGTATTCTCAATTAGCCGGCTCTACGGGCCGCTAAGTCATCCACCAGGACACCCTCACGGGTCGGGCACACAGGCCTCAGGTCCTCTCAACAGGTGGGCACAACAATATCACCATAACTCAGTTTGGGAGCTATCGCCGGCGTTAACGCTAACACCTGGCGATAGCGCACAAAAACCCTATTTTGGCTTCTAGCTGTGGGTGCTTCCCGGGGCACACCCCCAGGCATTGCTGCATATGCAGTAGCACTCTCACTGCCTCAGAACGCACAAAATCACCAGAACCAAGTCTGGGAGCTACCGCCCGGCGATAACGCTAACGCCGACGGTAGTGAACAGAAACCCCATTTCTGTTTCTAACTTCGGGTGCTCCCCGGGGCACACCCCCAGGCGTTGCTGCGCATGCAGTAGCACCCTCTAGTCCTACGAAGTAGGATATCAACACGGAGTTTTCCCCCGGCACGCATAATATCAAAAAAAGCATCACCAATCCGGACGAACCGTCTCGGATGGGCTTCACACAGCGCGCCTACGTCCATTTCACGCATGGACTCTACATGTATGCAAGATTTGACGGGGATAACACGAATCGACCCGTCGGAGGCCACGACCTCACCCTTTTGGGTAGGGGCCTCAATGATGCACGGAAAAGGACTAGGACACGTCCAAATGAGGGTAGAAGAGATCGTTACCCTTAGACGTCGCTTCTGAACCATGGGAACGATCGCAGCGGTTCCCTCTTTGCGGATCCGTACTCTTCCCGACGAACCAAGCTTCGAATCGACTCTCTCGTAGCGATTTCAGCAACACGCTTCTTCGGCAAGGTCTCCTAGGGAGAAGGGAGGCAGCCCTTGCTCCAAGCCGACGGGATGGAAGTGAGAGGGGGAAGGGCTCGGCTTCCCTGGGCTAAACGAGAGAGAGGAGGGAGCTAGGGCTCGGGTGAGGGAGTTCCTCCAGACGGCTTCTCCACGCGAGAGGGGCTCGACTCCTTGCCGTCGGGAGAGACGAAACGGAAGAGAAGGAGAGGGCTCGACACTCCTCCTGGTGGTCGTTCTGTGCGAACGAGGGCGAGAGAGAGCGCGATCGGGGAGGGGCGACCTAGCCGCGTGAGGGAGACTGAGAACGAGAAAGAGGGAGGTCGGGGAGGGAGATCGGGAATGAGAGGGAGAGGGGGTATTAGGGGTTTTATCAAAACCCTAGCCCATCCCTGCTATCCGCAGACCGTGCTCCTAACCGCACCCCAAACACCGCTATTCACACCCCACTAATGATTCGATCGGCCCGATCTCCTTCTCCGCTCAAATTCGCGGAGCAGAATAAACAGGGCGCACGAGCATCGGCGCACGGTCAGTGGTCGTGCGCGAAACACCTCCGCTGATCGTGCGCGCTTACCGCAACAGAACTCTGTTTTCTTGCGAATTAACGCACGATCGCTGACGCACGATCACTGGTCGTGCGCGAAGAGCTTCTATGAAATTTCCAGCCTAATCCGAGCGCAGCACCACCTCTCCGCCTAACTCGCTGAACTACGACTTTTTGGGGTGTTACAGTGGATGCTTCGTGCACCATTCTGCCCTTTTTACACCGTGATCTATTATAATCACGGATTCAGATCCTCTCCATTTCCGACGAGATAGAGAGGATCCATTTCATCATCTAATGGACAAGATAAGTCTAAAAAATATCTAGTGGTGAAGATTTTTTTTAATTAAAAATATTATAAAAGGATGAGAAATGGTGAACCCGTTGGATCAACAAGCATTCCCATCTGAATAGTGAAATAGATCCATCTTGATATTTATAAGGCAATAAGTATATGTAGTCAAACTTCAGCTATGTGCTTGCTATGCAATTTGAAAATGGCTATATGCAGGCCAATTCTTAAACGAGTTCACGCTTCTTATATGTTTATAATTTGACTTGCATTTATCCTTGGACAGCATACCCTATTATAAGGGTGCTGTTATAAGCAAACTCCTTTTGGTTGCTAGCAAATCAATTTCTATGAGTTATTACGTGCCTTTTGAAAATACGACTTGTACATACATTTTTAGGAAAAATGTTCAACACGAAAAACTGTAGATCTCGTCGAGATCTACAACTTTCGTGTTGAACACTTTTCCTAAAAATGCATGTACAAGGCGCATTTTCTTGTTATTTTCAAAAATTCACTATAGTTACGATCAGGACGATTTTAGGGCATTGTGCGTGCATTTTTAGGAAAAATGTTCAACACGAAAGTTGTAGATCTACAATTTTCGTGTTGAACATTTTTCCTAAAAATGCATGTACAAAGCGTATTTTCAAAAGGCGCGTAATAACTCATAGAAATTGATTTGCTAGTAACCAAAAGGAGTTTGCTTATAAAAGCACCCTATTATAAGAGAAATACTTAGGTGAGTTTCTCGCACCTAATTCTAGGTGAGGGGGAAATACAGCCGTATGATCTTAAATCTGACGGTAGGAAAAATACTGACATTATTTATTATTCATAAATACAGCAATATTTAGAGCTATCAATGACTGAGATGCACTCCTCTCACCGTGATCTAGGTGCGAGATACTCACCTAAAATTTTTTCCTATTATAATCACTATGGCTGCCCGTACTTAAATATCTTCAGGAATAGGGGCAAACCCGAAACCTCTTCAAATCTATCATCATTCTCCGTCCACCAGACCACCATGGCCACTTTCATCCCCTTTCTTTCCTACCCCCACCCCCTCCCCTCCCACATTCTTAAACCGCTCCACGCAGTGGCCATCCGCTCCGGCTCCAGCACCTCCAGCTCTCTTCTCCTCTCTCTCCACCCCCGCCTCGTTCTCTCCGCCGCCGTCGCCTCCCTTTTTCCCTATGCACTCCGCCTCCTCCTCCACCCCTCCCTCCCCATTCCTTCTACCTCCTTCTCCTGGAACTCCCTTCTTCGCCACCTTGCCTTTTCCCGCAACCTCAAGCCCATGGTCCTCACCCTCTTCATTCTCATGCTCCTCCACTCAGCCCCTCCTCCGGACAAGCACTCTTTTCCCATCGTCCTGAAGGCCTGCGCTCATTTCTTCTTGCTTCGTGAAGGCTCCCAGATTCACTCCTACCTCCTAAAGCTCGGTTTTTCCTCCGACACCTACGTCGCCAACAGCCTCATACATTTCTACTCTTCCTGCGGCTGCGTGCATACCGCTCGTAAGGTGTTTGACGGAATGACAAACAGAACCAAAGTTTCCTGGAATGTGATTATCGATTGCTATTCAGTGAGCGGTGATTACAACACGGCTCTCTATTTGTTCAGGAACATGCAGCTGGAGCTCCTTGTGCCGGATGTGTATACTATACAGAGTCTGCTCTGCGCATGCGGTGGGCTCGGGGCATTGTCCTTGGGGATGTGGGTTCATGCGTTCTTGCTAAATCGGCTGAATTCGAACGCCGATAGAGCTGACATCTTGGTGAACAATTCCCTGGTTGATCTCTACTCGAGATGCGGATCCATATCGATGGCCCGGCAAGTGTTCAATACAATGCCTGAAAGAGATGTGGCGTCTTGGAATACAATGATTCTCGGGCTCGCAACGCACGGACACATCATGGAATGCTTCGATGCGTTTCGAATAATGATAAAGGAAGATAATCTGAGACCGAATTCAATCACGTTTGTGGCAATTCTCTGTGCCTGCAACCATGGAGGGTTGGCGAGGGAAGGCTTGCAGTACTTCAGTCTCTTCACTGACAAATTCCATATCGAACCGCTCCTGGAGCATTATGGATGTCTGGTTGATATGTTAGCTCGTTCAGGAATGATCGATGAGGCTATAGACTGCGTGCAGAGCATGCCGTGGAAGCCGGATGCAGTTATATGGAGGAGCCTTCTTGATGCTTGCTGTAAGAGAAAAGCTCGACTTGAATTCAGCGAGTCGGTAGCACAGCTAGCGATTGGATCAGATGCAGACAGTGATGGTGGCGTATATGTGCTGCTGTCGAGAGTCTATGCATCTGCGAACCGATGGAATGATGTCGGTCTGGTGCGTAAGCTGATGGTTGAGGGAGGTATAAAGAAGGAGCCTGGCTGCAGCTCTATAGAGATGGATGGCGTCGTTCATGAGTTTGTTGCGGGCGACACATCTCACCCTAAGAGTAAGGAGATTTATAAGAAGCTGGAGGAGGTAGAGCGGAGAATATTGTCGATTGGTTATGAGTTTGATCCGATGCAAGCTCCCATGGTTGCTGGGAAGGATTCAGCGAAGAAGGATTCTCTTCGGCTGCATAGTGAGAGGCTGGCCATGGCGTTTGGATTGCTGAACGCTAGTCCAGGAGCGCCGATAAGAATTCTAAAGAATCTGAGAGTTTGCGGGGATTGTCACAATGTTGCTAAATTGATATCTCGAGTGTATGATGTGGAGATCGTTTTGAGGGATAGGCTGAGATTTCATTATTTCCAAGATGGTTTTTGCTCATGCAAGGATTATTGGTGAGGCTGAATGCTGGATGGCTAACACAGTAGAGAGGTATGCTCTTTAATTCAATCAAATTTATACATCTTCAATATCATTTCTATGTATAAATATTCTACTTTTTTTTACAAGAGATGTGATTGTTGTTAAAATTTAATGAGACGAGGCACATGGTCAATTCAGAACTAAATTTTCTTTCTAAGTTTTTGATATCCAATTGGTTGAAAGATGTATTTTCCTATTTAATATGTTGTACTTATAATATTGCATATGGTTGTACATGGTCCAAAATAATCAATATATACCTCCTCATGTCTTATGAGAGTGAGGAGAATTGTTTTTTTTTTCGAATTATGTCCAAATCTCGTAACATGGTATCAGAGCTTGTTGTTATCCCTCATTGACAATTGACGAATCTGACCAATGATTCATAGTCCACCACGGTCGATCCTGCTCCTTTCTACTCCAGTATTGTCGTCGGTTAGATGTTCTTCCGGTAATGGCACTCGACGATGCTTCTTCCTTTTGTATTGACAGTCGATCGGCTCCCCGTAGTCAACTATGCCTCCCGATAGTCGCCGCCGCCTCCTATTTAGTTTTGACGCCTCCTGACTTCCTATTCGACGACGCCTTTTGGCTTCCTATTCAACGTCTTCTAGCTTCCTAGTCCACCAGATGCACCCTTCCCCGCATCCAAGCACGCATGATATCGTCATGTGTAAGTTATCTTTTTTTTTTCTTAGTTATTATGTAACTTCTTTTCCCACTCACCAATCTCATTTTAACTTTTCTGGCTCATCGGTTTGACCACTCAGTGAGACCCTGAATAAATACTCGGGTAATTTTGAATAACAAGGACTGATAGGCATGCGTAAAATAATTAAGGTTGTATACGGCTATGTTGGAAATAATTCATTTAGACTATTGTTCTCAGTCAATAAGAATCAATTGAGGAGATACTTTAAAAATATGTGATTGGAAAATTTAGGAAATATATAATTTGGCTTTGGAAATATTTGATTGAAAGATTAGGAAATAAATAAATTGGCCTAGTCTTGGATTCTTCATAGAAGCCCCAATATTGAAGCAAAAAGTAGCTTAAGAAAAATAGCTCTCTCTGATATTTGGCAGAGCCAAGATGTCCTAGCCCACTGAGATCAACGACCAACGACTGTCACTGTCTTCTTCTCTTCACGAGCCGTCCCCGTTCACAGAATAAACATTCACAACTGTTGGGACCATTGCCCACAATGTTCTAGATTTGGAGAAGTCCATTCCTAAGTCAAAGATATACCTCACAATGTATTTGATATATTATCTAGAATCACTGTGCAGGAGATCAGGTCAAGCTAGGTGCTCAAGAAATTCATCTAAGTTCACAAGCGTCGAGACACCACACATCGCTCGACGCCTGTGACCCAGAAGCGTCGACCCATGTCTGTTGTCTTAAAAGGCAAGGTCGCTGACTGAAGATCTGAGACCAAGTCAAGAAGCGTCGAGCCAAGGAATATCGCTCGATGCCGCGGAATAAGAAGCGTCGACCAACTTCAATTATCTCAACGTCAGCAAAAAGAGTCTAGATGAGAAGGCAAAGTTAAAAAGCGTCGAACTCCTATACATCGCTTGACGCCTACAGATAAAGAGCGTTGAACGACTAAAGATTGCTAGTCGCCTAAGAAGGAGGCTTTGAGAGTTTCAGTCTATGTAGAATGTGCCGAGCTTCTCCACATCGCTCGACTGCTTATAGAAAAAGCGTCGACAGAGATACACATTGCTCAACGCCCTCTTCCTGCAAAGCTCTGAGTTAAAGATTGTGTAACAGTACATCTACAGCAAGCTAAGCCGCGTCGAGACGATGACCATGTCTCGACGCCTTGTCAATTAGTAAAGCCGCTGAAGACCATTGAGGATCTGACGTCATGCTGACATGGAGGAGCGTCTCAAATGGCACGGATTGCGGGTTATAAATAGAAGGGATGATCAGTAATTGTGAGAGAGTTCAAAATTCCTAATCGAAGCTATTATCTTCTCCCTTGTTCAAGGCGAAATCAGAGGAAGAATCTGAAGAAGCCATCTCCTCTTTCAGAATCGTTCTAACTTGAAGAAATCCTTTCAGCAATCTGGTGCTGATATTATTTCTGAAGAGAGAAGGTCAAGGAGGAAGATTCTGTCTTCCTAAAGAAGAACAGTCATCATAGCCTGTGCAATTCAAGAAGACCATTTTGCTGTTGCTGTTCTGTTGAAGATTTCTGTCTGATCATTCAGATAGATCAAGAAGACTCAATACATTGAAGAATCTGAGTCTAAGTGATATTTCTATCTCTTTCAACTCCTGTAGGATCTGAGTTGTCAGATCTGAGTGTAGGATCTTTAAAGGATCTGAGGTGTAGGATCAGTTGTGATCTGAGTTGTAAGATTCAGGGGTGAATCTGAGTGTAAGCCTATTGTTATAAAGGCTGAGGTAGGATCTGTTGAGATCTGAGATTGTAGGATCTGTTGAGATATGGGATTGTAGGATCTGTTGAGATCTGAGACTATAGGATCTGTTGAGATCTGAGACTGTAAGATCTGTTGAGATCTGAGCCGTAAGACCTTTTTGTGGTCTGAGCTCTGGAGGAGATATAAGCCATATCTAGCACACTGCTAGAGGGGAGAATGGGGAAAGTGGATTACCCTAGATAGGGGAACCACTATAAAATTCGGTGTGTTTGTGTTTGTCTCTTGAAAGCTCTGTTATAACTCACATACTATTAGGATTTTATCAAGAATTGTAAATAGAACTCAAAATAACCTATTCACACCCCCTCTAGGTAATTAGCTACCCTTAAATAATTCTTTCAAGTGGTATCAGAGGTAGGTTGTTCAAGAAAAGGTTTAACAGCCTGAACAGACCTCCTAAGGGTAGATTCTTTTTGTCTCGATGGCAAACAGTGAAGGGAACAAGGAATTCACATCCATGAAGTTACCAATCTGTAGAAAAGAAAATTTTGGGATTTGGAAGGAAAGAGTTAGATTATTCACGGAAGCCTCTGACCCTAGGATATACATCACAGTACTAGAAGGACCTTTTGTTCCTATGAAGGTCTCATTCACAGATGGAAACATCAAGACTCCCAAAACATATGCTGAGATGACGAAAGATGAAGTAACTCTGGCCACAATGGATAAGAGAGCTCAGAATATCATTGTGAGTGCAATTGAGGATTCAACATTCCAGAATTTAGTGCACTGCAAAACTGCCAAAGAAATGTGAGATTCTCTCATTGTTTATATGGAAGGAACTGAAGAGGTCAGAGATGACATGAAGTCTCTTCTGAATCAGCAATATGAAGCTTTCAGACAAGACAAGAAGGACTCAATAGCAATCTGTTATGAGAAATTTTTTAAAATTGTCAATGGTCTGAAAACCTATGGAAGAACATTTACAGACTATGAGCTAAATGATAAATTCTTGAGATCCCTTAACAAAGAATGGGACATCAAGATCTGTGCTATCAGGGAAATGAGAAATCTGGGAAATATTCAGCCCCAGAACCTATATGGGAAACTTCTGTCCCATGAACTTCACCTGAACACCAGAAAAGCTGAAGGACACAGTAAAGAAAATCCAATTGCTCTAAAGGCAGAAAGTTCCAAGAGAAGCAAGGAAAGGATGGCATCACCCCCCAGGATACCATCTGAATCTGAAGAATCAGTGACCAGCAATTTTGACTCTGAAATATCAGATAGTGAACTGACACTCTTCACCAAACAGCTGAAAAGGATGCTCAGAAGAAAACAACACTGGAAAACTAGGCCTTCTCAGTCATCTAGATCCAAGAAGCACTCCAACTATTCAGAAGGATTCAGACCAGATTCCAAGAAGGATAGTGTACAACCCTCATATTTGCCGAGCTGATTTGGTTAACCCAGACTCAGCGGAATCAAAGCGGACGAGGAAAGTAACCATGCACAGGTGGCCGGAGCTAGCTAAGGCAAAGGCGGATCCGGGAGAGCAGGAAGGGAAAACATTGGGTCAAATGGGCAGAGCGAGTGAGAAGTCTCACTCGGCGAGTGGGGGGCGCCCCACTCGCCCGCCTAAGGGGCGAGTGGGGGCAGCCCCACTCGCCCGCCGAAGGGGCGAGTGGGGGCTGCCCCACTCGCCCGCCCAAGGGGCGAGTGGGGAGCTGCCCCACTCGCCCGCCCAAGGGGCGAGTGAGGGGCTGCCCCACTCGCCCGCCTAAGGAGCGAGTGGGGGGCTGCCCCACTCGCCCGCCTAAGGGGCGAGTGGGGGGCTTCCCCACTCGCCCGCCTAAGGGGCGAGTGGGGGGCTTCCCCACTCGCCCGCCTAAGGGGAGAGTGGGGGGGGGGGGCTTCCCCACTCGCCCGCCTAAGGGGCGAGTGGGGGGCTTCCCCACTCGCCCGCCTAAGGGGCGAGTGGGGAGCTGCCCCACTCGCCCGCCTAAGGGGCGTCCACTCGCGCAGGCAAGATGGTTTTGGTTTAGGTCGTCCCCTCTCCTTTGGGGAATTTTTGCTATCCGCAGTCCGATTTTGGCTATTCGCCGTCCGTTTTTGGGAAAGTCTATAAATAGACCCCCGTGAGCACCTTGGGAAGGGTTGGTCTCTACCCCCTCCCTCGCGTGTGAGCAAGCACTACCCCTCACCTCCCCTTGTCATTGAAGGTGGACGGTGAGGTGATCCTTAGTGCCCTCCAAGGTGCCCAGGCTCAGCATTGGCTTGGGAGGGGAAGTTCCGGGTGAGCTTCCGGGTGCGTGGTGGGACCTCCGCGCTGCAGCTTAAGGGGTCTGTCTCTAGACTCCAGTGATCGTCAAGGGCAAGTCTCTCAGTTCCTAGTGACCGGTCAAGGGTCTTAGCTTAGGTCAAGTAAGAGTTAGCCGCATCCCCCTTTCGAACGCTGAAACCGGGTTACTGGTTTCAACATTCTGGCGCGGTGAGTGTGGAAGCGGCTAGTTCGGAAAGCTCTGAGCCAAGCCTCATGGCTGGAAACGACGAGTTGGGGGACACACCTCCTACTTGTGAGTATGTAAAGAAGAGTGACTTCGATGAATTCAGCAAGAGGATCTTGGAGCTCCTGCAGGTCGCACCTCACTCTCGCGGCGAGTGCTCGACACCACCTGCACCTATGGTCGTCTCACCACCGGTAACGGAAATAGGGCGAACTCATCAGCAAGGGAGAGAGCCAGCCTCGGAGGAAAGTTTGGGCCTCCAAGCGCGAGTGCTCTTCAACAACTCGCCCGGAACCAACTGCCCCAGCGGGGAGATGATGGGAACGCCTTCGTCCAATCAAGGGGGGTGGAGGAGCCCTTTCTGCGAGCTGATCGTGTCAGCCCCTGTTCCAGATGGGTTCCGCGAGCCCGCCATGTCCTATTATGAAAGGAACAGTGATCCTCTCCAGCATCTTCAGTGGTTCGAAGACATGTCCTCGATCAGGCAGATGTCGGATGCCTTCAAGTGCAGGCTCTTCGCTGTCACGTTCCAGGGAAAGGCGAGGGACTGGTTCCACCAGCTTCCGGTGGGTACCATCTACGGCTTCGAAGACTTGCGCCGAAGTTTTCTGTTGAGGTTCTCTACCTCGAAGAAGAGGAGGAAGGGGGTGGAGGCCTTGTTCGCGATCCGACAAAAGTCAGGGGAGACGCTGGCTAGCTACATGGATAGGTTCCAGGGGGAGGTCCTCCTTGTCGTCGAGGTACCCGGGCACACCCTGCAGCTAGCCTTCACCCTTGGGCTACAGCAGAGGATGTTCAGGATGAGCCTAACTCGGGACCCTCCCCTGTCTTTTGAGGAGTTGATGGAGTGAGCTGGTCGGGAAATCGAGTGTGAGGCCAGCAACCAGGATTTCGTGGCAAGGTTCACCCAGGTAGCAGAGGAGGAGAGGAGAGAGCATGGAGGAAGAAGAAAGGATTAGATGATGAGTCTGGGACACCAGAGACCCCCCGTTGGACAGGAGCAAGGCTGGAGGTCACATCCGCCAGCCGCCCGACCAGCTTGGAGGTCACAGGTAGGGCCCCCTCAAGGCCAAGGAAGGGGCCACTTCCAAAGAGGAGGAGGTTTTCAGGGGAGTCAGGGGCGGTTCAACCCGATGGGGTGGCAGCAGAACTCAGGACCATTACAAGTCCAGCCCCTGCAGGCCATGACCATTGACCGGAAGAAGGGAGGAAAGAAGAAGGGTCGTTGGGAGAAGCAGGGGAATGAGCTGACATTATTATATTGTGATTTCCACCAGCAGGAAGGTCACGCAACCGCGACTTGCCCGGAGTTCCTCGAGAAGAGAGGGGAATGGAGAGCCCTAGTGGGGGAGAACAACTTCGTCTAGAAGGACCACAGGCAGGAGATAAGGGGAAGGGTAAGGAGGAAGATGACCCCTGCGAGGAGAGGGCCGACATAGGGTCCCTGGGAGGGATCGGGGTCATCCATGGAGGAGCGGGCAAAGAGGCCACCCGGAAGGGGAGCCTCCATGCCATATACCGTCGGAGCATCGCTTCGACCTCCCGGTCCCCACCTTCGGGTGAGAAGATCACCTTCTCGGCCCAAGATATGCCGGCCCACGAGGACCCTTTCTGCGACGCACTCGTCATCAAGGCGGCGATCGAGAACTTCACGGTCTCCCGGATCCTAGTCGACAACGGGAGCTCGGTGAACGTGGTATTCAAGAAGACCTTCGAGGGGATGAAGGTCGAGGCAAGGCGAGTGCTGGCATCGGATGGGCCACTCTTCGGGTTCTCCGGGGAAAGGAAGGAGGTGGAGGGGGGAGTCGAACTCCTCGTCACCCTGGGGGGAACTTCAAAGAACTGCCGGTTCGTCATCGTGGACGCACCAAGCAGTTATAACGCCATCTTCGGGCGTCCCCTCATCAGCGCGTACAAATGCGTGCCGTCCTCCTACCACCAATGTCTGAAGTACAACTCCAGAGAGGTCCAGGTCAGAGTCAGGGGAGATCCCCGAGAAGCGCGCCAGTGCTATGTCACTGCGGTCAATACGATCAGATGGATGAACGGAGCAGAAGAGATGGAAGAAGCGATGGACAAGATGGCCAAGGAGCATGCGGCCGAATGAGCCCAGGAAGGGCAAGATGTAGTGAAGTGCCCAGGAAGGGCGAGATGTAGTGAAGTGCATGGGAAGGGCGAGGTGTAATGAAGTGCCCAAGAGGGGCGTAATGTAATGAAGTTGTAACAGATGAACTATGAATGAAAAAGTTTCTGGGGTAACATCTCGACTCAAGATCCCTGACTAGAGACCTTCCGCCGGGCTCGATCATGCCGGCGGATGAGGGCTCGTCAGGTCGACTCGCTGATTCACCAACTGGTTTAGGAGAGCGCTGAGTTCCTTTGTCTCCGGGCAAGCTGAGCCCCTAGGACGCGGGTGGACACCTCCGCCCCCCATTAAATTGGGAGGGCAGTGAGTTCCCTGTCTCCAGGAAGGCAAAGCACCTAGGACGCGGATGGGTACTCCCGCCTCCAACTGGTTTAGGAGGGCGCTGAGTTCCTCTGTCTCCAGGCAAGCTGAGCCCCTAGGACGCGGGTGGACACCTCCGCCCCCATTAAATTGGGAGGGCAGTGAGTTCCCCTGTCTCCAGGAAGGCAAAGCACCTAGGACGCGGATGGGTACTCCCGCCTCCAGCTGGTTTAGGAGGGCACTGAGTTCCTCTGTCTCCAGGCAAGCTGAGCCCCTAGGACGCGGGTGGACACCTCCGCCCCCATTAAATTGAGAGGGCAGTGAGTTCCCCTGTCTCCAGGAAGGCAAAGCACCTAGGACGCGGATGGGTACTCCCGCCTCTAACTGATTTAGGAAGGCATTGATTCCCCCTGTCTCCAGGTAAGCGAAGCACCTAGGACGCGGATGGGTGTTCTGCCTCAAATATCTAAGGTCCCTGACAAGGGACCATTCGCCGGGCTCGGTCATGCCGGCAGGTAGTGAGGCTGGTCGGATCGACTAGTCACTCGGTGGTCGGTTCAACTAGGCATTGAATCCCCATGCAGTGAGGACAAAGAAGAACAAGCTAAGAGATTTATTAAAACAATAGCTGGTTCGGTAGCAACATATATTACATAAACTGTTGCTTCACCCTTACTGATATATGCAGGATGAAGAGAAAAGTACATGCAAGAAATACAAGGTTCCTATAGGGAACGACAAGAAAGGAGGGGCCCCTGACAACCCTGACATTCAGGGGGAATAACCACCGCTGCAAGGAGATGAGTCAGGCCGCCCGGGAGAAGGGAAGAATTCGTGCAGGATGTCATCGGCAGAAACCCCCATCCAGCTATCTCGGAGAGCGTCCGCCTCGTGAAGGCGGATCACCAAGGCCTGAGCTGTTGACGTCACGATCCTCCTCCGAGCATTCTCGGCTTCAGCCGGGCGAGGCGGGGCGGACGCCGATGCCTTCGAAGGTCCACCTCTTTCCCTCCCTTTCTCCTTTAACTGTCTTTGGGCATCAGCCAGCTGAGCCCTCAGGTCATGCACCTCCTTGTCCGACTCCTCGCACCGTCTCCTAAGCGAGTCGGCAACGCCGGGTCCCTGCAGGTGGGCAAAGTGGAATGATTGGAGCGTGTGTAGGTGAAGAAGTTGGGAAAGGAAAAGTCATCGACACAAGCACGAACCAAGCCTCCAGACGACTCCTCTAGGAGTCTCTCGGCAATACCGAAGCGCGTCGTGAGATCGGCAGCCTTCTCTTCCGCCGCCAGCTTCGACGCATCGGCTAGCCTCCACCTGTTCGAGAGACTAAGACCTCGACGGGCGACCATGTGGGAGAGCCCGGTTGCGCGAAGCAAGGCCTGAGAGCTTGCGTGTGCGAGGTCGCGCATGGACTTCCCCTTGTAGGAGGCAGCATCCTGCCGGCCATAGATGCCAAAGGAGAAGTTGTATGCAGCATCATCGGTGACATCCCCCTCGACCCACGAAGGGCGCTGAGAGGTGAGCGAGACTCGGTTCATCGTCTCGTCCCAAAAAACGATGGGGTCATCGAAGGGGTCCGTAGCTTTCTCCCCCATCCCAAAGTTGGGATGATTCGCCAACGCGTGGGGATCGCTCGGTTCCCCTCTCTCCCTAGGTAGTACCCCGGAATCCCTCCGGCAGATAACTTTCCCCCGTCGCATCCTTAGACCCTTCGGAGGGGAAGAAGGTGCCCCCTCCTCGGATGCCGGACCTTTGTCCCTCCTTTGCCTCGGCTCGGGATCCTTCGGGGCCGAAACACGGGCATCCGCGTCCTCCTCAATGAACCAGCGGGCGGGGGAGGAGCCTCCCCCCGCGAAGGGAGGGTATTGCGGGAGGGACCGTTCACCTGCACAAGTTGAGAGGGAGTGACCAACGTTAGGTGGAGGTAAAGAGGAGAGAAAGGACGTTGGTGGGATCCGAATACCTGTTCCCGGCTCCACGTAGACGAGCCGATCGATGTTCCTCCGAAGGTGCTCGACCTCGAAGCTCACACCCTCAAGGCGGCTATGTAGCTCAGCGGCCTCCCGACGTAACGGAGGGGCTCGACAGACCTTCTCGGGTCTCTGAATGGGAGAGAAGGGGATGTCGCCCAGGTCACCCCGAACGAACACGAAGGAGTCGTTCCAGTGGCAGACCTTGTTGGAGGTCTCACTTACCTTCACGTGGGTACCAGTCAAAAAACAAACTCCATCAGGAGTCGCTCGGAAGACAAATACCTTGCGGAATACGCTCAGGTCGAACTCGACTCTTTCTTCCCGCAGATAGCAGGCGTAGGCCGTTAACATCGAGATCGCGTTCGAGTTAACCTGAGCAGGGACTACGCCAAAATAATTTAAGAATTCCTTCACCTCGGGCCACAAGGGGAGCCGTAGCCCGACCTCAAAGTGAGGAAGGGGGAATGCGAGCCAGTCCCCGTAGAAGGAATTAATGGTCTCACCCGGCGATGGACGTCGGGACGACCACCCCGCAGGAAGGTAAGAACTCTTAAAGGCCAGGAAGTCCTCCTTGGACACCCTCCCCTCGGGGAAGGAGTGTTCTGAAAAATTAGCCGCGCTCTGTTCTCGACCATTTCTCGCAGCAGGAGGACGGTTAGGTGCCATGTCGCAGGATCGTTAGGAAGAGGAGGAGTAGACTTCGAAGAGAAGGCAAGACAAGGAGGAAGATGAGTGTGAGGACATGGAAGCGGGAAGGGGAGGTGTATTTATAGGGGGGGTGCAAAAGGAAAGCGAGTGGACCACGTGGTCCACTCGCCCAGGGCAAGGGAAGGAGTGGACCACGAGGTCCACTCACCCCGGGCAAGTGGACCGCAAGGTCCACTCGCCCCATGAACAGGCAAGCGGACCTCGAGGTCCACTCGCCCGAGGCATGGGAGTGGACCTCATAGTCCACTCGCCCGACAGAGAGGGGCGGACCTTGTGGTCAGCTCGTCTAGCGTAAGGATGAGGATCGAGAGGTCCACTCACCCGCACCGCCCCCTAGGCCCTAACACCGTCCAACCACTTCGTCTCGAGATCATCCATTCGTTGCCTCTGGCTCCCATCCGCTAGTCGGTTGCCGCAGCGTCGTGTCGCTCATTTTGACATATTGGTTAGTGAGAGAGCAACAGTGTAAGTGAAACATGAATCAACAAAAACCAAAGCGTTTGATCGAAAGATGGATTGGACCACCATGCGAGGCTAATCCATATTATTACATAGCAAATAAAAGGTCATGAATAAAAGTCACTCAGCGTGGCATCCACTTCCAGAAACCCTGGTCCTGAGTGCAAGACGACACCCCCTGCATAGACCCGATGCATTCTTTCGTTGCAGCGATCTCCTCACCAGTGGTGCGGAAGCTAGCTTCAACGCGGCGCAGGTGGTCAGCAAGTGGCGCAGCTATGCCTCCAGACGCAAGCCGGACTTCCCCCCTCAGCAGAATAAGCTCATTCTCCAGTCTCTCCGACCGCCGCTCCAGCGCGCAGACGCGGGCAAGAGGGTCAGGTCCGGCGGACCACCTTCCGTCACGCAGCTCGAGAAGAAGGGCCTCTTGCCTCCACACTGTATCATCCAAGAGATTCAGGCGTTCGAGAAGGCTGGACTGGTCCTCGGCAGGTTCCTCCACCAGGGTGGGGGATTGGATCGGTAGGGAAACCTCCCTACGGCTCGATTGCCCCGTCGAAGTCTTCTCCCCTCCTGCAAAAGAGATCGAGTTAGATTCCCAAACGTTTCGGTTCATCTGAGGACCTTAGAGCAACGCTACCTTGCGAATCCTCGAGCCCTCCACTTTTCGAAGAAGGATCGTCGTGGGCGGTCGAGAAGGCAACGGGTTCTGGAGCAAGGGTGGCAGGGCTCACCCGGGCAACCGCACCCGTCATCTCCACCATGTCCCGGCTCCCTTCGCCTCCGTCTGAAAGAAGCTGTGGGAAGTTAAGAAACGCATCTCAATCGTCACGCTATAACCACAAACGAGAAGCGGAGAGAGGGGAGAATCACTACCGCATCTAGCCCCAGGCCTCGGACGAACTCGGTCATCCCATGGGAGGATGACGACGCTGCCTCCTTCACCGGATCGGGACGGGGTTTCTTCCGCGGTGATCGCACCACTGACCGAGTGGGGGAGGACGAAGATCCACGAACCAAAGCTCTAAGCTCCGTCAGGTCAGTCTGACCCTTCCCGGAAAGAGCCTTGAAGCGAGCCCTGAAGTCTCGGGGTGGATCCATCCTGTTCGAGCAGGGAAAGTAGGGAGAGCTCTCAGGGATGGTGCTCTCCTCACTTCCCCCTCGAGATTTTTTATAGCCATCAAGCGGGGCCCTCCAAAGATTCCCTTAAAAGCTCTACCTACTCGTCAAATAGGAGGGTTGGACATTCTTTCCGAGCTTGAGGCAAGCTCGAAAAGAGCGGGGATTGTGTACAACCCTCATATTTGCCGAGCTGATTTGGTTGACCCAGACTCAGCGGAATCAAAGCGGACGAGGAAAGTAACCATGCACAGGTGGTCGGAGCTAGCTAAGGCAAAGGCGGATCCGGGAGAGTAGGAAGGGAAAACATTGGGTCAAATGGGCAGAGCGAGTGAGAAGTCTCACTCGGCGAGTGGGGCGCCGCCCCACTCGCCCGCCGAAGGGGCGAGTGGGGGCTGCCCCACTCGCCCGCCCAAGGGGCGAGTGGGGGGCTGCCCCACTCGCCCGCCTAAGGGGCGAGTGGGGGGCTTCCCCACTCGCCCGCCTAAGGGGCGAGTGGGGAGCTGCCCCACTCGCCCGCCTAAGGGGCGTCCACTCGCGCAGGCAAGATGGTTTTGGTTTAGGTCGTCCCCTCTCCTTTGGGGGCTTTTTGCTATCCGCAGTCCGATTTTGGCTATTTGCAGTCCATTTTTGGGAAAGTCTATAAATAGACCCCCATGGGCACCTTGGGAAGGGTTGGTCTCTACCCCTCCCTCGCGTGTGAGCAAGCACTACCCCTCCCCTCCCCTTGTCATTGAAGGTGGACGGTGAGGTGATCCTTAGTGCCCTCCAAGGTGCCCAGGCTCAACATTGGCTTGGGAGGGGAAGTTCCGAGTGAGCTTCCGGGTGTGTGGTGGGACCTCCGCGCTGCAGCTTAAGGGGTCTGTCTCTAGACTCCAGTGATCGTCAAGGGCAAGTTTCTCAGTTCCTAGTGACCGGTCAAGGGTCTTAGCTTAGGTCAAGTAAAAGTTAGCCGCATCCCCCTTTCGAACGCTGAAACCGGGTTACTGGTTTCAACAGACAGGTATAATTCTAAACATAATAAATCTAATTCAGAAGAAATTGTGTGCTTTGGATGCAGGAAATCTGGACACATGATTGGTGATTGTCCATCAAAAAGAAAGAACAACAAGAAGTCTGATGAGAGGAGGCACAAGTCTGACAAGAAACATGAGAGGAGCCTGATAGCCAAGAAAGGCAAAGTCACTCTCAGTGACAGTGAGTCTCAATCATCTGATTCAGACAGTGAAGAGGCACTCATGGCACTGATGGCTGTCCACGAAAGTGAAGACATTCTGAACCAGAGACCAATGATAAGAGCCCCACTATCAAAGTCTGATAGTGAGGAGGATGAAGAAGAAAATATAGGAGTCATGGCCCTCAGTGATGAAGAGGATCAAGAGACAATCTCTAATGTGAAGGTACTTGATAGAACTCCTTTATCTGATTCTGAATCTGAACATAAAACTATTTCTAAACCTGAGGCAAATTCATTTTCTTCTGATAAGAGTGACTCAAAATCTAACTTTCATGAAGATGAAATGGTTGAGAAATATGTGTCACTTCATGAAGCCCTTAAAAAGAGTAAAATACATAACAAGAAGCTACATAAAGAAATAACTGAACTAAAGAAGACTAACTCCCAATGCTCTGAGGCAGCTGAGAGGATGAATCAGGTAAGCAAAGAGCTTAGCAAATTGAAAGTTATGTCTATCATTCACATTCAGACTATATGCACTAAGGAGAAATTAATAAAAGAACTTGAGACAAAACTCTTAGCTGAAAGGAAGCTTGTGGCAAAATTTTCAAAACCACAAACTGTCCTTCCCATAATAGACACATTCTCTGGACAACACAGATGTGGCATAGGATACAATGGGAAGGCAGAAAATAAATCTAAAGATAATGACAAGGCACCCATGCAACCTATAAAATTCAACAAAGCCATGCTTATCACAAATGATCATGATCTAGAGGGTGTGCATGAACATTGGAAGAATGAGTGTTTCACTAGCAAAGCTCACTCAATTCAACCAAGTATTAGTAATGCCAAATCTCTACACAAAGAAAAAGAATTAATTCATTATGACCCCTTTGTATTTGGAATAAACACCAAATTCAAAGGAGAGGAGCTGAGACCAGTAGTGAGGACTACTGCTGTCAAGAAATCTGAATCAGCAAAATTCATTGAAACACTTTACAAAACGCCATTGAATAGGGCAACTAGACAAAATGTGAGTCAACCCAAAGAGGTGAAAAGACCTCAAAGAAGGTATAACAAATATGAATGTTGGTGCTGTGGAAAGGTTGGCCATTTTGCTCTTGATTGCTGGTTCAACCCAACTGCTCCAAGAATTAATTCTGGAAAACCAGTACTCAGACCAGTGGCAACACACACAACACAAAGGATCAAACAACAAGTAAATAAACCAGCTCATACTAACAAAGTTCTAGGACCCAACTTTGTGTGGGTTCCTAAGAAAAAGTAATTTTCTTATTGCAGGTATGTCCAATGACCAATCAAATTCCTATCTGGTATTTGGACAGTGGTGTTCCATGCACATGACTGGAACAAGAAGTCTACTGAATGACTATACTTCTGTGAAGAATGGACCAAAGGTTGTATTTGGAGGATCAGACAGAGGTAAGATTAAAGGATATGGTAAAATCACAAATGGAATTGTCACCATCACCAAAATTGCTTATGTTGATGGATTGCAACACAATCTTATCAGCATAAGTCAATTATGTGATCTTGGGTATGACATTTCATTCCACAAGGATGAGTGCCTAATTATGAAAAAGAATGAGATAATTCTCTCAGGCACTAGGAGTGGCAACATTTACTGCTTAAATTTTATATGTTCTGAACAAGAAAATCCCATATGCTTAGTAGCTGAAAATAAAGTCTCTAGTAGTGTGCAATGACACAAAAGATTAGCTCATATAAACTATAAGACTATAAATAAGCTCATTTCAGGAGAACTAGTGAGAGCAGGACCAAAGTGGAAGTGTGTGCAGGAGGGTCCCTGCCATGCTTGTCAAATGGGTAAGCAAACCAAGTCATCCTTCAAACCAATTGGTGAGAAGGATTCCACAAGATGTCTATACCTTCTACACATGGACCTGTTTGGCCCAATGTCAATTCACAGTTTAGGAGGAAAGGTTTACACTCTTGTTATTGTTGATGATTACACTAGATTCACATGGGTGTTCTTCCTAAGGCACAAGTCAGATACTCTAGAAGTGTTCACTAGCTTTGTTAGGCAAATCCAAAATGAAATAGGAAAAACAGTGGTCAAGATCAGAAGTGATCATGGAACTGAATTTCAGTCAGGTGCCATGACCAAGTTTTGTGAAAATCTAGGCATCTCACAAGAGTTTTCATCTCCCAGAACTCCCCAACAAAATGGGGTTGCTGAGAGAAGAAATAGAACACTCATTGAAGTCAGTAGGAGTATGTTAAGTGGCTCCTCACTTCCTGAGCACTTCTGGGCTGAAGATGTAAACACAACATGTCATGTGCAGAATAGATCACTTATCAATAAGAAACTAAATAAGACCCCTTATGAGTTGATGAAGGGTAGAAAACCCACTCTAGCCTACTTCAAAATATTTGGAAGTAAGTGCTTTGTGTTAAATAATGGAAAGCACCACCTCATTAAGTTTGCTAAAAAAGCCCATGAGGGAATCTTTGTTGGCTATAGCTCTCAAAGTAGAGCCTATAGAATCTACAACAAAAGCTCTAATAAGATAGAAGAATCTATACATGTTGTATTTGATGAAACCAGCCTTATTTATAAGGATCTGGGAAGTCTCTCTAGTAATGCAGGTCCAACACAGAAATTGAAGGAGATGAATATCAATGAACAACACATTGAAGACAATAAAGAAACTAATGGGACTGTGATTGTGACTAGAGAGGATGAGTCTTAAGAAGAAGACACACGTGAAGAACCAATTTCTGTTGAAGAACCACAACATCCAGAACCTCAAGAACAGCCAACTCAAACAGCTGCACCAGAATCACAAAGGGAGAATGAGAGGTGGAGAATTGCAACCAAACACCTGAAGGATCACCCCAAAGAACAGATTATAGGAAATCCAAATGAAGGTGTGCAAACCAGAAGAGGGAACTCAATAAATGAGGCATTGCATCATAGCTTCCTATCCAAAATAGAACCTAAGAAATTTGATGAAGCCAATAAGGACCCTTCATGGACATTGGCTATGCAAGAAGAGCTAAATCAATTTGAAAGATGCAAGGTCTGGATATTGGTACCAAGACCAAAGAAACACAAAGTCATAGGGACCAAATGGGTATTTAGGAATACGTTGGATGAAAATGGAGTGATTATCAAGAACAAAGCAAGGTTGGTTGCCCAAGGATATAGACAGGAGGAAGGCATAGATTTCGATCAAGTGTTTGCTCCTGTGGCAAGACTGGAGGCAATCAGGCTATTCCTGGCCTTTGCAGCACATATTGGATTCATTGTATATCAAATGGATGTGAAGTCAGCATTCCTTAATGGAACAATACTGGATGAAGTATATGTAGAACAACCCCCAGGTTTTATTGACTCTACTCATCCAAACTATGTTTATCTTTTACTAAAAGCTTTGTATGGTTTAAAACAGGCACTAGAGCCTGGTATGAGACATTGTCTATATTTCTCATTGAGAACAAATTCTCAAGGGGAAAGATAGACAAGACATTATTTCTTAGGGTAGTTAAAGGTCATATTCTACTAGTACAAATATATGTAGATGATATAATTTTTGGCTCAACTGATAATAACCTTTGCAAAAGGTTTGCAAGCCTTATGCAAGAGAAATTTGAAATGAGCAGCATGGGAGAGCTCAAATACTTCTTGGGACTCCAAGTAAAACAGTCTGAGGAAGGAATATTCATTTCTCAGACCAAGTACACCAAGGAGATCATCAAGAAGTTTGGAATGGAAAATTCCATTGTCATGAAAACCCCAATGGCAGCCAACATGTCACTGGACAAGGATGACAAAGGGAAACCTATTGATGTAACCTTGTACAGAGGCATTATTGGCTCACTGCTCTACCTAACTGCTAGTAGGCCAGACATTATGTTCTCAACATGTGTGTGTGTGCTAGGTATCAAGTGAGCCCCAAGGAATCTCACTACACTGCTGTCAAAAGAATCCTGAGATATCTAAAGGGTACTCCCAATCTTGGCCTATGGTACCCTAAGAGCAATGATTTTGAACTAACTGGATTTTCAGATGCAGATTTTGCAGGATGCAAGGAGGACAGGAAAAACACATCAGGCACCTGTCAATTGCTTGGCAAAAGGCTGATATCCTGGAGTAGCAGGAAGCAGACTAGTGTAGCTATCTCTACAGTAGAATCTGAGTACATCTCAGCTGGAAACTGCTGTGCTCAGCTACTGTGGATTCAACATCAACTCCAAGACTATAAAATCCAGCTAAGTAAATCTCCTTTATATTGTGATTCTACTAGTGCTATTGTTATTGCTAACAATCCTGTGTCACATAGTAGAACAAAGCACATAGAAATTAGATATCACTTCATTAGAGAACATGTAGAAAATGAGGATATCATAATTGAATATGTACCCACAGACAAACAATTGGCTGACATATTCACTAAACCTTTGGATGAGACAAAATTCAATAACTTCAAAATTGAACTAGGAATGTTAAATATGGAATGAAGTTATCTTGAAATACACAATAGGTCAAAAGTGTACAAGCCCGGTATTCGCCTAAAGGTGAACAAAGACGGAGGAATAACCAACAAGCAAAAGTAATGTGGGAGAAATATATATTAATAGGCAGAAAATAAGAGAAAGAATAAAATTTACACATGTTCTGTGCGTTCGACGAACGGCTACCTGAGTTCGACGAACGACGCTCTGTGGTCGACGAAGAGGTTCAAAGCTGCGGTCGACGAAATCCGAGCAGCGCTCGACGATCCCGCCTCAGCACAGCGGTCGACGCTTTTTCTCAAGCTCAGCGGTCGACGCTTTTTCTCAAGCTCAGCGGTCGACACTTCTACTCAAGCACAACGGTTGACGCTTCTACTCAAGCACATCGGTCGACGCTTTTCCTCAAGCTCAGCGGTCGACGCTTTTACTCAAGCTCAGCGGTCGACGCTTTCCTGAGTTCGACGAACTCCGTTGTCCGTTTGACGAATTTGCTTCTCAGTCCGACGACCGTCTCAGCGGTTGCCTTTATCCTGTCTCAGCGGTTGCCTTTATCCTGTCTCAGCGGTTGCCTCTATCTTGTCTCAGCGGAAGAATTCGCAGGAGGAAGCGCGAGACCCGACATCGATGGGCGTCGCCGGTAAGAATGCGAGCGAGGTCTTCACAGGCCGCTCGCCCAGCGGGGGTTGTAAATCCAACATATGGAAGAGGTAACAAAGAAGGCGAGCCAGAGCTTCAAGGGTCACTCGCAGGAAAGCGCGCGAGTCATATCCCTGCGAGCCCAAGTTTCATGGTCAACTCGCAAGAAGGCGAGCGAGCCAGGTACTCGCCGGCTGCTCGCGAGAAGGCGAGCGAGCCGGATACTCGCTGGCTGCTCGAAAGAAGGCTGGCGAGTCGGGTACTCGCCGTCTGCTCGCAAGAAGGCTGGCGAGCCGGGTACTCGCCGGTTGTTCGCAAGAGGGCAAGCGAGCCGGATCCTTTCCAAGTCTTAGGGTTCGACGAGATCCGTCCTGCGTTCGGCGAACGCCGAGCATTTGTTGAGATCGTCGAACTCAGTTCAGCGTTCGACGAATTCCGTTCCCCGTTCGACGAAACCCGTTCGACGAACTCATCTTTCCGTTCGACGAAACCCGTTCAACGAACTCATCTTTCCGTTCGACGAATTCACCTCTCTCGCGAGTGTTACTCTCATAAACCACTCGTCCATAGATTAAAGAGGGAGAGTCACTCCTCTGCCCCTGGTGGTCTGCAGGTAGCCCCTCCAAACAGCGGAGTTTGGCTGTTAGCAGGCCAAGTTGGGGTGCGTCTAGTAAAGCCAGAAGGCGGAATTCCGCTATTAACAGACCAGGAACAAAAAACTATAAATAGACCTTAAAGGGCACCTTGGGAGGGGATCCGATCTCAGTTCTCTGAGCTTCTTCTTTTTCCTTGGTTACTTTGGTTCAGCTCTCTAGCTCTCCAAGGTGTCCAAGTCTCAGCTTTGGCTTGGGAGGGGAAGCGCTCAACGATCTTCCGGGTTTGTGGTGGGACCTCCTCGCTGTGACTAAGGTCTTAGTCAGTTTCCGAGTCTCAGGTCTGCTCCTTTCGAGGGACTAGTAAGGGCTAGCTGCCCCTCAACTTGTTGAGGGCCCGAGCTTCATAAGAGATCGAGAAATCGGTTTCAACATTTTAGAGATCGAGAAATCGGTTTCAACATTTTGGTGCGGTGAGCGTGGAGCGCGGCTGGTCCAGGAAGATTCCAAGACAGGAACATGGCGAGAGACGAAGAGCAAGGCGAGGAGCTCAACGAGTCGCCTCTGGTGGTGACGCCGGGGATGTTCTCAGACTTTCGGAGAGAAGTCCTCGAGACCCTCGGGTTCGCGGTTGCGTCGCTGCGAAGCGAGTTCGCGACCCCGATGGTTCCGACGTCGCATCTTCCCACAGCTTTTGGCGAGGGCGCCCCGGGAGGAAGAACTAGAAAGGAGGTGGCCGGAGGGTCAGTGCCGGACCTGGAGGGGCGAGTGCTTTTCGCCAGTCCGGCGACCTCGGTGCCAACGAGTGCAACACAGGGAGGCGCGGTGCCGGCGAGCGCGATTCCGGTCGGCGCAGCACCCGTAGAGGCTAGTCCGGCAACGGTGGCTCTCGCGAGCTTGGCCCCGGCGAGCTCCAGCTTGGCGAGAGAGCTCGGGGGGGCGAGCTGAGCAGGAAAGGGCAGCAGGGGGAGGAAGCCCCTTTTGCGAGTTGGTGCTCTCTGCACCCGTCTTGGAAGGGTTCAGGGACTGGGACTGGGTCTACTACCATGGCCGGGACGACCCGGTCCAACACCTGCAGTCGTTCGAGGACTCGGTCTCCATCAGGCCGATGTCGGACGCCTTCAAGTGTCGGCTCTTCGCCGTCACTCTGAAGGAGAAGGCTCGGGAGTGGTTTCACCAACTTCCCGTCGGATCGATCTCTGCATTCGAGGATTTGCGTAGAAGTTTCTTGTTGCGGTTTTCAACTTCAAAGAAGAGGAAGAAGGACGCCGAGTCCCTCTTCAAGGTGAAGCAGGAGCCCAGGGAGTCGTTGGCTCATTATGCAGATCGGTTCCAGGAGGAAGTCCTGATCACCCAGGAGATGCCCGGGTTTGCTCTTCAGCTCGCCTTCACGTTGGGGTTGAAGGAGAGTTTCTTCAAGATGGATCTGAAGAGGAAAGCCCCCGTCTCCTACGAGGAGTTGATGGAGAGGGTGGCAGAGGAGGTCGAAAGTGAGGAGGCCAATCCAGAGCTCACCAAGAGGCTAGCAAAGCTCACTGAGTCGGAGGTCAAGCAGCAGGAGGTTTAAGGAGGAGGGAAGAGCCCCGGGCCCCGGAGGGGGGATGGAGGCAACATGGCGGGGGGATGCGAGGCCAGGGAAGAGGCTACGCCCCAAGAGGGGACAACTTCTATGGAGGGCAAGGAAGACCCCAACAGTTAGGATGGAGGCAGGGTCCGAGGCAGATGCCTCCCCCGCCTCAGCAGGCTATGGCAATCAGACGAGGAAGAGGAAGAGGAAGGAGAGAAGTAGTGGAAGCAGGAGCGGGGAGGAGAAGAGGAAACAGGGCGGCAGAGGCCGATAGGGGAGAGGCGGCGTTGCCATACTGTGACTTCCATGATGAGGAAGGTCACGCAACGACCACCTGCCCCGAGTTCTTGGAGACAAAAAGAGTTAGGGTTCCGGTGCCGCGGCAACAGCAACAAGTGAGGATCGAGGAAGTCCTGCCTCGAGAGGACGAGGAGGAGAGGTGTGAAGATAGGGTCGATTTGGGGACCCGAGGAGGGATCGAAGTGATCCACGGGGGAGTGGGGGTAGAGGCGACCCGCAAGGCGAGCCTCCATACCATCTACCGCCGGAGCGTGGCCTCGACATCCACGACTCCACCCCCAGCAGAAAAGATTACTTTCTCCCAAAGGGATATGCCGGGTCATGAAGACTCCTTCTGCGACGCTCTGGTCATCCAAACCGCCATCGAGAAATTCACGGTGTCCCGAATTCTCGTGGACAACGGGAGCTCGGTCAACGTCATCTTCAAGAAGGCGTTCGGCGAAATGAAGGTGGAGGCCAGAAGGGTGTTGGCCTCGGACGGTCCATTGTTCGGATTCTCCGGGGAGAGGAAGGAGGTAGAAGGGGGAGTGAGACTCCATGTGACCTTGGGAGGGCAGTCCCGGAACTGCCGCTTCGTGATAGTGGATGCCCCGAGCAGCTACAACGCCATTTTCGGACGGCCTCTCATCAGTGCGTTCCGATGTGGCTCATCCACCTTCCACTAGTGCCTCAAGTTCAACACCGGAGGAATCCAGGTCCGGGTCCGGGGAGACCCCAAGGTGGCGAGGCAGTGCTACGTGACTGCCGTCAACACGATCTCTTGGATGAGAGAAGCGGAGGAGTGGGACAAGGTGATGGAAGAGGCGGCCGAGGCCGAAGAAGAGGAGAGGACGGGGGGAAGAGCGGATGGGAGAATAGTTCATGCCCAGGAAGGGGTCGTTGAGGGGCCCACGGCGGAGGAAGGGAAAGAGGGAAAGAAAGAAGAAGAGGCCCCGGGAGGAGGGGCGGAAGAAGGGGCGGAAGAGTTGATGATGGTGGAAGAGGAAGAGATGGGGGAAGGAGCCAGGGGGCTCGCTTGTGGCGGAGAGGAGGATGGAGCCTGGGGGGAACGATCCAGGTTGGAAGCTGTGGAGGAAGTGGTCGAGGTGGAGGTGACCACCAAGGCCGGAACAATCGAGAAAATCAGGATCAGCGGGGAGCTCAGCCCGGAGGACCAGAGGAAGGTCTCGGCTTGCGTCCAAGACAACGTGGATGTCTTCGCATGGAGTGCCGCGGAGATGCCGGGGATCGACGCGGATGTGGCGTGTCATCGCCTCAACCTCGATCCCGGCGCTCGCCCCATTCGCCAAAAGAAGAGGTCCACTGCTGACAAGCTGGAGGCACCTATCCGGGAGGAGGTGAACAAGCTTGTCAAGGCTGGTTTTGTATCTGAGATCCAGTACCCAGGCTGGGTCTCCAACGTAGTGATGGTGAAAAAAGGGGATGGTAAGTGGAGGATGTGCGTTGATTTTTCATTGCTAAATAAATCATGCCCCAAGGATTGTTACCCCTTGCCTAGAATTGACGCGCTGGTTGACTCAGTCGTCGGTTTCTCTGTAATGTCTTTTCTAGATGCTTTTTCAAAGATGTCTCCTTCATCACGGGGGATGGATGCTATTGTTATAAGATGATGCCTTTTGGGCTCAAGAATGCAGGGGCTACATACCAACAGATGATGGACAGGGTCTTCCGAGAGCAAAAGGGAAGGAACCTGGAGGTCTAAGTTGATGACCTCATGGTAAAGAGCCGGGACCTCAAGTCTCACCTCCAAGATCTTGAAGAGACTTTTGGGACTTTGCGGAAGTACAAGATGAAGCTCAATCCCCTGAAGTGTGTCTTCGGGGCTAGCCGGGGAAAGTTCCTAGGCCATTTGCTCACCCCGGCAGGGGTGGAGCCTAACCCCGATAAGGTCAAAGCAATCCTGGAGTTGGGGCCGCCAAAAAACGCGAAGGAAGTTCAACGCCTCACGGGAAAATTGGCTGGGCTCAGCAGGTTTCTCTCCAAGGCGGGTGAGAAATGTGCCCCCTTCTTCAAGGTGTTGCAGGGAAACAAGAAGTTCAAGTGGACCTCAGAATGTGTGGAAGCTTTCCAAGCTTTGAAAGGGCAACTCACCCAGACCCCACTACTCCAGGGGCCAAGGCAAGGGGAGGACCTATCCCTATACTTAGGGGTAGGATCGGAGGCAGTCAGTTCGGTGTTGGTCCGAGAGGAAGGGAGAAGGCAGTTCCCCATCTACTACGTCAGCCGAGTGCTGAGGAAGGCGGAGCTCCGATACCCGATTTTGGAGAAGTTGGCGTTCGCCTTGGTGGTATCGGCCCGAAAGCTCAGACCATACTTCCAAGCACACTCAATCAAAGTGGTGACCGACCACCCGCTTCGCAAAGTTATGGAGGGGGTGGAGCACTCGGGGAGGCTAGCAAAATGGTCCGTGGAGCTAAGCGAGTTCGACATAGCATTTGTGCCTAGGACGTCAATCAAGGCACAAGCGGTGGCAGACTTCATGGTGGACTATGCAACTGAAGTAGGGGAACGTGAATCGCCTCCCCCAGTCGCTTGGAAGATGTTAGTGGATGGTGCGTCAGGGAAGCACTCCTATGGAGGAGGAATCGTCCTGATCAGCCCCCAAGGAACAAAGATTGAGCAGGCCCTGAGCATCCATTTCCCCATTACCAACAACTAAGCCGAGTACGAGGCAGTGATAGTGTAACAACCCGGCGCGACCAGAACGGCGCCCTTCCGGCGTTGTACGGGACTGCAGTCCGTGCCACCCCAACCAAGTCACTGAGCCTGTTTCTCAGCAACAGTAGGTTGTTGGCGCCAGGAATCGAACCCTGGCCACCCTTGATAAGGCACCTTCAACAGTCCTCATCACCTTCCGGCGTTGTACAGGACTGCAGTCCGTGCCACCCCAACCAAGTCACTGAGCCTGTTTCTCAGCAACAGTAGGTTGTTGGCGCCAGGAATCGAACCCTGGCCACCCTTGATAAGGCACCTTCAACAGTCCTCATCACCAACTGAGCTGCACTTTTTTGTAACAACCCGGCGCGACCAGAACGGCGCCCTTCCGGCGTTGATAAGGCACCTTCAGTTGGTGATGAGGACTGTTGAAGGTGCCTTATCAAGGGTGGCCAGGGTTCGATTCCTGGCGCCAACAACCTACTGTTGCTGAGAAACAGGCTCAGTGACTTGGTTGGGGTGGCACGGACTGCAGTCCTGTACAATGCCAGAAGGGCGCCGTTCTGGTCGCGCCGGGTTGTTACAAAAAAGTACTGTCACGACCCGTCTCGACAAGGTTTTCGGGCGGGCCGTGATGCCACAGGCATGCGTGGAGAGGAATCATGCCTGCTAAGGCAGTTACAGGGATATTCAAAATAGTTTTTAGAAATAAAACACTTATCTTGTGTAAAACAGTTGTTTCATGTATGCGGAAGCTTATAAAGTTTAAAACTGTGAGAAAAGATTTAAATGCGCCTAAAATTAGTAAACATGCATTTGACGCACACAGTGCAGGAAAGAAGGAAAAGAAAGTAATGCATTTCAATAGCAAATGTATCAGTAGAATGATTCAATACATCAAACAGAAACATCCTAGGAGCGGTCCACGATACAAGAGGAAATGTCTGACAGTAACTACAACATGAAAAAAATAAACCGACAGTACGAGAAACAAATACATAGAACCTGGCTAGACAACAACAAAAAGGTAACCTCCAGGCAAAACTGCAGCCGAAAGAGAGCAGCTCAGGGGGCAGGCGGTACGGTCACGAACCCTAAGGCAAATCCAACAGAAAGGAAATACCTCAGAACATGAAAAATCAAACTGAAAATCAAATAAAGTGAGTCAAGTACACAAGTATAAACATATTCAATTTTTTTCTTTCTTGCAGCAAGGTTTATCGGTTTTTACTTAGATTGTATTTAATAGCCTACTCCGGAGTTTAATCTATCTTGCAGAAATATAAGCTGTAAATATTGAAAGGCGTACGTATTTCCAGTAGATGCACGGATTTCTGTATTTCTGGCGGGAATGCAAGTCTTAACAGTAAACTGTGCTTACACATGACATTTATTGGTTTTTTTTTTTTTTTGATTACCAATAGGAGTGAGCTCGAACCAAGCATCACATCAAACTGACACCCCCTTTCAATAACAGCTTATGGTTTCTACAAAACTTAGTGAATCAGATTCTGCGATTTCTTTCATGTCAAGGCAAGATACATAGCTAGCAGGCCTAATCGCTGCATATTTTTTTATGTTTGCAAATGAGTGAAACTAGTATAATTTTCATGTTTGCAAGCGAGAGGGGTTTCTCTACTTGCCTTAAAAAGAAGCCGAGCTAAAACGCGGCGGCTAAGAGGCTAAGCAAGGCCGAAGACTCTATTCGCACCTGTTAAAAGACAAGCATGCATGATAGAACGAGAATACTACGCTAACACATGCATTTGCATATCGCATAACTCATAAAGAGAGGAGTTTAGGAATTTACCTCCCTCCAAGATGAGGGGAGAGGAGTTTAACACGATGAATCGGGGATTTTGGCGGCGTTGGAGTCGGGAAAACCCTAAATCGGAGAGGGTTTGTGATGATTCCAACAATTAGGTCGACGAGAGGTGCCAGAAAAATCACAACACAATGCGGTTAGTCGATGATACGAGGGTTACATGCTTGGTCTTCAAAAACATACGCGATTAGGAACACGAATCTACACTAACATTTCTGAAAATTCTGAATAAAAGGGGAGGAAGAGAGATCTCTTACCCAAATAGACCAAATTCGGCCTCAAAAAAACTGAGAAAAGGCGGGTCCGAGCAAACCCTAGATGTTCTCCTTGCAAATCTCCGGCCAAATCGAAGAGGGAGGGCTGCCGGAGGAAGGAAGGGTGGCTGCCGGAGGAAGAGGGTCTGGCTGCCGGCCAGAGGAGAAGAAGAGGGGAGGCGCAGCAGGAGGAGGCGACGGCGGCTGGAGGAGAAGCAGGAGGTGGCGTCGGCGGCTGGAGGAGCAGCAGGAGGTGGCGTCGGCGGCTGGAGGAGCAGCAGGAGGTGGCGAGGGGAGGTGCAGGCGCAAGTGCAGACGGGAGCGATTTCGCGTGCGGGAGACGGAGAGCTCGAGGGAGTCGTGCGGCTGCGGTTCGCGTGAAATGAAACCGAGAGGGGGGTCTTGGCTCGTTTTAGAGGAGAACCCTAGCACCCTTAATTACAAGTATGCCATTATGTGTTAATTAAAACTATTTCATTTCATTTTTTTCATTTTTTTTTCTAACAAAATAAATATGGAGTGGCCGAATTCCGAGATTCTCTCGCTTTTGTCGAGGAGCGGTTTCAGATGGCAGAGGAGATCCGTGCCGAGGTCATGACGAAGGAGGTCGAGCCCCTGTTGGAGGATGAGCGTGAAGTTGCCTTCCAGCGTGGTATTCAGAAGACTCTTCGCCTGGTGGTGAGGAAGTTCGGGTGTGACACCGCCGGTCTTGGAGCGGGAGACCTTTCGGAGGATGAGTGCTCGGACGCAGCCGAGGATTGACGTTGATCGTCTTCTGTTTCCTTGCTTTCCATACCATTGTTTGCTTGTGTGTCGTTCTGAGTTGGTTTGTTTGCATTTTGCTTTTCCGCTTTCCGTATTGTTGTCTGCTTTGTGCGCAGCGTTGAGCTGACGCGGTTGTACCCTCCTATTGTGTTCATCGTATTTACTTCTTTGTGCGATCATGTTAATCTGGTTGTTGGCACCTGCATAGTTTGTTTGTTTTCAAAATGAGTTTCGCACGAGACGGAGCCCGCGGCTTGCAGATGTATATATATATATAAAGTTAGTTTGCGCAAGTCTGTGCTTGCGGCTTTCTCGCACGAGTCTGTGCTCGCGGCTTTGGTGCACGAGTCTGGGCTCGCGGCTTTGGTGCACGAGTCTGTGCTCGCGGCTTTGGTGCACGAGTCTGTGCTCGCGGCTTTGGTGCACGAGTCTGTGCTCGTGGCTTTGGTGCACGAGTCTGTTCTCGCGGCTTTGGTGCACGAGTCTGTGCTCGCGGCTTTGGTGCACGAGTCTGTGCTCGCGGCTTTGGTGCACGAGTCTGTGCTCGCGGCTTTGGTGCACGAGTCTGTGCTCGCGGCTTTGGTGCACGAGTCTGTGCTCGCGGCTTTGGCCGGTGAATAGCGGGTGTATTCAAACCGAGGTGAACGCAGGGGGGGCAGGCCCCTACGACACCGGGACTTGACGACGGAGGAGAAGGGCGAACCTTCAATCGACGGCGGTGCAAAGTCCCCGGGGCAGGGCCCCGAAGCGGTACCTGCAGTAGAATGGCTTAGAGCAAGTAAAATTTAATTTAAAAATGAATACTGATACATGCGCAAGTGTAGTCTTGCGATTCCGGAGTCGATAAGTTTCTGATACAGGTTTTATTGAAAGAGAAGATAACGTTGAGCTTCATTTGCGTTACGCTTGCCCGAGTCTTTTCGGTTATTCAGCTTGGTGGGCGACCGTGGCCTGGCGGTTGACCTTCGTTGGCCTTCTTCTGTGTCTCCTTGCGGAAGGCCTCTAAGTATCCTAATTGGACAAGGCGTTCGATTTCATCTTTCAGTCGGGCATATTGCTCCGTTCGGTGTCCTCGGCCTTTGTGGAAGTGGCAAAACTGAGATTGATCTCCCCTGTGCAGGGAGAGCTTTTTGGGCCAGTGGATGATCTTGCTATTACAGATTATGGACAATATATGTTCGCGTGGTGTGTTTAGCGGGGTAAAGTTTCGGGAGCCTTGGCTTGCCAGCTCTCGGGGGCGGTCTGTTTGGTTCTGAGCGGGCAGTTCGGCCTCCTCGGGCTGCTGCTGCTGTCCCTTTCTCTTGCGACTCATATCGAAGGGCGGCGGATCCGCCATTGCCTGAAGTTTGGCTTTTCCAACTATTGCAGGAGTTGCGTGGCCTTTCCGCGCACCCTGCTTCTGAGACTTCGGTTTCGGTGACGGGTTGTTGTTGATCCAAGGGAGCCTGGAGGTGGGTGTGTCGAGACCGTGCATCGCGCTTTTGAGAATACTCCCTTTGCTGGCCATGCGTCCGGACATGGAAACGTCGTGGTCCAGGGCGTCCAGTAGGAGGCTCCCAAATATTGCGTCGTAAGGGGAGTCTGCTCCGGCGACGATGAACTGTACATCGTACTGGACTGGTTCTGGGTGCGCCCCCACTTGGACGGGGAAGGTGATAATTCCTACGGTTGGTACTGTAGTTCCATCTGGGAGCTCCGCGTTGCTGGCCCTAAGCTTGAGGTTCCCGCTCAGGAGTTTGAGCCGGACTATTGCTGCCAGGAATAGGACGTTGAAGGAGATGCAGTGAGTTATCAATGCTTTCCTCAACTCACAGGGGGGACTCCCTACGCTTGCGTCCAAGGTGAAGTCCATCCATGCGCAGGGACGCTCTTGGTGAAAGTTTGTGCTGATCTTTTCTGGCTGCTTGCTCCGTCCCGCCTCCCCTAGGAGGGGTGGTTCGTTCGTGCCGGGCTTCTCTTCTTCTTGAATCTTTGTTGAGCGCGTTTCGTGCCATTCGACGAACAGTTGAGATAACTCGGTGAAGTTGCAGGGCTTGATACCAGCGGAGGGCGTCCCCGCGCAGGGTTTTGGTGAAGATCTTGCAACTGATCTGGTCGGGCAGTCCGAACATCCGCAACGTTACCAGGAAGTGGTTAACGTGCTCGTATGGGTCCTCTGCCCCGTGGAACTCTTCGCAGCGCGGGAGCTTCAGCCATGACGGAATCGGGTATGCCAAAACTGTTTTTGACAGAGGGGATCGCCTTTGTTGATATTTGTCGTTGCCCGGATCCTGTCCTCCCGCGGGAGGGGCCGGTTTGCCAGTCGATTCAGGCCAAAGGGGCCAGATGGGTGTAGCGATGAGCGTCCCTTTTGCCGGGTTCTCTGGAATTGAAGAACTGCACGCGTCGGATAACTCGGGGGAGGTGTCCACTCTTGTCGGTTCCGTGAACTCCGGCGAAGCGGGTACCGCGCTCGGAAATTCTTTGGTTGGAATTTGGGAATCCATTTCCCACAGACGGCGCCAAACTGTTGCGGAACGTTTAGGGCTCTTGGTAGACCGGTCCACTTGAACCACCTTAGCTCGTGAGCGAACTAAGCGCGCAAACAGTCAATTAGAGATTTGTCGAGTACGCTGGGACTTTTTAACGTGGAAAACCCGGAAAGGGTAAAAAACCACGCGGCCGGAGCTGTGCCGACCAAACTTCACTATCTCCTGGGGGGTTACAATTTGGACGCTAGAACTCGAGCGCGACAGGCCGCTGCTCGTTACAATGATGGAGAGAGAGAGAGAGAACTCCGGGGGTGACAGGCCACCTCTCGGAAAAACTAAGTCTTTTTCCCTTATGAGAACCAAAGTGAGAAGGCTAGTCACCTTTTCCTTCTGAGAACAAAAGTGAGAAGTCTAGTCGCCTTTTCCTTCTGAGAATGCTGGAGAACGCAAGCGAGAAAACTGGTCGCCTTTTCCTTCCGGGAATGCTGGAGAACGAAAGTGAGAAGGCTGGTCGCCTTTTCCTTCCGGGAATGCTGGAGAACGAAAGTGAGAAGGCTGGTCGCCTTTTCCTTCCGGGAATGTTGGAGAACGAAAGTGAGAAGGCTAGTCGCCTTTCGGGATGATGAAGATCTTCAAGTCCACGAAGGAGATCTTCAAGCGCCGAAGGAGAATTCCGCAAAAGTCTGCAAGGAGCTCTCCCGGGTCCATAAGTCAAGGTCCCTTCAAATGAAGCCCTGGGGCTCCTTTTATAGCTTTAGCCGGGGGCGGTCCGGTAATTTGGCCGTTGGTAGTTTCCATAAATGCTTGGTGGACGAATCATATTTTCCGATTTGGGGCACACGGATCGCCATTTTTTGTAAATGACCACCTTGCCCTTCGGGCAGTTTGGGCGGCTCGGGCAGTTTGGGCAGTTCTGTTGGAGGTGAAAAAGGCGACTGGCCGTTCCTGAAAAGTGAGAAACCTGAAAGACAGAAAGTGAGAAGCCGGAAAGACAAAAAGTGAGACGCCGGAAAGACAAAGTGAGAAGCCGGAAAGACAAAAAGTGAGAAGGCTTCCTGACTGTGCTCAGAAACGTTCGGAGCGCGCGCTAGCGCTGAAGTGCTCCAAGCGTGCGACGGACTGCGGGGCCGTCCTGATTATGCTGCAAAGTGCTCCGGGTGAATAGCGGAACGGTAAGTCGCACCCCTAAGGAAAAATCGGGGCGTGCTGCTCTTGACGAAAAGTACGCCCGTGAGGGCTTCCCGCAAGCCCCCCTGTCGGGAGAGAAGGAGAGGTAGGCGGCCGCACCCCGCGTGGGGAGGGGAGGGCGACGCGGCCGTATTCCAGGGGGGCGTGGCGCGACCGCACCCCGATGGGGTGCGGCATGGGCGCACCCAAGGGGGGGTGCGGCCCGGGCGCACCCCGAGGGGGTGCGGTTTTGACCGCACCCCGAGGGGGTGCGGCTTGGCCGCACGGCTTGGCCGCACCCCGTGCGGGGCGCGGCTTGGCCGCACCCCGCGTGGGGTGCGGCTTGGCCGCACCCTACGGGGGCGCGACTTGGCCGCGCCCCTTTCGGGACGCGGCGCGATGGCGGGGATTCCTCCCGTGATGGGAGGGGGAGTCTCTGTCGTGTTTGCGGCGGCTTCGTGCGTCTTACTTTTCCTGCCGAATTGGGGGAGGAGAGATTTTGGAAACTGTCCGCTTTTGGAAACGATCGTCGCCTTTGGAAATATTTGCTTCCTTTTATGAATATCTCCGCCATGCATTCTTATAAAAATGAGGCTCTATTATGAGTACCCATCAATTACAAAATTGACCCGACGATTAAATAGTAAATTTGGTAATTTCTTAGTAAGCACGAGCATAAATGTGCGCGAGTGTAATTTCCCAAAAAGACCCTTATTAATTTTAATGAAAATAATGTTTTAAGTATTCTAATAAAATATTATTTACCCAAATATTAAAATTAATTTGCTTGCAAAATTAGATAGAGCGTAATATATTAATTGTTAAATAATAAATACATTATTATTTTATAATTAGAGATTACAATTTTACGTCGATCTAATCGCCAAATTATGCCCGAAATGATGAAATTCAAGTCGGGTTAAAGTATTAATTGGGTTACATATTTAGATCCTCAATTTTATTAATTTAATATAATCCATGATTTAAATTGAGAATCATGGAAACATTTAATATTTATTACCAAAATAATAATATCATTATTATTTTATAACAAAATATGTTTATATTGATATAATTCCTTAAAGCACATGCCAAAAATAAATGGCCCATAAGAAGCAAGAGGAATAATAAAACATCAAATTTGATTTAAATTGACACAAATTTGGATTGCCAAAAAAAATACCCAGAATAAGAGGTAATTAAGGCATGAAATATTTCAACATTACACACAAATATGAGAAATAAGGCTACACGAAATACTCAAAATTTCTTGCCAAAATAGCCCAAATATTTTGCTGATTTTGGTAACAAATTTTGAGTATTTTTGGCACAATTATTATTATAAGTTAATAAAATATGCCTAAATAGTAATTGCCAAAAAAATAATATGTCATGCCATAACTACACTGAAAAGTTTTTATTTTGGTAACGGATTCAAAATTACCAAAATCAAATTTGAAATCTTTCAAAAGAGCCTAAATTGGACTTTCCAAAAATTGCCCCAATTCGGGCTTGCAAAAAAAAAACCCCAAAAAAAAACTAACTCTACCGCCGAAAAGGGGTAGGAAACCGCCGGCATATGCCGGATCCGGCCACCCTAGCCATGATTTAGCCATCAAGAGGGCAGCGGTGGCACCACCGACCACCAATCGTAGCGGATTCTGGCGATCATGAGATCTTTGGTCACTGCGATTCATTATTGATTATCGGTGGTGGCGCTAGATCCGAAGAGGAAGCCGAGCGAAAACAAACAAAAAAATGCGGAAAAAATACCAAAGTCCGCCAAAAAAGAAAAGAAATCCGAGATCCGCCGAAAAATCCCGGTGGATCGACATAGAGTGGCTCTGATACCACTTGATGGGGTGAATCCGTGAAACTATGAAGGAGACGGATTCGCTCTAGTCGAAACATCGAGACGGAGAAAACAAGAGCGGAAGCATACCTGAATCCATATAGATGGATTTTTGCGGTTACGGATCTTCCAAGTCTACAAGGTCCTGACGAAGAAGACGACTCCTCTCCCTCTTAGGCTCTCTCCAGCGATGGGATGCTAGAACTGAATGAGAGTGAATATTATACCTTATGACCCCGGGACCATATAACCTATTTATAATTAAACCCTAATGCGGTCATTTACATTTAAGTCCATCATATAAATGTAAATGACGCCCGGTATCCACACATTATTTAAACCGTCCATACAATATGAAACGTAATCGACCAAATTAATTAGATCACCTAAATTGGATCGATGTTAATGACAGCCCATTAACGCACATAATTAACATATATGACCCACATAATTATTATTTCTAACACAACACTTTACGATCCAGGTTCTCTCATATCGGCGTTCTCCTACCAGTGCCCTAGCTCATCATTCTGTGCTCCAGTGTTACGTTCCTTGGGATAAACAGATTTGTTGGGCAAGGCTGATCGACGTTCGTCGATCGGATAACATTACTAAGAAGTTCTGTTGGGCATGTTTGATCGACGTTCGTCGATCGGATAACATTACTAAGCAGCTCTGCCGGGCATGGCTGATCGACGTTCGTCGATCGGAACAAGGGAAGTCTAGAGATTAAACGAAAAATAGTAAAACTTTATTATCATAAATGTCTGCTTACATTAGTCCCTTACATATGTATTTATACTGATTAGCCATTAATCAGACCGTTAACTAACGTACTAATTACAACGGTATATTTGTAACGGTCAACGTTACATTTCCTGCCCGTCCTGACCAAACTTCCCGGGGATGTCTTCGAAGGCCTTGCTGGTGGGTATAAATTTTCTGGAAAACCCTTGGGATCATTTGTCCGAGCTGTCGTTTGGAGCGTTTGCGTCGTGATGGTGATGGCAGGTGCAGGCGCCGGAGCGATTGCAGTAGATTGTGCTGAAGACGTGTCGATCGTCTCACTGTGGTGTTTTGAGCTTCGTCGTTGTCCGAGTAAGTATTTGTGCGCCTGCCCCTTTTTCTGTATTGTGCTCCAGTGGGCTGTAGTTGTGGATCTAGCGATTTTGCGAGCGAGCGTGTAGATCTGTTGCACAAAACAATAGGATTACAGTTTGCACTACTAATATTTTGAGGGATGACAGTTTGAGGAGATCTGTAAGTGTCCCTGGTCGTTGTCGGTTCTGCTTGCGTAAATATGGTGTCCATGGTTTCCAAGCTCCTTTGTCCAAGCCTTTTCCTGTTATCATCAGAAGGGTGATTAATTGTTTTATGAGAGTTATAAGGGATGACTGCATCTGAGATTAGTATGGGTTCTTCCCTGTATTTTGTCGATGTAAATTGATCTTCGTTTATGCCGTTCAAATTTTCGTTATGCTGTATTTCGTCATCTGTGGGTCCTGCATCATCAAGAGTTATATTATGATCAAATTCGGTGTCCGGTAACTGGATGACAGTTGTATGTGGTGAGTGAGGTAACTCCCTATTCAGTATTCCGTTCGGCCTCGCTTTATCCGTGAATCCTGTATCAACAATATTTTTATTAGAAGGTTTATCATGATCCTTAGGATATATGACATTCGGATTTTGAGAGCTAGGTGACTACCTGTATGTTATCTCTGTTGACACATCATTGCTTGTGTTGTTGTTTGCTCGGTCCATAGTATAGTAAGCTAAATCTTTTGCATTTATTTCTATGCAGGGTGCGTTGACGATAAGGGTGGAGGCGGAGAAGAACCAAATCTCCCACCTTGAATTATTTTTCCTTACGTGTTTTATCAGCTAAAGTTTTCATTTTATTCTGTGATTGTTGTAAATTGTGTTGTATTCCTAAAAGTAATAAGGATCTGTGATGTGGTGTTAGGGTAGATGGTGATGGAGGCATAGTACCAGTAGGTAATGGAACAAAACAAGGTGGAGGTCGTCCGAAAACTGCCTCGTAAGGTATCATTCCGGCCGAATGGTGAAATGACGTGTTGTGATATTCGGCCCAACTTAATAGGTCAGCCCATTGACGTGGATGGTGAAAAGCAAATAATCGTAAATATTGATTTATACACCAATTAACACGTTCGGTCTGTCCATCCGTTTGCGGATGATAGGCCGAACTAAATCGTAGTTTCGTTCCATTAGTTTTGAAATAATTCATCCAAAATTGACTCAAGAATATTGAATCCCTATCCGAGACAATTGACTCGGGAAGGCCGTGTAATTTACCACAATAATCCCAAAATACTTGGGCCACTAATGGTGTTGTGTAATGAGAGGGCAAAGGTGCGAAATGTGCGTCTTAGGGAGGTGTGTTATAAAATCGATCGAAATATCCGCCCAAATTTGGGTTAGGATAGGTAATGGCTGTGTAATCCGAAGGGGTGAGCATTCCGGCCTTTGGCCTTTTGGCAAAGGTCGCAACGCTGAATGTATTCTTGGACTGCTTTATGTAAGTCTGGCCACCAAAAATAATACGAAATACGTTTAAATGTTGTTGTTATCCCAGAATGTCCACATATTTTTGTATCATGGGCCTCGCGAAGTAGAAGTCTCTAAGCGGGCAGTTGGGTATATATAGTTTGGATTTAAAAAATAGCGTGGGTCCGATTCTAACCTATCCTGGTACCTTATCTGGGCGAACAGCAAGGGAATTTATAATTTCTTTAGCATAAGAATCCTGATGGTATAATAAATCTAAATCTTGAAACATTGTTGAAACAGAAAAAGAAACATTTTGGCAGTCAAAATCCTCTGTACTTTGTAGTGCAAAAACTGAACGAAAATCCCTGTGTGATGGTTTACGTGATAACGCATCCGTTGCGCGGTTGTCTCGACCTGGTTTATACTTAATTATATAATTGAAACCTAACATCTTTGCTAAAAATTTTTGTTGTTCGGGCATGGTGAGAACTTGAGTGGAGAGGTTGTGTAACGTTTTATGATCTGTCAATATTGTAAAAGACGTGCCTATCAAATATTGTCGCCACTTGCTTATGGCCGTAGTTACTGCTAGTAATTCCCTAGAATGAGTGGACTTTGCTTGTTCTCTAGGTGTTAGCTTTTTACTAAAATAGGAAATGGGGTGACTATTCTGAGATAATACCGCACCTATTCCTATTCCAGAAGCGTCGCATTCTAGAACGAATGGTAGATCAAAGTTAGGTAATGATAGAACGGTGGCGACATTAGGAGTTTTTTTAGTGTTTGGAAGGACTCTGTGGTGGCCTGTGTCCAAGCGAATTTATCCTTAACCAAGAGGTCTGTCAAGGGGGCAGAAATGTTTGCATAAATCTTGATAAACCTGCGGTAATACCCCGCAAGACCTAAAAACGATCGTAATTGTTTAACGTTTTTGGGATCGGGCCATTGTTTAATGACTTCTAATTTATCGGGGTTTGGTAATACTCCTTGAGATGAAATAGCGTGACCCAGAAATTCAATCTCCCTTTCCGCAAAAAGACATTTGGATTGCTTTAAGAATAAAGAGTGTTGCGATAGAATTTCAAAAACCGTGGTTAAATGTTTGGTATGATCTAGTAAAGTAGAGCTATAGACGAGAATATCATCGAAGAAGATCACCACGAACCTGCGTAAATAAGGTTGAAAAATGGAATTCATTAACGCTTGAAAGGATGCCTTGCGTTAGTTAGGCCAAAAGGCATAACTAAAAACTCGTATAAACCTTGGTGAGTCTGAAACGTTGTTTTATGTATATCGCCTTTGTGCATACGAAATTGGTGGTAGCCGGAATGAAGATCTAGCTTTGCAAAAACCGTGGCTCCATAAAGTTCGTCTAATAATTCATCAATGGTTGGCATGTGGAAACTATCTTTAATAGTAATGGCATTTAAGACTCGGTAATCGACGCAAAATCTCCACGAGCCGCCTTTCTTTTTAATCAAAAGAACGGGAGAACTAAAAGACGAAGTACTTGGGCGTATTAAACCATTTTTCAACATTTCGCCTATTAGACGTTCGATTTCATTCTTATGAACGTAAGGATACCGATATGGTTTTACTTTAGCAATTTTGGATTCATCTACTAATGGTGTTTTATGATCAATAAAGCGGGTTGGTGGAAGAGTAGAAGGGATCGAAAATAATGATGAAAATTTGGTTAATAAATTGTTGATTTCCGGAATTTGTGATGTTTTATTATTGGTATGTGTGTCTGTATATGATGGTGGGTCTGCCTGTAAGCACATAATAAAGGTTTCTATCGAATTTTGGGCTATCAATTTATTCAACTGTGCGGGGGAAATGTGGTCTGAATTTAATGTACGTAAAGCTGAGATAACACAATTTTTATTGTTATATTGGAATGAGATTTGTACGGTTTTATAATCAATAGTAACGGGTCCTAAAGTTTCAAACCATTGGAAGCCTAAAATTATTTCTGTACCATGTAAATCAGTTATGAACAAATTAACGATGAAGGAGATGTCTTGGACGATTAAAGAAACATTTAAACATACTTCTTGACACAGCATTGTATTACCATTCCCGACATGAATCTTAAAAGGTGGGCAAGAGGAAATAGGTAATTTGTGGTGCTGTGCCGCACGTTTTGTAATAAAATTGTGTGTACTACCATTATCCAAGAAAACATGTATTAAAGAAGAGCCTACCGAGCCCTCTACTCGTAATGATTTTGGTGAAAATTTTCCTGTTAACGCATTAACACTAATCTCGGATTCAAATATTGCACTAGCAGGAATATCATCTAAATTTTCCGATGGATCGGTATCACCCTCGTAATAATATATTGTTGATTTATTTTTGCATTTATGTTCCCAAGTGTACTTTTCCTCGCAAGTAAAACATTGACACTTATCCCGACACGTTTGAATTTCAGAAGGAGATAAACGTTTTATGTTAGGTTTATCGGATCTAGGTGCTTTATAATTGTTGGGTTGCTGTGAATGTTTGTAGTCCCAAGTTTTGTGTGGTTTGTGGTCCTCCATATATTGATCCTCATAAAGTCTAGCTAAACGGAAAGTATTGTATAAAGAAGTTGCCGGTTGTGCAGTGATTGCCCGTTTAATATATGGTTTAAGACCGGAAATAAAATTGCGGCTTAAAAGATCTTGTGATAAACCCTCTATTTGGCAAGATAATACTTCAAATGATTCTTGATAAGCAGCGACGGAACCAATTTGTAATAATTTGTTAAATTTACCTAGAGGGTCTTCATAATCCGTTGCTCTGAATCGATCATGTATGGCGAATTTGAATGTTGTCCAATCCGGGCACATTCCGTCGCGAAGCAAACCTTGAAACCATGTGGCCGCCGGAATCTCCAGATGCATGGAAGCCAGGAATAGATTATCGAATGGATTTGTTTGGTGATAACGGAAATATAGTTCTGCCTTGTATAACCAGGTTGTTGGATCACCGGAAGAAAAGTGTGGGAAATCAAAACGAGATTTAGGTGGTTTGACGGAATCTTGATGAATATGCGACATATTGTTGCCAGGTGCGGAAAAACGTTGGACGGGTTCAATTTGTGAATAAGGGGGAAAATGGAAATTAAGATTTGGGTAATTTGACGGGGATAGTGGTTGATTGTGGGAGAAGGTGTAAACTGATGGCTGGGATGATAGAAATAATGGGTTGCCTGACGGGCCTTGTGGTAAAAGACCAGAAAGATGAAAATTGGTGCTAATGGGAATTGCCGGAGCCTTGGAAGAAGGCTGACCGTCTCTCAACAATGGCGTTACGAGAGGGAAGGGAGTAGGCGAGTGAGAAGACGATGAAGGGTTTCCCATTTCCGTTATTCGTTGTTGCATCGGTGGAGGCGGCAAGGCTCCATTGCCGGCGGTAACCTGTCGGACGAAGCCCTGTATCTCTTTTCTAAATTCTTTAAACTCCTGATAGAAGTCTCGATTAGCGGCCGACGTATTCTCGTAGTTCTGTTGGGTTAGAGCGACGGAGGCAGCGACCTTTTGAAGCTCTTGGGAAAAATGAGCATGGTGGGCTTGAATGGTTGCCTGAATTGTTGTGTTCTGTTCGATGTAATGAAGGTGGCGGAGGTCAAGATCTTGTCAGGTGACCATGCGGGAGGTTGATGTAGGTTGCGTGGTTGGGGATGACGACGGGACCTCCATGATGTGGAAGGAGGACTCAACGAGAGCACCAAATGTTACGTTCCTTGGGATAAACAGATTTGATGGGCAAGGCTGATTGACGTTCGTCGATCGGATAACATTACTAAGCAGTTCTGTCGGGCATGTCTGATCGACGTTCGTCGATCGGATAACATTACTAAGCAGCTCTGCCGGGCATGGTTGATCGACGTTCGTCGATCGGAACAAGGGAAGTCTAGATATTAAACGAAAAAATAGTAAAACTTTATTATCATAAATGCATGCTTACTTTAGTCCCTTACATATGTATTTATACTGATTAGCCTTTAATCAGACCGTTAACTAACGTACTAATTACAACGGTATATTTGTAACGGTCAACGTTACATCCAGACCCTTCTTCCCTCGCCCCAACTTCTAGCCTAGCTTCTGCTTGAAATCAAGGTGATGATCCTCTTCACCTATGTCTTGGATGCGTGTGTGAATCCATCGGTTCTTTCCATCTCTGGTTTTGTGTTTTGTTACTTTTGTTTTGTGTTTGTTTACAAATCGGTTCCGTTTGTCTCCCAGGTGAGAATTTGTAGCAGAACCGTTGATATTTGCTACATAAGAGACAAGACAGCAGAACATCAACTCCAGCGGATTACAGCTCAGCAAACACCAAATAGCAAAACACTAAAGTTCACATATACCGAAGTTTACATAATAGCTGACAGCGCAGCAGTCCAGGATATTAGTCTTTTAATTCGTATTAAAGACCAACGACTATTTTCCTGTGTCAGGTCTATATATATAGTTGTACATTATAATTGAGAGGATATATGAAAATAAATTGTTTCTTTCTTTTATTTTGCTGCTGTTATCTTCATCTTCGTAGAAATTAGGTTCAGTCAAGGATTCCGACGAGCCGCCGACGGACTCCTTGGTTACATTGGTGCTCTCGTTGACCCTCTTCCTCCCTTATGCTGGCTGGTGGTGTACGAACACGCCGCGAAATGGCATCTACATCAAATCAAGATTTGAACTACCGCACACGACGCGAGTTTGATCGCTGTCACGAAGTTTACATGGATCATAATGAGGAGATTCGTACAAAATTCCGCAACGAACTACACCTTCTTCGTCAAGATTTACATCAAGAACTTGCTCGCGTGCACGATAATCATCAACAAACTAAGGAGGCGAACCGGGATTTCTACAATGAATTCAGCCAGTAACGTTCGCAAATCAACGACCTCATCAACAGGATCGCCACACCGGCTACAACACCAACACCGCCAGTCCGCCCTTCGGATTGCGCTGGACCATCTACTTCATACGTTGGCTCCTCCGCCAACCCTCTACACTTTAGTTCTATACCTGTTACCCCCGTCGTCCATATACGGCACACACCGATCATCCAGCAGCCGGAACATCCGGTACGCCCGGCATTCGTGGCAGTCCAACCTCCCATTCTGTTGGCAGCACTGCCTCCCATCGGTAATTTTCCCGAACATCTCCCTCCTCGCCCCCGCAATCGATTACATTCTATTCTACACCTTTTTTAGTATCGGTGATCTGCAAGATTGGTTCTTTCATATTGAACAACATTTTGATTTTAATAACATTATGCCAAACGATTATCTTCTCATCGCCTCCATGCACCTAGATAAACTGGCATCACGTTGGTATCAGGCGCTAGTCCGCGATACACAAAATGTAACATGGCAAATCAATAAACAAGGTTTGCTTAAGCGTTATGGCCTGACAGCCTATGATGAACCCATCGGCCAATTCACTAAATTAATCCAACTCTCTACCGTTTCTGCATATCAAGAAACCTTCGAAGATCTCTCATTCGCATTCCAAACCTCTCGGATGATTTTCTAATGCACACTTTTATTTCGGGTCTTAAGCCGCATATTCGTAGTGACGTTAGGGCCCATGAACCAACGACCCTTACTGATGTTTTCTATTATGCTCTCTCTTTGAAGACAAATTTTTGGAAGAACAGCGTGTTAATAAGCAAATTACCACACGTCATTCCTACCACGCAAACTTTACTTCCAACAACCCCACCGGTAGTAAACCATTTAACGACGTTTATCTTCGGCTGAATTACAAATACGTCGCGAAAAAGGCCTATGTTATACCTGTGATGAGCGATATACCCCAAATCACAAGTGTAAAGGCAAGGCCACATTATTGACCATGGAAGAAGACCAACACTCCCAGCAAGACCCGGAAATTGAAACTGAGGACCCTCCACTTGAACCCTCCCACGATTCAGACACAATTTGCTTGAACGCTCTCCTCAATTCCGCATCCTCCAAATCCCTCCGTTTTCATGGCGCAATTCACTCAACTTATGTACAGATATTACTAGATTGTGGCAGCACTAACAACTTCCTTACGACTCGCATCGCCCAACATTTAAATTTACCAATCCTTACCACCAAGCCTTTTTCCGTCCACGTTGGTAATGGGGCTAAGTTGCCCTGCGCTGGGTTTTGCCGACAAGTTCCAATTAGAATACAATCTCATTTATTTTTTATTGACGTCTGTTGGGGAAATGATTTATCTTAACCCCTAGAATTGAGAAGAATATAATTTCTAAGAATGAAAAATTAGTTAAGTAAATATGCGTGGAATAGTATTCGACGCAACGTCGAAATGTAGTCGACGTTTCTCTCAGAATGAGTCAAAGTAACTCTAAGAAGAATTCGACGTAATCTTTGTCGACGTAACTCTGACTTCTAGTCGACGCATTTAATAAAGTCGACGCACCTTAGTCGACGCACCTTCCTTATTCTCCTCTCGACGTCCAGCCAGGATGAACTCGGCGCTTACGTCGAGTAGTAATCGACGCACGTCGATTTCTATGTCAAAATCAAATTCACGCCAGATCTCTTTCCTTCTTCCTAAAGATCTGAATTTTATGGAATGATTTTATTCTTTTATAGCCGTTCTGAATCTGTCTTTCCTTCTAATTGATTCTTGGCTAATTTGATTAATATTTATTTGGATATTATTTGAAATCAGAATAAACTCTTTCCATCTACAGATAAAATTAGTATGGAAACTTTTATCTCTTTCTAATTCTCTGTCTGCTAATTGATTATTCTTCTTTAGCAATATCTTTTCAAACAGAGTTATAAATAAGAAGGAAGTCGACAGAGAACGAGAACCAGTGATCCACCATATACATTTGAAAAAGAAGAAGAGCTCCCAAGTAAAGAGTGAGAAAGCTGAGAAAAGAGATAGTGTGCTGCAGCAAAGAAAAAGCCTTCATCTTCTCCTCCTTCTGAAGCCATTCTGCTGCAAATTCTGAAAGCTCTCACAAAAGAGAGAAAAACTTACAATCTCCTTCTCACTATAGAAGAGAGATCATATTCACTATACTTGTGCCTCTAATCTTCTTGCTAGGAAGAAGATTCTTTCTTACATATATTGTCTTCTGTTCTTCTACTTGTTATACTTCTTCTTCTCATACTTGTTTCATTTTTAAATTGTGTAAAAGAGTTTTTAGAATCTCTCTTCAAAAAATTCAGTTGTACTAGTTCTAAGAGTCTCCTTATCAAAAGACTCAGACTGGTTCTAAGAGTCTCCTTATCAAAAGACTCAGGCTGGTTCTAAGAGTCTCCTTATCAAAAGACTCAGTGCAAGATAGTGAATTCCTACCAAGGGGGTAGAAGAGTGGACTACCCAAAGTTTGGGGAACCACTATATTTCTTTGTGTTGTGCTGTGATTTTCATTTTGCTATTTCTTTCTTTATTTACTTAATTCTTGTTGGTGTGTGGGAAGCTTGAATCTGTGATTATTACACATATATATAATTGCACAAAATATTTTTAAATCTCTATTCACCCCCCCCCCCCCCCCTCTAGAGAATTCTAGCGAGGTTAACTGTGCACTTTCAACGTCCATATTTTTTTTTGTGTTGGCGCAGATATTATTCTAGGCTATGAGTGGTTAGATACACTCGGTGAGATCACAACCAATTATAAAACTAAGACAATGTCGTTCACTTATAAAGATACTCCGGTACACCTCCAGGGTATACCGCAGCTACAACCGTCATCAGCCTCCCCGACTCAGGTTTCCAAATTAATGAATCAGGGAGTTGTTGATTCATTTGTATTTTGTTTTTATGTTGACCCATCACCGAACCCCACTAAGTTTAACCTCAGCGCCGCCCCACCGCACACATAACCACTCCTCACTGAATTCTCCGCTTTATTCACCAAACCTCACGGCCTACCCCCACCACGCTCTTGTGATCATCGTATTCCATTGACGGATCCAAGCCAAGTGGCTAAGGTTCGTTCTTATCGATATCCCCACATTCAAAAATATGAACTCGAACGTTTAGTCACTGAATTGCTTGAGGACGGTCTCATCCGCCCTAGCAAATATTCATTTAGCTCTCCGATTCTTCTAGTCAAAAAGAAGGAAGGCACATGGAGGTTTTGTATTAATTATAGGGCTCTCAACGCACTCACAGTCAAGGACTCTTTTCCTATGCCCACCATCGATAAATTGATCGACGAATTACACGACGCACATTTTTTGTCAAAACTTGACTTACAATCGGGCTACCACCAAATTCGTATGAACGAACCCGACGTTCATAAGACTACGTTTCGCACACATCACGGCCTATTTGAGTTTCTGGTAATGTCTTTCGGCCTCACTAATGCACCAGCAACCTTCCAGGCCCTAATGAATTTCATTTTTTCTGAATATTTACGCAAATTTGTTGTCATTTTTTTTATGATATTCTTGTTTATAGCCCTGATCTAACCTCCCATTTATCTCATTTACGCATTATTTTTTCAGTACTATTATCAAACAACTTATTTGTTAAAATGAGCAAATGTGCATTCGCTATGACCTCTATTGACTTTTTGGGTCATACTATTTCCTACGTCGGGATACTTCCTAACCCTGATAAAATATCTGACATTCAAGCCTGGCCACACCGAGCAATGTTCGCCAATTGCGAGCCTTCTTGGGTCTCGCCGGTTATTACCGGCGTTTTATTCGTAATTTTGCAGGCATTTCAGCCCCACTTATAGACTTACTCGCTCATCATAAATTTTCCTGGACTACCGAGTCCACAAAAGCTTTTGACCACCTATATTACACCTACCCGATTTTACATTGCCTTTAATTGTTGAGACGGATGCATCCGGTTTTGGACTGGGGGCAGTCTTAATACAGAATGCACATCCGCTGGCATTTTATAGTAAAAAGTTGACAGATCGGGAACAAAAACTTTCTACATACGCCCATGAACTTTTAGCCATTACATTAGTTGTTACAAAATGACGACAATACCTTCTCGGTTCCCAGTTTATTATCTGCACTGACCATAAAACGTTATATCACCTTCCTAATCAACTCATCACGACCCCAGAAAAACAGAAATTCTTATATAAAATGTTAGGTTATCATTACACTATTGAAAATAAACCAGTCCCCACAATAAGGTCGCCGACGCATTATCTAGATGTGACGAACCTGGGGTGCCTCAACCTGGTTCTTTACTCGCAATCCAACTTTGTTCATATCCACGTTTACCCATTTTACAAAATTTACCTTCCTTTTATAAAACAAACGCCCTCGCCACTGAGGTTACTACCAAACTACTCACCCAACCAGCTGCACACCCAGATTGGCGGAAACACGGTGACAATTTATTTTACAAAAATCGTTTGTATATACCGGACTGTCACCTACGCAAACTTTTAATTTCCAAGGCACACAATTTAAAAACGAGTAGACATTCTGGGAATTTCGCAACCTACAAACGGCTATCCGCATATTTTTACTGGCCGCACCTTCCTACAGAGGTTGCTAGTTATGTGCATAATTGCGATACTTGTCAAAAATGCAAGTCATTAAACACTGCGTCATTTGGGTTATTACAACCCTTACCTATTCCAACCCAAATTTGGGCAGATTTAACACTAGATTTCATTACACACTTTCCGTTATCTGACCATTACTCAAATATTTTGATAATCGTCGATCGCCTATCCAAGGGCGCGCACTTTGCCCTTCTTGCTCACAGTTTTAATGGCCCAATGGTCGCTCGTATTTTCTCGGACCACTGTTGTAAACCTCACAACATGCCTGAGACAATTGTCTCAGACCGCGACTCAAATTTTTAAGTGATTTTTGGCGTAAATTATTTAAACAGAATGGTACCACACTCACTTTTAGTTACGCCTATCATCCACAAACGAATGGACAGACGGAACGTGTCAATCGATGTTTGAACCAATACTTACGGGTGTTTGCACACGCTCACCCAAAGTCTTGGTCCAAACTATTGAGTTGGGCAGAATGTTTCTATAATACATCTTTTCACACATCGGCGGGCAAGACGCCGTTTGAGGCGATGTATGGTCGCCCGCCACCTTGCTTTCTTCCATGCTTTACCGGAGACATCAAGGTACAAGCCGTCCAGGCCGACCTGCAATCCCGTTCACAGACTCTCACACATTTAAAACAAAATTTACACAACGCTCATCAAAGATTTAAACTCCAGGCAGGTCGAGCGGACGGATCTTTATTTTGCTCCACACAACTGGGTCCTGCTCCGCCTTCACCCTCAGCGCCAGCTTAGCCTCCATCGCCACTCCTGCACAAGGCTAAGCCCACGTTATTATGGTCCATTCCAAGTTTCTGAATGCATAGGAAAAACTGCATACAAACTCAACTTCCCCGCGACCTCACGGTTACACCCTGTTTTCACATTTCACAGTTACGCCCTTATAAATCTGATGATACTATCACTATTACACCACTGCCTCGCCAAACAACACCAACCTCTCCAGTCCACGAACCCCTTTCTTTCCTTGCTACACGAACTATTTATGTTCAGAATAAACTAGTGCAACAGGTCCTTGTTGAATGGAAGGGACTAGATCCCGCTGACAGTTCATGGGAACGCCTCGACGCCTTCGACACACAGGTACACTCGACTCTTTCTTCCCGGACCACACCAGCTGACACACTTCCCTTTACAGATATGGCGGATATTCCACCATCTTCCAGACATTCACGCGGATCTACTTCACGGACACCTGCTCCCACAACAACAGAACTTATTCTCCGTGATCCAGCCTCATCTCCTACAACCAGTCCCCGCTACCGGCTCCGCCATTCCCACAATGGGGCCTTCGCCGCAGACGCTCCAACAAGCTGCCACCATGGCGCCCTGTTCCTCTTCTTCGTTGGCCCCCGACACTTCGAAGGCCGTGCGCTCACCCTCAAAGGCTCAAACCCTAAACACGCGACAGACTTCTGTCCCTACGCTCTCTTTTTATAGGCCGGTCATAGATTTAGCATACATATTCCTTTTTATGTACTTATTACTGGATGTGTGTTTGTGTGGATAGTGTGTGTCTCTATGTATGTATTTGAGTGTGTATGTGTGTAGGTGTGTGTGTGTAGATTCCTAATTTTTTTTTGTATACAGTTTTATGGAAAACCCAAAGGTGGGAGAAAGGTCAGCAATTTGGGAGTCAAATGAAGTTTTGATCTTCTGCGATCTTTACATTATAGAGATCGGGTTGGACAATCAGCCTACCACCCACTTCAGCAAGGATGGTTGGAAAAATTTGATCTGGTCTTTTAAACAACGAACTGGAAAATCCTATGATCGAATGCGAATGAAGAATAAGTGGGACCATTTCAAGAAAGACTGGAAGTTATGGAAAGAACTAAAACATGGAGAGATCGGTTCGGGATGGGACCAGAAAAAGAGAACCATTACAACATCTGATCAGTGGTGGGAGGATAAAATCAATGTTAACTCAAAATCAATGATTTTAACAAAATTATATGTTTAATATTTTCTTATATTGTTTTAATTGTTCTGTACATGTTGTTCATGCTGCCTAAAAATTTGGATATGCTGGTATTGCACCCGAGTTAGAGGACAAACTGAATATTATGTTCAGTGAAGTTGTTGCAACAGATGAAGATTCTTGGGCACCATCAATTGACAGCATACCGCCTGATATGGAGCACATATCTGAGGAAGAAGACAATGCAGCAGAGAACTTGGAGGTTCCGCGGCTTGATTCATCAACCATTATTGGCAATGCCTCCACCTCTACGAGTAAACGAAGAATGAGAAAGAATAAAAGAGTGACTCTTTCCTATATGAATGAGTTGTGTGCATCTGCACTAGCCAAGAAGCCACCACCAATTGTCACAATCAAGGAGGCAGTGAAGTTGTTCTGCAAGATGCAAGAGATACTTTAAACCATATCAAGGACAAAAACAACAGAGAGATTTTCATTAACATTCCATAGGTTGATAGAGTACGGTGGATCAAAAGTGCTTTTGAGAACACACAGCTTTGATTTCATTTTAGGCAGTTGTGTGTTGTGTTATGTGATGTTTCTATTTTATTCAGACTACTATGTTGTGTTATGTGTTGTTTCTTCTTTCATTAACTGTTGGAACCTTAGTTTTGATTTGAGTTAGGATCCACTTTTAGTGTCTAAGTTTATACCATAACATATTGTATAACTTAGATTAAATATCCTATTAAGTTAGAAGGCTGAAAAGAAATATACAATAATATGTATATAATAAGAAATATACAATAATATATATAATATACTAAATAATATATATATAATATACTAAGAAATATATATATTTAATTGGCTGAATAATGAGAGAGAATAAAAATACATAAGTTCTCTGCGTTTGTCGAACGGCGCTCTACGAATGTCGAACGGCGCTCTGCGAATGTCGAATGGCGATCGACGAATTATATTATAACAGCGGTCGACGAATGAAGCAATATAACAGCGGTCGACGAACAGACCTCAACTCAGCGGTCGACGAATCCTTCCGTTCGACAAACTCAAGTATGCGGTCGACGAATATTCAGCAGAAGTTCAGAACAGTAAATTTAATGATCAGGTCGACGAATCAAATGATGCGCTCGACGAACGTGGACCTCTGCTCGACAAATTTCTCCCAGTATTATTTTATATCATTTAGCTTGACTAAAATATTATATATATATATGTTGTCAACTTTATTAAAGCAATATTTATTATTTATATATATATATATTGTTGATCTGACCTTACAGCGTGCAAGCATTAAATAATATAGTCGTTGGCAGCAAAGCATTAATTGTTGTAGCCGTTGCAGCAAGCCAAAGAAGGAAATTGTTCTGCTCGAGGATCTGGGAAATGAAAGAGATAATATATCCTTCCTCTTTGGTCGGCAAGAATTAAATATAGTCGATCTGCTCTCCAGAATAAATATACAGAGCAGAGAAGAAAAGGATATAGAACAACACAGCAGCTTTCACGACAGCAGGAAGCATCTCTATATACAGCGGATTATTTATACAGCAGAATATATATTGTTGTCTCTCTCGACAGATTACATATATATAGTTTATATTGTTGTACATATTTTATATAGACAGAATATACATATCATATTGTTGTACAGAAATAAGAGAAGAAGAGAAAAAGAAGAACAGAGCAAAAAGAAGCAGATCAAATTTATATTATATCTTCTTTTTGCTAACTCTTTCTCTTGCAGATCTTCTATACATCCTGAGACACCAATCATTATTACTTGCTCAGGATCAAAACTGCAAGAAGAAGAAGAACAGAGGATTTGATTTCTAGAGAAGGAGCTCCATCCAAAGCTGTCATCTATTCTAAATCAGACAGGGGGAGCTTTCTTCATCATCATCATCAAGATCCAAACTGAACATCTCATCAGGATCATCAAAAGTCTTCTCAGCAAAAGAGAAGAACACTATAACTTTTATGTTTTCTTTATTTCTCCTTTCCATCTTGTAAAGGGTTAAAACTCCCTTCAAAAGTTTACTCCCGGTGACAGGCCACCTTAGCAAAAATCTGCATCTTGGTTTATAAGCACCTGATCAAAAGCTTATATGTGAATTGGGCACCTGATCAAACCTCCATTGGTGTGTGGACACCTTATCAAAATCACCTTGGTGTGAGGGCACCTTATCAACAACCTCCAGTGGATTCCTACCAGTGGGTAGAAGAGTATATGTACCCAGTTGAGGGGAACTACTATATTTCCTTGTGTCATCTGGATTGCTTGGTTTGCTTTTGTTTTATTTTCCTATTTGATGTGTTGTGATATTTATGCTCACTAACTGTTTGTTTATTACTCAATCATCAAACATCATATATTTATATATATCACTTACTTTGAAGATAAAACTTAAACAAGAGTTTTAACATATAATAAGAACTAAACTCTCCTTTCATTTACTTCTTTGTCACCTAAAATATTCTGTGTTGTTTCTATTTTATGAAATATATTTTGTGCCACCTAAAATGTTGATATGATGTCATTTTTTGGCTATTTTAGGTAATGGAAGCACATGACTCTTCCACTGAAGATTCTGCAGATTCTACCTGCCTTTCTCCAGAACATGTGCAATATGTTGAATACTGCAATATAATTATTTCAACAATGGTTGAGATAAATAATTGCATACGCGAGACAAGACCTTGCAGGACGTCTACTCAAACATGTGAGAAATGGTTAAAAGAGTTACTTGAAGGGCACCCAGATAGGATTCATGATGCATTTAGAATGTCATCTTAGCACATGGAGACTCTGTGAGATTAACAAAAGAGTGATTCCAACATTCAACTGAAACTATAAGTAAATATTTTTTCGAAAGGTCTTAAATCACTATTGTTACTATCAATTGATGTTATAAAACCAATTGATCATCATTTTAGAGATATACATGCGAAAATAAGATATGATACACGTTACATGCCATTTTTAAGAACTGTGTTGGTGCAATTGATGGTACACGTGTAAATGTGAGGATACCCATTGAAGATCAAGTTAGATATATTGGACGTTCGGTGTTTGAAAGAAAAAATGGCACATTCTTCAAAAAATATCTCAGTTCAGTTTAAAGAAACAATGTTCAATTTTGATTGCGACCATGGCATTACATAACTTCATTCGTAGACATCCATCTCGATGAGATCCAAAATTTAATGCTTGTGTTGCAGTACAAGATAGTGGTGCTGAAGAATTGTACAACGCACGCAGGTAAATTTTTCCGGCATATTTTTAACGAACTCTAGAAATCATCATATTCAAAAGTATGATTAATATTAATTTTTTATCGCGAACATGAACAAAAATGATTGAAAGATGCGGAAAGAATGCACCGAAAAAAACTACTTTTTTCATGTTATGTTTGAGAACAATTTATATATTTATTGATATGTTTAAATGTCTTGTAATATTTTTATTTCAATTATATTTCAATATTTTCGTTTAGAAAAAAACATCTCTCAAAAAGCTATTCTACCAAACAGTCTTAAATGAAAAAGCTCTGTTCCATCAGCAGTTATACACAGACTCTCCAAACAGCCTGCAGCTTTTCAAAACAACTTCTAAAAGAGCTATTTTTAAAGAGTTATGTTCAATCATCAACTTCTCAATCCGCAGCAGCTCTCCCAAGCAGACCCGTCTATTTTAAATTATTCATATCATTGAGTGAAATAGCACATGTATTATGATGTTAGTGGATTATGAGAAACAAGATCATCCTTTTACCCTTGGGATTCATGCAATCACAACTTCAAATTTAAATTCAGATAAAAACCACCTCTGAATTAACTCAGTTTAAATTTTGGCCTTCACCTGATTATTGTGTTAATGAAATCCAATTTTAATTTTAATTAATGGATCAAATATAATATCATTCTAACCACTACATAACTAACACTGGATCAATGCCGGAAAAATAAGATTGGTGCAAACAATGCCGCTGATAATGAAAGTTTAAAATTTAAAGCAAAATTAGGATACAATATATCATGCAAATATGGTGCCTCCTAATTACAGTGTGATGGCCACTGTATAGGATTAAAATGAGCAGTGAGAAGAAGGAAACATGAGATTGTGTGTGAGAAACAATTAATGGGAAGAAAAGAATGACACTGGCCTATTACAATGACGAAGGAATGATTTCCCAATGAACACCGAATATCAGCATGAAAGGCCACACAAATTAGGAAAAAACAATGATTCTATGCTTCCAACACGAAGCTGGAACTCTAGCAACGACTGTGGAGAGAAGATAGCAGCTATTAGAAAATGATAGCAGTCAAAAGCCTTGATGAACAAACCATTTTGAGTTTCTTTGATGAAAACGAAAGGGGAAATAGATTAGCAATCGACACAAATGGGGAATGTCGGAAACGAAACCTGCAGAAGCCTTATTAGAAGAAGAAGAAGAAGGCTGGGTAAGGATACCTGAGAACACCAGAAGAGGATGGCCTGAGTGCAGTAGGAAAGGAGGCATAAGAACGGTGGAACGAGGTAAGTTTTGATATCTGATATGTGAGGATCCGAGATATGGACATTGAGCGAGGAGTTTGAGTAGTTCGATGGAGGCAGTGTGTGTCATCTATGCATCCATTGACGGAAGGGCTTGCAATTGTTGTTGACAGAGAAGATCTTTTTACCCCGAAGTCGGTCATCACCTCCTCCAAATTGATCGCTCCATGTGCTAGCCTTAGCCAGGTGATTTTCCTTTTCGGTGATGGCCCTGTCCGCGAGGTCTCCCCTTCAAGAGTGCTCGCGGACTCCTTTTCGCTGATCGCCCTGTTCACGAGGTCTCCCCTTCGAGAGTGCTCATGGACTCTTTTCAGTGATTGCCTTGTCTGCGCGGTCTCCACTTCGGGTGTGCTCGCAGACTCCTTTTCGGTGATCGCCCTGTCTGCGAGGTCTCCCCTTCGGGAGTGCTCGCTGAGTCCTTTTTGGTGATCTCCCTGTCCGCGAGGACTCCCCTTCGGGAGTGCTCGTAGACACCTTTTCGGTGATCGCCCTGTCTGTGAGGTCTCCCCTTCGGGAGTGCTCGCAGACTCTTTTTCGGTGATTGCCCAGCCCACGAAGTCTCCCCTTTGGGAGTGCTCGCAAACTCCTTTTCGGTGATCGCCTTGTCCGCATGGCCTCCCCTTTAGGAGTGCTTACAGACTCCTTTTCGGTGATCGCCCTGTCCGCACGGTCTCCTTTTTTAGGGTAGCCTGTAATTCCTAAGCTTGCCCGTCCTGGCAGCTCCCAATTCCTATAAATAGTAGCCAGATCCAAGCTAAAAGGTGGGACGAGATCGAGAAGGAGGACATGAGCTGCTGTTGGAACACGGTTTTCTGCATCCCTTTTGTTTGAGAATAACAAATCCTACTTGTATTTAGTCAAGTTTTCCATTGTGTTTTTAGTATGCAGGATTGAACAAGGGTGACACTAGGATGATATATTTTGGTCTGGACTAGCTCAATGTGCTAAAAGGAAAGGATGTGGTCTAACACCAGACGTTAGAGCCAATGCCAGCGTTGACCCTCGATCTCACTAGTATGAAAATGCTCTGGAGGGAAGCTGTCGTGATTGCAGGAGCATTTTGAGAATGATTTGGCTTAACGCCAGCGTTAGGGTTGCCTAAAATAAGATATTTCAAAACATGCAATATCTCCTTCTTAGAATGAGGATACGTATCATCACCATTTCTAAACTGAGTCAACACCTGGCAATAGGTCTAACGTGTAACATCCTGACTTTTATTGGGTCACTGGAACCCTAGTAGACCCAATAAAAGTAATATGAACCCTTACCCATGGCCCAAAAGAGGAGGGAGATGACCCTATTTGGAGATTTTTCAGCTAGATAACTCTGATTTAAATTATGTTAGTTCGCATAGCCTCGTATAGTAATATGAGTGCGATGGAACTTGTTTCGTTAAGATTCGAGGTCATATGGTGAATATGACCGTTTCTCGTAGAACGTCACGATTACGAGAAATTTGAATATTGAGCTAGAGAACCCAAATTTGAGTTCTGTTAGTTCCTATAGCCTCGTATAGTCAATATGAGTGTGATGGAACTTGTTTCATTAAGATCCGAGGTCATATGATGAATATGACTGTTCCTCGTAGAACGTCACGATTACGAGAAATTTGAATATTGAGCTAAAGAACTCCGATCTGAGTTCTGTCAGTTCCTATAGCCTCGTACAGTCAATATGAGTGCAATGGAACTTGTTTCATTAAGGTCTGAGGTCATATGGTGAATATGATCGTACCTCGTAGAACGTCACGATTACGAGAAATTTGAATATTGAGCTAAAGAACTCTGATCTGAGTTTTGTCAGTTCCTATAGCCTCATACTGTTAATATGAGTGCAATAGAACTTGTTTCGTTAAGGTTTGAGTTCATATGGTGAATATGACCATTTCTCGTAGAATGTCACGATTACGAGAAATTTGAATATTGAGCTAAAAACTCTGATTTGAGTTCGGTCAGTTCCTATGAACTCATATAGCTGATACGAGTGTGATGGGACTCGTTGCATTGAAATCCCAAGTCATATGATCAATATGGGCATTTTAAGGCTCATACCGCGCCGTGATGCACAATTTTCAAATATTGAGCAATTAAACTCCAATTTGACCTCGGTTAGTGACATTGGATTCGTATGATTAATACAAATTCAACGGAGTTCGTCCCGGTCTATTTCGATAACGGGTGGTCAAACTAAGATTTATTGTACACCGAAAAGCGTACACACACCAATCGTACCACAATACCGCAACATTGACCCATCCCCGGTGACTTGGACCCACTTTGACTTTGACCGACATGGGGGACCAGCTCTAGGGTTGACTTTGATCAAACCCCCGAAAAACTTAATTTTAAGCCCACCTTATAGCCTTGGGAAAAACTTCAACTTCAGCAACCGGCCCCCATGAGGAATGGACCTTGGGCCAAGAGAAGGCCCAAAACCCCTCTCCTACTTTTTTCCCAAGCCCAAACGTTTCTTCTCATGCACATGTCGCATAGCAAGTACACCCATCAATTGGATGGCTGACCTAAGCCACAAGAGGAGGCAGTTAATCCATCCTTAAAGAGGGATTAGTCCCACATCGGCAAGGAGGGGGGATGGGCATCTCTCCAACCTATATATATAGGCCCCTTCCCTTCACACACCTCCCCCAACTCAGTCTAGCTCAGCCCCACCCTCACCGGAGCCTCCCCCTGGCGGAAACACCTAGCCCAAGCTCCACCACCCACGCCACCCTCTCATGGACAACCTCCCCGAGAGCTCCCAGCAGCCCCGACTCCACGTGGAAATCCTTCCCCTCCCCCTTCCTCATCTTCCCGACGTGTTGCATGCACCCCTCGGATGCTGGAGCGTCGCCAGCGCCACCCGAGCCAAGATCCAGGCTTGGGTACTGGCCGCGCGGGGTAAGCCACGCCCAGTGCCGGTGGTGGTGCTGTGAGGGTGGTACTCCACTGTAGACTCCCCTCCCCGACGATGGAAGGCGACGGTGGAAGGCGGCGGTGCCGCCGAAGAGCGCGTCTACAATGGCACCCGTGAATTAGTGTGGGCTTCGTTACGTTTTTTTAGCGGCGGCAGGTGACACCAGGCCGTCGGGCCACCGCCGGGCGAGGATCGACCCCCGACGAGCTGACCGAGGGCAGTGTCGTGGCCACCAGAGATGCGGGGTGGCGCAGCACCGACGGGAACAACACTGACCGCGCCACCCAGCTCTCGGGATGGAGAAATCTGGCGGTGGTCGGTGGCGTCAGGCCGCCGGACCACCGACAAATGATTCGCCGGCCTCCGATGAGTTGATCGGGGAGGCACCATCGACTAGCGGCTGCTGGCCCGCCGTGGCGGAGCCCGCCACCTTCTGCACCACCGGGGAGTAGCAGCTGTCGTCCGATCTCCGCGATGAGATCGGACGGCCAGGATATTCTTAATCCCCGCACCCGCCTCAGCATCCGCACCCCCCACAGCGGATCGGCTCCAGATCCGTTGTGGGGACATGATCAAATGCAAGACCCGAAACCATCCCAGCATCAGGGAAATGTCTATCCGCACCCCAACCCTGCACAACTAGCTTCCCGATTGTTTTGGGAAGAATCTGGTCCCCTAGGAAAAAAGGTTTGAACATGAAAGTTGTTATCTATTGTGAGGGCTAGCTCCACAATTTTTGGGGATTTTTATAAATTAATTTGGTATTTTAAAAAACCTAAATCGAATTTGTTTGGCCAAATTAAACACACCAAAGAGGTTGGAAAACTTTGGAAAAATTTCTAGGCTCATAATATGCCCTCTTGGGTGTACTATCAAAATATGGGAACATTTGGATGAAAAGTTGTGATTCTCCGAGTTTTCAGAATAAAGGGTCACACTTTAAATTTTGATCGTTCAAATATTTTGAAGGAATCGTAGCGCGCGATCGCGATATAATTTATGAATTATTTTTCAAAAAAATGATGCCGAGATTTATAGAGGTGAAGTCTCATGCTCGAAGCGATACAGGGATTTTTGCAAATCATTGAGCACTTTATTTAAAAAATAAATTCTCGGGCGTCTTGAGTATATTGGGAAAAAGAATGATACGAGAAATAAGTGCGGCGACTCCCAACCTCAATTCCGATGTTTGATTTTCCCTTTTTTTGAAAGTTTCACGAGGTTGGTGTTCGAGGAAAGAACATGCCCTCTAAAATACTTGGAATCATCCCAACTCCAGCCATCAAGTCGACTCCTACCATCGAATAAATATTTATACTCTCAATAATCAAATCAACTTAATATATATACTGAGAAATTAAGGAACTCATAATAAGCTCCTCAAGTCCGATTAAGCCATCATTAAGAGGCGCAATGGAACTTAGCATCAGACCTTTATAATGAGGGAAATTCAAAAGCGACTCCTATGAACGGAGATGGAACAGAACTTTTCTCCTATGAACGGAGATGGAACATAACTTTTATCCTATGAATCGAGATGGAACAGAACTTTTCTCCTATGAACGGAGATGGAACTAAAGCCTCCTAATAATAGAGTAAAGGACTACTAACCCTTTTATTATGTTATACGTTTTTTACTCCAGTCTCGTACTGGTCTAGTTTCATTCAGTACTTTATTTACAGTCATTTGCATTCAGTTTCTTTTCAGTCCAACTCCAGTTTCGCACTGGTCTAGTTCTTTGCAATACTTTATTCCAATTCGTTCAGTTCAATACTTTTTAGCTCAACACTATATTTCTACAGCTTATTTTAGCAGCACTTTGCTTTACCGTACCTAATTAAGTGAAATTTACAGTTTCTTCATTTCTAGCTCGGGTCCTGCTCTGGCGAGCGGTTGACCTTCTGGGATAGCATTAGTTGGGGATAACCGAGAGTTGAGTTAGTCCTCTAGGATTGGCCCCAAATAACGTGCCATCACGCTCACTGCTCTCCCTGACTAAAAGTGGAGCAACATGTCTATTTAAGAAGGACGCTTTCCCAAATTTATTAATGTCATGTAAGGCAGGCCGCCGTAGACCCGAAATGTACTTCTTATTATTATTGAAATGCTTATAAACTTGCTTATTATAGAAAGTGGTGGGTCAGTCACGCCCGCAACTCGTTCGTACCGGTGTGGGAGGGTTGACGACTCATGGTGACAGAGGGATGTGTACCACGGGTAGACGATCATTCTATAACCCGTTGGATTGCCTCCACTGGTCGGCCTAAATTTTGGAAATCATCGAATGTCGCTCACATTCAGGAGTACACTTGGTTGTACGACGGGGCCTGGGTAGTGCGGTACGAACACACCTAGAAGTGGCAAGACTGGCCACTGTCACCAACGGCCACATCGGTGAGGGCCGCAGGGTTCGCTACCCTGCTGGAAGAGAAGCGGTCCAAGCTATGTCGACATAGGGTTTGATGGCAGGTTATGAAGACCTGCGACATGATAATAGGTTGTGAGTACTAGTTGATGATATGACTATTAGTTGAACTATTCTTTTAAATAAATGTTGGCATTACTGTTGTTTTTAGTTATTTATATGTTGCTAACTCTTTTACTTCGTCTATTTATTTATTGTTTGGGTGCTTAGGCTCGTCCCCAGGATATGGATCCGGGGAGGATATGTGTTTCCACTTAGCTCTATGGCTAACGTTTGTTTATATAATCATTCACAGGAGATGGAGCAGCGCGAAGCCCCATACCGTGTGATAGTGTACCGACTTTAGAGACCGCCCGAGTAGATACACCGGTCTCTCCTCTCGTCTTCCGAGATGTGAGTCTTAGGGTATAGAACTGCATGAGGAATGTATGGTTGTAGTAGTTACCTTTAGCCCACGAGGCAACTTGTATAAACAATTGGCTACGACCTTTTGCTTATATATATATATAGTTGGTTGGTCTTTCTTATGATTGCTTCTGCACTGTGATCTGATATGATGCGTTGTTTTCCTTGCCTGATAAGGCGATCACCCAGAGCTTAAATGAGTAGGTCGTTGGTACTCAGGAAGCGCTGAGTTGCCGTCTTGGGCAGTAAGACATTCTTCCTCCAACCGGGGTTTAGGGTTTCAGGGGGTCTTACAAATGGATCAGAGCATTCACGATTCGTCCACATGGGGGCAGTTTTCAGATCTTTCTTCCCAATGTTCCGTTTCTTGGTTCGGGACGAACCACGCAGCGCAAGCATGGTGTACCCTAAGGATAAAAATTTAAGGATTCTAGATTGCACGGTAGCATACCCACACACGCTTCGTTTTCGTTTCTGTCAGTCTTTTGTAAATTCCCTTACTTTTGCAAACTGCTTATCTTTTCCTGTTACTTCTCCAAATACCAGAGTCCAGTAACGGGAGATCATCCTCTAGAGACCAGTACCACCCTTCTACTTCACCACCAGACCCAGTTGCTCCAGACACAGTTCTGTTTACCGAGACCGGCCTGGGGCGAACATTGACAGCACTGCTTACCACCTTCCAGACTGTCATCACACAGCCACCCCAACAGCTTACCGTGCCCACAGACCTTCTAACGACTTTCCAGGGGCTAAGACCTCCTATCTTCCGAGGCACTGAGTCCGCTGTGTAGGCAAAAGAGTAGGTAGAGAGGGTTGTGGAGTTACGGGTGGGCATGATATGCCCTGTTATTACCGCAGTATCCCTAATAGTGACATTGCTAGAAGGTTATGTTCAAGACTAGTGGAGGGCAGTTAGCCGCTCCACATTCAGAGGACGACCACTTAGTATTATTCTCTAGGGAGAGTTCTCTGATGCTATCCTAGAGCACTTCATCTCCGACGTCGATCGAGTCTCACTTCAGGAGCGATTCCTTCACATACAATATGGAGATAAAATCGTACCAGAGTACCAACGCGAGTTCATCCACCTAGCCCGCTTTGTGAGGACACTTGCGACTACAAACAGAGATAGAGCTGCCAAGTTTTACCGAGGGCACTAATGATGGACCCGAGGATGGTGGCCCAGCAGCGTAGAGGACAGGTAGAGGACCCTCATCGACAAGAACGAGGGAGAGGGATTGCTCTTCGACGACAGGACAGAGATAGGAGGCAGCGTCATCGCCACCAGCCCTATAGACAGGCACCTCATCCTCGACATGCACCCCACCCTCAGTACCCCGACCAGCTCCAACACCCTAGTACGCACCAGCAGTATGACGAGACATTCCCTTTGCAGGGAACTGCTTTCTTTGCCAACAACCAGGGCATATTAGTGCCTACTGCCCCCAGGCCATAGGGAGGCCAGGCTTAGGAGAAGTACATGGAGCAGCTGAGAGAGGTCGAGGACGAGGAGGCCGCAGAGGTCGACCTGCAGGCAGGAGGGATCAGGCCAAGAAAGGCAGAGCAGCACCACTCGAGGCTTATGCACTTGATCTACAACATGGACCTGCACCAGACATAGTCATAGGTGAAAGTGCACAGTGTGCCTCTAAGTATTCTCTAGAGGGGGTGAATGGAGATTTAAATCTTTTGTACCCTAGTTATGCACACACAATAAAAACTTCTAAGTATTATGTAATCAACAAAGCCAAAACAGAATAAAGTAATTATAGTAAATATAAAACAGAAAACAGTAAACTGGGACACCATAGAAAATCAATCCAGAAGACACAGAATTTTTATAGTGGTTCCCCAAAATGTGGGTAGTCCACTCTTTTACCTCCTTGGTAGGATTGCACTAACTGTGCCTGAGTCTTTTGATAAGGTTACTCTCAGAACCACTGAGTCTTTTGATAAGGAGACTCTTAAAACCACTGAGTCTTTTGATAAGGAGACTCTTAAAACCTCTGAATCCTTTGGAAGAGGGATTCTTAAAACTCTTTTACAGTTGGAGAATGAAAACAAAAATAGAGAAAAGGATTCTTCAGTTAGATCCTTCAAAAGCTTACTCTTTGAATGGTGTAACTTCTGTTTATCTCAGGATCTGAATATGATGAACTCTTGCTTATGATAGTGATGATTTCAAAGGTTATAAGCTTGATCCTGATTCTCTGCACTTTTTGTAGACTTGTTGCTATGTGATGTTGAAGAAGAAGTAGCAATGTTGTTATTCTCTTATCCTGTGCAGAGGAGATCTTCTGTTCTGTCTTAGGGTTGAAGGAGGAAGAAGAAGAAGCCCTATTTCGACAGCCAAAAATATGTGATCTGTTATACATTACTTTTCTTTCTTTCTCATCATATTTATTCTCCATGGTTTGAGTTTGAATTTGTTTCTTCCTCTGGACTGTCCTTAGAAGGAATGTCCATTGGACAATTGATGTTTCCTTCTTTTTTTGTTCCCGACCCGTTCATCTGATTTGAATAAACTTCCATGAATGTCTTTGTTGCATCTTTGGAGTACTCCATTCTATTCTTGGCAATAAATAGACTGTTGGAGAACTGTCTTCAGCTTTGTAGACCTTCTGAAAAGATATTAGAAAGGACAGCAGAAAAACTTCTATTTCTGACTGTACTCGACGCTGCGTCAAATTCATCTTTCGTCATATCGACGCACCTCTAAGTTCTTATAGAAGTAGCTTCGAATTCCTTCTTAGCTCTGGCTGAACTCAGATGTCGACGTTGCGTCGAGTTCTTATCGACGTATCCGTCGAGTTGAAGACTTGAATTTGAACTTCATCTTCTGCGTCGAATTGAAGTCGAAGTTACGTTAACTTCTAAGATGGCTTCGACAGACTCTTCCTTCTGCGTCGAGTTCATTTTGAAGTTGCGTCGACTTTTGATATAGCTTTGACAAGCTCTGTCTTCTGCGTCAAGTTGATTTCGAAGTTGCGTCGACTTCTGATATAGCTTTGACAGGCTCTGTCTTCTGCGCCGGGATCATTTCATCGTTGCGTCGACTTCACTTATACTTCGACATACAGACTGGGTTACTTTGACTTTCAGTCAGAGTTACGTTGATATCTAGTCGAAGTTGCGTCGACTTCCATTCCACGCAAGTCTTAACTTAACTGAATTTGTGCTTCTCTTAGGCCTAGTCTTGTAACACTTAAGTGAATGTGATATCCTAGGACATCTAATGACCAATTTACCCTTTCTATACAATATGAGTAATATAATCTAACTGATGAAATCACTTTAAGTAATTTGTTAGATAAATCACAAGGGTTTTCCCAACAATCTCCCGCTATTTATCTTAAGAAAGTTTACAAAATAAAGTGAGTGATTTCAAACATGCTTTGACATAAACTCAAATACAAACAATTGTACATAGACAATAAAGACATTGTTGAATGGGATCACAGACCGTATTATAAATTGTCAAGTAATCATATTGTTCTTAACAGTTGTGTCCTTCTGATGATATAATGTAAAATGTTCACAATTACTGAATACCTGGACTTCACTATTCTTTGTCAGGAGTTTTCCTCTTCCTTGAGAAGATCAATGGTATCACCTTTCTTGCAACAAATACAACAGGCTCATTCTCCTTTCCATCAGTCCTGTCAGCTTATTGGAGAGTATGATCTTCTTTGGAAGGCTCCCCTTGAGATTGTGCATTCTTTTCAACATCCAGAGCAGTCTCCTTAGCAATCTTTGATACTTGATCCATGTGCTGATCTTTTTTAAGGGCTCCCCCTGGGTTGATACAAGCATCTCCGCAAGCTCCCCCTAGTTTGATGCTGGTATCTCCCCCTGAGTTCCTGCATGAAGCTCCCCCTGGTGTAGTGCAAGATTTTCTTGAGGATTTGCAAGAGACACCCCCTGGATTTGTGCATCTCCTAAGAGGGCATCTGGAATTGCTGTTTGAAATACAGTCAGCTTGTTAGGACTGTTATGGTCAAAAGCATCAGCAATCTTGTCCTTCTCCTGGCTATCCTATTTTTATTGACCAATCACTTCCTCCTCATGAAATTTCGCCCCCTTCTGAACCTTACTGACTAGGGAGGTTAAGAATTCTTTAGATACCATAGAGGACATAAATGCTTTGAGGGCCAGGAGAGACTCTTTTGATTCCTTCAGTTCACTCTCTATATGTGAGTACTTCCTATTGAACTTTCTGTCTTGAGTGGTCAGCAAGTCAGCAAATGTACTTGTGGCCAATCCTACTGCTTTGGAAATTGCTTGCTCAACATCAAGAGAAGATTTGGTATGGGTGATAGGTAATTGTTTTTGGTTATCCTCTAGAATTATGTCATATTGGGGTAGAGGAGATCTGTCATCAAAAGAATGGATGTTTGTAGGATTTTTTGTAGGAGTGGTGATGAATGGTTGTTGTTGTTGTTGTGGTTGGAGGGAAATCTGTGGAGTAGGTTCTAGAGCTGTAGCAGATGGGATGTACTGGAAATCTTGAGCAGTAGTATTATCTGGGATGATATCTTGTTGGGCTGCTGGAATGTCTTGTACTGGATTGTTATCCCTTGGAGGATCTGGTAGTATTAACTCATTATCCTGAGGGGTTGGCGAAGGAGGAGGAGAGGGATCTGCCTGACCAGGCTTTAGGATTTTCCTGGTCCACTTGGAGAAGATTCTAATGTTCATTCTCTTTCCTGGAGAAATAGACACTCCTTTTGACTTGCATACATTTGGATATTGATGGAGCAAAACTTGGCTCATTATTCTCATATAAGCATTCTCCTTGTGTGAGTATTTATGGCTGATTAGTTTTAGAAGGCACCTCCCCCAATTAATTTTCTTGTTGAAGACAAGACATCCCATTATTTGCAGTTGTTGCTTGGGTATAGCATCATGTGCTGAAATCTTGCATAATAACACCTTTCCTACAATATCTGCTAAGAATCTATATTCTTCAGACACATCATTTTTTTTCAGATTGATGGCCTTCTCCTTTCTAAACTGCATTATATGTAATGTCTTACTGATTTCTTCCCATGTCAGTTCATCAGACTCATCACTTGTTGGTAAGTCAAAGGTGTGAGATAACGTTTCCTCTGTATTATTAATATCAGTTCCTGAGATTCTCCCATTGAGAGATCCATCATATCATATCGCGTCGAATGCTATTCAAATTATCTGTTGCAGATTGCTCTCGAAGCAGACGTCGAGTAGAATTAGACGATACGTCGAATTCTATTCGACGCAACTCTGAATAAACAAATCTATTTTCTTAGAAAATTCTTGCTGTTTTTCCCAGTAATGATTTTTATTGAAAATAGTATTTATACTATTATTTTCATGAACCAAAGAAAATAACAAGGGGATTCAGAGAAGAAATCACTCCCTTTGTTGGATTTAGTTCTTTATTAAGGCCTTAATTCTTCCTTCCCCCTCCATTATCTCTTAGGAAGGATCCTACCTTATCCTGCATAAGTAGCTCAAATATTAGAGGGTACTCAGGTTACCTTGGGCCCTTTGTTTTTACCACTATAAAGATATATGAAAGAGTAGAATGGTCTTTCATGATATCTTTTTGGATGACAGAGAATTAGTTTATTAAACCTAGATTTATTATCTTGGTGTTGGAAATATGTATAAAATGTATCTAGATATAATAGATCTGCAGAATGTCTAATTATTCTACTTTTGATTTTAGCATTTTGATTGTTGTTGGTTAATTTCTCTGAATTACTCTTGCCTAGAGATTTCTTTTCATTGTTTGGATTTACTCTATTAAATACAGTTATTTTATCAAGATTATTAATATCCCGATCCTTAATTACTACACTCCTCTCATTTGTTTGATAATAACTAGGTCTAACAAATCTAACTGGATTTTTCTAGGCAGGTTTACTAGGGACTTCTGTGCTAGTGCATGGGTCTGCTCCCAGACCAATGTGCTTAAATCTCATGGAAAGATTTTGTGTAATATCTTTGAGCTTTTGACTTCTCCCATTGAGAGAGTCCTCAAAGGATTTTACCTTTGTTAGCTCTTCTTTTAGTTTTAGATTTTCATTTCTTATTTCAATCAATTCTATTTCCTTATCCTGAATTTCATTTCTCAAATACTTATTTATTGAATATAACTCATCTTTCTTGAAACTGTCTAATTCTTCCCTGTCCGTTTCTAATTCTTTTTGTATTTTAAGGTAATCATTGCAAAATTCTTTAAAGCAAGTTTTAAAGTCTTCTGACTCAAAATCAAAATTGTCAAAAAGACTTACCAGGTCTCCTTCATCATCTGAGGAGACATCCAATGCCATCAGACACACAACTTCAACAGCTTCTTCATCACTTTCTGATGAATAGGAGCTTAACTCTACTTTAGAGTCACTCCAGGTTTCAACAATGAAACCTTTACCTTTCTTCGTGTCTTTCTTCCTGAAAGATTTCTTCTTCTGCTCATCTTTGCTATTGCTCCTGTCCTTTTGTTCTTGTGGACACTCAGGGGCTATGTGCCCTGGCTTATTGCAGGAGAATCATATCACTTCCTTCTTTGGAGTCTTATCAAATCTGGGTTTTGAGCTCCTCTTTTTTTTCTTGAGTCTTCTATCTTGACCCACTTTCTGAATCTCCTTGCTAATAGACTGAACATCTCATCTTCAAGAGTGGAGGACTCGCCTTCAGCAACCTTCAAGGCAAGACTCCTTTAGATGGGAGTTGAGGTTGTCTCCTTAGCTTCTGTTTCAGCCCTGCTCTTCAGTAGCATCTCATAAGATTTGAGCTTTCCTAGCAAATCATCAGTAGAGATCTCTCTATGGCATCTGGACTCTCTGATGGCCCAGATCCTTGAGTCTCATGAGCTTGGGAAGCACATGAGGATCTTATCATTGATCTCTGTCAAGGATATCTCCTTGTCCAGACTTTTTAGCTCATTAATAATAATGTTGAATCTGTCATGCATTTCAGCAACACTTTCCTCAGCTTTCTTTTGAATGTTCTCAAATTGGTATATGAGAAGGGACTTTCTATTCTTTCTTTCATCAGAACTCCCTTCTACTATTTTGGAAAGAGATTCTCAGATCTCTTTTGTTGATTGGCAGTCAGCAACTTTCTGGAAGATGTCATCTGACATTGTGGAGACCAGAATTGTACAACCCCGATATTCGCCTAGGGGATGATCAAATAATAGTGATGTGAGTCAGGTTCTCGGGATATATATATGTTAATAGGCGGAAAATAAGCCAAAGAGCGAAATTGACAGCGCTCGACGAAGTCCAAACAGCGCTCGACGACCCCGTCTCAGCGGATCCGCTGGGACGAGCACTTAGCCGGCTGCTCGCGAGAAGGCGAGCGAGTCAAGAGTGCGAGTGGGGCAGGAGTACAAACGAGGTCTTCACAGGCCATTCGCCCAAAGGGGCGAACCAAATCTATCAAAGGTCACCCGCGGGAAGAGGCGCGAGTCAAGTTCCCGCGAGCCAGAGCCTCAAGGTCGACCCGCAAGAAGGCGAGCGAGCCAAGTGCTCACAGAACGCTTGCAAGGAGGCGAGCGAGCAGGAATCTCGCCGAAGGATCGCGAGAAGACAGGCGAGCCAGATTTCTTCCAGAGTCTCCGCGATCGGCGAATCTCAGTCGAGGTCGACGAACTCAGTCCGGGGCCCGACGAAGTGCGGGCCGCGTTCGACGAATCTGCTGATCATCTATGATCGACAAAATCATCTCTCTATCCCCGTTGGCCTGCCATTAGCCTATCCAAACAACGGAGTTCAGCTGTTACCAGACCCATTTGGGGTGCGGATAGTAAAATCAAAAGGCGGAATCCTGTTATTTGCAGGACAGACCAGGAGACCTATAAATAAGACCTCAAGGGAACCTTTGGAGAGGACGGCACTTCAGCTTCTCTCTCCTCAGGTTTTCTTTGGTTAGCATTTCCAGAGCTCTCCAAGGTGCCCGAGTCTCAGCTTTGGCTTGGGAGGGGAAGCGCTCAACGATCTTCCAGGTTAGCGGAGGGACCTCCTCGCTGTGACTAAGGTTTTAGTCAATCTTCCTAGTTTCCGTTCTACCTTCTCTAAGGGATCAGTAAGGGCTAGCTGCCCCTCATCTCGGTGAGGGCCCCGAACTCCACAGGGACCGAGAAATCGGTTTCAACATTTTGGTGCGGTGAGCGTGGAGTGTGGTTGGTCCAAGAAAGTTCCAAGGAGCAGACATGACGGGAGGCGAGGATCAAGGCGAGGGGTTCAGCGAGTCACCACAGGTGGTGACGCCGAGGATGTTCGCGGATTTTAGGAGGGAGGTGCTTGATACCTTTGGGCTCGCGGTCGCGGCGCTGCGAAGCGAGTTCGCGACCCCAGCACCTTAGGCGACCCTTCCCCCAGCAGCGGTTGGCGAGAACGCCCCACGGGGAAGGGCCGGAAAAGAAGTCGCGGGAAGTTCAGTTCAAGACATGGAAGGACGAGTACTGTTCGCCAGCCCGGCGAGTTCCGTGCCGGCGAGTTCCGTGCCAGCGAACTCTAAGCCAGCGAGCGTGGCGCAGGCGAGCGCGCGCCCGCAGGATTCAACGATTGCGGGAGTGGTCCAGGCAAATGCCGTTCCCGCGAGCGCGATCCCCGCGAGCCCGAGTCTGGCAAGAGAGCTTGGGGGTCGTGTGGAGCGAGAAAGGGTGGCAGAAGGGGGAAGTCCCTTCTGCGAGTTGGTACTTTCTGCACCTGTCCCGGCAGGGTTCGGAGAGTGGGACAGGGTGTACTACAACGGAAAGGATGACCCTGTCCAACATCTCCAGTCTTTTGAGGACTCGGTCTCCATCAGGCCGATGTCGGATGCTTTTAAGTGTCGGCTCTTCGCCGTCCCTCTTAAGGAAAAGGCCAGGGACTGGTTCCATCAACTCCCTACAGGGTCGATCTACGCCTTCGAAGATTTGCGCCGGAGTTTCTTGTTGCGATTCTCAACTTCAAAGAAGAGGAAGAAGGACGCTGAATCCCTCTTCAAAGTGAAGCAGGAGCCAAAAGAGTCGTTGGCTCGGTACGCAGATCGGTTCCAGGAAGAAGTGCTACTCACTCAGGAAATGCCTGGGTTTGCACTCCAGCTTGCCTTCACAGTCGGGCTGAGGGAAAGTTTCTTTAAGATGGCTTTGAAGAGGAAAACTCCCGTCTCCTACGAGGAGTTGATGGAGAGGGTGGCAGAAGAGATTGAGAGTGAAGAGGCCAACCCGGAGCTCGCCAAGAGGCTAGCGAAGCTCATTGAGCCGGAGGTCAGGCAGCAAGAGGTAAGAAGAAGGGAAGAGCCCAGGGCCCCGGAGGGGGAGTGGAGGCAGCGCGCCGAAGGAATGCAAGGTCAGGGAAGGGGTTACGGCCCGGGAAGGGGTAACTTCTATGGAGGACAAGGAAGACCCCACCAGTTGGGGTGGAGGCAGGGTCCGAGGCAACTGCCTCCCCCGCCTCCGCAAGCCATGGCGATCAGGAGGGGAAGAGGAGGAAGAGGAAGGAGAGAAGAGGCGAGATAAGAAGCGGGAGCAAGAAGGAGGAGGAATAGGATGGCGGAAGGCGAAGCAGGGGAGGTGACGTTGCCGTATTGTGACTTCCACGATGAGGAAGGTCACGCGACGGCCACCTGCCCAGAGTTCCTGGAAACAAAAAGGGGCCGAGTGCCCGCGCTGAGGAAACATGTGAGGATTGAGGAGGTCGAGCCTCGAGGGGAGGAGGAAGAAAGGTGTGAAGACAGAGTTGATGTGGGGAGTAGAGGAGGGATCGTGGTGATCCATGGGGGGTAGGGGTGGAAGAAACCCGCAAGGCTAGCCTCCATACCATCTATCGTCGGAGCGTGGCCTCAACATCCACTGCTCCTCCCCCGGCGGAGAGAATTACTTTCTCTCAGAAGGACATGCCAAGCTATGAAGACCCATTCTGCGATGCGCTGGTCATCCAGACCGCCATCGAGAACTTTACCGTCTCGCGATTCTAGTCGATAATGGGAGCTCGGTCAACGTCGTCTTCAAGAAGGCGTTTGACGAGATGAAGGTGGAGTCCAAGAGGGTATTGGCATCAGATGGCCCCCTGTTTGGCTTTTCGGGAGAAAGGAAGGAAGTAGAGGGTGGAGTGGGGCTCCATGTGACCCTCAGAGGGCAGTCCCGGAACTGCCGCTTCCTGATAGTGGACGCCCCAAGCAGCTACATCGCCATCTTCGGACGGCCTCTCATCAGCGCATTCAGATGCGTCCCTTCTACCTTCCACCAATGTCTCAAGTTCAACGTGGGTGGAGTCCATGTCAGGATCCGAGGAGATCCCAAGATGGCGAGACATTGCTATGTGACGGCTGTCAACACCATCACCTAGATGGGAGAAGCGGAGGAGTTCGATAAAATGATGGAGGAGGCGTCAGAAGCCGGAGGAGAGAATGGAGTCGAGGAGAGGATGGGGGAAGAGGAGGTTCATGCCCAGGAAGGGGTCGCTGAGAGGCCCAAGGCGGAGAGAGGAGAGGAAGAGGGGAAAGGAGAGGGTGCCCGGGAAGGAGGAGCGGAAGATCTAATGATGGTAGGAGAGGCAGAGACGGAGGAAGGAACCCAAGCGCTCGCTTGCGGCGGAGAGAAGGAAAGTGCTTGGGGAGAGCAATCCAGGCTGGAGGCCGTGGATGAGGTCGTGGAGCTCGAGGTCACCACCCGGCTTGGGGTGGTGGAGAAGGTCCGAGTCAGCGGGGAGCTCAATTCGGAGGAGCGGGCTGAGATCCTAGCCTGCGTGCAGAAGAATGTGGATGTCTTTGCTTGGAGCGCCGCGGAGATGCCCGGGATCGATGCGGATGTGGCTTGCCACCGCCACAACCTCGACCCCGGCACCCGCCCCATCCGCCAAAAGAAGAGGGCCACGACAGACAAGCTGGAGGGACCAATCCGTGAGGAGGTGAAAAAGCTCATACAAGCAGGTTTTGTGTCAGAGATCCAGTATCCAGGCTGGGTCTCCAATGTAGTCATGGTAAAAAAGGGGGGAGGTAAGTGGCGCATGTGTATCGACTTTTCACTTCTTAATAAATCATGCCCGAAAGATTGCTACCCCCTGCCTAGAATTGACGCGCTGGTTGACTCAGCCGTTGGTTTCTCTGTAATGTCTTTCTTTGATGTTTTTTCAGGTTATCATCAAATCAGCATGCACCCTCCAGACATCAAAGATGTCTCCTTCATCACGGGGACGAATGCTATTGTTATAAGATGATGCCCTTTGGGCTCAAGAATGTAGGTGCCACCTACCAAAGGATGATGGATCGGGTCTTTCGCGAACAAAAGGGAAGAAACTTGGAGGTCTATGTCGATGACTTCATGGTGAAGAGCCGGGACCTCGGGTCTCACCTACGAGACCTTGAGGAGACGTTTGGGATCCTACGGAAGTATAAGATGAAACTCAACCCCTTGAAGTGTGTCTTCGGGGCTAGCCGAGGGAAGTTCTTGGGCCACTTGCTCACCCCGGCAGGAGTGGAACCTAACCCGGACAAGGTCAAGGCAGTAATGGAGTTGGGGTCGCCGAGAAGCCCGAAGGAGGTTCAGAGCCTCACGGGGAAGCTGGCCGGACTTAGCAGGTTCCTCTCCAAGGCGGGAGAGAAGTGTGCGCCCTTCTTCAAGGTGCTGAGGGGCAATAAAAAATTCGAATGGACCCCGGAGTGTGAAGAAGCTTTTCAGGCTTTGAAAGGGCAACTCACCCAAACCCCCCTACTTCAAGGGCCGAGGCCGGGAGAAGACCTATCCCTATACCTGGGAGTGGGACTTGAAGCGGTAAGTTCGGTATTGATCCGAGAGGAAGGAAAAAAACAGTTCCCTATCTACTATGTCAGCCGAGTGCTGAAAAAGGCGGAGCTCCGGTACCCAATCTTGGAGAAGTTGGCTTTTGCATTGGTAGTGACGGCTCGGAGACTCCGGCCCTACTTCCAGGCACATTCAATCAAAGTAATCACAGATCACCCACTTCGCAAGGTGATAGAAGGGGTGGAACACTCCGGAAGATTGGCAAAGTGGTCCGTGGAGCTGAGCGAATTCAACATTATGTTTGCCCCCAGGGCGTCAGTCAAGGCCCAGGCAGTGGCATACTTCATGGCTGACTACACATCCAAAGTAGGGGAACATGAATCGCCTCCCCCAGTGGCGTGGAAGATGTTGGTAGATGGTGCGTCAGGAAGACACTCTTATGGAGGGGGAATCATCTTGGTAAGCCCCCAAGGGACCAAGATTGAGCAAGCTTTGAACATCCACTTCCCGATTACCAACAACCAAGCGGAGTACGAGGCGGTGATAGCAGGCCTGCGGTTGGCTCGGGAATTTGGGGTACAAGATGTGGAGGTCTCGACGGATTCCATGGTGGTCGCATGCCAAGTCAGGGGGGAGTTTGAGGCGAAGGACTCGACTCTCCTGCGGTACTTGGAAAAGGTCAGGGGGGTCATCGGGCATTTTCGCACTTTCTCCATCAAGCACGTGCCAAGGGAGGAGAGCACCCCCGCAGACCTCCTAGCCAAATTCGGTCCTCGAGCAGGAGGAACGGTTTCGGAACTCTTCTGACCCACCATCGAGGAAGGAGAGTTGATGGAGGTGGATCAGCGGGTCTCGTGGATGGATCCCTTCATCTCCTTCCTATCATCAGGGAAGTTGCCTGAAGGAGACATAGACAGGCGACACTTCAGGTATAAGTCGGCTTATTACTCTTTGCATGCAGGAGGGCTGTACAGGAAGACTCTCTCGGGACTCCTGGCCCGTTGTGTTTCAGAGGAGGAGGTTCCGAGAGTCCTAGAAGAAATTCACTCCGGGGAGTGTGGGAGTCACTCCGGGAGCCGAACTCTAGAAGGGAGGGTGTTGAGACAAGGCTACTTCTGGCCCACCCTCAGTAAGGATGCGGCGGAGTTCGCAAGGAGATGTTCAAAGTGCCAGCTCTATGCCCCACTCCAACTCCTCCCAGCCCAGAGGCTCCGGACCTTCACGGCTCCCTGGCCTTTTGCCATATGGGGGTTGGACCTAGTCGGCCCTTTCCCCCAAGCTAGTGGCCAAAGAAAGTTCTTGCTGGTCATGATCGATTATTTCTCCAAATGGGTAGAAGTGAAGGCGCTCGCCAAGGTAACATCTCAAGTTGTAAGAAATTTTTTGTGGGGAGAGATAATCTGCAGGCACGGACTCCCTCTGGCCATAGTGACGGACAACGGGCCACAATTTGCTAGCGAAAAATTTGTTAGCTTCTGCACCCAACTTGGCATCGACCTCAGGTTCGCATCGGTTCACCACCCGAGAAGCAATGGCCAGGTGGAGGCGGCAAATAAAGTGATCGTCAACCTACTAAAGAAAAGGTGGAGAACCTCCGGGGGAACTGGGTGGAGCAGCTACCCTCCGTCCTCTGGGCACTAAGGACTACCCCAAACACCGCCACCGGAGAGACCCCGTTCAAGCTTTCTCACGGGTCTGAAGTGGTCATACCCATCGAATTTGAAGTAAAACCCCCAGGGTGATCGCCGCAGGTGAAGGGGATGAAGAGTGGCTAGTGGCCAATGACGAGGAACAAAGGCTATCCTTGGACCTGGTGGAGGAACTCCGGGACCAAGCCACCATCAGGCAGGAAGAAATCAAGCGACGAATGACCCGATATTTCTACAAGCACATCCGAGTAAAACACTTCGAAAAAGGAGACCTAGTGCTAAAGAAAGTCGACGCGGTCGGGAGAGGAGACGCGGTTGGCAAGCTAGAGCCCAATTGGGAAGGACCTTACGTTGTAAGTGAAGTGCTCAGGTCAGGAGGATATCACCTCCGGGATGTGGAAGGGGTACCTCTTGGCCGAGCCAGGAGTGGAGATGATTTGAAAAGGTTTTATCCTTAGCCACTTTTGTAGATGTCTTTTTATATTTCTTACTCAACACATGCATTTTGGAGCAATCCTTTGGCAGGTCTCAAATAGTATTAATGCTGGAATGCCCCAGATCGATTCCGCTCCCGGGCTCTCACTAGACGGGGGGTTCAGGTTGATCTCTGGAGAGGCTGGCAAGGTGACAAGTTTTTATGCTGGAATGCCCCAGATCGATTCCGCTCCCGGGCTCTCACTAGATGGGGGGTTCAGGTTGATCTCTAGAGAGGCTGGCAAGGTGACAAGTTTTTATGCTGGAATGCCCCAGATCGATTCCTCTCCCGGGCTCTCAGTAGACGGGGGGTTCAGGTTGATCTCTAGATAGGCAGATAAATAAGATACTCACGACAGGAGGTTTGGCTCGCAAGCGACCTCAAGACCCGGGCAAGGCGAGACCGAAGGTCCGCTCGCATACGAGAGTCATTCGCGGCAGGGCAATAGAGTCGGCGGCTCGCAAGGTCACTCACGAACAATAGCGAAGCGAATAAGGACGATAAGCCGGGAGGAGTCCGTTTTCGCGGTGCTCCGCGGATAACGATAAGAGCTCGCAAGAGGCGAGTGCGAACGAGGCAGGCTAATATAGACCCCTCCCGTAAGGCTCCCCAGCGAGGTACGTCCCGAACAGGGATAAGGTCCTACAACCTGAGTCCTAACGACGCCGCAGAAGAAAGGCAGGCGAGAGCGACCTGGATACAACGTAACGAGGAAAAAGCTGCCAATAAAAGAGAGGCGGGCGCGAACGTCGAACGAAGGTCTACAGACACGAACATAAGAAAATTAAGATCACGCAAACACGATAGAAAAGATCGCATGCGAATCATAAATGAAATGATAATACGGGAAAGATAGATGAAGCATTCCTTTTCATTCTCCACAAAAATCATAGTCCAACGGCGGTCTCGCCAGAAACAAAAAGAAGAAAGAAAATTTTTACATTATCAACAACAAAAAAGATCAAGGCGGCTCGCCAGGCGGCTCTTCAATCGCTCTCTCGACCCTCTGCCTCGGAGACGGGCGCGAACAAGTCTGGGACGACTTCCTCCGCAGTGAACTCCATAGCGTCGGGAACGATCATGCCCGCTCCTTTGAGAATGTCGAGGACGAGCTCCGCGATCTCCATCGACCTCTTGCGGTCGGCTTCCTTCTCCTTCCGCGACTGACTGCGAGTCCCAGCTCGCGGAGGAGGGGGAGGAAGCACCGCCGAGGTCAGGTCGTGGACTGGGCCTTGAGGCAGGTGTTCTCCAGCTCCAAGTCAGCGATTCGTGCGTGAAGCTGGCTGACGGACTCGGCGTCCTGCAAAAAGCGGGTTAGCGAGAAAAAAACGAAGCCGAACTAGAAAGGATTTTCGCAAAGCACTACTTACTAGTCCGCCTTGAAGCCTGGCGAGGAGGCCCTCCGATAAGGCCTCCTTCCCCTTAAGCTCCGCGACTTCATCCGCAGACTTCTGGAGCTCAACGTTAAGCTCCCTGATCTCCCTATCAGCTGTAAAGTATCGGCGGCCCACCATGTGGGTAAGCTCCATCGCCCGGAATTGGGCTCGCATAGCTTCATACACGAACCCCTCGGCGTGAAGGACCGAAGGAGGGAGGCGTCCTCGCGACCGTAGAGGCCGAAGGCGAGGGTGAATGCCTCACCCCCGGCCTTGTCGTCCTCTACCCGGGAAGGGAGTAGAGAAGAGCAGACGACCTTGTTCTGGTCGGGGTCCCACGCGAGCACCGGTTCGCCAACCGCGTCCGCAAGCTTCATGTCGAGCCCGAAGTTAGTATGGCTCGTCGGCTTGGGCTTGGCGGCCGTCTCCCCTGGCTCGCCCCCCTCTTTGGAGAGCTCCTGACCCGCAGTGGAAGGAGAAGGGAGATCGGGTTCAGACAGGTCCACGAACTCCTTCACCTTGGCAGCAGAAGGGGCCTTCTTGGTCTTCTTCGCCGCCCCCTGCGAGGCGGACCGACGTAGGGGAGGAGGGCGTTTCTTTCCCGACGAAGAACTCGGGACGTCGCGACAAGCCTCGGTGGGCGCCTGCGCGAGCGAGCCCGAGGTGAGGGAAGGAGGAGGCGCATGAGGAGGGTTGAGTGGGAGTTCACGCTCTCCTGCAAAGATGACGGGGAACGTTAGACAATCGAGAGAGAAGAGAGCAAGGAAGTTGAGAAGTGCGAGTCAAACCTTCTCCTGGGGGGACAGGCGGCAAAAGGTCCACTCGCTCCTGGAGGAAGGCGACCTCAAAGTTTTTTCCTTTGAGATATTGGTACAGGACCGCATCGCAACCCCCTAGCGAGTTCGGAGGGCGATAAGCAGCCTCGTCCCGCTGGGTAGGAGCGTAGGAGACGTTGCCGAAGGGACCCTTCACCAGGACGAACTTCTGCGTTCAATAATGGGACTTGTTCACCGTCTCGCAGACGGTAACATGCTGGCTCGCGAAGTGAGCTGTCCCGTCCTTATACGCGCGGAACGAAAAGACCTTGCGGAAGACGAGCAAGCTGAACTCGATCCTCTCCACCCTGAGATAACTGGCGAACGCGACCACCACGGCGATCGCGTTCAGCGTTAGCTGGCTCGGCAGAACGCCGAAATATTTGAGCACCTGGAAAGATCAACAAGGTTTAAGCACCATTCGCAAAGCAAGTCAGGGATATAAGGGGTAAGAAATAAATATACCCGGCGCACTTCCGGCCAGAGTGGGAGTCGCAACACATTTTCGAAGTGGGCAAAGGGGATGGCGAGTTCGTCGGAATGTGGGTCGCTGATGGTGTCCCTCTCGGTAGGGCAGCGAGCCATAAAACCAGAGTGAATGTACTGGTCAGCGGCAGCCTGGTACTCCTCTTTCGTACGGTTGGCGCAATAGAAAATGCCATTGAGGAAGGCCCTGTCACACTTGGATCGCCCCTCAGCTTCCGCCTCGCCGACCATGATGTCTGGGATCCGCGGAATCACAAAAGTCGCGAGGGCGAGATAGATCTGCGAGAGAAACAGAAAGAAAGAGAGCGCGAGGGAGTAACAGTAAATGCGGTGGTTGTAAAGGAAAAAGGTCGGCTATTTATAGAAATGAAAAAGGCGGGAAGAAGCCGAAGCGTCGGTATCTGCGGACAGCGGATTCGCGCGGTACTCCTCCGCCTCCGGGGATCCGATGCGCTCCCGGCGAGTCGACACCCTGTAAAAGCTTTCTCCCATTGGCGAGCTAGCGCTACATAATAAATCATAAGAAAGCAAGGGCAGCACGCGAGTGCGAGTAATAGAAACACAAACGTAATCCGCGCAAGAGCGAGCCAGGTAAGGTGAAAAGAAGAGATAAAAAAATAGGGAAAATAAAGGGCACGCAAGCGAGTCAAAGTATCATTATTACAAACTCATAAAAATTATTCGCGGCCCCTCCTATCGAAGAGGAGGGGGAAAGAAAAACAATAAAAAGCAATACTAGGATCCTCAATATCGCAGCCATTTCCAGCGACCGCGACCCCGGACACCAGAACGAGGGGGGACTCACGGGTAGTGATACTCGCGGAGTGACCGGCTCGCCTGGCTCGTCATCCGCATGTAGTCATCGATACGAGCAATGTACACCCCGGGGGAGGTCGCGTCACCATGATCGGTCGGCCGTATCTCAGCGAGAACGCGCGCATTCGCGTCCTCCATCGTGGCGAACCTTTCTTCATTGGCGAGCCGATCCAGCCGATTCTGCTCATGTAGATCCCCCAGAAAGTCGGCGACCTGACTCGGCGAGGGGGCTGGAGATACCTCCAATGCTCCAGATTCTGACTCGGAGAGAGGAGTCGTAGGATTACCTGCGAAGTAGGAATCAGCGACAAAGTGAAAAACAACACTCAGTGGCGACAGTCTAACTTAGTGGAGGAATTTGAGTACTGGGCCGCTGGCGGGAGGTGCCCGGCTGGCCTCGGAATGCTTCAATAAAGGCAGGGGTGAGGGTCTTACCCAGACCGGAGGCGATCGCGGGTCTGGAGCCAAGTCCAGACTCGGCAATCAACGTCCCTCCTGGGCTCCTCTGACCCAGTAAGCCGAATCCGGGAATAAGGATAGTCTGATTCGGCATGATGGGCGAGTTCGCCGGAGGAGGAACTTGATCCTATGGGGCTGCGAGAGGGGACACTGCATAAAAAAAGTGTGATTTAACGAGTCAAGGGATGTGAAGGAAGACGAGGTAAGCCGCTCACCTGGTTGCGAAGGCGAGTCCTGTCGGCCGACGGTCCTCGCATCCACAAGAAGAGCGTCAGCCCCACCCGTAGAGGGGAGGTGGATCTCTGTGATTGGCCTTCCTGATGCGCTCTCGTCCGGAGGATCATTCTGCGAATAGGATAAATAAGGTCGAAAAGGAAGAATATCAAATGGGCGAGCTTGGCGATAATACCTGCGAGGCGAGCCCATCATCAGGAGAGTGCGGCGAAGAGGAAGAACCTCCCCCACCAGCCGCGCGCCGAACGGCCTTTGCCGTTCTTAGGGAAGGTGGAGGCGGAGAGCGTCGCAGAGAATTTCAGGAGGCGATAACAGCGGTCTTCCCCTTCTGGACCGCTTGCGAAGCCTTTAGGCGAGCCAACATCTCGTCTTTTTTCGACATCGCGTCTGGGCCCGCGGCGAGTCCGAAAAGATAGAGAAGAATGAAAAGTTCGAATGACGGCCAGGAAGAGTGATATTTATAGTGGTGGGCATGGAGCCCACCGAAAGATTCTCACCACGTCACCGAGGGGCCGGCGAATATCAAGGGTTGGATGATTCTTCGCGAGCCTAAATAGCCCCGCGAAGAGCGGGGATTGTGTACAACCCCGATATTCTCCTAGGGGATGATCAAATAATAGTGATGCGAGTCGGGTTCTCGGGATATATACATGTTAATAGGCAGAAAATAAGCCAAAGAGCGAAATTGACAGCGCTCGACGAAGTCCAAACAGCGCTCGACGACCCCGTCTCAGCGGATCCGCTGGGACGAGCACTTAGTCGGCTGCTCGCGAGAAGGCGAGCGAGTCAAGAGTGCGAGTGGGGCAGGAGTACAAATGAGGTCTTCACAGGCCATTCGTCCAAAGGGGCGAACCAGATCTATTAAAGGTCACCCGCGGGAAGAGGCGCGAGTCAAGTTCCCGCGAGCCAGAGCCTCAAGGTCGACCCGCAAGAAGGCGAGCGAGCCAGGTGCTCGCCGAACGCTTGCAAGGAGGCGAGCAAGCAGGAATCTCGCCGAAGGATCGCGAGAAGACAGGCGAGCCAGATTTTTTCCAGAGTCTCCGCGATCGGCGAATCTCAGTCGAGGTCGACGAACTCAGTCCGGGGCCCGACGAAGTGCGGGCCGCGTTCGACGAATCTGCTGATCATCTATGATCGACGAAATCATCTCTCTATCCCCGTTGGCCTGTCATTAGCCTATCCAAACAACGGAGTTCAGCTGTTAGCAGACCCATTTGGGGTGCGGATAGTAAAATCAAAATGTGGAATCCTGCTATTTGCATACCAGACCAGGAGACCTATAAATAAGACCTAAAAGGCACCTTTGGAGAGGACGGCACTTCAGCTTCTCTCTCCTCAGGTTTTCTTTGGTTAGCATTTCCAGAGCTCTTCAAGGTGCCCGAGTCTCAGCTTTGGCTTGGGAGGGGAAGCGCTCAACGATCTTCCGGGTTAGCGGAGGGACCTCCTCGCTGTGACTAAGGTCTTAGTCAATCTTCCTAGTTTCCGGTCTAGCTTCTCTAAGGGATCAGTAAGGGCTAGCCGCCCCTCATCTCGGTGAGGGCCCCGAACTCCACAGAGTCTTTTGATAAGGAGACTTTCAGAACCACTGAGTCTTTTGATAATGAGACTCTTAGAACCACTGAGCCTTTTGATAAAGAGACTCTTCTACCTCCCTGGTATGTCAAGACTATATACTTAGTATCAAGACTATATTTTCAGTATCAAAACTACACAAGAAGTGAAAAATCAGTTAAATATTGACTTGAGCCTTAGCAGACATATCGTTGAGAAAGAAAACATATCGTCGAAACAGTTTCAACGATATCGTTTTAAAGAAGCTTTATCGTTGAGAAAGCTAAATTCAGATGTCTAGACGATATCGTCTCGAAGATTGAAGACATATCGTATAGAAGGAAACATCTCGACGATATCGTCTAGAAGAAGCAGTATCGTTGAGATATCAAGTAGAGTCTTGAACAAAAAAGTATGCCGGCGATATCGTCGTATAGATTACATATCGTCGAGATGATCAAGTCGATATCGGCTTGAAGGAAATTTATCGTCTTGACAGATGCTGAACTACAATTAATGCGCCGTTTTTCTCAGAAATTGAAATACAGGGAATGTGCACGCCGCCTGTTATGCCCACTAATCATGGAATATTAAATGATATATTCTCCACAGAATATAGCCATTACAAAACATTAATGAAGAATATTATTCACTTCCTTATTCTGCAAGTTCCAAGAATGACAAAACATTTAAGATAATATATTCTGTCATTTCTTTCAATACTCCTATCTGGCAAATTAATTATGGAAGAATTCAGTAAGGGCCATTATGCAAATATTGCAGAAGAGTATAAAAGTGAAAAATTATCGATTTCAGAACACACTCAACACAGTAATTCTCTCTTATTCTTAATCTCATACATACAAGCAGAAAAGAGAGAAAAGTACTCAACAGGAAGTCTTCATTGCTGTGTTGTGAAGATCAAAGAAAAAGAAAGAAAGAATCGTCTTCGTGCTGAAAAGATCATCTGATATTTATTTGAAGAAGATTCTCAAGAACAGTTCAGAGATTCAAAAGATCTTTGGGCTTATATTTGCAAGAAGTAGAAGAGGATCATTCATTCAGAAGCTTATATCTTGAAGCATTCTCTTCTGCAACAAAAAACATCTTTCTTATTTGGTAAAGTTCTTTGTGAGCATGAGCTTTTAAGATCTTGTAATAGATCTAAGTGTTGGTAGGGTTCTGTGTGAGCCTGAGTTTGGAAGGATCTTGGTGAAGATCTGAGTTGCTTGTTGGGTTTTCTAAATACCATTCATAATGATATGAACACATCAAAATTTGCGCAGCGGAAGAAATAACTAGAACAACCTAAAGAGTTAGAATCTTGCGGATTTCATGAATCAAGAGATTAGGAAAAAAAATGTGATATACCTTTGTGGGATTGAGTCAATACTCAACCAAGATGCTCCAAGAAGAAATCCAGTAGACGAACTTCGAGTTCCAAGCACCGAAATGTATCGGACCTCTACAGAGATCCACAAAAGGAAGGAGAACCCCAATGCCTTGTCGCATAAGGTATGGGTCGGAGAAGAACAACCCTCTGCGTCCCCACGAACTGCTAGGTCCATTGGAGGGGAGGCGACGACGATCGACGGCAAATGGGCGAGGTCTGCGGACGAGGACGATGGAACACTTCCGAGTCGGCCCTTCAGAAATCGCGAAAAGGATCGATCTTATTGAGAAGACCTAATCTCGTTCCTTTTATACGCAAGGCATAAAACATGATATCCGCAGACCAGAGGAAAAATAGAACATTTCTGCCAGGATTTAAATTCGTCGAATACATAATAATTCGACTAAACACTTTAGACGAATTATCATATTCGATTATATACATTGGACGAATTGTCTCATATTCGACTAAACGCTTTAAACGAATTCGAACAGATAGTTTCGACTAAACAGTTTAGACGAATTATCATATTCGACTAAATACATTCGACGAACTATCATATTCGACTAAACCCTTTCGACGAATACAAATAGACGAATTGACATAGTTTTGTCTAAACCCTTTAAACGAATTCGACGATATTAATCCATTCGTCGAAACACTTTCGCCGAATTTGCCTAGTCCTAAAGAATTCGTTGAAACCATTTCGACGATTCTTCAAGAGTACTTGTTTCCCGTTTGAGACATTCTCAATTCAATTCTGAACAGTCATAGGATTGATCCTTCACTCATATCCAATATGAGTGAGGCCAACACTATCCTTTCTCCAACTTCTTCAAACACTTTTATGTGCGACCCTATAGGCTCATATTGCGTTGGCAGTAAGACTAGTTGTTGATTGCTTTGAGATCACCTCAGAAACTCCAACAGTCTCCCACTTGATCACAAAGTGTCAACAAAAGTCTCACAAACAATGAGCGGCATCTAGCAATACATCGTTGCTATCCAAGCAATAAGAGTTCATAACTCAATAAGCCTGTCTTAACTAATGTATCAGTGTTGTCATGTTCCTTTGTCCCTTACATCCGGATAGAACTAGAGGCATGGACCGTGCCACCCTCATAATTGTTCAATCCTAGTTTCCTGATCTAGAATAGACCTTAAGAGAGTGGTAAGCTCAATATCATATATTGGCTCAACCCAGCATGGCCATGCATTTCTCGGTCTCATTCCATCAAGGGGCCAATGGATGTAACTCCTGTCATAAAGGAGGACAAATCTCATATTTGTCCACACAAAAACACCCAAATGAATCATAACATACCCAATAACCACCCTTATCATCAACCTTTCTCAAGGAAGACTTTAGATGGTATCAATGTACGCTTTTCCCTACTTGATGAATGTTGTGACTTCAGGTCAAAGAACTACAAACATCATTATCAGTTGAGACCTACTTGTGACACGTTCATATAACAATCCACAAAGTAGTCTCAAGGAGGGTCTGTCAAGTACAACTTGTTCACTAACAAGTACTCATGTGATGACTTGATATCACAATATCATGACCTGTGAGAACCGGTAATCAGTCAACGCACATGCTAATCTTAGTGTATCATCATTGCCCTTCAACTTCTAAGATGATACTCCGACTAGGGACCATTTAAGAATGAAGCTTCTTGCTATACATAGGCCCTCACATTCAAGTCACGTACTTGAATTCCTATGGAAGCAAATATTCTAAGGGCATTTATTATGTTAATTAATCTATCAAATATAAACTATTGACATAACAATAAGAACTTGCCATAAATGTAAAATGAAAAACATAATGTATATTGCAATTCATCAAATGAATAAACAACCAACAAACATACAATCCACAAGGCTCCCACTAAAGACGATCATTCAGGTATCTAATACCCATTGATCTAACATGACCATCATGCTTCTTTTGTGCAAGAGGCTTTGTCAGTGGATTTGCTATGTTCTCTTCAGTCGGTACTCTGCAAATGTTCACATCTCCTCGATCGACAATCTCTCGAATAAGATGGAATCACGGAAGTATGTGCTTGGAGCGCTGATGAGATCTAGGTTCCTTAGCTTGGGCTATTGCACCATTGTTGTCACAGTAGAGAACTACATGACCAACAATGTTAGGAACTACACCAAGCTCGCTGATGAATTTCCTAATTCACACAGCCTCCTTCGCCGCTTTTGCAGCAGCGATATACTCGGCCTCAGTCGTAGAATCGACAACTGTCTCCTGCTTGGAACTCTTCCAGCTTATAGCTCCTCCATTAAGGCAAAATACAAAACCTGATTGGGACTTTGAATCATCCCTATCAGTATGGAAGCTTGCATCCGTGTAACCATTTACAACGAGCTCTTCCTCTCCACCATACACCAAGAATAGATCCTTCGTCCTTCTCAAGTATTTTAGGATATTCTTGACAGCAATCCAGTGACCATCACCGGGATCAGACTGATATCTGCTCGTCATGCTTAAAGCATAAGAGACATCGGGTCGAGTACACAACATTGCATACATGATTGATCCAATTGCCGAAGCATATGGAATCAAATTCATGCAGTCCTTATCTTCCAAAGATTTAGGACACTGATCCTTAGAGAGACTCACACCATGTGACAAGGGTAAGAATCCTTTCTTGGAGTCAAGCATGTTGAACCGCTTCAACACCTTCTCAATGTATGTACTCTGGGTCAAACCCAGCAACTTCTTCGATCTATCTCTATAGATCTTAATACCAAGTATGTAAGTCACTTCGCCCAAGTATTTCATAGAAAAGCAGTTCCCTAGGTTGTTCTTAACAACTTGCAGGGTCGGAATGTCATTCCCGATCAACAGTATGTCATATACATACAATATCAAGAAGACAACAATGCTCACACTAATCCTCTTGTAAACACAAGGCTCATTATCGTTCTTGATGAAACCAAACTCTTTGATTTTCTCATCAAAACGAAGATTCCAACTTCGAGAAGCTTGTTTCAATCCATAAATGGATCGATTCAACTTGCATATTTTAGTGGCTTCACTTGGAGATACAAAACCCTCAGGTTGTGTCATATACACTTCCTCAAGGAGGTTTCTATTAAGGAAAGCCATTTTGACATCCATTTGCCAGATCTCGTAGTCATAATACGCAGCAATAACAAGTAGAATTTTGATTGACTTGACCATGGCCACAGGGAAAAAGGTCTCATCATAGTCAACACCATGAATTTGCTTGAAACCTTTAGCCACCAGCCGACCTTTGAATGTCTGTACATTCCCATCCATGTCGGTCTTCTTCTTGAAGACCCACTTGCACCCTATGGATCGTACCCCTTTAGGTGGTTCCACCAAGGTCCAAACTTGGTTTGCATACATGGAGTCCATTTCAGATTTCATGGCCTCAAACCACTTCTCGGAGTCAGGTCCATTCATAGCATCTTGGTAGGTTGCAGGCTCATCATCATGATCCATAAGCAACACATTACCTATTTGAGACATGAGAAATCCATATCTCTCAGGCTCAAATCTTGGTCTACCAGATCTACGTAGGACTTGTGTTTCTTGAGCAGGCTCTCCAGCTACAACTTCTTGCAGTCCTTGCTCATGTTCCAATTCCGGTTCGTTCATTATTTGTGGTTCTTGAACTTCTTCAAGTTCTACCTTTGTAGTCTTTCTGGATAAGAATTCTTTCTCCTAAAAGACACTAGTCCTTGCGACAAACACTTTGCCCTCAGACGGCAGGTAGAAGTAGTACCCTTTGTTCTCCCTAGGATACCTCACTAGATAATATTTATCCGATTTGGGTTCCAGTTTGTCAGGCATTTGACGTCGTACATATGCCTCACAACCCCAAATCTTAATGAACGACATACTATGACGCTTCCTAGTCCATATCTCATATGGTGTCTTTTGAACCGTTTTTGTTGGAACTCGATTTAGTGTGAAAGCAGCAGTCTCTAGAGCAAAACCCCAAAAGAAAATGGGCAGATTTGCATGACTCATCATCGATCGCACCATGTCTAATAAGGTACAATTCCTCCTCTCAGAAACACCATTATGTTGCGGTGTTCCGGGCGAAGTGAGCTGTGATACAATACCACACTCCTTCAGATGATCACGAAACTCATGACTCAGATATTCGCCACCTCGATCAGATCAGAGTGCTTTTATCCTTTTTCCCAGTTAGTTCTCTACTTCATTCTTAAACACTTTGAACTTTTCAAAGGTTTCAGATTTGTTCTTCATAAGAAACACATATCCGAATCTACTGAAATCATCAGTAAATGTAACAAAGTAGTAGAACCCACCTCTAGCCATAGAACTCATGGGTCCGCATACATCACTATGTATTATACCCAAGAGATCTTCAACCCTCTCACTACAACTAATGAAAGGGGCTATCGTCATCTTGCCTAATAAATGTGACTCGCACCTCTCAAATGATTCATAATCAAATGAGTCCAATAGTCCATCTCTATGGAGCTTGGATATGCGTTTCTCGTTTATATGCCTAAACGACAATGCCAATGGTACGTAGGATTCGAGTCATTTATTTTTAGTCTTTTAGTATTTTCTACATTATAGATCAGATGGTCTAAGTTCAAAACATATAAACCATTAAACAATTGGGCTATACCATAACAAACATCATTCATAAAAATCGAACAACAATTGTTCTTAATTATAAACGAAAAACCTTTCATGTCAAGACATGAAATAGATATAATGTTTCTAGTTATGGCTGGAACAAAATAACAGTTATCTAATTCTATTACAAGTCCAGTGGGCAAAGAAAGACAATAGACACCAACGGCAGCAACTCTTGCTCCATTTTCGACGCGCAGGTCTACCTCCCCTTTACCCAACATTCTTCTCCTTCTCAGTTCCTACACATTTGTACAAATGTGAGAACCGCATCCGGTATCCAATACCCAAGATGAAGGAGCAGAAAGGTTTATCTCTATAACGTAAATATCTGAAGTAGAAGTCACACTTCCCTTCTTCTTTTGCAGATCCTCAATATATAGGGGACAGTTTCGCCTCCAATGCCTTGCCTTACCACAATGGTGGCACTTTCCTTCCTTCGCCTGACCTTTTCTTTTCAGTGCAGAAGATTTGGGATCAAGATGAGACTTAGATCCTATCTTTGTCTTCTTGGATCCCTTGGCCTTGCCCTTGCCTTTATGCACCATCAATATGGGGCTAGCCGGCTTGGCCTTCTTCATGTTATTTTCAGCAGTTCGCAACATGCCTAGGAGCTCGGGCAGTGTCTTGTCTATTTCATTCATGTTATAGTTCAAGACGTACTGCTCATAACTGTCCAACAACGATTGCAGGATCAGATCTGTGGCCAACTCTTGACCCAAGGGAAAACCCAGTCTTTCAAGGTTCTCTATATACCCAATCATCTTGAGTACGTGAGTCCCTACTGAGTCTCGAGCTCCTATTTTGCACTGAAACAATGCCTTGGATATGTCAAAACTCTCTTGCCGAGCTTGCCCCTTGAACATTTTCTTGAGGTGCTCGATTATCTCATAACCACACATGCTCTCGTGTTGCTTCTGAAGCTCAGAGGACATGGTAGCAAGCATGAGGCATTCCACATCCAAGGTATCATCTTGATACTTCTTGTAAGCATCTTTGTCTGCTCGCGGAGCATTCCCGATCGGCTCTGTAGGGGCTTCCCCTTCCAAGACATAGAGTTTGCGCTCTTGCTTGAGACCAATTCTCAGGTTTCTGTACCAGTTAAGGAAGTTTGTCCCATTGAGCTTGTTCTTCTCAAGGATAGCCCTCAGAGACAAGGTGGAGTGTGATCCACTTGCCATTGAAATTCTACAATAAATTTGCAAAACTTTTAGTACTGTATTTCAAAGTACATTTTATATTAATAAGGACTTTTATTAAAAGCTCCCACTATTTTAATCAAATCGACAACCCTTAATTTCGATTCGGAGAGTTTATGCGAGCTACTCTCTTAGTGGACAAGATCCATATTTCACCCACACAACGAGTCCGCTTTGGCGTTTCTCTCATAATGCGGTTATTTAGGTAGACAACATTTGTCAATTGCATCACTATGCAACTCTTGTATGGTTTGTGAATAACTTTTATTCGCATCCATCATATGGAACATGCCAACCCTATGCCTCTAGGCACTCAACCTTTGAGGTCACCTAGTTAAGTTGGACCCGATGTCGACAGTGGGATATCACAATTATCCGCTCACACCCTTACCAAGATAGATTAATGCACCTTGCTTTGGCAAGCCCACACTTCATCGATCGAGGCAGGAAGAGTGTCATCCATCGGAAGGCATCCATATACTTAATATTGGATAAGAGATTTTATAATTTAATCGATGAACATTTCATCGTGATTAACGTTTAATCACAGTGCACATTCACAAAATAGAAATACAATATTAGCAAACCAAATGCATCCCCTATGTGCACAAAAACAAATTATCAACACTTTGATAAGAGGGGCTAAATCTGAACATTTAGAACATTTCTAAATCTTCAGATTTACATGCATTGAACACAGGAACACCAACTCCACATATGCAGTAAACAAGCTCATCTCTCACTGTCAGATTCAAAATCCATAACATTTCGTTTCACAAACCATTTAGAGGAACGGTTACTGCAAAGGAGAAACAATATCTGAAACAATCAAATCGCAACGCAATCACATGCGTTCCTGGCGGTGGTCTCGCTGACCGATCAGCGAGCGGGGTCAAGGGGCAGAGCCCTTGCGGGGTGCGGGGCAGAGTCCCGACCAATTTTGAAATCCCACCACCAGAAACCACATAAAAACACCATAAAAAATGATGTTCCAAGAAGAAATCTGGGCATTTAGAACGCTTCTAAATTTCCTGATTTACATGCATTTGATCGCAACCTAGCTCTGATACCAATGTTGTGTTTTCTAAATACCATTCATAATGATATGAACACATCAAAATGTGTGCAGTGGAAGAAATAACTAGAACAACCCAAAGAGTTAGGATCTTGCGAATTTCATGAATCAAGAGATTATGAAAGCAAAATGTGATATACCTTTGCGGGATTGAGTCAATACTCAACCAAGATGCTCCAAGAAGAAATCCGGTAGACAAACTTCGAGTTCCAAGCACCGAAATGTATCGGACCTCTACAGAGATCCACACAAGGAAGGAGAACCCCAATGCCTTGTCGCACAAGGTATGGGTCGGAGAAGAACAGTCCTCTGCGTCCCCACGAACTGCTAGGTCCGTTGGAGGGGAGGCGACGACGATCGACGACGAATGTGCGAGGTCTGCGGACGGGGACGACAGAACACTTCCGAGTCGGCCCTTCAGAAATCGCGAAAAGGATCGATCTCATTGAGAAGACCTAATCTCGTTCCTTTTATACGCAAGGCATAAAACATGCTATCCGCAGACCAGAGAAAAAACAGAACATTTCTGCCAGAATTTAAATTCGTCGAATACATAATAATTCGACTAAATGCTTTAGACGAATTATCATATTCGACTATATACATTCGACGAATTGTCTCATATTCGACTAAACGCTTTAGACGAATTCGAACAGATAGTTTCGACTAAACAGTTTAGACGAATTATCATATTCGACTAAATACATTCGACGAACTGTCATATTCGACTAAACCCTTTTGACGAATACGAATAGACGAATTGACATAGTTTCGTCTAAACCCTTTAAACGAATTCGACGATATTAATCCATTCGTCGAAACACTTTCGCCGAATTTGCCAAGTCCTAAAGAATTCATTGAAACCATTTCGACAATTCTTCAAGAGTACTTGTTTCCCGTTTGAGACATTCTCAATTCAATTCTGAACAGTCATAGGATTGGTCCTTCACTCATATCCAATATGAGTGAGGCCAACACTATCCTTTTTCCAACTTCTCCAAACACTTTTATGTGCGACCCTATAGGCTCATATTGCGTTGACAGTAAGACTAGCTGTTGATTGCTTTGAGATCACCTCAGAAACTCCAACAACTGTAAGACTTAAAGTCTGAGTTATTGGTAGGGTTCTCTGTGAGATTGAGTTGTAAGATCTACTTATTGAGAAGAGATCTGAGTTAGAGAAGTTGCCTAGTTTAGCACATTGCTAGATAGGTGGGATGGGAGGGACAATGAAGTACCTCTTGACACATTGTCTTGAAAGGAACCACTATAAATCCGGTGTGTTTTCTGTGTTGCTTCTGTGCTGTGGTAGCTAGATTTTTAAATTAACAATTAACATTGAAAACACCTAATCACCCCCTCTTCAAGGTGTATTATAGACAAACCATATTCTTCAGTTTAGTTCAACACAACATTTCTACAGCTTATTTTTGCAGCACTTTGCTTTACCGTACCTAATTAAATGCAATTTAAGGTTTCTTCATTTCAAGCTCTGGTCCTGCTATGACGAGCGGTTGACCTTCTGGGATAGCGTTAGTGGGGATACCCGAGAGTTGAGTTAGTCCTCCAGGGTTGTCCCCAAATAATGTGTTCTCATGTTCGTTTCTCTCCCTGACTAAAAGTGGAGCAACATGTCTATTTAAGAAGGTCGCTTGCCCGAATTAGTTAATGTCAAGTAAGGCAGGCCGCCGCAGACCCGAAATGTACTTATTATTATTATTATTGAAAGGCTTATAAACTTGCTAACTGTAGAAAGTGGAGGGTTAGTCACGCCCACGACCCGTTCGTACCGGTGTGGGAGGGTTTATGACTCATGACGATAGGGAGATGTGTACCACGGGTAGATAGCCGTTCTATACCTTGTTGGATTGCCTCCACTAGTCCGCCTAAATTTTGGAAATCGCTGGATGTCGCTCACATCCAGGAGTACACCTAGTTGTACGACGGGTCCTGGGTAGTGCAGTATGACCACACACGAAAGTGGCAGGACAGGTCACTGTCACCGACGGCCACATCGGTGAGGCCCGCAGGATTCACTACCCTGCTGAAAGAGAAGCGGTCCAAGCTATGTCGACATATGGTGTGATGACAGGTTATGAAGACCTACGACGTGATTACAGGTTGCGAGTACCCGTTGTTGATATGACTACTAGTTGAGCTATTCTTTTAAATAACTGTTGACATTTCCATTGCTTCCAGTTATATATTTGCTGCTATCTCTTTTGCTTCGGCTATTTATTTATTATTTGGGTTCTTAGGCTCGTCCCCAAGAGGATTCGGGTGGGAGATATGTTTTCAATTAGCTCTGTGACTAACGATTGGTTATATAACCATTCATAGAAGATGGAGCAGCGTGAAGCCCCCATACCGAGTGATAGTGTACTGACTTTAGAGACCGCCCGAGAAGATACACCGGTCTCACCTCCCGTCTTCCGAGATGTGAGTCCTAGGGTATAAAACTGCGTGAGGAATGTATGGGTGTAGTAGTTACCTTTAGCCTATGGGGCCACTTGTATAAACAGTTGGTTATGACCTTTTGCTTATAAATATATGTATGTCTGGATGGTCTTCCTTATGATTGCTTCCGCACTGTGATCTAATATGATGCGTTGTTTTCCTTGCCTGACAAGGCGATCACCCAGAGCTTAAATGAGCAGGACGTTGCTACTCGGGAAGCGCTGGGTGACCGTCTTGGGCAGTAAGACCCTCTTACTCCAACCCTGGTTTAGGATTTGGGAGGGGGGTGTTACATAACGCCAGTCTTAAGGAGCCCTAATACACCACTATGAAATCTCTGTGAAAGCCGTATTTCTAGATCACAAATGTTCTTACATTTAAATTCAAGAGAAGGAATCAAAGGAGGATTGGATCAACGCTAACTCAACGCGAAGAACGCACGCTTTGACTTCAACGATCTTCAGCGATTCTTCATAGTCTCCTTCAGATTGCTTCATATGGAGTTTTCAATTTGTCTTTCATAATTTTTAATACCTTTTATCTTTGTGATCGTTTCGTGAATTCACCGCGGTTGTTGGAGACTAGGTCCGTGTGCGGCTTAGGGAGAATTCACCGCGTGTGTTGGCGACTAGATCTAGGGGTGCTCGAGGCCTTTCTGGGGATAGAGAAGCTAGAGCGTCTTGAGACCGTATCTGGAGATAGATCGGCTAAAGCCAATCGGTTCTTAAGAAGAAGTGTCAGTATAGAAAACAAAAGGTGGTTTTCATATTTTCGCCTCGATTTCGAGCGTTATAGAAATATTATTTTTGTAATCAATTTTATCAACGATAATTATGTCTTTATTTGTTCAATAAAATTGATTTGAGTTTCAAGTCTAGCAATTCACTTTTGATCTAATCTATTTCTTATCAAATATCAAAAGTTTTCTATTAAATTATAAAGTTTTCTAAAACCCTTATTCACCCTCTCTAAGGGCGCCTTAAGATCCAATAAGTGGTATCAGAGCTAGGTTATTCCCAAACGATTTCACCACCAGAAATAATGACGCTTCATGATCAAGATATCGCTTCTACTAGTGGGGAGAAATTTTATATAAATAAAATTATTAACACCACTTTTATTTGAAGGAAAAAATTATAGATGGTGGATAATTTTAATGGAAAATTTTCTTAAGTACGTAGATATCGAAGCTTGGAATATCACAATGATAAAACCACCAGATGAACTAAATAAAAAAGAATGTCATTTAAATGCAAAAACTATGAATAGTATATTTTGCGCAATGTCACAAGATATTTTAAATTAGTTTATTGTTTTTCTAATGCATACAAAATTTGAAAATTCCTTGAAGAGATTTATAGCCTTCCTCATGTAGTTATGGAGCAAGTGCAAGATCTGGAGAATCTGCAAGCATGCATTTGTATTCAAGAAAACTCCTCATTTGATGAATTCATAGAGTGCACGTCAAGCGGAAGGGAAGATGATAACGCATCAATAAAAGAGGAAGAAGAAGATGTTAAAGAAATCTTGTGCTCAAATCAAAATTCCAAGCTATCATGCGGAGTTTTCTTCTCTGCATTTCTTCATAGGTTGTTCCCATAAACTTCTTTAGAGGATTCAAGTGCTTTAAACAAAACCTCGTTTAATTTTCATTTAAAAAACTCGAATCATCTGCCGTTTTGAAAAAAAAAACCACTTTGGTGTCTATTTTTGTAACCATGCCCGACCCGACTTGGGCCTTGCAAGGGCCTGGCCGACATGCCCTCCCAGGACCCCCTTTGGAAGGAGGGTCTGGGCCCGACCTGGGCCTAGTCAACTAAAAGTCTGGGGCTGACAGACCCTAACCTGGCAGGTCTAGGCCTGCCAAGCCATATGCACACCTTTTCTAACTATACTCTTGCTATCCAGCTCACCTCCGAACTAGTCATTGTCACACGCAAGAGTAAGCAAGATCAAAATCTCGAACCTTCCATCTAACCTCGTCGACTAGGTTGCCGGTGGAGCAAATGAAAATGAGAGACGTCAATGCATGCATGAGATTGGGCGAGTTGAAGCACTCAAACATTCCAATTAACTTGGTGTAGGTGACGAGGTTGAAAGTGGAGTGAACGAGGTTGAAAGTGGAGTGAACGAAGTTGAGAATGGCGTCCACATTAGAGCGGACAAAACAATAAAAGGGCTTCCTGGTGCACAAAGCATCCCCGTGCAGCGAGGTTCTGTGGAAGGGTCCCACCATAAGGGTGAAATATAGGCAAATCTTACCCTGCATTTTTGTAAGAGACTGCTTACAGGACTCGAACCCATGACCTCATGGTCACCCAACCACACCTTAGCCAATGAATACCTAAAATCTTGTGATTTGGGAAGAGTGATGTTATGTGCAGCCCGAAACTAGCTATGTGCAGATTGCAAAAAAACCCCAAAAACTTTCTTAGATTTATGTTCTCCTCCATGTCCACATTAATGGACCAGTGTAACGTCCCTAATTTTCGTTAATTATTTACGTGACCGTTGTGGCGTAATTTTTGGCCTAAGGGCGTTACGTCAGCTCGTCCGGTTTAGTTTTGATCCTTAGCTTAGTTAAAGAATGTAATTTAGATCGAGCGCGCGAGATTTCGTAGAAGTCCGAGGTGATTCAGTCGCCGTCGTAGTTTAAATAGAAGAGGAGGTTGCTTTTGTGTTTCCCTGTCTGCGTTCGACGAACGTCGGGCATCCTGCGTTCGACGAACGTCGGGCAGCCCGCGTTCGGCGAACGTCGGGCAGCCCGCGTTCGGCGAACGTCGGGCAGCCTGCGTTCGACGAACGTCGGGCAGCCTGCGTTCGACGAACGTCGGGCAGCCTGCGTTCGACGAACGTCGGGCAGCCTGCGTTCGACGAACGTCGGGCAGCCGGCGTTCGACGAACGGCGGGCAGCCTGCGTTCGACGAACGTCGGGCAGCCTGCGTTCGACGAACGTCGGGCAGCCTGCGTTCGGCGAACGTCGGGCAGCCGATGTTCGACGAACGTCGGGCAGCCTGCGTTCGACGAACGTCGGGCAGCCTGCGTTCGACGAACGTCGGGCAGCCTGCGTTCGACGAACGTCGGGCAGCCTGCGTTCGACGAACGTCGGGCAGCCTGCGTTCGACGAACGTCGGGCAGCCTGCGTTCGACGAACGTCGGGCAGCCTGCGTTCGACGAACGTCGGGCAGCCTGCGTTCGACGAACGTCGGGCAGCCAGCGTTCGACGAACGTCGGGCAGCCTGCGTTCGACGAACGTCGGGCAGCCTGCGTTCGACGAACGTCGGGCAGCCTGCGTTCGACGAAAGTCGGGCAGCCTACGTTCGACGAATTTGTTTTTGTCTGGGTTCGACGAATTCCTGGAATCTTAGTATATATACTTTAAGTTTCGGTTTATTTCTTTCATCTCCTTCCCTGTCGGCCGACCTAGGGTTCTTGCGGGTGAGAAAGTGAGAGCGGCCAGTCGTGTAGTTTCGGGCGATTTCTAGGGCTGTGGTAGTCGGAATCGCGATTGGAGAGAAGATTTGGAAAGCTCTCGGCGAGATCTTCGTATTAGAGGTAAACTTTTCCCGTTCTTGGAATTTTTGGAGTTATGGTTGTGACCTAACTCCTCCTTTTGATCCGTAAAGTTTCAGGTTGTTGAGTTTGAGTGAGTTCTTAGCCGATCCATAGCTTTTGGAGCGGAGAACTTTGAGCTGCAAGGTTTAAGGCAAGTGGCTTTCTCCTCCTTCTTTCTTATTTTTCTTCCTGCTGTTTGTTTAAATTTCTCGAGAAGCCTGCTCCCTTTTATTATTTAATTTCTCGAGAAATCCTTCACCCTGCATTTGATTTCTCGAGAGCAGCTTACTCCCCCTGCCTTTAATTTCTCGAGAACAACATTTCACCCAACAATTAATTTCTCGAGAGCCTGCTTTGCCATACCTTTAATTTCTCGAGAGCCAGTTGACCCCTGCCTTTAATTTCTCGAGAGCCAGTTGACTCCTGCCCTTTAATTTCTCGAGAGCCAGTTGACTCCTGCCCCTTTAATTTCTCGAGAGCCTGATGACTCCTGCCCTTTAATTTCTCGAGAACCTGATGGATACTGCCTTTCTTTTCTCGAGAAATGTTGATTGCCATTGGTCTTCTCTAGAGCCTCTTGTCCTCTGTTCTTGACCTCTCTAGAAACCTTTGTAATTTAGATAATTTATGTCTTCTCTTATGCATTGTCTTATGCAGTGTTTACTCCATGTGTGACTTTATCCTTAGGGTATCCTGGTGATTATTTCTCGGGCTACGCCCCGTATTTTAAATAAAGATTTAATTAATAAGAACCATTGTCTTTAGCCTTGCACGGTAGTCGTGTTTGGGGGACAGTGGGGGAAATGTTATAGCCTTACGGTAGTTGTGTTTGGGTGGTTGGGTCTAGAGGCACCCCCACCGGTTTTGGGCTTTGGGTGGCGGAGGTAGATAACCGCTCCCGTTTAATTTGAGCTGATTAGTCTCTTTAATTAAATTTAACAAGATAATTGAACTCTATTTGTTCCTCGTTGTGGCATTTTGGGTGCACTTGATGCTTTACTTAGTTCTTTATTTGGAGCTTCTCCTTCGGTAAATCTGGCCTGGGTTGGTACCCCTATGCCTTATTTTACTTTCTGCTTAGTTTTTCTGCCACCTGTATTCCCTTGCTGAGGCGTTCTTTGTTTTATTGAATGTCTCAGGTTCAGAGCATTAGCTGCTAGTGCTGTAGCCCGGAGTCTCCGGGAGTTCTTTTGTTGCTGTTTCACCCCGCTGCTGCGAGGTAGTTGTGGTTAGTTTTCTCTTGTGTTCAGACATGCTAGTATGGTGCCAACGGGTTAGTGTCAGGTTGTTGACGCCCGTTGTGCCCTCTTGATACTTTATAGCTTACTTGCCAGTTAATTGCTACTACTTTTTAGATCTTGTGTGACTTGCTCTCTAGGAATTATTTATGTCTAGGTGCATTATAGTTATAAAAATGACTTTTCTTTCATCCTCATTGCATCCTTTTTAACAGAAATCCTTTTCTTTAAAGTCGCCTAAAAGATATTTTCTATACTTATACTATGCCTAGATATGTGCATATCATTTACTTTATGTCATGTCATCACATACATCTAGGACCTTAAGTGAACTAAATCAAGTATTTTCCGCTGCAATTACATATATTTTCTCGGTGGACTAATTGATCCACGAACTGAGAGACACAGTTCTTCCCCAAACTCAAATAAATGATTTCAAGTGATGATCTAGCATGTAAACATGTTTTGATTAATTAAGTAATAGGTTCCCGCCAGAGCGTCTGCAGTTGTCTCCAGCATGATGTGACATCATGACGCGTATTTTCTCTTACTCTGATATCTCTAAATTCGGGGAAAATGCCAGTTGTGACAACCAGTTTGTTCCCCTCTTTGATGCTGGTGAGCAATTCCCTTCTCTAACCATCCATTTTGCTGAGAATTGTAGGCTGAATTCGAATATCTTGATGAGATATTCAAACTTGGAATCCTGTTTTGGAAGTCTCTTTAATCAAAAGAAAAGTGGGTTTTCTTCCATAGGTTTTTTCAATCCTTTGCTGATTTTTCTCAACCTCTTGATGTACACGCTCAAAATCGTCTGCAATTACTACCCCGGGCGCCTCCTCAAAGCCTTCGTCGTCGATTCTCTGCCCCTCTTCAACTATCATTTTTTAGAATGCATAAATTGTATTGGTCTTCACCTAACAAGTTGGTCTACACTTAAATTTTATTAATGTGCAAATAATTGTGATTTACACGTAGTCAAAATTGATTTACACATATAATTACTCTTTGAGAATTGAGAATGCTACCGTTAGAATTCATGCGATGCCTCCTAGCCAAAATCAGTTAAGATTTTAGTAGGATACGTTGTTGGGGGACCTATTTCAAGTTAATTAACAAGGAAGAAACTCAGGCAAGATGAAATTTACACACCAATTTCAACAAATTGTTAAAGTTTAGGGCTGCTTTAATAATAATATTATTATTATTCAATGTTGGAAGATTGTTTAAAACATTATGACATTTTTTTAAGGATGGTGTTATTTGTAATCCACTTTAGGCTATTCACACACAATTACTCATTCAAAAATGGCCTTTTTTAAAACTCTAAAAGCTAATATCCGTACCCCCTTCCATCCACTATCACACGCCTGACGCTTCTCCGCGATACGAAGCTCTTCCGCCTCTATCGCTCGCCTGGCATTTCTTTCGGCCGCCGCTCGCCGGATTCTCTCCTCCGACGTAGTAGATCGTTAGATCTACCCTTCTTCTTGCTTTCTGGAGCCCGACCTCCCTTTGGTCGCCCCATATTTCGCCGGCCTCCTTTCCAGCAGCCGCCCGTCGGAATACCTCCACCGGCGAAGTAGAAGGCTCTTTCTCTTTCCTTTGGATGTTATTTTAAAGACATTGAGGTATTATAAGCTTCTTTGTTGTTCCTTTATTTCACCCCTTAACTTATGAAAACCCTAGATTCTCAAATACCTAAAATTTTTAATAGTTCCCTTTTGTTGTTTTATACCACTATCATCTCTATAGAGTTTCATTTTGGTGATCAATTGTAGTGGGGAAATTTTTTTGCCTAGTTGAAGAATCTATTTTTTTTCTTATTATGTTTAAATTCAATATTGTGACCATATGTTTAAGTGATTGTACTTCCACTTGATAGAAATGAGTTCAGAAAAATTGTTGTGTTGGGTAATGAAGAGTCCTCTAAAGACATCATGTTAGATGTTGGAATATACTTTTGTACTAATTCAAGTTTTGAAAGTAAAGAAGAGTTGATTGAATGAGCTTGAAAAATGGCAAAAAAATTGAGGTTTGTTTTTATTATTCTGAGAGCAGATACTATCACCTCCAGAGCATCATCAATGGTAACGTTAGATTGTTATATAGTTGGGTTGCCTCATGACAGTCAAAACAACAAAAGAGTATAAAAAATTCACATTCGATATATTGCCGCTATTTCATCATTTGAGTTTTTCAAGTTACCACAACTTATTAAGTAATGAAAATGTAACAAATTTCCATTGTACTCTTTTAAATTTTCAATTAATTTTTTAATTTAAAATCATTATTTTGCATGGATAATATATTTTGAGCGGATGATTAAAATTTGAAGAAATTAATTTTATGTCACAATATATTTTGAGAACATTCATTATTTATTTTGAGAACATTCATGAATTAGTTTAGTCATCGTACTCTAGTTATTGTTCTTTCAAATAATTATTCTATGTTTATTTTAAAATTTTAAACATCAGAGTATAAATAATCTGTCAAAACATTCATGAACCAGAGGTGTACAAATATTCATGAATTATGAATAGCCATCTATGATCTATAAATAACATTACTCTTTTTTAAAAGTAAAACTTCAAATCCAGTCTAAAAACAGAGCATAGATTAGAGAGATGAAGGCCGTGACACAATTCGAAAACTCTCAATTCCTGCCTCACCGGCGTCGCCACTCCTCCTTCCCGACCACTGACCCTAACCGTAGATCGAAACCTCCCTCCCGCCTTTGCTTCGCCTGCACCTCCGCCTCCGCCTCCACCGTCACCTTGGGCGTCTCCTCAGACACCACCAAGCCCGTGGTTGTCGTTGGCTCCGCTAACGCCGACATATACGTGGAGGTCGACCGCACTCCCAGAGAAGGCGAGACCATCGCTGCGCGCAGCGGAGAGATCCTCGCCGGCGGGAAGGGCGCCAATCAGGCATGCTGCGGCGGCCGCCTCGACCACCTGACCTACTTCCTCGGCCGGATAGGGGACGATGCTCATGGGCAGCTCATCGAAGACGCTCTTCGCCTCGGTGGCGTTCGGCTTGACCGGCTCGCCCGCGTCGTCACTGCCCCTACTGGATTTGCGGTAGTCATGCTGCAGCCCGATGGTCAGAACTCTATTATCATCATCGGAGGTGCAAACATGCACGGATGGCCAGAGGCCGTACGCGGGGCGGATCTGGAGGTACTGGCCAAAGCCGGCGTTCTGCTACTCCAGCGGGAGATCCCGGATCGAATCAACATTCAAGTTGCCAAGGTAAATGGGAATTAGTCTTTCTGGTGGAGTTTCCTAGAAATTGACATGATTGCTTGATTGGAATTCATTGTTGTATGTTATAATTTGTTCCTTGTTTTGGTTAGCGCTTTCTTTGCTTTATAGTGAACTTTTTTGAAAGACAAGTTTTTTTCTTTCATCTAGCTGGTTCTTTACATTGTTGTTTACCTAAATTTATACTTGGCACGATGTTTTGTTGATGATGGTGTCATATTTACGAGATCATTACCTGTAGAATGTAGTTCTTTTGTTTCAATGTTACCTTAAATAATGCACTGTTACCTGAAATAATCAGTAAGAGTTATGGTCTGTCTTTTATAATCTATTCCGGACACAAGGTCTTAGATCATGTTGTCAATTTTACTGTCATCTAGCCATCATCAAAACACGAGTTTAATGTCATTTATAAACTTGTATTGCATAATCGAGTCAAATAATTGAAATTGACTAAACATAACATTGTGTGTGCATACAAACCAAACATCCCCTACTGTTAATTTTTAGAAGAATTATTTGGGCCTTGATATTTTGCATAGAATGTGGTGTAGTTTTTTCAAATACTTGGATTTTATCATTGGATATTTAATCTTCCTTTGGGAATCTCATGCCTACTTATTGATCAATTCTACAATATTCTTCAATTCTGTTTATTGGGCGAACAATATATTTGGAATTAGACCAATTTCAATTCCTAGAAGAATTGGAATTGATCTCAATTCCAATATCTAATGAAGAATTGGAATTAGACCAATTTCTGGCGCACATTATTCTCATGCCTCTTTATGTATTTTACATATTTTTGGTCCCCTTCAACTAGAATGAAGTGATTCTTTTATGGTATTAGTTTCGTCCCCCACGTTCCATATGTTCTTTCATGTGATTCTTTTAATTTGGATGCTTGAGTTCTATTAGGGTCCATTCGTTTGGACGGAACTGAGCTCCTGGAATTGAAATTGAACTTCTAATTTCAAATTTATCGTTCGTTTGCATGCTTGAACGTTGAAATTAGAATTTTAATGAATTCCATGTAATTCATTTTGAACTAAAGCCAATTCTTTCCGATTTATATAAGAATTGAGTAATTCCGTCAGAGACGCGTTTATCGCATAGGGCATGTTTTTTCGCCCGAGGGCGCGTTTTTTCACTCGGGTGAGTATTTTTCGCACAAACGAGCATTTTCATTCGGGCGCGCATTTTCGCTCGTGCGTGCGTTTTTTCGCCCGGGCACGCTTTTTAGCCATGGGCATTTTTTTCGCCCGGACGCGCGTTTTTTGCCAGGGCGCGCATTTTTTTCGCCCATGCGCACATTTTTCACCCATGCGTCCTTTTCTCCTTGACTTACGGTTTTTCGCTTGGGAGTGCCATTTTTGCCCGGGGCGTGTATTTTCGTCCTATCGAGCAATTTTCGCACTTGTGAGCGTTATTCATACGAGCAAGCGTTTTTTTTGCCCGGGCGTGCCTATTTTCGCTCGGGCGCACGTATTTCACCTGAGCGCGTATTCCGTCCGAGCGCACGTATTGCGCCCGAGCGCGCGTATTCTGCCCGAGTGCGCATTTTTTGTCCGTGCGTGCTTTTTTCGCCCGGGTGCTAGCCCTGCACAAAAGGCCCGGGCCCACTAGGCCGGCCCGAGCCCGGCCCGGGAAAAGCCCGGCAAGGCCCGGGCCCGGGCAAAGCCCGCGTGGGCCAGGCCGGGCTTAGGGGGCCTAACTGGGCCCCCATATTATGCAAAAGCCCGGCCCGGTGCCCGGCCCGGGCCGGGCCGGGCAAAGCCCGGTTTACCGGGCTCTTGAAAAGCCCGGTTTTTGCAAGCAAGCTGCCATGGCAGCTTGCTGCCATGACAGCCATAAGGCCGGGCCCGGCCTGGCCCGGCCCGACCCTGGGGGCCTAGGCAGGCCCCCTTCCATGGGCAAAAGCCCGGCCCAACCCGGTTGCAAATAAAGCCCGGGCCGAGCCCGGTTGGCAAAAGCCCGGGCCCTTCAGGCCCGGTACCGGCCCGGCCCGGTCGGGCTTTTTGTGCAGGGCTACCGGGTGCACATTTTTTCGCCCGAGCGCACATTTTTTCACCCGTGCGTGATTTTCGCCTTAACTTGCGGGTTTTCTCCTGTACGTGCATTTTTTGCCCCGGGGAACGTTTTTTCGCCCGAGGGCGTGTTTTCACCATGGTACGCGTATTTTCCCCCGGGCGTGCTTTTTTCGTCACAACGCTCATTTTTTGCCCGGGCGCACATATTCAGTTCAGGAGCGCGTATTCAACCCGGGCGCGCGTATTCCGCCCTGTCGCGCGTATTCCGCCCTGGCGCGCGTATTCCGCCCTGGCACGCGTTTTCCACCCGAGCGCACGTTTTTTGCCCGGACGCGCATTTTCTGCCCTGGTGCGCATTTTCTGCCCGGGCGCACATTTTTCGTCTGTGCACACGCATTTTCGACCGGACGCGCGTTTTTCATGCACTCGTCGCGCGCATTTTCGCCCTCGCGCCCACGCACGCTTTTTCCCCCAGGTGCGCGTTTTTCGCTCTGGCGCGCATAATTCTAAGATTAAATTTTATTTAACAAACGAACAACAAAATTGATTAATTTCACAATATTCTCCAATTATGTTTATTGGGCGAACATTATTGGAATTAAACCAATTTCAATTCCTAGAAGAATTGGAATTGTTCTCATTCCAATATGCAATTTCAATTCCATCCAAACGAACGGTACCTTATGGTAGTAGAACAGGCTTAACCCATATCTCTCTCTTTCGTCCCCCACGTTCCATATGTTCTTTCATGTGATGGGCATTTTGTTCCACATGTTACTACATGTTAAGGGGCATGCTGAATAATTTCTCATATTGAGAACCCAGTATATGACTAGTTAGGTATGATTAAATTATTAAGATATTGTCAGATAACTCTAATATGAGAACTCTACCATGACTATGTATATTAGTTCTTATCGGAACATATAAACATTTTGTTACCACTAGGGTAACGGACGGTCGGCGGTGAGGCGGTAGTAGGGGCGGTAGCTAGGTCGAGCAAGAAGAGGGGGAGAGATGGAAGGGAAGAGGGTAGAGAGAGAGAGAAGGATAGAGAGAGAGAAGGGAAGAGAAAAGGGGAGCAGCCCCTAAATTACTCAAGTGATCCAAAGATACAAGATTAGGTCTAAACACAACCTCTTATACTATGAGGTCCTAACCCAAGTCCCCAAAATACCCCCTGCCATACATAACAATTACTATGCTTGCCCCACGCCTTCAGCCGCGCCCCCCGCGTGAGCGCCTGCGCTACCGCCCTCCCTATCGCTGGGCGATACCGCTCCCCTCAAGCTACCGCCCCTGCTACCGCCCTTCCTAGCGCCGGGCGAGACAGTCGTGTCCGTTGCTTCCTTGTTGCTTGATTCGCGCGGACGCCGTGCGTACACCCGCCAAGGTGGTTCCTCCTCCTGCAAGTCGGTAGCAATGCCGCCGTCTGGGAAATTAGCCTTGTCCTCGAGGCAGTAATCAGGAAATTGACGGCGGAAATCGTCTCTGATTAGCCATGTGCTCTCCGACTGGGGGCGACACTGGACTTCTTCAGGAAACCCTGCGCCGTCGTGAGATGGCCGACGGTCGATGATGGCGGCCGGGTACACGGGTGCCGTGCACGAGTAATCCAAGTCGGCCGGGATGTGGTCCACGGTTGGGTGATCTCCGATGGCCCGTCGAAGCTGCGACACATGGAAGACGGGATGAATCCGGCTGTTGTCTGGTAACCGGAGGCGATAAGCCACGGCGCCAATCCGGCCGATTACTTCGAATGGGCCGAAGAAGCGCGGCGCCAGCTTCGGGCAAGTGCGGCGCGCCACAGACAGTTGTCGGTAGGGGTGCAGCTTGATGAACACCTTTTCCCCAATGGAGAGTTGTAGGTCCCGTCGTTTGCGATTTGCAAAGGATGTCATTTTGGCTTGGGCGCACCTTAGATGATGCTTCAAGCTGTCCAGAATGATATCGCGATCCTGAAGGTGAACCGCGAGGCCATCCACAGGGCACTCACCCGGGAGGTGCCGCACGATCGAAGGGGGTGGGCGGCCGTAGACTGCTTCGAATGGGGAGGTGTTGGCCGCATAATGGTAGGCCGTATTGTACGAGTACTCCGCCCAAGGGAGCCATTTGGCCCAAGATCCCGGTCTTTCGCCGATGAAGCACCGTAGGTAGGTTTCTAGGCACCGGTTGAGAACCTCGGATTGCCCGTCTGTCTGCGGGTGGTAGGCGGTGCTCATGCGAAGTTGAGTTCCTTGCAGACGGAACGAGGTCCAGAAACTGCTTAAGAAGAGGGGATCTCGGTCGCTCATGATGGAGCGCGGGAAACCGTGAAGGCGCACGATGCCGGCGATGAAGCTGTCCGCTACCGATTTCGCCGTGTATGGGTGGCGAAGGGGAATGAAATGGCCATACTTAGATAGGCGGTCCACCACCACTAGTATGCAGTCGAACCCGTCCGATCGTGGTAGCCGCGTGATGAAATCCATGGCGATGTCCTCCCAAATTCGTTCCGGTATCGGAAGGGGTTGCAGGAGACCGCCGGGAAACATTGCCTCGTACTTGGCCTTCTGATAGGGAAGGCAGGCGGCGACGTAGGCCTTAATTTGGCGAAACATCTGTGGCCAAAATAGGGAAGCTGATAGTCGGCGGTAGGTCCGAAATGCGCCGGCGTGGCCTCCGGTTGGCGACGCGTGGAATTCGGCCAGCAATCGCGGAATGCACGCGGATGACGCGGACAACGCCAATCGCCCCCGGTAGAACAGTCGGCCGCCAATGAGCGAGTAAGGAGGGTGCGCCGCTGGATCGGCAATGAGGGCCGTGCGAATCGCTGATAAGTAGGGGTCTTTTTCAACGTCCTCCTGAATGTCGGAGCTTTCTTCCCATACTGGCCGAGAGATAGCGGTCAACTCTGGTGCGTGCGGTTGACGGGAGAGAGCATCGGCAGCTCGGTTGGTTTTGCCGGAGCGGAAAGCGATCGAAAAATCGTAGCACAAAAGTTTGGCTACCCAGACTTGTTGTGCCGGTGTCGCGATTTTTTGTTGTAGGAGATAGCGGAGGCTGTGATGATCCGTCCGAACCACAAACGGCCTACCGAGGAGATACGGACGCCAATGCTGTACTGTCAAGACTAAGGCCATTAGCTCGTTTTCGTACGCCGACCGGCTACGAACGGTGGAAGAGAACGCCCGACTGTAGAAGGCGATCGGTTTGCCGGACTGCATGAGAACCGCGCCCACGCCGGTGCCCGATGCGTCGCATTCCACCACAAACGTCTGTTGGAAATCCGGCATGGCCAGAACCGTCCCGTGCACGAGGGCCGACTGCAGTGTTGCAAACGCAGCCATGGCCGCCGCCGACCAGGAGAAGGCGCCGTCCTCCGAACTCTTGAGTAGCTGGGTGAGGGGGCAGGCTATCGTCCCATAGCCTTGAATGAACCGCCGGTAGTAGCCGGTCAACCCCAGGAACCTGCGCACCTCGCAGACGGACGTGGGTGTTGGCCAATGAAGCACCGCGACGATCTTGTCGGCATCCATGGCTACCCCTCGCGCCGAAATTGTGTGGCCCAAATAGCTAACCGAAGTGGCCCCGAAGGAGCACTTCTTCCGGTTCAGGACGAGATTGTGGTCGCGGAGGGTACGGAAGGTGGCCCGGACGTGTTGGAGGTGTTCCTGCCAATTTGAACTATACACCAATATATCGTCAAAAAAAACGAGGACATGTTTGCGGAGTACCGGCCGAAAGATGTCGTTCATGGTAGCTTGAAATGTTGCCGGGGCGTTGGTCAAGCCGAATGACATGACCAGGAATTCGAAGTGGCCATCGTGAGTACGAAATGCCGTCTTGGGAACGTCTGCCGGCCGTACGCGGATTTGATGATAGCCGGATCGGAGATCCAACTTGGTGAAGAATGTGACTCCGTGGAGCTCGTCCAGGAGCTCCTGAATGACCGGAATCAGGTATTTGTCGGCGATGGTGGCCTTGTTGAGCTCCCGATAGTCGACGCAGAAGCGCCAACTTCCATCTTTCTTCCGCACGAGGAGGACCGGGCTAGAAAAGGGCTTGCACTTGGTCGAATGATGCCGCCCAAAAGCATCTCCCGCACTAAGCGCTCAATCTCGTCTTTCTGCACGTGGCCATAGCGGTACGGTCTAACTGACACCGCAGCTGTTCCCGGTTGAAGGACAATGGCTTGGTCAGTGGGGCGGGCCGGGGGTAGACCGGACGGGGCCTCAAAAATCTCGGCAAACTCGTCCACGATGCTCCGGATGCCGTCCGGCGTGGGTCCCGTGTCCTCTTGGTTACCCTGGAGAGGCCAAAGCCAAGTGGAGAAATCCACAGTCGTGGTGCGCTGAAGGGCCCGGAACGAGACCGGCGTTCGGAGGAGGGTGGAGTCACCCGTAAGACAGCACGAGGTCGTCCCGTGTTGGAAGTGCATGGTCATCTTTGCCCAATTCACCCGAACGTCGCCCAGCGTTTGTAGCCATGCAACCCCCAAAATGGCATCAATGCCCCCTAACCCGAATATGTAAAAGTCATCCGTGACCGTACAGGAGCCAATGGTGAGCGTGACTGCCTGGCAAAGGCCCTGTGTCGGCCGACGACGTCCATCTCCCAAACAAACTGTGAACTCCGCGGATGGACGATGGGCGAGAGCGAGTTCGCGCGCCAAATGCTCAGAGATAAAGTTGTGGCTCGCGTCGTTGTCAATCATGAGGACGATGTCGCGGTCCCGTATACGGCCTTGGAGTTTCATCGTGCGAGGGCACGTGATGACGCCCACCGAGAAATACGGGAGCTCCAAGCAATGGAAGGGCGTGTTGGGATTTATGGGTTGCTCGATGTTCTCGGAAAGGTCCAGGTCGTCGCCCTCGGCCGATGCCTCGGTGGATATGTCGTCCCCAAACAAAGCATGAAATTCTTTGACCGAGCAAACGTGATTGGGGGAGTACGGTTGGCGGCACCGGAAGCATAATCCCTTGCGGCGGAGGTCGTTGTATTCCCCATCGGAGAAACGGTGGGGGGCGGGACGGCCCGGGCGTTGTCCACCCGACGGATATGCTCGAGGAGCCACGTCGCGAGGCGGTGCCGGTCTAGGTGGTGGATGATGGACTGGAGGCGGATGGCGAATGCCCAGATCCGCTTCGACGGCGCGAGCGAGGTCAATCGCGGCCGAGACGGTGTGGGGGTGATGAGTGCGGAGGCGAGAGCGGATGGCGGGTAGCAGCCCTTGGAGGAAGAAGCCCAGATAGTGGTCTGGTGGTAGCCCCGGGACGTGGGAGACCAAAGCCACGAACTCATCAATATAGCTATCCAGGTCGGCGGACTGGCGTATGCTGCACATGCGCTCAATGGCGGAGCCGGAGTACCGCGCGTCATAACGCTGAATCATTTCATGTTTCAGTTCAGCCCAAGAACTATGGGGTTGCACTTGGCGGAGCCAACGCGCCCAGTGCAAGGCGGAGCCCGAAAGGCCGACGACTGCAGTACCCACCTTGTCATCGTCGTGGGTAAAATGGAGGTCGAAAAATTGCTCGGCGCGAGCGATCCACCCCATCGGATTGACCCCGGAAAAGGACGGCAGCTCCAAAGCGAGAGGCGGGCGGCCGGGCGACGGAGCAGGGGTCGCGAGGCGTGGGTCGGCCGCCATGGCCGGCTGTTGCGGAACGGGGGGGGGGGGGGGGTGTCCGAGGATTGAGCCACCCTCCAGAGTGGACGTGGAGGCGGCGGCGACGGGGGAGGCGGGCGAGAGTTGTTCGAGGCGGGCGAGGATGGCCGCGTTGGTGCTCTGATTGGCGAGGGCGAGGGATTGGATGGATGCCAAGGATGCGCGCAGATCCGAAATATCCGCCGCGTGAGCGTCAGTGCGAGCGCGGAGGTCGTCCGGCGCGTCAAGGGAGGCAGCGGGGGTTTGGCGGGTGGTGACCGTCATGGCAGCGAGTTTCCGGCGGCACGGAGGCGGGCGGAGCGGCAGGTCGGACCAATGTTACCACTAGGGTAACGGACGGTCGGCGGTGAGGCGGTAGCAGGGGCGGTAGCTAGGTCGAGCAAGAAGAGGGGGAGTCCCCAAAATACCCCCTGCCATACATAACAATTACTATGCTTGCCCCACGCCTTCAGCCGCGCCCCCCGCGTGAGCGCCTGCGCTACCGCCCTCCCTATCGCTGGGCGATACCGCGCCCCTCAAGCTACCGCCCCTGCTACCGCCCTCCCTAGCGCCGGGCGAGACAGTCGTGTCCGTTGCTTCCTTGTTGCTTGATTCGCGCGGACGCCGTGCGTACACCCGCCAAGGTGGCTCCTCCTCCTGCAAGTCGGTAACACATTTCATGTAAAACATGAAAATTATATTATTATCTTATAACTAATACTCATTCAAAATCAGAGGGAATCACATGGAAGATGCATCAAGGAAAAGATTTAAACATTTCAAGGAAACATGAAAGCACATCCACAACTTTCTTTCCATTAGATTTATCCTTTCTTGGTATCATGCCTCCTCAGGCTTTCTTCTTCCTCAGGCTTCTTCTTCCCATCTCATTGCTTTGCAATTGCCACATGTTAAATTAACCAAAACCAGCTGGTAGTAGGTAAAATTCTTTTTCATTTTGCGTGGCTTCAATTAAAGAACCCACAAGATTCCAAGATAAAAGAGTCCCAAAACAAATCCTTAAGCTTTGTAGTTTTGGGTCAGGTCATGCTCACATATATATATATATATATATATAAAATTTTAGAGGAAAGAGGAGGGAATATTCAATTAATTATTTTAGGCATGAAAAACTTTATTTATAGCCAGAGGAGTTCCACATATAAGCTATACAGATAATATGTGACACAAATGAGAAGAACAAATAATAAGTTAATACTTTTTACGCTCCACTGCAAGATGAAGCATACATGTCTTATGAGCTAATCTTGGAAAGAAATCGAAGATACAATGGGAGATGTAATGCTTTGATGAGAATGTCTGCGAGCTGAGAAGTGATAGAAATATGTTGAAGCTGGATCCCTTGAAGCTTGATCTTATTTCTGATGAAGTGTCAGTTTGCTTCAATATGCTTAGTACGTTCATAATAGTTTGGGGTTCTCAAGAATGTGAATGTCATGTTGATTATCATAAAAGAGAACTGCAGAAGAGAGAGACACTCCAAGATCAACCTAGAGGCTCTTAAGCTAAGTGAGCTCATAAATTGCAAGGGTCATTGAGCATTTTTCAGCTTTGGGCATAGAGCGCCCAACATGTTACTTCTTAATATTATATATGACAAGATTATCGCCGAAGTACAACAGTCACCTGTAGATCGGCGATCATCAATAGATGTGGAATAGTAAGCATCAAAATATGCAACAGAGGAGTGTCTAGAAGAGGGTTAGTATATACTCCAAGATCAACCTAGAGGCTCTTAAGCTAAGTGAGCTCATAAATTGCAAGGGTCATTGAGCATTTTTCAGCTTTGGGCATAGAGCGCGCATCAACATGTTACTTCTTAATATTCTATATGACAAGATTATCGCCGAAGTACAAAAGTCACCTGTAGATCGGCGATCATCAATAGATGTGGAATAGTAAGCATCAAAATATGCAATAAAGGAGTGTCTAGAAGAGGGTTAGTAGATAAGTCCTTGTCCAGGAGCTCACTTGAGATATTGAAGAATGCACTTAACTATCTACAAACGAGATACCTTACGAGTGTGTATGAATTGACTCAAAACACTCACAATAAAGGAAATGTTTGAGCATGTGATAGTTAGAGTAGATCCAGTTTCTTAATCAAACAACGATAATACTCTGAATTGACTAACAATGTGGTACGCCATCGAACAAGAGACGAGACATGCTTGCATTAAATAGGAAAAACTGATACAATTCGGAGCGAACTCCGGCCAAGATCTAGGAGGCTGGTTCCTCTTAAGACCTTTCTCTCAAATGAGAGCCAAAACCCTAATAACCAAAGATAAAAGAAACACTCCCATACCACCTCCTTATATAGGGAGGGAGGGCTCACATAATCATAACATAAAATAAGATTTAATTAATATTAATTAATTAATTAATTAATACCAATTAATTACACAAATTAATTAGGGTGGTTTTTCATATGCGCTCCCTTGACTCCTGCGAGCTGGTGTGCTTTGGCGGATGCATTATCGTAATAATAGGCCGCGCTTGAAAATTGACCTTGCCCCCAAGGTCAAGGCTAAAAATTTTGTCGTGGTCCTTCAAAATGTCAGCAGCGGGTATCGTCAAAAGGAACGACGACGAACTTTTTTATCCTCAAAAGAGGGGGTGAAGTGAGGTGTGGATAGAAGACAGGAGAGGAGTCCACGTGATGCGGCAAGGGGAAATAAAAGAAAGGAAATATTGTCCGTTAGAGGGGGGTAGTTGGCGGTATGTGGAAGGGGAGACTTGAGTGGGGTGTACCATATGGCCTTAAAGGCTGACACAGGAAGGCGGGGAGCTCGATAGGGGAACAGGAGGGCGACGGTCTGGAGGTGTGCCAGGCGTAGGCCGCGAGGGGGCGGGGCAGCGGCTCCCGCGTGGTCTGCGAGCGCGGGAAGAAGAGGACGTGATTGGTTGTGCCGGGTGCCGGCGTACGCAGGAGGGGGGTGCGACGACGCTGGAAGTGCGGGTGGGAGGGGGTGCGGGCTTCTGCGTCTGCAACCGGAAACGACGTTGGAGGGGCGGCTGTTGCTACGACTGCCGGATTCGCCGCGGGCTGGATCGGGCGATCGACGACGCACGAGGGTGCATCAACGACGCTGGAGGTGCGACCCTCTGTTTCTGCAGCCGGAAGCGGTGCTGGAGGTGTGGTTGCTGTTGGACGCGGTGCGGAAACGGCGCTGGAGGTGCGGGCTTCTGCTGCTACTGCTGGGATCGGGGCGACTATGGCACGAGTGTCGTCTGCGGCTGCCGGAATCGGTGTTGGAGGAATCCGAGTGTGTTCCTCGAGTCGATCGAGCTTATCGTGGAGGTGCTGCACCATGGCGAGAATGTTGGCGAGCATCTCTGTTTTCCGATCGAGCTTGGCACCGATGGAGATGGCGGTGAGGCGGGTGTTCACCGTGGCTTGATCCCCGACGGCTTGGAACGAGCGGGCGGGGCCGGCAGGTCGGACCATTGGTACGCCATCGAACAAGGGACGAGACATGCTTGCATTAAACGAGAAAACGGATACAATCCGGAGCGAACTCCGACCAAGATCTAGGAGGCTGGTTCCTCCTAAGACCCCTCTCTCAAATGAGAGCCAAAACCCTAATAACCAAAGATAAAAGAAACACTCCCATACCACCTCCTTATATAGGGAGGGGGGCTCACATAATCATAACATAAAATAAGATTTAATTAATATTAATTAATTAATACCAATTAATTACACAAATTAATTAAGGTGGTTTTTATATGCGCTCCCTTGACTCCTGCGAGCTGGTGTGCGTTGGCGGATGCATTATCGTAACACAATGAGTATGAAACAAAAGTAAAATATGAGAACTTTACATTAACATCGATGGACATATCAATTGGACCACACCCAAATAACCAACACTCTGAAGAAGATCCGTGCAATATTTCCTTTGAGAATAGATGTAGGAATTGTTGAGCATTCAGTTCGGATCCAGATCTGGTTTGGATTTATTAGGTTCTTCACAGACCTAATAGTCAGGATCACCCAATCCGCGGTTCAAAGAGCAGGACAACCCTTTCTATTTCACTTTCCTCCCAAGAGATGGCAACATTGACACGAACGACGACCTGATGCGATGCTAACACTGGAAGGGCTCACACAATCGACAACTGTGCAGTATTCGGAGGACGTGCGACGTAGGTGGCAGTTGCAAACTGGCAGGCATGTTGGTCTCGCAGTGCAGTGCTGGTTGTATGGAGGCCAGTTGCACAGGCTCGAGAGGAGTAGCTTGCACATGAATCAGTCGTACTGTGCAAGGGTTGTGTGCTGGAGTGTGCGGGCTTTGGTTTGAGGCGACGGACTGAGCAAACAAAGGACAATGACGAGTTGTGCATCCGCGACAAGGTTGTGTCTCCGTTTGGATTTCCTCTCTGTGGTGGCGAAGAGTTGGTCGTCCGTGATGATGAAGGGTTGCTTGTGTTCTTGTGTTCTTGTGTTCAATGTGAAATCATATTGCAGTAAGTTATTCTATTCCTTAGCGGATGTAGTTGTCCGATTCAATCCGTGGTGCTCTTCATTGAACTTGTAACTTTCTCCTTATATCTTGTATTGCGTGGCCCGTTAATGTTGAGTATAATGATATATATCTCGAACTGGCTTATTTTGAACAGCCGGTGTACGAGAGGGTAGTTCCTGAAGACGATGTTGATTCAAATACTTCTGTAAATAGTTTAATCGTCCGTAGTAAAGATTCATAAGCTACCACGAGCATTGATAGGGAAGAAGTGGGTAGCACAGAGACAAATGAATCTGATACGAAAACTGATAGTCTGGCTCGGATAGCCGTTAGGATTCCAGATAGAATTGTATAAGAACTTTTGTGGTATATATTTCATTTTTGAGTACACGTGCGGATTTTTTTTGTAACCGCGAGTGCGTTAAATCTATAAAATGATTCAGTATATATTATGTATTGAAGGATGATTTATCACAAACCTGTTATTCCTTTGCTTTCATATTTCCTGCAATGTATCTGCGATTGCTAGATGATCATATTAATGTTGATCGTGTGAACGAACACTCGCTTCTCAGGTGCAATGCAGTCTGGTCGATTTTTATATTGTCAATGTGGTATTTGCAAATTCGTGGGTATATTATAAGGTTTGCGAACGCTCTCCCATTTGCTTAAATATGACTTGTAGGTCGTGAATCCTATAAGTGAATATTATATCATATAGGTCGAGCGAATTCCATATCCAAGTTGCGAATACCAAAGTGTTGTACGTAGATCGTGAATTCTATAAGCGAGTATTATACCATATAGGTCAAGCAAAATCCATATCGAAGTTGCGAATATCGAAGTGTTGTACGTAGATCGTGAATTCCATAAGCCAGTATTGTACCATATTGGTCAAGCGAAATCCATATCGAAGTTGCGAATACAGAAGTGTTATCCATATATTGTGAATTCCATAAGTGATTATTATACCATATAGGTCAAGCGAAATCCATATCGTAGTTGCGAATACCAAAGTGTTGTATGTAGATCGTGTTTTCCATATTGGAAGTGTGAATACTAGATATGCATGTGAATACCCACTCGAGTAATTTGTATTTTGTAATATACTTCAATACAATATGCTGAAGATCTCCCATTTGGCTTAATATTTGCGAGAAGTAATTTTTCTGGAGCCGAAGTAACCTCATGAGTCCCGAAACTTTAGTGTAAGATAACAATTTTAACCTAAAGGTCCTCGGGGGCTAGACAACTTGGAAAACAATAGGGAATAATGCACCCGTATGGAGCTCGTCCTCAGAAGGGTTTCTTAGTGTCAACGATATCTCTGTTGATATGCGATAGAGCTGTTCTATCACCTCGATCAACATAACACATATGCAAGTCGCGAACAATTCTAACGAGAGCAATTGTAGTGGATATTACAACAATCGATCTAGGAGTGACATTTATCGTCGAGAGATCCGAAAACCTAAAGACCATCACAAGAAATTGGATCAGACTACCACTACACAACCACGATTCAATTCTAGCTGAATTGTGGTCTTGGTGGGTATTACTGTCCAACGATCTCAATTCAGGAGGTTCGAGTAGGTGTCATCGGTGTCCTTTAGGGAATTCAAATCACTTAAATTCCTCCGCGAGATTGGACCGGAAGATTGGAATGCATGGGGGCTCAAGTAACATTGAATTGGATTTTTTTTAAAATGAAAAGAAATGGAGACTAGATATGGAGTTGGAAACAAGTCTAACTGTCGAGATCATCCATAATGATTGATGATGGCCTTATCGTGTCGTCGTTAAAGCATCATTGGGGTATGTAGTCTTCGATTGTTTCTTTAGAGGTTGGAGACTCATTGCCAGATTTCCGATAAATATATTCCTGTAACTTTCCTGCCTTATGTAACTTCTTGACCAGATTCTGGAAAGCTCGACATACCTTTGTATTGTGACCAACACTTTTGTGGAACTCGCAGCAGGGTTGTTGTTTATTTCGATTCTGAGATTCAGTCAGAGATTGCGCTGTTCTGTTCATAGAAGGGGAGTGAGATCATGACCGCCTTATCTGTCCGAAATACTGTGGTGGTGATGAATGTTCGCGGAAAAAATTCTTATATGCGGAATAAGTGAAACAAACTCGGGATGATATTCGTGGATTCCGGATACTCTGCGGGATTTGGGTCTAATTTCACCAGATCGTCGCATGGATCTAGCTTGGATTGTTGATGAGTGATCATTAAGAATTCTTTCCTCTCCAACAAGATATTGGACTTGTTGCAAAAGTTTAGTTACTACAAATAATAGATTATTATATTCACTTCCCTTAACCGTCATTAAATCATCGTGGGATCTCTAAGTGACTCTTGTGTCGAATCTCGCCCAATCATTGTAGTATGCTGTTGATGTAGGCCGAGAGTGCCAAACCAAAATTTTAAGCGCGAAATCACTCATGACGTCTGATTTCCGAGAGTCATTAATCGTTACTCGTGGGAAATTTTAAGGTTTAATAGTTCGCACCGAACAACAAACTTAATTCTTCCACAATTTTATTCGCAAACAATAACTTATGAAATAACGCCGACTTAGAAATAGCGAGAACGCCCAAAGTAAGCTCTTAGACAATTAATTGAAATTGCATGCGCCTAATGCTAAGAAATTAGTGCGTGAGGAGGAGCGGATTACCGGGCATGCGCAAAGCTGCAGCGGGGAGTTGGACTTTCCAAGCCTAGTGGCGCACAATTGAAGAATTTGAACGACAGAAAAAGATTGTTGTTGTCGATGTCGTCTTCCGGGTGAAGCATCCGATCACCGGGCCACTGGAAAGGATGAGTCGAGGTTGACAGCGGTCGGCGGAGGATGAGCCGTCGGCGAGGGTTGGCGCTAGCCGTCAGGGAGTCGTAAGGCTCCCAGGAAGGAGCGACGGAAATTGTCTGCGATGGACGGGTTGATGGTGTTGGACGTCGTCCTGGATCAACGAAATAGGACCAGCTTCGGTTGAGCGGCAATAGACTGGGAGGTCTTCAGCGGTTGGGAGGTATCCGACAATACAGAGAATGAAATTGGATTTCGTTCCTTGTTCAATTCCACTCTGTTTCCTGAAGTCCTCTGCCTCTTAAATACTATTTTCTTGCCAAATATTCTAAAATCAATTGGAAGCATCCGATCACCGGGCCGCTGGAAAGGATAAGTCGAGGTTGACAGCGGTCGGCGGAGGATGAGCCGTCGGCGAGGGTTGGCGCTAGCAGTCAGGGAGTCATCAGGCTCCCAGGAAGGAGCGGCGGAATCGTCGACGATGGACGGGTTGATGGTGTTGGACGTCGTCCTGGATCAGCGAACTAGGACCAGCTTCGGTTGAGCGGCGGTAGACTGGGAGGTCTTCAGCGGTTGGGAGGTATCTGACAATACAGAGAACGAAATTGGATTTCGTTCCCTGTTCAATTCCGCTCTGTTTCCTGAAGTCATCTGCCTCTTAAATACTATTTTCTTGCCAATTATTCTAAAAATCAATTGGTGATTACTAAATATCTTGTTTCCAAATTCATTTGATAGCTATTGATTGAGAATATAATTTTAAATCCCCTATTTTAATGATTTCCGCTTTAGCCGCATGCATTCCTAATTGTTTAGAGCTTATCTCTTTCGTTCTAATTAATTCAAAATTGTCGAACCATATATTCAGGGTCTCATCAGGTTGGTCAAACCGATGAGCCGCAAAAAATCCAAAAATAACGATTGGTGCATGAAAGAAATACATGTCATAAATAATAAAGATAAATGTCGCATGATAGTATCGTGCGACCTCAAATGCGACGGTGGCTGCATGAATTCCCCCGGGGTTAAAAGACCCCGACGAGGGCTCGCAAAGGCCGGCGACGGAGAGATCTGGGCGGCGGTGCTGTAACTCGTCGGTGCTACTCCAAGAGCTGTCTGTAAGGTCTTGTCCTTGCCATGAAACCATATAGCGTTGATATGTCCCATGGCGAGTGCGAAACTCACGTACCTCAAGAACCTGATCAATCTCCACGGTGGTAGGCGTCAGCAATGGTGCTAAGTCAGGTGGTATCTTTGGAGCTGCAACTGGTGGACTGGGGCTGGAACTAGGCGACTCTCCATAAAATGGCGTTAGATCAACCACGTTGAATATCGACAAGGTACCGAATCCAGCGGGCAAATCCAAGAGGTATGCGTTCTCACCTATGCGTTTCCGGATTTGAAAAGGACCAAACTTCCTCTGTTGCAACTTATGATATGTACCTGGAGTAAATCGCAGCTTCCTGAAATAAGCAAACACCCAATCTCTTTCTGAAAAATATAACTCCCGGCAATGACGATCGACCATGGATTTATATTTTTTAGAAGCTGCTCACAATATTTTAACAAATTTTTATGCAATTTTTTTAAATGATCTACATGAGCTTGCATATCGGAGGAAATACGTTCATGTGATGGAAGGGAGTGACGGTCAAGCAGGTGGGGTATAGAGAACCCGTATACAATCTTGAAAGGAGATTTATTAGTGGAGTGATTAGTAGAATTATTAAATGCAAATTCAGCTTATGGACGTATAAGATCTCATTGTTTCGGATTCTCCCCAGTTAAACACCTAAAGAAGGTCCCCCAAACTCCTATTAACGACTTCAATCTGTCCATCGGTCTGAGAGTGATACGCGCTACTAAACTCGAGTTTGGTTCCCAATCATTCTCAGAGAGTTTCCACAGATATATTATTAAAAATTTAATATTTTGTTGCCATTCAACATACTGTCCTATATCCAGATGATAGCGTGGTGAAATAAAAGCGCAATCTCCAAATTTGTCTTTTAACATTTTCCAGAGAAATCCTTTAAAACGGGTGTCTCTACTATGAGTGAATTTCAGGAATCTTTAGTAACCTCCTAACATGAATTTTCCTAAACAGATGTATAATAAGACGATATATTTCAGTGTGCAAACCTATACTCAGAGGATATTGAAGTGGACTAAGAGTGTAAGCAACAAATACAAAGTCAATATAAGGTGATAATTCTAGTGTGAATCACAAGTGATCATCAAACAATATGCTTGCGGGCTCAGGGATAGGCAACTGTAGTAGACTAGGTGACTCAAGAAATACTGAGATTGAATCTGTGTTATCTAAGGTGAGTGAGGCGTCGCTAGTACGTTCTTCTTCTTGGAGCAAGAGCTCAGGAAGAAACTCAGTGACTAAAGGTTGTAATACAGTGGGGGCAAGTGGAGTCACACTCTCAATCGGGATGAGAGGATGACAAACAAGACGCTCTCCATCCTGGAGCTGGGGCTCGGGAAGAAGCTCTGCGACTGGAGGGAGTGCTATAATGGAGATAAGTGGGGGGATAAGGTGCTCATGGGGGTGGTAACACTAGGGGAATTTGTGTCCATAAAAGTGGGGGCAACGACGAGACTAGAGAGAGGTCTATCAGTAGACCTAAACTCGGATTCCACCCTACGAGCCATACAAGAAACTTCTTCTAAATTGCGATAATTATACAACTCTAATTGATCCCTAATGGAATAGTGTAACCCGTGCAAGTAACGATGAAAAGTTTGGAGGTAGTTGGGGGAGACAGTGTTTGCGCAACTTTATTTTAAACTCAACCCGAGTAGTTACAGGGGGCAACCATAACTTATCTCTCATGCGTTCTAGTTGTTTCCACCAGTCTAATGCGGGCCCCTTGAGTCTATGGGTCACATACTCGATTTGCCTACTCAAAGGTATTTGACTCCGTCTCATGAAAGATTCCATGCTATGACACCAATCTAAGCATTCATCAGGTTCTAGACGTCCATAAAAATTGCTCGGATGTGTGCGTTCTAAGCTCTTAGGATTAGCGTTCTATTCTTGCCATAATTGTTTTATGTTGGTGAGAGACGCTATCATTTCTGATAAATTTTTAATTCTAACATTTAAATCTCCCTTGCTATTCTCTAAACGTACATGATTTTCCATTAAATTTTTTAAATACTTAGAGATTAAAATAACTTTTAATTTTTTTTTAACTGTAACTAAAAAATAATTTTTTTTACGAAATGTTTAGTATTTAAAATAGTTGACTATTTTGATGAGAGGTGATATTCAAGTTAAAATATTTGAGATAAATTTTTTTTAAAACTTAATTATATATATATATATATTTATAACGAGAGAAAAGATTTTTGTTTCTAAACTCAAAATAAAACATGATATTTTTTTAATGAAGATCTTAACCGATTTTTTTATTTATTTAAACTCAAATAAAAGTTTAATTTTATTTTATTTTGTAACTCAAACCAAATATCTTCTTTTTATAAGAAAAATAAAGATTTGAAAAAAAGTTTAAATAAGGATCGTCTGATTTACGATAGAAGCGAATCACATGCCCTGGTACCAAACTGATGTACACCGAGAGTGCCAAACCGAAATTTAAAGCACGAAATCACTAGTGACATCGAATTTTCGAGAGTCGTTAATCGTTATTCGCGGGAAAATCTCAAGGTTTAATAGTTCGCACCGAACAACAAACTTAATTCTTCCACAATTTTATTCGCAAACAATAACTTATGAAATAACGACGATTTAGAAATAGCGAAAACGTCTGAAGTAAGCTCTTAGACAATTAATTGAAATTGCATGCGCCTAATGCTAAGAAATTAGAGCGTGAGGAGGGGAGGATTACCGGGCATACGCAAAGCTGCAGTGAGGTGTTGGACTTTCCATGCCCTGTGGCGCACAGTTGAAAAACTCGAACGACAGAAAAAGATTGTTGTTGTTGATGTCGTCTTCCGGGTGAAGCATCCGACACCGGGCCGCTGGAAAGGATGGGTCGAGGTCGACAACGGTCGACGGAGGATGAGCCGTCGATGATGGTTGGCGCTAGCCGTCAGGGAGTCGTTGGGCTCCTAGGAAGGAGCGACGGAAATCGTCGGCGATTGACTGGTTGATGGCGTTGGACGTCGTCCTGGATCAACGAACTAGGACTAGCTTTGGTTGAGCGGCGGTAGATTGGGAGGTCTTTAGCGGTTGGAAGGTATTCGACAATACAGTGAACGTGTTATGAACGCTAGAGGAAGAAGATAGAACTAGGAGAAACTAAGGGAAAACTAGGGTTAGAGAGGAAGAGGGGGGGAGAAATACCTTGTAATAATACTTGCTTAGCCATCCCAAGGGAGCCACCCGGGTATAAATACCCGGGCAAGAGAGGGGCCGGCCGGCCCCTCCCACTGGGGCTGAACCCGCTTGGTTCAGCCCCGGCCGGCCGGTTCAGTGAGTGGGGGCTGAACCGGAAGGTTCAGCCCCGTTGTTCGTTGCTCCTTTGCGCCGAGTATATTGACGCCCCGCAAAGCGTAACGGGGGCGTAACATTCCCCTCCCCATCAAGAACCAGCTTGTCCTCAAGGTGGTAGTCGGGGTAGAGAGCTTTGAAATCCAAGAAATCCACCCAAGAATTATGTGCGGACGAGAGATTCTTCCACTTGATCAAAAGTTCAGGACGGTACTCCGTGCCCCGGTGCTTCCACCTAAGCGTCACGATGTCCTCCGGAAGTGGGCGTAACTCACCCGAAGAAGTAGTATCGGGTAGAAGAGTGCTGGGTTGAACCTGAGTGCCTACCTTCCGCTTAAGCAAGGAGACATGGAAAGTCGGATGAATGCGGGAGCCCTATGGCAAGGCCAAAGTATAAGCTACCGGTCCCACCCTTCTGAGTACACGAAAGGGACCATAGTAGCGAGGGGACAGCTTCTGATTGCCGCGATGAGCAACCGACAACTGCCGATAGGGCTGGAGCTTCAGAAACACTTCGTCACCCACCACAAACTCCCGTTCCTTGCGGTGCTTATCCGCCTGCGTTTTCATTCGATCCTGCGCAAGGCGAAGATTGTCCCGAAGGGTGACCAGCATGTGATCCCGATCACGAAGGGCCCGCTCAACTGCCGGGATAGCCGTACTACCCGGCTCGTAGCTAGCCAACGTCGGGGGTGGCCGCCCGTAAACGACCTCAAACGGTGTCATCCTGCTGGCGGTATGGTAGGACGTGTTGTAGCAGTATTCCGCCCAATGTAACCAGTCCGGCCAGCTGCGTGGCTCGTCCATGACAAAGCAGCGAAGATATGTCTCGACCCCTCGGTTGAGAACCTCAGTCTGGCCGTCCGACTGGGGATGGTGCGCCGTGCTGAAATGTAAGCGAGTACCCTGCAACCTGAAAAGCTCCCTCCAGAAACCGCTGACGAAGGTAGGGTCTCGGTCCGAGATGATGGCACGAGGAAGGCCGTGTAAGCGAACAATCTCCCGAGCAAAGAGCGCGGCAACGGACTCGCCAGTATACGGATGACTGAGAGATATGAAGTGTCCGTACTTAGAGAGTTTGTCAACCACCACCAATATCACCGACTTGCCTTTGGACTTGGGCAGTCCATCAATGAAGTCAAGGGAGACCGTATCCCAGATATGCTGTGGAATCTCCAAGGGAACCAGTAGGCCAGCCGGAGAGGACGTCTCATATTTCTGTCGTTGGCAGACGTCGCACTGTCGTACAAACTGTTGTATGTCCCGTCGCATACCGGCCCAAAAGACATTAGCTCGTGCCCGCTGGAGGGTGCGGAGAACCCCTGCGTGCCCTCCAGTCGGCGAAGAGTGAAACTCATGCATCATAACCGTCTTCCATGCTGAATCGGCGGGCACAACCACCCGGCCCCGATAATATAACCGGCTATTACACAAGTGATAACCCGCAGCCACTGTCTCGCCCCGTTGCAAAGCCTCCACCAAGGGACGTAAGGAATCTGACCTCAAGACCTCCTCCTGAATATCCTCCAAGGAGTCCGCCAACGGACCCGAGATGTGAGCGAGAGTGCTCTCCGGTATGCGGGAAAGAGCATCCGCGACCACGTTCTCCTTACCCCGGCGGTAGACAATCTCATAAGCGTAGCCAAGAAGTTTAGTAACCCACTTTTGCTGCAGAGGAGAGGAGACCCGTTGCTCCAAAAAATGCTTCAGACTCTGGTGATCAGTACGGATAGTAAAGTGTCGTCCCAACAAATAGGGCCGCCATAGGGCCACCGCATGAATGATAGCCAGCATTTCCTTCTCGTATGTGGATAAACCCAAAGTGCGTGGAGCCAGAGCCTTGCTGTAGAAGGCCAACGGCCGCCCCGCCTGCATCAACACCGCTCCAATGCCCACACCGGACGCATCCGTCTCCAGAATAAACTCCTTGGTAAAATCCGGCAAAGCAAGAACCGGAGTGGTAGTCATGGCCTGTTTGAGGGCCTGGAATGCCTCCTCAGCTTCCTCGCTCCAAGAGAAAGAATCCTTCTGTAGCAGCTGAGTCAAGGGGCGAGCGATCTTCCCGTAATCCCGGACAAACCGCCGGTAATATCCTGTAAGCCCAAGAAAACCCCGCAACGCACGAACTGTAACAGGGCGCGGCCACGACTGCATGCCCTGAATCTTCTGCGGGTCGGCCCGCACCCCCTGGCCGGAAACCAAATGGCCCAAGTATTCCACCTCCTCTTGGCCGAAAGAGCACTTGGAGCGTTTGGCATAGAGCCGATGCTGACGAAGTCGGCCCAACACCTGCTCGACATGGTCTACATGCTCCTCCCAATTGGCGCTGTAGATGAGGATGTCATCAAAGAAGATCAATACAAAGATCCGCAAGAAATCCCGAAACATCTCGTTCATGTTGGCCTGAAAGGTGGAGGGTCCTCCGGTCACCCCATTGGGCATGACTAAGAACTCATAGTGGCCGTCATGTGTCCGAAACGCTGTTTTATGAACGTACTCCTCCGCCATCCGAATCTGATAGTAGCCTGATCGTAGATCAAGCTTGGTAAATCTGTGTGCTCCATGCAGCTCATCCAGTAACTCTTCGATGTGAGGGATCGGAAAGTTATCCTTTACCGTGGCACTATTCAAAGCCCGGTAGTCCACACAGAATCTCCAAGAACCGTCTTTTTTCTTGACCAAAATAATGGGTGCCGAGAAGGAACTTGTACTCGGCTGTATAATGCCTGCCTCCAGCATCTCGCGGACACTACGCTCAATTTCCGCTTTTTGAATATGAGGGTAGCGATATGGACGAATATTTGTGGGTTCGGCTCCCGCCTTGAGCGGAATGTGATGATCCCGAAATCGGGGCGGTGGCAAGGTGCGTGGCTCCTGAAAAACATCAGAATAGTCTGTTAGAAGTGACTGTAACTGAACTGGTACCTGGGATGAGGCGGTGTCGTCGGCTTGAACTTCCCGGAGGATGGCCATCATCCCTCCTTCGTCGCCCAATCGCTGCATGCTACGAAGAGCAATCTCCTTGATAGGAGACGATATGATACCCCGCAGGCAGAACTGCTTCTCCCCATGAACAAACTCCATCGTCATATGTTCCCAGTCGAATGTCACCCGCTGCAACTGGCGAAGCCACTGCACCCCTAACACCATGTCGGAGCCCCGAATGGGTAATAGATAGACGTCGGTGCGTCCCACGTAACCGTGTATCCGCAGCTCCACCCCTTTTAACACCCCTTCACACTGCAGCTTGCTACCATCCGCCACCATAACATGAAAGGCAGCTCCCTTGTCGATCACAAGTCCAACGCGCTTAGCCACCGCTGGATGAATAAAGTTGTGGGTGCTCCCACTGTCCACCAAGATAGTAAGCTTCTCCTGGGCAATCCGACCCGCTAGACGCATGGTAAGCGGAGGAGCGCACCCTTCAAGAGCATGTATGGAAACCCCGAACTCGATCTCCTCCAAGTCCACCTCCACCTCCTCTCCTGGGCCGGCTCGTCCTCCGTATCCTCGTGTAACATGAAGACCTGTATTTTCTGGCATTTATGGCCCGGAATGAACTTCTCGTCGCAGTTGAAACATAGCCCCTTCTCCCTTCGGGCCGCGAGCTCACTCCACGACAGACGAGTCACTGTCGGCTTGCTGCCCGTTGGCGGCTCCCGCCGAGCTGCCGTGACTGGGGCCCCAGATGGCCTGCTCGTAGCACGTGCCCGCTGCCGGTTGAACCTCTCCTCTTGCATACGGGCCAAAGTGATGGCTTGATTTAACGAACGAGGCATAAGCGCCTGCACCTCATCACGGAGATGCTCCTTGAGACCTGATATGAAGCAACTAAAGAGTGTCCTTTCTGGCCACTGCACCCGATTTGCCAATTTTTCGAACTCAGTGCGGTACTCCGTCACCGAGCCTTTCTGTCGAAGTTTTTGAAGGAGGGCTTCAACGTTCTCATACTCCAATGGTCCGAATCGGGCTACAAATCCGTCCACAAACTCTCCCCACGGCATGTGATCGCGTCCCCTCAAGAACCCCTGCGTCCATTGGTAAGCGTCATCCTTCAAATGAAAGGATGCCAATTGCACCCACTGCCCCTCTGGCACATCTTGATACTGGAAAAATAATTCGGCCTTCTGGATCCATTCTAAAGCGTCGCCACCACTGAACTCCGGGAAGTACATGCGAGACAGCCCTGGAGCCAAACGTGGTGCGCCGTGGCCCCCTTCCCGTCTTCCTGGATCCATATGCTCAAATCCTCCATATCCTTGGTGTTGACCGTTTCCCCAAGGAGGAGGTGGTGGTTGTCCGCCCCATGCTTGTCCAAATCCGGCCATACCTGGCGGCCCAAATCCACGGGGGGGAGGGAGAAGCCCCCCTCTTTGCTGTCCCGCGAGTTCTGGAGGTCGCCAATGCCCAGCCGACTCTTCCCAGTCACGGCGAAACCCTGTCGGCTCCGCCCAGCCCTGCCGACCCTGTCCCGCTAGGTCTGGGGGTCGCCCGAGCCCAGACGGCTCGTCCCAGCCCCGTCGATGCCCTATCGGGTCCGCCCAGCCTTGCCGCGCCTGTCCCCGACTCGATCCCGGCTCGCCGAGTCCCCCGTATGCCGCCATCGTCGGAATCGAGCCCGCTGGACCAAGCCCCGCCGCTGTCGAGCCTTGCCACGCTGCGCCCGGTTGATTCCCGTCGACCCGCACCCCGCCGTCTCCTGGTAGGACCGATCGAGCGTGATCGGTGCTATCGGGGCCTGATCCGACGGGATCTGCGCTCGCCGACCCCTTTCCTCTCAGCAGAGATTTTAACTCCTCCATTTGGGTCACCATCCTCCCTTCCATAGCCGCCATCGAATCCGTCAAGCCAACCACATTCTCTTCCAAAGTTTCCAGCCGTGAGGACTCCTCTTGAGTGCGCGTAGTCACCATGGTGGAGGAAGGAACACCTCTGATACCAAATGTTATGAACGCTAGAGGAAGAAGATAGAACTAGGAGAAACTAAGGGAAAACTAGGGTTAGAGAGGAAGAGGGGGGGAGAAATACCTTGTAATAATACTTGCTTAGCCATCCCAAGGGAGCCACCCGGGTATAAATACCCGGGCAAGAGAGGGGCCGGCCGGCCCCTCCCACTGGGGCTGAACCCGCTTGGTTCAGCCCCGGCCGGCCGGTTCAGTGAGTGGGGGCTGAACCGGAAGGTTCAGCCCCGTTGTTCGTTGCTCCTTTGCGCCGAGTATATTGACGCCCCGCAAAGCGTAACGGGGGCGTAACAGAACGAAATTGGATTTCGTTCCCTGTTCAATTCCGCTCTGTTTCTTGAAGTCCTCTGCCTCTTAAATACTATTTTCTTGCCAAATATTCTAAAATCAATTGGTGATTACTAAATATCTTGTTTTTAAATTCATGTGATAGCTATTGATTGAGAATATAATTTTAAATCCCCTATTTTAAAGCTTTCTGCTTTAGCCGCATGCATTCCTAATTGTTTAGAGCTTACCTCTTTCGTCCTAATTAATTAAAAATTGCCGAACCATTTATTCAGGGTCTCATCGGGTGGTCAAACCGCTGAGTCGAAAAATGCAAAAATAATGATTGGTGCATGAAAGAAATAAATGTGAAGATGGTAGGTCGGCGAGTATTGTATGCAATGCCGGCGAGGGCAAGAGAAAGAAAAAAAGTGAGGACATGATTGAATGGACTAGTATTGTTTTGATGGTCCACACCATTACCCCATAATGAGATATCTTTATATATATATACAATCATGCATGGGGTTCCCTTGTGCACTGGTACGATAATACATCTTTCGTTCGTCATTATGTTACGCCAGGCGTCATTACCAGATTCTCCGAAGATTACTGTGCACGTCGACCAAAGGAGAAGGCGGAGGAAGACCGGGCTGAACCATCCGGTTCAACCCGCCAATATTAAATAAGGAGCAATGAGGCTGAATCGCGCCGGTTCAGCCCCTATGGGGGCCGGCCGGCCCTAGGGGTTGGGTGGGAGCATAAATACCCAACCCCTCCTCCTTGGTTCATTATGAAATCTATTATCAAGGTATTCCCTCTCTTCCCCCTCAAACCCTAACCCTAATCTCTAGTTCCTCTCTAGTTTCCTCTAGTTCTTTCCTTTCTCTAGCTAGTTCATAACATTTGGTATCAGAGGCGTCATCCTCCGACGATGGTCACCACTCGCACGCAAGAGGAGATCACCCGTTTGGAAACCTTGGAGGAAAACTATGTGTGCTTGACGGACACCATAGCGGCTATCGAAGAACAAGTGAAAACGTCCCAAAAAATTCTGGAGGAACGCTTGGATGCTCGTATGGAGGAGATCAAAGTCATCCTCGTGCAAAATCTGAAAGGAAAAGCCACTGTCGCTGAAGGATCGGAGGCCGAAGCATCCTATCAACCGCCCGCACTACACATCAGGGGCGGAATGGCCGATGTTCTGCGACAGACGCAAGGCTGGACTCCGCATGCGCAGGGAAACATCGGATCGGGGCCTTCGATGGGCGCGAGAGTCGATTCCGACCCGTCCAGAGTCGTCGACCTTCAGGGCCGTTCGATGGAGGGGCTTCCAGCATATCACGCCGAGCCTGGGGTTCTTCCAGGAGGCCGCATGGAGGGCGGCAACAGCCGACCGGGAGTCTGGAGATCGGCAGACACGACGACCGGGCTAGCGGGTCTCGCACCCTACCAATCGGCCTGGAATGGAGCCGGACAGCAGCCGGGGCACGATTGGAGGCCGACGGGTCTAGGCACGGGACTTCTTCGACCTACGGGAGCGCAGGGCGCGCCGATTGGAGGCATGGCTGGAATTTTCCCGCCCCCACCAGCTTTGGCTCCGCCTACAGGGTGCGGGAACGACAACCCGTGGCAAGAAAGGCCTCCCATGGCCAACCCATGGGGCGGCGAACAACAATTGGGCAACGGACCGGAACGAGGACGACTTCATCCAATGGGGCAAGCGGCGGGGTACGTAGCAACCCCACCAAGGCCACCCAACCATATGGGAGAGCAACGTTGGCCAGCCGGCCATGATCCAGGAGGGTACGGAGTGACCAACCAGCGGCCATACATGCAGCCCAAGCAAACCCGCATGAACTTTCCGAAGTTCAAGGGCGGTGATGCTCTGGAATGGGTACAAAAGGTGGAGTTGTTTTTCAACTATCAGGAGATCCCCGAGAATCAGTGGGTGCAATTGGCGGCCTTCCATCTGGAAGACGACGCCTACCAGTGGACCAAGTGGTTCCTAAGGGGTCGTACCTACGCCCCTTGGGCGGAGTTCGTCGAGGCATTTTTCGCACGTTTCGGGCCCTTGGACTATGAGGACGTGGAAGCAACGTTACAGAAGCTCCGTCAGAAAGGCACAGTGATGGAATATCGCACTGAGTTCGAGAAGCTGGCCAACCGGGTCAGTTGGGAGGAGAAGACTCTCCTCAGTTGCTTCATATCAGGGTTGCGGGATGATTTGCGGGATGAGGTCTACGCTTATATGCCGCGCAGTCTGAGCCATGCAATCAGTTTGGCAAGGATACAGGAGGAGAGATTCAACCGGCAGAGGACCCGTACAGCGGTGAGAGCTCCTACGGTTGTACACCCTCCTCGGGGGGCTCCCCCGGCCGAGGGCCGACCGACAATGACAAAACTGACGTGGCAGGAACTTCAGACTAGGAAGGAGAAGGGGTTATGCTTCAACTGTGATGAGAAGTACACCCGAGGGCACGCATGCCAGAAGGTCCAGGTATTCATGCTGCAGGAGGAAGCGGAAGATGTTCCTCGCACTGAAGAGGAGGGAGAGTTGGCTATTGAAGACTTTGGAGTATCCATCCAGGCCCTGGAGGGGGGTACCCCATCTCCGACCTTACACCTAGCCGGGAGGGTCGGCAGGGAGACGGTGACGATCTTGATGGACAGCGGGAGCACTCACAACTTCATCCAACCCGGTGTGGCCCAGAAGACGGGGTGTGACATAGATCGCAACGCAGCTTTCCACGTCAGGGTAGCGGATGGACGTACACTGCAGTGCGAGGGAGTGATGAAGGGGGTGGAGCTCCAGATACAGGGTTACACTGGACATATTGATGTTTACTTACTGCCAATACGGGGTTCTGACATGGTGTTGGGCGTACCGTGGCTGCGGCAACTTCGGCGGGTGACTTTTGATTGGGACCAGATGGCTATGGAGTTCAGCCAACACGGGAAGGGGTATTGCTTGGAAGGCCTCAAGTCGTCCCAGGTAAAGGAGATCTCACTCCGCAGCGTGGAACGACTAGGGGCACCGGATAGTACGATGACCATCGTTACGACGAGTAGAGCAGAGCCTACGGCTCCAACAAAGGTCTCGTCTCAGATGCAAGCCAGAGCCGACTTGCTCCAGGAGCCGCACGCTCTCCGCCTCCAGCTTGAGGACAAGCTGGTCCTTGATGGGGGAGAGAATGTTACGCCAGGCGTCATTACCAGATTCTCCGAAGATTACTGTGCACGTTGACCAAAGGAGAAGACGGAGGAAGACCGGGCTGAACCATCCGGTTCAGCCCGCCAATATTAAATAAGGAGCAATGGGACTGAACAGCGCCGGTTCAGCCCCTATGGGGGCCGACCGGCCCTAGGGGTTGGGTGGGAGCATAAATACCCAACCCCTCCTCCTTGGTTCATTATGAAATCTATTATCAAGGTATTCCCTCTCTTCCCCCTCAAACCCTAACCCTAATCTGTAGTTCATCTCTAGTTTCCTCTAGTTCTTCCTTTCTCTAGCTAGTTCATAACACATTCCGTAAAATTGTCACACCGAATACAGAACTCAAAAGATATTGCGGGGATGATGACACATTTTAAAATTAAATAAAAAACATACAAATAAAATTCACTCATGAAAAGTTGGATAAATAAGGGTAAAATTGGAAAGACAAATGTTTCACCAAAAGGATCTTTTTCCCTTATATTTAGTATTGTTAATTCATTATTTTTTATTTTAGAACATGTAAATATACTGAATATATATTTATTTATAAGATTTGGAAATCCGATATTTTAAAATATCATGTCACGCTTCTGACTTCCAATATTCAACATTTTAAACAAAGTTCAACATGTCGCCGATTTCCGATATTTACAACCCTGCATGTGTTATTGTCAACTTGTAAGCCTAAGCATGTTCATGGATTTCTAAGGTTGTATGTGTTTTCATTATGCAACTGCCCTCACAAAAACTTAGCCCCTTGGTGAAGATGTACGCCAGTTGATCATTGGAGTGGACAAATGTGTGCAAATATTCCCATTGGCCCTTGATAAAATGTCAATTCACTTCAACATGCTTTGTCCTATAATGTTGAACTGGATTCTGATCAATATTAATGGTGGCTTTGTATCACAATAGAGGAGAATCATTTATCCTTTCAATAGTACAAGATCCCGAAGAGGAAATTTCAACCATATGTTCTCGCATACACCGCATGATGTGGCTTTATATTTTACTTTTGTGGTTGATCGCTACCACATTTTACTTTTTTGCTCTTTCATGTTACTAGATTACCACCAACAAAAGAGCAATACCCTGATGTAGACTTACTGTCATCTTGACTACCAGTCCAATCAACATCTGTAAGCACTTCAAATTTTAAGTGTTTATTTCTTGAAAAAAGAAGTCTCATGTCTATGAGACTACTTGAGATATCATAAGACCCCATGAGTTACTTCTTAATGTCGGATCCTAGGAGCATGCATGCGTCTACTTAACATTCCTATTACATATGTGATGCCATGACAAGTATGAGATATGTAGATGAGTCCGCCAATCTGTCTCTAGTACTCGAGGAGTCAACTCTATCCATTTTGTCTTCATCCATTTTGTGATTGACTTTAAAAGAAGTATCCACAAGTGTATAACAAAACATGTCAGTTTCTTCCAGGATGTCTAGCATACTTCCGTTGTGATATAAAGATTCTTCAATTTGATCTTGTAACTACAATCCCTTGGAAAGAATATACTTTTTTTAGATCTTTTGACTTTAAATTCATCACACACGCGTGCTTTTAGTCGTATGATTTCTTCACAACATCTCTGTGATGATAATGCCATCTACATAGAGAATAAGAATTGACATTATGGTACTTCTCTTTATAAAGAGTGTGGTCTGAATGTCCCTACTTATATCCCAACAAGATCATAACTTTGTGAAATTTACCAAACCATGCTCATTAGGATTATTTCAGACCATAGGAGGACTTCATGAGGTGATAAACTATAGCACCCCAAAAGTCCAAACTAATTGAGGTCATGAGGGACCTAAGAGGCTTAGGAAAGTCCCAATGAAGATTAGGGACTGCTTCGAGGTGCTTTTGAGGTCATTTAGAGCAAGATAGGCTATACACGGCTTGACACACAACCTGACACACGGTCGTACACGACCTGATTAATTAATTTACACGGCTGGGTAGTAAGCCATGTCAACCAACACGACCTGTGACCAAACCGTGTCAGAAGCCGTGTACAACCCTTGATTTCAAACCATGTAGGTATTTTTATCCCAAGAGCCACACGACCGTGTGCCAAGCCGTCTACGGGGCCATGATGAGTTTTTAAACTCATTTCTGAGCCGTTCGATTTGGATCTTTAAGATCCGACGGTGGGGTTGTTTTGCTGAGGCCTTTAGATCGAAAATGAGGGCAAGAGAGGCTCATTTCATCATCTAAGTTCTCTCTCTTAGGTTTGAGTGGAGGAAGAAGGAGAGATCCACCATTAGAGGCCTATCCGGTGCTCCAAATGGCGAGCCGAGACCGGATTCGCGGAGAGGATTCGAGGGAGGTCATCTTCATCCGTCTATTTCAGCGATTCCATGGAGGGGAGAAAATCCAAGCAGATAACGACTCCTCTCTTCCCGGTTTTAGGATGTGTGTCTTACATTCTTTCACTTTTGCTTTGATTGTTGGTGATTGTGGTACCCGGTGCCTCTAATTAGATGGCTTGGGATTGCCACGGTTCATTGTGAACCACCGGGGAGTGGGATTGCGTGCCCAACATCATTGCATTAGAAATTCGAAAGCGATTCCTGGATTAGGTATTGTGGGTGAAGCCAAATTGAGGCCTGTGGCCCGATTTAGTGATGATTGTTTGACGTTGCATTTATGGATTCTGTAGATGTGTGATTGCGTTCATAGTGTCTTTGTAATGCCCTATTCCGTAAGATTTCGCGATGTTGAGGTTAGAGCAAGATGTGCACGTTATATTCCTAGTGATTGAATGCGACGCCACGAGATTGTGTAAGCTAGTAAATAGGTCGTTGGAAATATCACGACTTTGGGGACTACCTATGATGCCACCGTAGGATCGGTGTTGGGGACTTAATGCGTTGCCGCACACGTAGTTGTGTTTAGAATGTAATGGTGAGAGAATTTGTGTATAATGTCGCTGTATGGGCCAGGAAACTTTACTCACAATGCCACCGAATACGAATTCAATAATTGTGCTAGAGGCGTAGAGAATTCATGTGTACTGCCGCCGTGAAGAGGCTAAAATACTTTACTCGTATGCCGCCGCACATGATTTGATAGAAGCGTAGGAGGAATTCGTGTGTAATGCCTCCTTGAAGGCCAGAAGACTTTACTCATGATGCCTATGCATATGATTTGAATAATTATAATAGAGCGGTAGTGACCGTTGAGACTTTATTATGATATACTGCCGCCATATCCGCTAATTGATATGAATTTTGAATTCATGCGAGTTGATGACTTGTGTTTGATGCGATTTTGTTTGATGTCATGTTAGACCCATACATGTGATTAGGGTACCGTGTGTGATACTTGGTTTGTATACATGATTGCATAAGTAGGCCCCTTTATTTGATGCTCAACATAGAGAAATGATTAATGATTGTGACACGCAGACTAGTGCTAGATATGTCTATTTATATACTTTTCATATGCATACAAAGTGCTGACTTGCATGGTGATGTGATTTCCTGTGGTCCACTAGGACGGCCGAGAGGAGTGGGGTTGTTATGCGGTTGTGTTCAGCCTATAGCTGACCCTTCTTTACCCTTCATGCTGATTTGGTTGCAGGGCAAGGTTCCAATGCAGGAGCGCGCTAGTCTGCTATAAAAGTCAAGCCTCGTAAAGTGTTTTCCCCTTACTCTTGTTTGATGTATTTTCCTTTGCATGATGTTCCGGCCTGCGAGTTGAGGTAACTTAAGAATTTTACATGTTTTGATGGATATGTTTTGTAAGGCCATAAGACCAAAGACTCTTGATATTCATATATTAGAAGCGGTCTCTCTTAGTGTTTCACTGTTTGTTTAAGCTTTCCGTTGTGCCACTGTTTAGAAATGATGGGGTTACAGTTGTATACCTTCTTTTAATGTTTAATTGTGATGAGTGTATGCTGCGGGTCCCGGTCGGACCTATACTATATAGTTGTTGTGATAATGATTTTACAATTTGGTATCAGAGCGAGGTTTAGGAGTTCTAGATCGATAAAGAGCGGTTTAGTGTATTTAGAAGAGTTGTTCACATGGGATTGTTTGATAGGACCATGATTGTCCATGTGAATGGTTTTCGATTATTGAAAATAATCTAACATGAAGTGTGCTTTGCACTAGGGTGTTGATGGTGAAGCAGGGACTTCTAGAGCTCAAGAGGACCCTACAGACAGTAGCAACATTGTTCCGGGCCTCCTGAATACGAATATATCTCCTGCAGATTTTTGTAGAATGCTTGTAGATGCGGTAGTGGCGGCTTAAGCCACTAGAGTAGTAACTGATGTAGCTACCGTCACACCAGAAAGAGTAGTGGGACGTGCTGTGCCAATTGGAGAGCATGTCGTTGGCCAGAGAGACTACTAGCTGAAGTATTTTCTAGGCTTCCATCCTCCTACCTTCAAGGGAGTCGACTCTCCGACTTATGCAGAGGATTGGTTAGCGTGGATCAAGGAGTTGCTAGAGGCAGCGAAGACTTCTGAGGAAAGGAAGATGTCGTTTGTCGCCTTCATGCTGGAGGGTGATGCAAAGATGTGGTGGTTGAGGGAGCATGATAGACGTTTCCCTGGATATCATCCTATTCAGATCGCAATGGGAGAATTTGCGTCTATTTTCCTGAAGCACTATCTCCCACCGGCGACAAGGCTTGCCCTCCAAAGGCAATTTTTGAGACTTCATCAGAGGGACTTGACCATGGATGATTGCCTGCAGGAGTTCACCCGTCTGAGTAGGTATGCGTGCACTACTATAACGAATGATGAGGAAAGATGTCACCGATTCTATGAAGGGTTGCGAGACAACTTGTGACAACCACTTATTGTTTTGAGGACAACAGACTTCTGTGAGTTGGTTGAAGCTGTCAGGACTTTGGAGATGGACATTAAGCGAACTCAGCGTCACATGGGGTTTGCAGCACAACAAGGGGAAGGTAAGTCTTCCTAATCTCAATGGAGATAAGAGGGAAGCTAAGGGAAAAAGAGATTCCGCTCCCAGAAATCGGGGGAAGGGAGCGGAGTTGTAACTAGTTGAGTCTGTTCGAGGGGACCTTCAGTCTATTACAAGTGTGGCAGGTGAGGCCACATAGCTCGGAATTGTTCTGATGCAATGATCAAGAGCGAAGACAGGAGCTCACTGCACCAAACGAGTTCTATTTTTGCTGAGAAGGGCAAGGCAGTGGAATCGAGCGCTTCACGATTCCCACCAATGCAGCCCAGAGCCTACAGTCTAGGGAAACAGGAGGCCATCCGTCAACCCGACGCGGTGACAGGTATGGAAGTATTAGAATATGTTTCATGCTTAAATATTTCATATTCTATGATGTTAGATTGCGACCACCTATATGTGTTTTGTATGCGTGATTAGGCATCACGCTAATTTTCAACGTACCCGCAAAAAGTTTTTTTGATACGGGGCGTCACATTCATTTGTCGTGGATAACTTTATCCGCAATATTGGTGTGGAACCCTTCGATGCGGGGATGAAGCTGAGGGTGCGGATGACAAGTGGATCCTTCATGAGTACTAGAAGGAGGGGTCACATTATCTTGAGGATTGATCGACAGGATTTCGATTTGGAACCGATAATCTTGTCTTTAGTAGAGTTCAATGTGATATTGAGAATGAGTCGGCTCGCGGAGCAATGAGCCAACATTGATTATAATCTGAAGGTAGTGACCTTGAGGAGTGGAGGATGAGATGAAGTCCATTTTAAAGGTTTGACCGGCGTTGCCTACTCTATAACTTCCGCCATACAAGTGATGTGAGCGGTGAACCAAGGAGGTGGGGCGTATGTGGCTTTGTTGGAGATTCACTCCCCAAAGCTATCAATTGAAAAGTGACAGGAGTGACAGAGTTTGAGGACATGTTTCCTGATGAGCTTCCTGAAGCACCTCCTCAAAGGGAGATTGATTTCTTGATAGAATTTGTACCCGGTGCGAGACTGGTATCACGTGCTCCGTATCGGATGACGCCAAAGGAATTTACTGAGTTGAAGATTCAATTGCAAGTGCTGTTAGAGAGCTCTTCACCGTGAAGTGTAGATGTAATTCGTGTGTAATGCCGCCGTGAAGGACAAGAGACTTTACTTATGATGCATATGCATATGATTTGAATAATTATGATAAAGGGGTAGTGGCCGTTAGGACTGTATTAGGATATATTGACGTCATATCCGCTAATCGATATGAATTGTGAATTTGCGCGAGTAGATGACTTGTGTGATGTGATTATGTTTGATGGTTTGTTAAACTCATACACGGATTAAGGTGCCATGGATGATACCTAGTTTGCATACATGATTGCATAAGTATACCCCTTTATTTGAAGCTTAACATAAATACATGATTGATGATTGTGACACGTAAACTAGTGTTAGATATGTCTGTTTAGGTGCTTTTCATATGCATACGAAGTGTTGACTTGCAAGGTGATGTGGTTCCCCGAGGTCCACTAGGATGACCGAGAGGAGTGAGGTTATTATGCAGTTTGTGGTCAGCTCATAGCTGACCCTCGTTTACCTTTCATGTTGATTTGGCTGCAGGGTAAGGTTCCAATGCAGGAGCGCGCTAGCCGGATATAAAAGTCAAGCCTCATGAAGTGTTTTCCCCTTTGTCATGTTTGATGTATTTTTTTCCTTTGCATGATGTTTCGGCCTGCGAGCCGAGATTGCTTAGGAATTTTACATGTTTGGATGGATATGTTTTGTATGGCCATAAGATCAAAGACTCTTGATATTCATGTTAGATATGGACTCTCTTAGTGTTTGTTTAAGCTTTTCGCTGTGCTGCTGTTTAGAAATGATGGGGTTGTTGTTGTATACCTTCTTTTAATGCTTCAATTGTGATGGGTGTATGATGTGGGGCTCGGCCAGACCCATACTATACGGTCGTTGAGATGGTGGTGTTACACAAACTTTCCTTTCAGACCTTGCTTGTGAGAAACTTGGTGGAAATTTCATGTCTACCTCCTCTTCTAGATCACCATGACGAAATGTATTTTCACATCTAATTGTTGTAAATCTCATCTAAGGCATGCGGCACAAGATAATAATACTCAAACAAAGTCCATCTTTGGAACTAGTGCAAAGGTTTCTTGTTAATCGACACCCTGATTTTGGTTGTATCTCTGAGCCATTAATCTTGCTTTGCATCTTTCCACAACTCTTTCTTCATTCTCCTTGATTAGGAAGTCCTATTTTGGCACAATTGCCCTTTTTTCAGAAGGAAGATAAGAGATTTCTAAGTCGATTTATTTCTAAGGCAAACATTTCTTCCTCTTATCATCCTTTTGTAGTCAGGTATACCAATTTTATTTTGCCAATTTTAAGAATATATATCGAAGAAAGAGAAGAAATACAGGCTCTATATGGAGGAGTGAGGTGGTATGAGATATAATTGACTATAGGATGATTAGTGCTGCCCGTTTACCTTTAAGGTGGGTATCGTCGTCAAAATATGGGGACCTTGAACATTTGGAGAGTGCACTTTCTCATCAGGATAGTGTTTGCTATGATAAGCTCTAGAAAGGGAAGATTTAAGATTTCTTATAGGAAGGACAGGAGATATGATAGACATGAGGGTAGTAGGAGGTGTAGTAGTGAGAATAGTGGGAGCATGAATGATATTAGTTTCTCAACCAATCTTTGATATTGAATTTTATCTACCTTTGGACTTTCTTCAGAACTCTCCATTCTGTAATTCTGCTAAACGAGAATATTATTAGTCTTGCATCCCAATTTTCCCATCTCTTTGAGAAGATATAAAACATACTTTCGTTCAGAGATAAATATTCATTTAATACTTCAGTCTTCCTAGATCTTTTATCTCAAACTCAGCTGCTAACTTTTCCTTTAGCAATTTGCTCTCAGTTGTATCAATCCCTAAAATGATAATTTCATCGACATACAAAAATAACAAGGTGAGTTTACCCCGCGAGTGTTTGAAGAACAACGTGTGATCTGCTTGGCTCTGTTTGTACCCTAATATTAACATAGTTTTGGAGAATCTCCCAAACTAGGCTCAGGGAGATTGCTTAAGTCCATTCAGAGCCTTCTTTAGCCCGCACACTTGATTATCGTTGTTGCTGGAGCTAAAATCTACTAGGATATTCATATATACATCTTTCTCAAGATCTCCATGAAGAAATACCTTTTTAACATCAAATTGATATAGATCCCAATTGAATTGAGTTGCCAGGGAAAGGAGAACTCTCACAATATTCATCTTTGATACTTGGTAAAAGTTTCCTGGTAATCTATCTCATATGTCCTGTGTACCCTTTTGCGACCAACCTTTCCTTATACCCGATCTAGAGTGCCATCAGACCTGTATTTTAAGGAATAAATTCACCTACACCCTACTTATCTTTTATCCTTTGGCTTGAGATTATATCCCAAGTTTCATTATACTGCGAAGCTCTCGTCTCATCGCTCAGGGTTTAAGCCCAATTCTTATCCTTTAATACTTCGTGTACTGAAGTTGTGAGTAATATGGAATCAAGAGATGATATAAAACTTTTGTGTTGCATAGAAAGGTTTTTTGGGGTGATAAATGAAGAGATATGATAATTAGTGGAGGTGTCTTTTTCTTTCCTCAAGGAAATAGGAATATCATCATGATTAGAATCTGAAATAGGATCAGAATCAAGTACAGTAATATCCGGTAAGTTACATGTCTGCTCAGTATCTGTCAGAGGTTGAAATGACTGGAGTTGCTGGGAGGTGTGGTTGGGTTGTATCCTTCTTTTGTAGACAATGACAGAACGATCATTTGTCTCAACCTTCTCTCCATCCTTGTGTATGGGTGAAGACACATGAGATAAAATAATGAAGTTCCAATATGTTGCCCCTCAGGAGTGGAGACCGAGTAAAAAACATAACGCGTTCATGGAAGGTGACATTCATGGATGTTTGCATATGATGAATTGAGGGATGTTAACATCTCTAACCCTTCTTTTCAGTAGCATAACCTAAAAAGTACACCTAGTAACCTAAAAAGTACACCTAGTAGCCTAAGACTCAAATTTGGTACGATGATGTTGGTGGATGTGGACTTAAGCAACATACCCAAACACACGTTCGTATAGAATTTACTTGATAAGGATAAATGGAAAGAGTGATGACATGAGTTTGACAGGACTAACCCCTCCAAGAGTTCACGAGGAAAGCTGATTGATTAGGTAGGTGGTCATAAGAGGAGCTTTACCCCAGTATTGCTTAGAAACTGACATCTGAAAGAGTAAAGTGCGGGTAACTTCAAGGAGGTTATAGTTTTTCCATTCAGAAACACCATTTTGTTAGGGGGTATCAACAGAAGTAAATTCATGAATGATGTCAAGTTCTCTAGTAATCTTCAAGAAATGTTGATTAACATATTCTTTACCATGGAGCGCAAATGTTTTATAGATATGTTGAAATGAGTTTGAACAATACTATAAATTGGGTAAACAATTGTGTGACTTTAGTTTTGTCTCTCATCAAGAAAATCCAAGATAATCTAGTACAATCATCAATAAACAACACAAACCATTTGACAACAAAAATACTAGTAACTGACACAGATCCCAAACATCAGAATGGATAAAGGTCAAAAGGTTCACTAGCAATAATTCTAGGATATAATGATGTACGCCAATATTTAGCAAGTTCACAATTTCACAAGTCAACAATGCAACATAATTTTTAAAATACAAAGTAGGAACATGTTTGTAAGTAGCTAAAAGGCGGATGAGCACTAAAGAACTTGGAGAGTCCAATCAGCAAGAAGCTAGAAAAATTGGCAGTGGCTGGAGTTCTTTGGACTGATTGGCAACAACATAGATGATCGACGAAAGTAGCAGAGTTGACGACGTCTTTTGGAAAGGTCGACAGTGGATTGGAAGCAACATAGGTGATTGGCTGAAGTAGTAGAGTCGACGACGTCTTCTCTTCGTTGTTGAGCAATTGACAGAAGTACAAAAGGTGATCGACGAAAGTAGCAAAAGTGATTGACGAAAGATCTGTTTCGTCGAAACAGGGAACGCAAATTGTTGAAACAGGGATGAGTCCTCTTCAATGTCAGCAGGAAGCGGGATGATGACTCCTACATCGTGGAGCACACACGGGAAGCGGGACGACGACTTCTCTTCGTCATCGAGCACACTCAGGAAACGGAAGGCAATCATAGAGATCAAATTAATGAGCGACTACAATGAAGGCAGTTAAGAGATCGCGGCTAGGGCACGAGATTCCTACTAGAGCTTTGATACCATGTAGGAAATAATAATCTCACACTTTTTCATTAATCATATTGTATATATATACATAGCACAACAAGAGTATTAAAGACTTAAGTACCCTCATAATTAATGCAGCTCATATAAGAATAGTATCTACAATACTTATTTTTTCGTTTAGTTATAAATAGAGGTTTGCACACTTTTCATTATAAGAATAACATATAATGGAGAAATACTAGGTTAGGAAGCATTACTTGGACTGTGACGAACATGTTTTGGCTGCTCATAAGCATCACAAATAAAAAGCTTAAGCAAAGAACGAAAAACATGAATAATTTTTGAAAGTAAGGTGGTGAGGGATGCCCACGATGTTGGTACCATCTGTGAACATCGACAAGAGTGGGAACAATGGAGGCGGAGAGAGACACTAGGCTTCAGCTCTTGGTCCAAGAGGTATAGTTTCCTACATTGCCAACCACCATCAACGTGTTGCTTCATACCCAGATCAAAGATCCAGTTAAATGGCTAATAAATAGTAAGTTTTGAGGAAATGAGAGAACATGCAACACATAAGAGAGAGAAATGACAGGCGAACATGGAATTGTTCTTTCACCATCAATAAGATATAAGAGGCCATTAGCCGCAATAAATTTATCACGACCGAAGAGAGGGGTGTAAAAGGTGTAACCTGAGGATGACCTGATCATATGATCAGTCACACTGGAATCAATGCTCTAATTAGATTGGGTTGTGGATCTAGTGTTTGCACTAAGAATATTGAAAGGTATGAGATGAGTCAACAACCGAAGAATCACTCTGGGAGTGTAACAAACATTGAGGGTATCCAACTTATCAATAGAAAGGCCTCCTGTGGGGATACTGTTCCCAATAACATCCTCATGAATACTCACTAGCATGAACAACATTTTGTGAGCGAAGACTAGATAGCTTCCACCCCACCACTACACAGCCACAACCACTAGTGCCTCTCCCTGTGCGGCAAGATGATGATGCAACCAATCCCTTTCCGCAATGATCGCATGTATGAGGAGTAACTAGAAGCAGGGGTTCACGACAAAATTCTGCGAGGGCAAAGCGATCATTCATCACAACAGAGCTTAGTGAGTGGCGATAGTCTTCATTTTCCAAGATCATGCTGAACGCCTCCCCGAGAGATGGGAGAGGCTAATGGTGCAAGACATGAGTTCACACTATACCAAACTTCATGTTCAATCCCATGAGAAAAAACACACCTAAAATCGATCCTCCTTTTTCCACAGTTTGAGGGCATCAACATGACACTTAAAGTTGAAGTCTCCAAAATAGTTCAGCTCCTAATAAAGTCATTCGAACTTAGAGAAGTTGGTATAGAAGTCATGGATCCTTTCTTCAACTCTAGGATCCGTCGGGTGAGCTCATAAACATGAGTGGAGCTTACAATCTGTGAGCACGTCTCATACACAGAGTCCATATGCCTACGTAGGCGCGCGTCTGAGGCGTCGGGCGCACCGGGCGTAACCCACGACTCCTCAGAAGGGCAGAGGCGGGCGACTTGCCTCAGGCGCGCCTAGGTGCGCGCCTCGCGTGCCGTCCAGACGCGCAATAGGCGTGCCTGAAATTCCCGTCACTTTAGTCACTTAGGTCGGCTGGTTTAATTAGGTTTAGGTTGGATTTTATCATAGGTCAGCGTTCAATTTATTTATCTTTCACGAGTCACGACTCACGCCTCTCTTCCTCTTCCATTCTTCCCTCGATAGATCGTCAGCCGCTCCTCTTGGCTCGATAGCTCGATGGCCTCCTCTTCACGCCACCGTCCATCTTCCCAGTTAGGCTCGCCGCTCGCCGGATCCAGACACAACCTCCTCTCCAAACGGTAACATCTACTCTCTCTATCCTTATTTACATCACGCCTCTCTCTAAAACAATGAACTGGTTCCAGTTCACTGTAAAACAGTGAACTGGAAGTCCAGTTCACTGTTTTCAGTGAACTGGAAGCCCAGTTCACTGTAAAACAGTGAGCTGGTTCCAATTCACTGTAAAGCAGTGAACCGGTTCCAATTCACTGTTTTCATTTTAGTGTTTTATGATTTAATTGTCTTGTTAATGGTTATATATACTCATTCTTTTTGTTGTAAAATGATTTAATAGCCGGAAATGGATGCAAGTGGCTCTGGTTCATCCAGTGTTCAATCAAGGATTGATCCAAGATGGAAGTACATGCGCCAGATTTCGCTGAAAGATATTGACGACAACAACGAATGGTTGATGAGCAGAATGGAGGAAGATGAGGAGGTTGAGCAGGATGAAGAATTAGTTTTTGATGACTACTTATTGACATGGGGTGCAGTTTCTAGGGCCACTGGAGTAGAAGAGGATATCTACCAGACACGCTTATCCAAAGGGAAGAAGATAGTTGATAAGGAGTGCACATCTAGGATGAGGGCTCCTACTCCAGCAATCCTTACAGATGATGTCGAGGATGAAGAAGCTGAGTTCAATGAAGAAGAAAAAGATTATAGTGAAGAAGTTGAAGCCTTAATTGAATCGAACGATGAGTAATTAATATTTAATGATGACGAGGCCGAGAAAAATTTGAAATACTATGGGATGTTAATTGTTATGTTATTTTCTTGCACATTAGTTTAGAGCTTATGATTGCTAACTTGGTAGTTTATGCTTGTTTATGGTACTCATTGGTTGATTTATTTATGTTGTTTTTTTATTCCGTTGCCTTCAAAAATTGGTCATATCAACGATATTGCAGGTGCATTTGTCATAGTTGTTAGTTCAAGAGGGGTTGATGTTCAAAAATAAAAAGTTACACATGCCTAATGTTTTATATTACATGTTGTAGTTTTTTTATTTGATTAATATTGGAAATTATATTTGGTAGCATGCTTTGTTGCTAAGATTTTATTTGTCTTTATCTTGTAGTTTTTTCAATTTTTCATTTTTGCGCCTGATGTAGCTCGGGCGCGTGCCTGCGCATAGGCTCCAGGACCCCTTTGCGCCTCGGTGCGCCTAGCTTTGAACATTGAGTGTAGTAACCAAGAGACCACCATCGAATTATTTGAATCTCATTTCCTCAATGAAGGGTCAGTTTGTGGTGGCTCAACTACTGCCCCATCGATATACACATATAGTTGATGACTTCAGATTGTATGTTGGGCCGCTTGTGACCATTCAAGGTAATTGATGCCGTCCAATGACGTCATAGTTATTTAAGGCTCAAGGCGAATCAAGGCGCAAAAGGGTCTTGGAGCCTAGGCACATGGCTCGAGGCGTAGGCGCACGCTTGACGAGGGTAAGGCGCAACCACATCCATTTTAAATAACCAATACCAAACATCACTTCATTTTGTTGATCAGATTCTTCATTCATTCTACTAATTAATCATTCATTACTATCACTGGTTTCTCTTAAAAATAGAATCAACGTGGTCACAAACACTAAACCATGCAAAAAGTATTGAGTTCTTACATTGTTTATGTCTTTATTTTAGAAAAAAATGTTTACAATAGAAATCTTACTCAGACGTGTCTTTTATGCTCCAAAGGCTAAAAAAAGGCGCAATGCTCTGAACCTGGTGAACCTTGAGCCTCAGGCGCACCTTTAACAACATAGAATGATGTTGTAGTAATCTTCAGGGGCACGAAATGACCATCTGCCCTAGGGGTCACTCAAATGAAAAACATAGACACCTAATGACGAGGTTGAAGAATACCCCATGAAGGTGAAGAAGCAAAACACTATCAATGAGGATCCAAAGGGAAATAAATGACTTCATCAGTTGATCACCAATGCATCGTAAGCCATCCTAGAGAATTATTAACTCGAGAGGGTAAGCATTCGGTGATCTCGTGTGGCTTCAGCAGCCTCCAGATAGGGAAGGAGTGTTGGAGACCCAACAACTTCCCGTGAGAGGGAGAAAGGATCGGTGAGCCCTCTGAGGGGGAGTTGAAGAGCCGATGAGAGAAGGATTCGGTTGGAGCTCTGTTGAGGGGGTGAAGGAGTTGGTTGGAGGTTTGTCGAGAGCTGTTGATGGTTGATGGGACCCCTCGAGGACACCCAAAGTCTTGGCGAATGCTTGGGAGGGATTGTCGAGGGCTCTCCGAGATTCATCGAGGCTCGCCGAGGGTATTTGAGGGTTTGAAGAGGGTTTACGAGCCTATTGGAGGAAGAAAACACAACTAGAGGGTCAATGGGGGCATGTGCGCTCCGTTACCAAGCGTAAAACCCAATTAATGCAACATTAGAGTAGCATATGACAGGAGATACACCTGTATATGCCTCTATAAAGAAATAATTAAACATGACTTAAATGTATGATATCCAACTTGCGGAAAAGGAGAGAGTACATCAAGAGAGAATAAATGTGCTATTATAGAAAGAAGTGCAGAGTCTCTCGAGTCAATACAAAATAATCATATGAGCAAACAAAATAGGAATTTATGATCACCCCAGCTTCACAACAAGTTATAATAATGGTTTTGCAAAAAAGAAGAAAATATGACGTACGACGGTTTAAATTTTGTAGAAAAATCATTGGAATTCTCACTTTTAAGATCAAAATGGACTAGATTCCCAACAAGTTATTTGATTATGATTTTCTTTGGTGAGTGGTCTTCCAAGCCTTTTCCCTTGTTCATACTGAATTCTCCTTCTCTTAGTTTCTTTGCTATGCTTCTTTTCTATTTTCCTTGTAGCTTTTTTGTGAGAGGGGAGATATAGGGTTTGGGTAGGACTGAATATAGAAAGTAAAGCCAATTGAATTAGTGTTTCCTCGTTTGTGTAGTTTGGGAATGGTATAGAGTGCATGGCTAGAGATTAGGCCAGAACCTAATTATATTAAATAAAAAGTTGGTGATATAAACCTTGATTGCCCATGCCTCTTTATGGACAAAAGTAAATCTTACCCCTAAATTATTAAAATGACTTAAAAATATAGGAGAAGATCTGAAGCAACCAATCAGCTTAATAGGCTGGCTGTTGTGGGTTGATATGCCTTCAATGTTCTTAAGTGCACCCTGTGCATGTATGCCAACCTCAACAAAGTGTAGATTGCAGGCAGAGCACTCAGGCATACTCACGTGAAGGTTCAAATACGTATGAGTTATCTTTCTTCCATTTTGATTAGATCCTCCTATATCGAACAAGGTTTTATGAAGAATTTGTTTAATGCCCTAGGAAACATTATAACACTAGTGAATAGAAAATGAAGATTATTAAAGCCAATTGCAAATAATTGAGATTGGGCTGTGGATTTTCCTGATAATGATGATGCCTCACTTTGCTGGAGGGAGGAACTATACACTTGAACTTCAAGGTAACTTTTGATTTGTGTAGAATTGTGGTCATCATTAACTTTAACCTAATTATTTGGAGTTAGCTTTACAAATACTTTCATTCATTACCATGATTATCTAATCACTATAAAATTTGTTGCAACTTCTACCATGATTATCTAATCATCCGATATCAGATTTAGTAATCAGATGAGAGTGCCAAACTACTCGTGCTAGTTTCTATTAATGTTGGTTGCACTCATCTTTGTTGGGGAAAAGGATTTGTGTAAGATAGCATTGACACCTTGTGAAACACCAAGAGGTACAAATTTGAAATGAAGATTTATATACTCGACCCTAAATAGTTGAGATTAAGTTTAATCGTGATTATTATTATTCTTAATGAGATATTGCCTGATTTTTTTCATTATGATAACTGCTATCTTGTAGATAATAAACTTGTGATACTTTACTGAAATTTTATGTAGATCTAGGAATATTTAGTTGTTTTTGGAACTCGTTTATGCTTAATGTCTATTTTCTTGTATGGTCATGCCCATTCATAGTTTCATATTGCTTTTATAGCTCTAATTTATTCATTTTTGGAAATGTTTCTACATTCTAATACTATTTTAGAAATTTGTTCTTATTAGGCTGCCAAAAATGCTGGTGTTCCGGTTATTCTAGATGCTGGAGGGGTAGAAGATCCAATTCCCAATGAGCTCCTAAAAGTAGTTGACATTTTGAGCCCAAATGAAACTGAGTTAGGACGTCTCACTGGAATGCCAACTGAGACATTTGAACAAATTAGTCAAGCTGTATTGCAATTACATGAAATGGTGAGAGGAAACCAAAAATTACATTCATCTCTAATTATTGCATATTGATAGGAGGTTGATGAACAATTTTTCTTGCTAGACCATTATCTATATATGATTTAACTTTTGCATTTGATTTTTTTGCCTTTTAAGGGTCTGTTTGGGACAGCTCTGGCGGATTGAAAAGCTGCTGTCCGGATAGAGCTGTTTTAAAAGAGCTCTCTGGGGAGCAGTTTTGAAAAGCTGCAGAGTGTTTGTTTGTTCTGTGCAGAAGTGCGCTTTGAAGAGCGATTTTCTAATTTAAGTTGTTTGGAGAAACAACTTTTGGAAGCTGTTTTTTTAGAACTTAAAATACATAAATTTTTTAACGTGGAGAATAATAAAAAATAACCGATAACAATAGTCTTTTACATAATTCTTTGGTAATGCTATCTACGCGCCCCGTATATTTCTTCGGCAATGCTATCTCGTACTGTAGACATCTGTTCAGCTCCAGCAGCATCACCCATATCGCTTCCAATATCATCCTCCGCCGCAGGGTCTTCATCCTCTGAGGAAACGAAAGAAGACTCATCAACATCACAAACATTAAACTCAGGGTCACACTAAACATACACACACACATGCACACATACACAACAAACACACACTCACACATCCACATACACACACACACACACAAACCCAACACACAAACATACATCTACACCCAAACACATACACACAAATCACACATCCACACACACACAAACAAATCCACATACACACACACACACATCACAAACATATACACACACACACATACACATACATACACACACACACATCACACATCACAAACATATACACACACACACATCACAAACACATACATACATACACATACATACACACACACACATCACAAACATATACACACACACATACACATACATACACACACATCACAAACACAAATAAACACACACACATCACAAACATATACACACACACACACACACATCACAAACATATAAAAATCCAAGAACACACAAACACAACACACTCAACACATACACATCACACACACTCATTCAAAAACAAACACACATCCTAAAACGAACACACACACATCCACATCCACACACAACACACACACATTCATCACACACACTCATCCAAAACACACACACACACACATACACATCCACACACAACACACACACACAATCATCACAAAAAATACAAACACAAATCCAAAATAAAATACACACAAATCCAAAACTCATACACACACACAAATCCACATACACATGAAAAAAGAACATCATAATGGTATTCCATGACACAAGATTTCAGAAAAAATGTTCAAGTTCAGAAAAAATAGGGCGATTTGGAAGCAGATCTGACCGTGGAAGAGGAGAATCAGTCTCTGAATCCCGGAGGTGCAGAGCTGGCCACCGAATCGCTGGAGGAAAGGGCTCCAAATCTGAACAAAATCGCCGGAGGAAGCAAGGGTTGCGCAGTCGAACAGGAAACGTCGGAGGAAGCAGAGGGCTGGCCGTCGGTGAGCTTGATCCAGTCGCTGTCGATCCAGTCGTCGGAGAAGGTGGAGAAGATCTGCTGTCGCCGGAGAGGTGGAGAAGGCTGTCGATCCAGTCGTCGGAGAAGGTGGAGAAGATCTGCTGTCGCCGGAGAGGTGGAGAAGGCTGTCGATCCAGTCGTCGGAGAAGGGGAAGAGGAGTGCGCGCAGGGAGAAGGGTTAGGGCGAGGGCTCGTCGAGGGATATCTGCAGAGCGCGGATTTTTTCCTCTGCACGGGAGCGATTACGGGAGAGCTAAACGCGAGGGGAGGGCAGCTTCCGAAAAATCCATAAAACCGTGATTTCTTATCCGCGATTTTTAGAGAGCTGCCATTCCAAACAGGCTTTAAATCAGCTCCAGCGGATGGAATAGAGCTTTTCCATTCGCTGGAGCTGTCCCAAACAGAGCCTAAGTATCTAATTCGTCACATATTTTGAAGCATTTTATGATAGCCTTTTGGTGATGCATGCTTTTCATAAATGGGTTTACAATGTGTTTGTTACGAAAAGGAAAGTTGGGCGAGCTAGAAAGAACAACGATTGCATTAATTTGAAATAGCACTGATACAATCCGGAGCAAGCCCTGACCAAGACCAAGATGGCTGGGTCCTCCACGATCCTTCTCTCCAAAGTGAGCCCACAATAACTAATACCTTCAAGATTCCTAAACACCTAAACCCCTCCCCCTTATATAAATGAGGTAGGTTAACCATACAAGGAAATACAAAATCATTTAAGTAATTAATTAATCTAATTAATATTAAATAATTAATATTAATCAATTAATTAATACAAATTAATTACAAGAAATAATCACGGCTGTTTCCAAATGCGCGCTCCGATGGTTCCGACGAGGAGTGGCTCCTCCGTCAAATGCGTGAGGGTAACATTCCATCGCCCTTGAAAATCGACCTTGCCCTCAAGGTCAAGTTTTAATAGTTGTTGGGGTCAGTGGTAAGGGTGACGAAAAACAGTTGCGGATAGCGGTTGGTGACCTCTGGTAGGAGGGAAGTAAGAGAGCTAATGAATAAGAAGAAAAAACGATGGGACAACAGAGGAAAGGAATAAAATAAATATTGGCAATTAGTGGAGGAGGGTAGCTAGCGGCATGGGAGAGAAGAGACTCGAGTGAATCACGACAGGTTTGAAAAGGTGGAAGCAGGAAGGTGGGGGCTCGAGAGGGAAAAGGGAGGGTGGCGTAAGGAGGCATGCCGTTCTGGGGGCGTGCGAGGCGTGGGCGTGATGGGGATAGGCGGAGGCTCCCGCGCAATTTGCGATTGGTGCAGCTGAGAGACCTGCAGGCGGAAGTAGTGGCCTGGGGGTCGGGACGGAAGGAAGCAGCGCCGAATGAGGTGGCGTTAATGTCGGCACTGGTGGTGGCGCACAGCGGCCGAGGAACGGCGGAAGGCCTCTGCGTTGATCGGCTGGCCCCCGTCGACGACATCGACAGTCGGGCTGGAGGCGCTGGGAGCTGGAGTGGGATCGGGCGCCTCGCATCGGCGAAGGCATCATCGTCGCTGGGATCATTCTCCTGTGATGTGGAGGTTAGCAGGGGTGTGGTGTAGGGATCTCCCGATGTCGTGGTCTGGAAACTGAGAGGAGGCGGAGGACAGTCCCAACGAGTCGCGAGACGTCGTAGACTCGTGTGGAGGGACACAAGGATGTTGTCTTGGTCGTCGAGACGACATTCAACAACGCTAAGGTGGGTGTACAGCGTGGCTCGATCCCCGACGGCTTGGGACAAGTGGACGGGGGCGGCAGGTCGGACCATTGTTACGATTAGGAAAATTGGGTGAGCAAGAAAGAACAACGATTGCATTAATTTGAAATAACACTGATACAATCCGGAGCAAGCCCCGACCAAAGCCAAGGAGGTTGGGTCCTCCACGATCCTTCTCTCCAAAGAGAGCCCACAATAACTAATACCTTCAAGAAGTGGAACCGGATGATCGAATAATGCCTTTGCCCTAAACCGGGCATACATATATATAGCGAAAATAAAATAACATGAAAAAACCATCATAATTAATTTCAACTCTCCCCCTCAAGTTGGGAATATATATTGATCATTCCCAACTTGTTTGTGTTGTCCTTGAAGTTGTCGCTGTATAAACCCTTGGTGAAGACGTCCGCAAGCTGATCGGATGAGTTCACAAAAGGAGTGCAGATATTCCCTTTGTCTAGATGATCCTTGATGAAATGTCTATCAACTTCCACATGTTTGGTTCTATCATGTTGCACTGGATTGTGCGCAATACTGATGGCGGCTTTGTTGTCGCAGTAGATCATGATAGGATTGTTCCCCTGAAGGCCAATGTCCCGAAGGAGAGTCCTCAACCACAATCCTTCACAAACACCTTGTGCCATTGCCCTATACTCTGCCTCTGCACTTGATCGAGCTACCACATTTTGCTTCTTGCTCCTCCACGAAACGAGGTTGCCTCCCACAAAAGTGCAGTACCCAGTAGTTGATTTTCTGTCATCTTGGCTACCAGCCCAATCAGCATCGGTAAACACTTCAACTTCTAAAGATTTGCCGTTCTTGAAAAGGATCCCACGACCGGGTGCCTTTTTGAGATACCGTAGCACTCTAAAGGCCGCCTGCTGATGACGAATGGAAGGAGAATGCATATACCTACTGAGGACCCCCACAGCATACGTAATGTCAGGGCGAGTATGGGACAGGTATATGAGTCGTCCAACCAAACGTTGGTATTTTGAGATATCTACCTTTTCTCCACTAGTATCTGCATCAATTTTGTGATTAGCCTCAATGGGGGTGTCCACGGGTGCGCACCCAAGCATCCCAGTCTCTTCAAGAAGATCTAGAGTATACTTCCTTTGGGAGATGAAGATCCCTTGTTGAGACCTTGCCACTTCAATTCCCAAGAAATATTTCAGCTTTCCCAGGTCTTTAACTTCAAATTCCTTGCCCAGTTGTTCCTTCAAGTAAATGATCTCCTCCATGTGATCCCCGGTAATGATGATGTCGTCCACATACACAATCAGAATAGAGACCAGGGCATTTTTTCTCTTAATAAAGAGCGTGTGATCAGCATGACTTTGAGTGTACCCAAGTTGAAGCATGAACTTGTAAAAACGCCCAAACCACGCTCTCGGAGACTGTTTTAAGCCGTACAGAGATTTTAGAACTCGGCACACCTTCCCCTTGGACCCTTTGATAACAGAGCCCGGTGGAGTATCCATGTATACCTCCTCCTCCAGATCACCATTCAAAAAAGCATTCTTGACATCTAGCTGAAGTAGTTCCCATCTACGACTTGCAGCAATAGAAAAAAGGATACGGATCGAATTCATCTTAGCAACAGGAGCAAAGGTCTCCTGGTAGTCAATGCCCTGGGCCTGGGTATATCCCTGAGCCACCAGACGAGCTTTATACCGCTCCACAACACCATCTTGGTTTTGTTTAACTGTGAACACCCAACGGGATCCGACCGTTCGCTTCCCTGGAGGAAGGCTCACCAGCTGCCATGTTTTATTCTTGTCCAGGGCACGCAATTCCTCCTCCATTGCCGCTTTCCATTCAGGTATCTGAGCAGCCTCCTGCCATGTCTTAGGAATAACAATAGATGAGAGAGAAGAAACAAAGGCTTGATGTGCCTGAGAAAGGTGGTCATAACGAATGTAGTTGGCAATGGGATGTTTAGTGCTACCCTTCTTACCTATAAGGTGAGCAAGAGGAATATGGAGATCGTCATCAGAATCTGGGTTGGAGGCATTCACCGGTACTGGCGGGACATCTTCAGTCTGCACATGCTCAACAGTCGTGGGACGACGGGAGTATGTATATATGATCGGAGGAGCGGAGGTAGAAGGAACAGGTGGCGGAGTAGGATCAGGTGGAGGAGCAGGAACAGAAGGAGGAGGAGCACAAATCGGAAGCGGGGAGTCGGTCATCTCTGCACCTGTACTAATCATCTCCCCCTGACGAGGACCAAAGTACGACTCCCCCTCACGAAAGGTGACATCGACGGTACAATAATACCGACGTGTCGGAGGGTGATAACATCTATACCCCTTGGTGGTAGAGGAATACCCAACAAAAACACAGCGAAGGGACCGCGCATCAAGTTTATCACGATGCGGGGTATGGACATGAACAAAACACACGGAGCCGAAGATACGAGGGGGAAGGTGAGAGGTGTGAACAATGTGTTTTTGTTCTAGGCGAGAGAGAGGCGTAGCAAACGAGAGAGCACGGGACGGAAGGCGGTTAATGAGATGTGCGGCGGTAAGAACAGCATCCCCCCAATAGGATTTAGGGAGGTGCATAGACAGAAGTAAGCACCGGGCCACCTCCAGCAACTGCCGATTCTTCCGTTCGGCCACCCCATTTTGAGTGGAGGTGTGGACACATGTAGTTTGATGAAGTATACCATTGTCCGCAAGATAAGCCCCAAAGACACCGCGATCGTCATATTCCCCACCATTATCACTACGTAACACACGTATTGTGCCTCCGAATTGTTGGACCACCATCTTATGAAAATTTTGAAAGCAAGAAAGAACATCACTTTTCTTTTTAAGCATATAAAGCCAAGTAGTGCGAGAGTAGCAATCAATAAACGTCACAAACCATCTAAATCCAGATAAAGAGAGAACAGGGGATGGACCCCAAACATCAGAGTGAATAACATCAAATGGATACAGACTAGGGACAGACAAATGAGTAGAACGACACCGTACATGTTTAGATTGCTCACAAGCATCACAAGAAAAAGACGGAAGTAAATGAGAAAAAGCAGGAAACAATTTAGTAAGATATAAAGGAGAAGGGTGGCCAAGGCGCTGATGCCATCGTCGAAGGTCATCAAGGGTCGGAGATCTGGTGGAAGATAGGGCACTGGGAGAAGACTGGTTCAGCAAGTACAGGCCGCCGACATTACTACCACTGCCAAGTGTCCGCCTCGTAGCCAGATCCTGAAAAACACAAACATCAAGGAAGAATGTCACAGAACAGTGTAAGGAGTTAGTCAAGTGACTAATAGAGAGTAAATTTCTGGGAAAAGAAGGAACATGTAAGACAGAGGAAAGTGATAGGTCAGGAGAACATGAAACTGTCCCTTTACCGGCAATGGCAGAGAGGGAGCCATTGGCAGCAATAACCTTATCACGACCAGAAAGGGGAGTATAGGAGGTAAAACCTGAGGCAGAGCCAGTCATGTGGTCGGTCGCACCTGAGTCGATTATCCATTCGGAGGGTGTGGAAGACACGACATGAGCACTGGACAGACCTGAAGTGGCAACAGCAGCATGGGAGGAAGCAGGAGTAGAGTCAGTGTGAGAGCGCAACAGGCGACGGAAGGCCTCTAACTCAGCGGTAGACAGGCCTCCAGAAGTATCATCCAGAACGACAGTAGAGTGAGCAGAAGACTGAGAGCGGCCATCAGAAGGGCGACCACCACCACCACGGTACCCTCCTCTACCACGGGTACTAGAGCCCCGACCACTTGGAGCAAGGTGCGGGTGCAAACGAAAACAAGAGCTTTTGACATGGCCTGTCTTCCCGCAATGACTACAAACAGGAGAAGGACCACGAGTCATACTTGCCAGCGCAGAGTGATCGGTAGCAGAATCAAGAGTGCGACGGCGATTCTCATCGCTGAGGAGCATGCTGAATGCCTCCCGAAGGGAGGGAAGGGGCTCACGATGGAGGATGTGCAGACGAACAACATCAAACTCCATGCTAAGGCCCATAAGGAAGACATGAACACGGAAACGGTCTTTATCCTTCTGAAGGGCCACCGCATCAACCGTACAAGCAGCAGTAAAGGTACTAAAGAAGTCCAACTCCTGATAAAGACGCTCAAACTCAGAGTAGTAGGCGGCAACGGTCAAAGTCCCCTGTCGCAATTCCAGAACACGGCGAGTGAGCTCATATACCTGCATCGAACTGCTTGCCTGGGAGTAAGTATCACGGGCTCTCGTCCAAATATCATATGCGGAGTCCAACAGCATATAGCTGCGATACACCTGAGGGGACATCGAATGAAGCAACTACGAGACGACCAAAGAGTTGTCCGCATCCCATTTGCGCCATGAGGGATCGGAACGTGATGGCTCAACAATAGTACCATCAATAAGACCATACAACTGGTGGCTGCGAATCGCATGTTGAGCCGCCCTAGACCATTCCAGGTAATTTGTGCCATCCAAGGCGACTGTAGTAATCTTCAAAGACTGGCCATGACTCCGAGGAGGATCACCCGAGGAACGATGCAAAGCATCAACCGGAAGAGCCGAAGATGGAGGGGCCGAAGATCCGGGAAGAGCACCGGATTGAGACGAGGGAGAATGTGTGGACGGATCTGGGCTGGAATGATCTCCCATAGAGAAAGAAAACTGAAGATCTCAAGAGGAAAGAGAGAACATCCACCGGGTGCAAACTAAATCTGAAAAACGAAGAGAGCACCCGAGGATGGAAGAGGGGCGTCTCCGGCAGCCCCCATGGAGGACAAAACGGCAAGCCGAAGGAGACGGCGGAGCAGGAGAAGACGCGTCGGCCGACTGGAGAAAGCGTCGGCTAACGCATCCAGGGACGGGAGATCGGCGAGATCGTCGAGAGGAGGCGGGGCTTGCAAGCGGCGAGAGGGGCGAGCAGTCGAGCGCGCTGAGCAGGCGAGGACGCGAGAAGGGACGCGAGTCGAGCGCGAGGACGCGAGCAGGGACGCGAGAGGCGAGCGGCGCGGGGACGCGAGCAGGCGAGCGGCGGAAGATTTCCTCGGCTCTGATACCAAGTGGAACCGGATGATCGAATAATGCCTTTGCCCTAAACCGGGCATACATATATATAGCGAAAATAAAATAACATGAAAAAACCATCATAATTAATTTCAACTCAAGATACCTAAACACCTAAACCCCTCCCCCTTATATAGATGAGGGAGGTTAACCATAAAAAGAAATACAAAATCATTTAAGTAATTAATTAATCTAATTAATATTAATCAATTAATTAATACAAGTTAGTTACAAGAAGTAATCACGGTGGTTTCCAAATGTGCGCTCCGATGGTTCCGACGAGGAGTGGCTCCTCCTTCAAATGCGTGTGGGTAACATACTTTACTTAAAACTTAGAAAGCACCTCCTCTGCATACACCCACTCCTTCATACAATCCTAATATTTCAGGCCCAAAACTAAACCATCAACCCAATGATTGCCCCATCATAAGTACCTCAAACTCCCCTGTCAAGGCATCCATTTCTGTTGCAGGCATCCCTACTTCCCTGCCCATTAATATCCAAATAACGCAATGTGTGTGCTCCTTGGTATTGAAGATGATGATATTACCATGGTTGACTTCGACATACTAACGTGGATATTGATTCCACCAGACTTAGCTTGTTCTCTATCCCGTGACCTTGAGGGCATGGTTGTTTCTCTGGAGGAATCATATAAGAGTATCATGTTTATATTATATATATATATGTGTGTGTGTGTGTGTGTGTTGTAGCTCGAATAGTTATTGCTTTAATCTAGTTGGGCCCTGGTGTACTAGAAGGAAATTTTGGTAATTTGTGTGGGGGTTATATCCTTATCTAAAGGAAGGGTGGGCAAGTGTTTTGCTTATTGCCTGCCTAGTTTTTGGAATCGAGCATTGCCTAGGTGATGGAACAAGCCTCAAATGTATCATAGCGGGAGCATGTCTCTCAAGGTTCAATATTAGTGTTCATCTTCAACATGCAATCTCCGTCGTGTCCTAACATGAAAACATTAGTAATGGCCATACAAACACTGTTACCCTCACGCATTTGACTGAGGAGCCACTCCTCGTCGGAACCATCGGAGCGCGCATTTGGAAACCGCCGTGATTATTTCTTGTAATTAACTTGTATTAATTAATTGATTAATACAAGTTAATTACAAGAAATAACCACGGCGGTTTCTGTCACAACCCGCATTTTCTCAATATATAAAAATATTATCATAGTAAGAGAAAACACGCGTCATGATGCCACACCGTGCATGGGAAAACTACAGACGTTCAGGCAGTTCTATCTCCACACCTTTCTTTATAAAAGACATAAACTTTATGTTTAAAACATAATTTAAGTTTGAAGGTTTCAAACACCGTGTCCCTCGGTTTAGTGGACCATCTAGTCCACAACCAAGAAAGTATAATTATACGCAGCGGAAAATACACATTTTACTTTAAGTCGCCCTACATGAACATGAGAACTCGCCTAGCAACCTAATGACATGCACTTTCTAGATTTAGTATAGATATAAATAGAACTTTTACGCGTTTCAAAATAGAGTGTTATTAGCTTGAAAAGATGTAATGCATGAAAAAATATGCAGCTTTACTTATACAAAAATATCTATTATGCAACCTAGCAAAAATCTTTCCCAGAGAGCATTGCATTAATAACAAATTAACAGTAGTAGCATAAATGACAAGTACGGTCTAACACAAGAAGAAAATCATACTGTGGGCGTCAACAAACTGACACGAACCCATAGTAATAAACAAAGTCAGAAAGACATCAACAACTACCTCTAAGAAGAGGGAGAAGAAATACAGCTAAAAAGGTTGCAAGGTCCTGTCTATGCTCTGATCAACCGCTACTGGTCCAAACCTGAGACATTCAAAGGAAAAGAATACCTCAACACATGGTCAAATCAACAAAAGTGAAAATAGGAGAACTTAGTAAGCTCAAATAGGGTTACCACCCAACAGAAAGGAGATAGCTGCGAAACAACAACAAATAAGTAAAGAATAATTAGTATCCAAACAGGGAAAAACTTGCATGAAATGCAGTCAGAGCTATATAATATCATCCAAGAAGGAAGAAGAATGACAGATTGGCTCAAGAAGTGAATCATTAACCCAACCAAAAAACGGTACTGAGGCGGTGGCTATCCTTCCAACACAAACCATCAGACCAAAACACCTAGGGAACAAAAGCACTGTGACGCTGGTTACGCCCACACAACCAACAGTCTACATATCCAAGGAAGAAAAAAACAGGCACTGTAGTGGTGGCCACTTGTCCAACACAACCAACAGTCCAAAAACAACCAACTGGGTGTAGTGATTCACAAACATCTTGACCAAATATGGCACCACAGAAAGACCCAGAAAACTCCAAGGAAAAACCACCTTAACAAACTCGTCGAAAGCATTCGACGACTCTTAAGGATACTCGACGAATTCTAGAAATACTCGACGAGTTTCGTCGAAATTACTCGACGAAAACACCACTTATTCGACGAATTCCCATCACCCGACGAAGTATCTGCCACTCGACGAATTCTCTAAGTCTCGGCAGGTTCGTCGAAATCATTCGACGAATCCAGGATCACTCGACGACATTTCTAAGTCTTGGCGGTTTAGTCTCGATGGATTACTCTAAGGAAAGTCATTCGACGAATCCCTAACTTAACGGTAAAGTGAGTTTTTTTGCTTGATTACTCGACGAATCACTCGGCGAATCACTAAGCGAATCACTCGACGAATCGTCGAAACAACACTCGACGAATCACCTAACTACTCGACGAATTCTGATGTAAACAACCGAAATTTCAGAGAAAAACAAAGGGGATCAACACCAGAAAATTTGTTTATCTAAAAAAATAACAGGAAGGAAAATAAAAACTTGAAGGAAGCATGGCAAGGGGAAAATAGTCCACCACTTGCCTCAAACCTCTTCGAAACCGCCTCCCGAACCCTTCACGTCCCAGATCGGCCAAAAGAAAGCTCCTATGAAGAATTTCTGAAGGATTAGAAAGGAAAACAAGGCTTAAGGCCAAGCACTCCAACACCAAAACCTCACGAAATCGAAAATACTCACCGCACAAACGAAGATCTCGACGAGAGCTTTCCGAATCTATGCCTAGACAAAGATTTCATGCATATTTTGGGTGTACAATGTCAATATAAGAACCGCTAGTGCAATCTTTGTGAGTACTACACTCAACTTTTACAAAAAAACTTTAGGAGAGATTAGGATTGTTGATATAATTATGTTCAAGATGGAACAACATTGGAGAAAACGAACATCCATTTCAATCTTGCTTGTTAGAGTTTTGACAAGCATACACTATATGATATCTAAACTTCCATCAAGTTAGTCCATAAAGGTTACTTCCATAATCTAGGTTCTCCAAGTAAGCTTGATGCTGATGATGATTAATTAACAGTAATCAAGTCCAAGTCTAATTCTATGGAAGACAAACATCAGCATCGACCACCACCTGAACGAAGCTGACTCCAGCATGAGTTTCTACTCGAGGTGGGGGTTGACTGTGAGGAAATGATGATCGAGAGACGAGACCTAGCGCTGCTTCATCTTTAACTTCATATTTTAATTTATGTATTTACGCAAGTGTTGTATGAACTTTGTGATATCTTGAATCATATTGGAAGTGAGCCTAGGGTTGTCCAAGAGAGTTTCCTTGGATTTCTCTCCTATCTCCAAAATCCTAGGGATAACATTAATCTGACCTCTCCAATTCCGCCCGCACGATGCCTTCGAATTTGACATCCCGATCTGCTTGCATTGACTGCAGCTCAACATCGATGACCACGGTTCCCTATCTGTGTACTCCCTCTCCGCGTAAGCCGAACCGACAATGCAAATATTCTTCATCCTCGTCAATAGTGTGCGCTGCCTACTCGCGCTCCCACGCTCATGCACTGAGTTTCCTGCCGTCATTCCAACAAAGCAGGAGCGTCCATGTTTCACGTTCTGCTAGCGACTATAATTGAGACTTTCAACTTATGTTCTTGCTCTACTCTCCTCCCATCCTTGGGCCACGAGTCCTTCGACCCCTTCGCCAGTCATGCCCCACTCTCATGCCTTGAGTGGAGCTCGCTTGGATGTCGTTGAACATCGCATCGAGGAACAAGGAAGTCTTTTTGCCTTCATGCACGCCATCTTGCAATGTATTGAAGACCGAGATGCTTAAGTGAACACCACCAAATCTCGCTCGTCACACCTGACGATTCCTCCTCCCTCCTTGGTCCTCCACCTAGTCCATCAACCAGTCCACCCGCCGACGTTCCCACAACGGCCCAGACCATTGCTTACACTAAGGGTCTGTTTGGGACAGCTGTGGCGGTTGGAAAATCTCTATTCCATCCGCCAGAGCTGTTTTTAACCTGTTTGAGAACTCAATTCTTTCAAAATCGCTGTTTTTCAAAACAGCTTCTCAAAGAGCTCTGTTTAACCAGCTCTATTCGATCAGCAGCTTTTCAATCCGCAACAGCTCTCCCAAACAGACGCTTAATTCTTCAACAGAAACCAAACTTCTTAGAAAGGAATTCTGCATAACTCATCAAAACAAGAGTTCTGCCAGACTTGAGGGGAATTGTTGCAAAACATAAATTATTTTTGATTAATCTAACATTTGGGTTACATTAGGATTTTTTGTTTTATATCATTTAATGTTGTGATAATTGTTAAGTAGATTATAAGATTTTAGTACTCCATTAAATTTTAAATGTATTTTGATTAATTTTGTAACTTTGTTTCTAAAAGTTCAAGCTGTTGGGATTATTATATATTGGTACATTGAAGTTGAGTACTCCCTATAAATGGTAATTGAGTATTCCCCGTATTCTTTTCCGTTTCTTTTGTCTCTCTCCACTTTCTTAATTAAGTTATCTTTTTTTTCTTCTCCACGGATTCTTTTCCCTTGCAATCGCTCTCCCTATCTTGCCGACCAGACCCCTTTCTCGCCCCTATATCAATTCCTGTACATCATTTTGAGACTCATAACAAACATTTTCTATTGCGACCCAATTTGTTGAACTCGTAGAATTCCTCCTACATGCATTCACAAACATAAATATTATTGCATTTCTCTTTTTTTCTAATGTGAATCCTAAGGAATTAAAATCATGGAGAAACAGAGAAAATCAAAGGCATTATAAGATTCAAGGAGGATGAATTTGTAAAGGAAAGTGATTGCCATCAAGGTCCATCATCTAGATCAATAATTACAATTATCTTTTCACCTAAGGTTTTATGCAATCAATTGAGTGTGCATTAAATTAAGAATCACTAAAAATACTATATAATGCTTTCTGCCTAGCTTTATGAATTGAGAATTATTAAATTTTTTTCTTGTCAATTATTGCACATGTTGATAAATAGAAGTAATTATTATCTCATTTAAAGTACTCAAGCAGTTTGTTTTACATCAAAGACCTCCCATGTTTCATATGGAGAATTTTTAAAACTGCTATTACTTTTTACTATTCATATACAAAGAAGGCCCTTGGTTTCAGGGTGTGAAGAAAGTACTCGTAAAACTTGGATCTAAAGGATCTGCTCTATTTATAGACGGAGAAGAAGCACTGAGACAAGCAATCATCCCAGCTTCAGAAGTTGTTGACACAACTGGCGCTGGTGATACCTTCACCGCCGCCTTTGCTGTTGCACTCGTCGAGGGCATGACCATGAATGAATGCTTGGAATTCGCCGGTGAGATAAAAATCTCCGACCATCTACCCCCGTGAATTTTGTATTCTTCCATTATAATCTTATTAAGAACTTGGATGTGCTATCCATCTTCCTGCAGCTGCTGCTGCTTCTCTTTGTGTTGAAATGAAGGGAACCATTCCGAGCATGCCAGACAGGAAGGCGGTGATGGAACGACTTCAATCTGCCAAAATTCATCGCACGAACTACTGATAAATCGAGGACGAAGAATTTCGTTTCTCTCTCAGAATAAAGCTTTGTTGCGCTGTTGGTGTGAGCATAGCATATGTAAGGTTATTTATTCCAACCAAATAATTTTATAAAACTTTGCATAGTTTATCCCCGGGTTTTTTAGTTTATGCTTCTAATATGAGGAGTGAAATAGTTGCATTCAAGAATTCAATTCTGCTTTTATATTCTCATCTACATGAAGTTTATAAATTTCAATTTCTGTAAGCCAAAGCCTAATGGATGAGGATGACAATGAGACCTCTGAAGAGAAAAAATGTATCTATGACTGAACGAAGTGTCTGCCCCGGAAATGAAAGAATATATATATATATACATACATATATATATACATACATACATATATATATACATACATACATATATACATATATATATACAAGTTACAGGGCACGGGGGGCCGTGCGGGCGGCGACATTCAGCGGGGGCGGCGATATTAGGCGGGGACGACAATATTCAACGGGGCCGACATTCGGCAGGGGCGGCGACATTTGGCGGGGGCGACATTCGGCATGGGTGTCGACATTCGGCATGGGTGTCGACATTCTGCGGGGGCGACATTCGGCAGGGGCGGCGACTTTCGACCGTGGCGATCTATGTTTATATATGTATATATATAACTTAATTCACTTTTGTTCAACAAAAACCATATGGTGTGATGGTTGTCATCTTTGCTTGACATAGTGGAAATCTGGGTTCAATTCTCACCATTGACAATTTTTGTGAGATTACAAAATGTGTCATATGACCCTCCTTTTTCAATAAATTTAGGAGTAAAATTGTAATTTCATGTTGTAGGGCACTCTACACCTTCATAGTTTTAGGTCACCCCTTAGTAGGTTTAGGAGATCTATGAAAAAGTAGAGAGAGAGAGAGGGAGCGGTTTGATCCGACGGCTGATGAAATATCATGCCAGATTCGACGGCCGTAATCATTTCAACGACTTTAAAATTCATGAATTTGATATTTCTTTATATATGGTAAAGATATATATATATATATATCACAATAAGTATCCCTAGTGATGAGGATCACAGATTGATGGCGGGCTGACACTTATTGGAGCCCGCAAGTGTACATACATAGGAGATGGAGATATGATCGTTTGATAGACGATCTGAGTTGTTAGTCACATTTATAGGGACGACACATTATATATACACACACACACACACACACACACACATATATATACACACACACACATATATATCTTTATTATATAAGGGAAGATCAAAGGTGGCCATGATGTGTAACATTTGGCGGACAAAATTACCCTAAAAAAACCCCACGCTTTCTTCAATCATGATTTTTTTGGTCATTACATGTTCCACCTCGATTTTTATTTAAATTATATTGGGTTTTAACTTTTTTTTAAGGCATTGTAACGTCTGCCATTTAAAAGTGGCATTTTAAAGGTTTCATCATTTCAGCAAATCTGGGAAAGTCTGCCAATTATATTGGGTTTTAACTTTTTTTAAGGCATTGTAAAGTCTGCCAATTCAAAGTGACATATTAAAGGTTTCATCATTTCAGCACATCTGGGAGAGCCTGCCAAGTCCCCTCCCGCACGGCAAGTCCCCTCCCGTGCGTCTCCTCCTCTTTTCCTCGCCAGCTACCCGCCGAAAGCAGCCCTCCCTCTGTTTTTCGACTGCTACCCGCAGAAAGCAGCCCCCCCCTCGAGAGAGCCCCCGCCAAATCCAAGAGCTATTCCTCCTCAAGAGAGCCTCCTTCAAGTCTCCTCCCCCACCGAGCATCAACTTCACCCTTGCTGTGATTCCGCGGCACAGAAGCCCTCCTCAAGAGCTCCTCCCCCAACATTGCTTCCTTCCGGGTACCATTCGAAGCACCATTTCCCCTCTCAAAGCTTACTTCCAGGTGCTATCTTTCATAATGAATACTTTTTTAATCCTTCATATGGTTTTATACTTCATATGGTTGGTTTTAATCCTTCATATGGTTTTATCCTTCATATGGTTTTATCCTTCCCCTCCCGTGTGACTCCTCTTTGATCCTTTTACTTGGTTTACTCCTTCATATGCTTGGTTTTAAAGGTTTTGCAATGAATATTTTTTTAATCCTTCATATGGTTGGTTTAGGATTTCCAAACGATGTGCACTTTGGTTCCATAAATGTGTAAGGTTTTCCCGGTTTCTCTAGAAAATCAGATTTGGACTGAAAATCTGATTTGGACTTTACTTCTCCTGGACTGAAAATCTGATTTGGACTCTACTTCTCCTGGACTGAAAATATTGGAACAGAATTTGCAGAAACTTGGTGAGTGGGGCTCTGTAAATCAACAGAAGACCAATAATCCCTGTCTAGAACTCATTTAGGACTGGAACAATGCACTCCCCCTTTTCCCGAACAGAATTCCAAATCCAGTTCAGGTTTTTGGACAATAACTGCCCAGCCGATCACTTATAAGTCTGTCCCACAATCCACATACTAACTCAAACTCCATACAACCCTTCCCCACCTTTACCCTATATCATTCCCTGAAATTGAAGCTAAGTGCATTCTTATCATGGCGTCGCCTAGGCGACGCCTAGGCTCCAGACGGCCGATTGAAAACAAGGCGAAGACCGCCTTATTTTTTTTAAAAATTAGGTGTATAAACAGCGGTTTATATATAAACCGCTGTCTATTGTACCCGTAATGTTACAATAGACAGCGGTTTATATATAAACCATTGTCTATACTCTCATAGACAGCGGTTTATATATAAACCGCTGTCTATTATACACGTACAATAGACAGCGGTTTATATATAAATCGCTGTCTATTGTACAAATAGACAGCGGTTTATATATAAACCGCTGTCTATTGTACACGGAATGTTACAATAGACAGCGATTTATATATAAACCGCTGTCGAATTGAGATATAAACGAAAAAATTTACCCCGTCTTTTTACTTTTTACCGTCGCTGGATTGTTTGCTGCTCTGTGCGAAAACCCTAAAAACGATTTCTCCTCGACAAGTCGACATCTTCCTTAGGTTCGTTTTTACGATTTTTTTCTTGCTCTTCTAATTTCTAAGTTGGAATAGTATAATTTCTAAGTTGAATGGTATAATTTCTATTTTGAATAATCATTTCATAATTCATATTTTCCTACTTTCTAGTTCCTAGTTCCTACTGCTTCTATAGTTCTGTATTTATATGTGTGATTGGCTTAATGTGTGATAGACTAGTATTACCTCAATATTATTGCGGTTTTGTATGAATTTTGTTTAGGTTTTTTGGATGGTTTAGGTTTTTTTTAGTGCTTTCTTATTACAGGAAAATGACTGATAAAGGATCCTCATCAAAGTCAACAAGAGGCTTCACTAAAATGATGGGATTGAATAAGCTTAGAGCAGAGGGGAAGAAGATTTTTATTTCTGTTAATGATGATGACCACATTATTCCCGGGCCTGAGTGTAATAAATTGATGAGTCTAATTGGTTCTCTTGTGAGGATGTATGTTCCAATCACATGTGCTAGATGGAAGGAAGTTGATAAAGAAATTAAAGATCGAATATGAGAAGAAGTAAATGTACGTAATTTTGTTATTAGCGATTAGATATAAGTGTTTTTTTAGTTATTTATTAATATTATTGTCTATTATTTTCAGAATTATCTTGATAATGTTGATGGTGTCCATCATGAATTGATGAAAAACATGAGTGAAAGTTGGCGGTCGTGGAAATCTAAACTTTATGTCCATTACATAAAGGATGTTGATTTGGAGCATCGTTACAATGTTCCAGTCAAGTATAATTTTATACCTCTTGAAGATTGGAAAATTTTTGTCGACAATCGCACCACTCCAGAAGCTATGGTTATGTGTTCTTATTTCTTAAAAAACTCAATGTTTTATTGCATCTACTAACTTTGTAAGCATTATACTCTAAGTATTAACAAATATTTATTTTTGTAGGAGAAAAGTAAACTTAACACAGAGAGAGCAAAAACACAGAAGTCGTTTCATACTACTTCCAGAATGGGTTATTTTGGATTAGAAAAAAGGATGGTATTAGTATTTACTATTTAGTTCTCTACTTCTCTCTTGTATATTTTGTTTTAAAAATGTATTTTTTCAATAATTTAAATGATAATTTATTTGCATTTTATTGTCAAGATTGAACAAGGTGCAAATGCACCAATTTCACGTGCGGAGCTATGGAAAGTCGGTCACAAAAAAAAGACTCGTGAATACATTAGTCAAGATGCAGCTGATTTGGCAGCTAAAATTGTATGTTTAAATTATCATTTCATCATTTGTAAATTTCCAGTTCATCAATCATCGTTTGCATTAATATTTATTGATTTCACTTAGGATGAGGTCTCAAGCCAAGAGTCTGCTGCAAGTGCAACAGAGTCACAGGTAAGAGATGACATCCTTGCATCTGTTTTAGGCAAGGAACATCCGGGCAGAGTAAGAGCCGGTGGCAGGTTTTCCACAATTACAAGTTTTTTCAAGAATGATAAGCGGAAGGAGAGAACAATAACTCATATTGAAGACGTGGAATCTATTGTTCAAGAAAGATTGAGCCAACAACAAGAGTTATGAAGGCAAGAACAACAACAACATCAACATGAGCAGGCCTTTCAGAGCCAACTCTACCAACAACAACAAGCGCATCAAGCAGAGATGGCTAGCATGAAAAATCAAATCGATGAACTTATGCGCATGTTTGGTGCTAGAACCGAAACATCTCAAAACATGTCTCAGGTATTATTATGTATTTATGTTTAATTATTTATACTTTTATGAAATATCATGTTATCTTTATACTTTTATTTATAGTTAACTTTTATTTTTGTTTTGTCAGCAGACACTTGTATTAGCCTCACAAGGGCCTGAAACATCACATAAACCTGAAACGTCACATGGGTGTTTACCGTCTTCGGTATTATAAATTTATAATTAATATTTTTTGTTTTTATAATTAGTATTTCGTCTTGGGTGTCCGAAATACTAAATACTAATTATTTTTAATTCCACAGAATGCCAATGATGTCATTGTCCTGTTACCCAATTTCATTTCTTCGATGGAGAAACAAGACAATAATAACTATGGTATTAGATCCAAATGTATTTGGAACTAAAGAATCAACACGTACATACTTTGAAGCTTCCGAGTTGTTTGATTTTCTTAAAATGGAACAAATTGGAGTTAACATCATATTATCATGTATTGGGTGAGTAATGATTATCAAATATTACAAACCTAAGATTTTTAGTTAATATATATTTTGATTATGAATTTACATGTTTTTTTACAGGTACATAGATTCACAACTAAAGAAGTTTAGATACACAAGAAGTGTATATTTTCATAATCCGACATCTATTTTTGCTTTTAATGATAAGTTTGCCACGGAGCGTATTAAATCACGAGGGCAAGAGCTAAAAAATAGGCTTGCTCAACTTCAACCGGATTCTTTATTATTTGTGTCATATCATAGGGAGTAAGTATCAATAATTATTGCTATTTTTTATTGCTATTCAAGTTATTACTTATTAATGATTTATTGATTTTATTTGTTAATTGTTACACAGAGTACATTGGATGTTGGCCATTATTGAAAAAGATAACAATACAATTTATTGGCTTGATCTTTTAAATAAGGACATTCGTGACGATATAAAAAATGTCATTGCAGTGTAAGTTTATTAATTATTATTTTCCCTATTTGAAATTTAGATTCTGCTGTAAACTAAATTTTTTTAATATTTTATGAAGTGCATTGAAGGATTTGGCAAAGGATCGGAATCTCAATTTTCAAAAACCAAAGGTTTTACGGTGGAAGGCGGTAAGCTATAACATATATGAGTATATGTTAAATAATTATTTTCATATTTACAATTCTAAATTCTAATGTTTACTATTTGTTTATTTATTTAGTGCCCTAAACAACCGGATAGTATTCAATGTGGGTACTATATCATGTGCTACATGATTGACATTGTTGATGCTCTTAGAAGTACGACAATGCCATCAGGGGTAAGTTAACTGCATATAGTTTCATACATGATAAATGATAATAAATGTGTTCAATTTATTTTAACAAACATGTGTTCAATTTATTTTAACAAATATTTTTGTTTTTATTGCAGATCTATGATGGAGTGGATGAATTTTCTCCTGAGTAAATAGATAATATGCGAAATAAGATTTGTGATTATATAATCACTACATGCGCGACATGAAAAACGATTGAAAGTTAGAAAGTAGAAACATATATTATTTTATTGCTAAACAAATATAATTGTGTAATTGTGTATGTGTTAGTGTGTTGCTTTATACTTATGTAGAAAACTAAAAATAGAACTGTATGAAAATTATAATTGTAATTGTTTATTTGTTTATGGAAATTGATGTATGCACTATTTGTGTAACTCTGAATTTTATAGCTCTTGTTTCAGTTGTTTGTGAAAGATGGAAGACCAAAACATCAACAGTCTTGCTCCATCCGTTGATAGCAATGAGCTTGACCCAAAAACTGATCCTAAAAGAAAAGCAAATTCAAAGGATCCTGGATGGAAGTATGGACTTTGGCCTGACATAAAGGATAAAAATACCGTTAAATGTAAATTGTGTGATAAAGTATATAAAGGTGAGATCAAAAGATTGAAACAACACTTATGTGGCGGATATGGAGATGTGGCAAAGTGTTGTAAGACTACTTCAGAAATTGCAATTGAGATGTATGCAGTTTTAAATGATAAAAAAAGGACAAGGTGCATTTGACAGCTGATGATGATAATGTAAGTGAACAAGAAATAGAGCGAGCAGGTTCTCAAAATGTATCTCCGGCCTTATCTACAGCTAAAAGTTCATTTGTCCCAAGTTCTGAGACAAGTGCCAAAAAGAGAAAAGTACTCCACCTTCCACAAAAACGGGGCCTTATGGATGCTTATGTAAGACGTGCTCCCGAAGATGTAGTTGATGAAAGACGTGCTAAAGGTCCTGCACAAACTACTATTGAGAGATGTTTTAGATCTCCTGAAGAGAAAAAGAGAGTTGATGGCTATGTTGCAGATTGGTTCTATGAATGTGGAATTCCTTTCAATGCTGCAAAGGCACGAAGTTTTGAAGTAATGCTTGAAGCAGTTGGACAGTATGCGCCTGGTTATAAAGGCCCTAGTTATCATGATTTACGAGTCCCTTTGTTAAAAAATACAAAAGAGAAAGTTAAGGAGATGAAAACAAAGTATCAAGCGTATTGGAGGAGATATGGTTGCACTCTTATGTCAGATGGTTGGACGGACAGGAGATGGAGACATTTGATCAATTTCCTAGTTAACTGCCCAGAAGGAACTTATTTTATGGGTTCCGTAGATGCATCCGGTCATATTCAAGATGCCACAATGCTATCAGAGTTGCTTGATAGTAAAATAACCGAGATAGGAGCAGATTGCGTTGTTCAGGTAACTTTTTTTGGTTATTTTAATTTTCATATTTCATGTTTAATAGTCTACAACTATAGACTATAAAAATATAGAACTTTACATATATAAAAAGTTATGTTGTATGCAGGTAGTGACTGACAATGCCTCCAATTATAAGGCAGCTGGTAAAATTTTAATGGAGAGAAGACCCACATTATTTTGGACTCCTTGTGCAGCTCATTGCATTGATCTCATGCTAGAAGATATATGCAAGCTGCAACAAAACAAAATGGTGATAAGAAAGGCAAGGTTGATTACAAATTTCATCTACAAGCACACTCGTTTACTTGATGCAGTAAGGACTACTATTGGTGGTGATCTAGTCCGGCATTCAGTGACTAGATTTGCAACATCATTCCTTACTCTACAAAGTGTGCTTAAGCATGAGGAGATGTTGAAATTATTCTTTGTGTCGCCTTCATGGAATGCTGCTAATCTGGCAAAAACCGAAGCCGGAAAACAAGTTGTTGAAGCAATACTTTCAACTGTTTTTTGGGATGGAGTAAGAGATTGCCTAAAAGGAGGAAAGCCACTAATAGCCGTGTTGCGATTAGTAGATGGTGATGAAAGGCCATCTATGCCTGAAGTATATGTGACAATGGAAGAAGCAAAACAAAAGATCAAAGATCATTTTGATAATAAAGAAAGATTATATAAAAAAATTATTGACATTGTTCAAAATAGGTGGACAAATCAAATGGATCAACATTTGTATAAGGCGGCTTTGTTTCTAAATCCAAACAAATATTTTGAATATGAGGAAAAACATCCCGATGATACTTGGAAATTTCAAGATGCTTTCAATGATATTATTGCAAGACTAGTGTCCGATCAACAATTGCAAAACAAGATTGCAGAGCAAAGCACTAACTATAAAGCATCTCGAAATAGTTTTGGAAAGCCTATGGCTATTAGGTAACAAACCACCTTAAATCCAAGTGAGTATTGATTACGTTTTTATTTTTTCTTAAACTACTTATATGTTATACTAATTTATTTGTCTTAAATAAATAGTGGATTGGTGGGGTGCACATGGAGGACCGAATGTTGACCTTACAAAGGTAGCATTGCGCATACTTGGCTTATGTTGTTTTTCTTCTAGTTGTGAGCGCAACTGGAGTACTTTTGAGTTTGTAAGTATACAAAAATTTAATTTAAAATTGAACTTGTTTTATCCACTAACAAATAATAAGTTTGCAACTATCTTGATTCAAATTCACACGAAGAAAAGAAATAGATTGGAGCATCAAAGGCTTAATGATCAAATACATCTAATACAATCGCCGTCTACAAGCATGATTCCAAGAAAGACGTGAAAAAGGAAGAAATTACAACCCTTTAGTGTTTGATGAGCTTGATTGGAGTAGTGAGTGGATGATGAACAAACCGGAGGAAGCTTTAGTTTATGATGATGATGATCTCACATGAGAAGCTGTAGAAAGAGCTATTGGGACTGGGGCTCGAAATTTACGAAGTGGTGCTCAAGCTAATCTTGAACAAATATTTGAAGGGGATGAAGATCTAGATCATTTTAGCGTTGCAAATGATGATGAAGATTTTGTTAATAATTACGGGCAAATGCCGAGTACCTCAAACCAACTAAGCTCATGCAATGCCAATGACGATTTACTAGATGATGATTCTATTTGATCTAAAAAATTATTAATGCTACATTGCTACTGTGTATCAGTGTATGATGTTGATGATAACATTTTGGTATTGAGTGAAATGGTTGTGAATCTTGTGATTGTCAATTTGACATTATATATATTGATTCTAAAATCTGAATGTTATTTCTATTTGATTCTGAATGTTATAATGCTGAATGAAAAAAGCTGTGTATCTGAATGCTGAATGACTTATGGAGTTCTGGCTTCTGGGAGTGTTGAAAATTCTCTTTCAATCTTTAAAAAAAAATGGGACTATAGACAACGGTTATTGAAATAACCGCTGTCTATAGTCCCCTGGCAGTGACTATAGACAGCGGTTATTAAAATAATCGCTGTCTATATTCACTGTCAAGTGACTATAGACAGTGGTTATTTCAATAACCGTTGTCTATAGTCACGTCTATAGTACTATAGACAGCGGTTATTGAAATAACCGCTGTCTATAGTCCCCTGCCAGTGACTATAGAGAACGGTTATTGAAATAACCGTTGTCAATATTCTTCATTTGTTTAAAAAAAAAAAATGTCGCCTAGCATTTGCTCGCCTTATTGTCGCCTAGGCGTCCGCCTTGTCGCCAAAGCGTCAAGGCGGTCGGGGCTCTCCTTGGTACGCCTTGACGCCAAGATAAGAACCGGTACTGGAATTGCTGCCCAGTCCCTGAATTCAGCAGTCAGTCACCATCCCGGGTGCATATTACTTGTGTAAGTTCTTCTGTGAAGTCTTTATTATTTATTATTGAATATTTGTTGAAAAATATATTATTTTGTACTTGTTTGCCCATTTATTGCTCTACTTACAAGGCTTATCCGCTTACCATTTAATTGAAGAGTTCTTAACTTTTATTTGAACTTGCTCATTTAGTTAATACTCTAATATCAATTGTGATTTCTTGTGAATTTCTTTATTAAATTCAGAATTTATTGATAATTAGTTGTTGTTCAAATGTTTATACATTACCTCATTTAGAGTCCCTTCGACACAACATTTACACTAATTCATTACAGTTCTTAGGGCACAATTGCACCACATCATCACATCCGTCCCATGTCAAATTTGGTCCGTATACACACAGACATACCACAAAATAGCTTACACATACATAATTCAAACATATTGTGTTCCCTTCATTTTCCCTTATTCAAACATATTGTGTTCCCTTTATTTCCCTGGCATGAATAAAAGAGATATACAAAATTGTGTCAATTACAGGGGAATTAAATTAATGAGTCATACTATGAAATTATGAGAACACGTAATAGAGAGAAGATTTAGACGAGAGACTAGCATCTCAGAGAATCAATTTGGATTCATGCTAGGGAGGTCAACCATGGAAGCTATACATCTCTTGAGGAGACTCATTGCCATTTATCGGGAAAGACAAAGATTTGCATATGTTGTTTATTGATCTGGAGAAGGCTTATGATAGGGTTCCAAGAGAGGTCTTGTTGAGAGTCTTAGAAAAGAAAGGTGTAAATGTATCATACATTAATGTAATCAAAGATATTTATACAAATTCAGTGACCAGGGCGAGGACATCTGGAGGATTAACACAGGAATTCCCTATCGCCGTTGGCTTACATCAAGGGTCAGTTTTAAGCTCTTATCTCTTTACCCTTATCTTAGATGAGCTCACCAGACATATCCAACAAGCACTACCTTGGTGTTTATTATTTGCAGATGATATTGTTTTGGTCGATGAGACGCGCGAGCGTGTAAACGCGAAACTTGAATCTTGGTGAGACGCTTTAGAAAAGAAGGGTTTTAGGTTGAGCCGGACAAAGACGAAGTATATAGAGCTTAAATTTAGTAGTGCAAGAAGGTCGGATGACTCCGTCATTAAATTGGGTGACCGAGATATTTCCTGCAGTGAGTGCTTTAAATATCTGGGATCGATAATTCAAAAGGATGGAGGTGTAGATAAAGATGTGATACATAGAATCCAAGCAGGTTGGTGAAGTGGAGAGGCGCGTCTGGGATCTTATGTGATCGTAAAGTACCATTAAAACTTAAAGGCAAGTTTTACCGTACTGCAATTAGGCCAGCAATGCTCTACGGTTCTGAGTGTTGGGCAGTGAATGGTGTACATGAGCAAAAAATGGGAGTTGCGGAGATGAGAATGCTTAGGTGGATGTGTGGTCACACGAGACTGGATAAAATTAGGAATGAATGTATCAGGGATAAGACAGAAGTGGCGCCAATTGTAGAGAAGATGCGAGAAGCTCGTTTAAGATGGTTCAGACATGTACATAGGAGACCATTAGAGGCACCTGTTAGGCGTTGTGAGAGTTTAGTCACTAGACATGTTAAACGGGGGAAGGGTAAACCAAAAAAGACTTGGAATGAAACTATAAGGAAAGATATGATGTACTTAGGTATTAATGAGGCTATGATTAAAGATAGGGCGCAATGGCGACAAAGGATCCATATAGCCGACCCCACTATGGTGGGATAAAGGCTTGAGTGTTGTTGTTGTACAAATTTGACTTTCATCTAAGGATAATATGAAAACAAGCAGACAAATAGAGTAAATGTTTGATGCATTTGTATAATATGAAATCTACAAATAGACTAATATTTTATGTTTTTCAAGCACTAATATCAGGAACAACCCCATGAAATTCACCTATAAAAAGGGAGTAGGACATTTTTCCGGTCAGCATTAATAAGCTCAAAATGTTCGAGTTGTAATTCAGAAATATGCTTTCCTTCTTTATAACTGCTGCCAAAAGCCACATGAGAGATGACATTTCCAGTGAAGCAATGGAACTATGGCCAAACATCTAGTTCACATGATCCATTTTCATGGGTTAACTTCTCCCTTCTAGTTATTAGTTTAACATAACATGCAGAAAATGCTGGCATCATAAGCTGTGAGAACCAAAAAGAAATCCTTTTTAGACCCAAACAAATTTAGTGAAGCAAATGTGCTTGCTGAACAAGCCAAGAGCAAAAAGTCACCTTCAACTTTTTAACGTGGAAGGCAGGGTTGATGATTCTGCTATTTTTGGACCATTTTTCGCCATCTTAGCACACAAGTCGACTAATCAGCGAATTTAATACGGGGACTTTAGTAGTAGGCTTTCTAAAGTCACAGAACTTGCTAATCATCCCCTCTTTTATAATCTTTGGATCCGTTACAGTGTTGTGCGCGCGTGGGGAAGGCTGCCCACATGTTGTGCGTGCGCGGGGAGTGCGCCCGCGCACTGTGCGCGCGCGGGACGAGCGCCCGCGCGCTGGATGAGAGCTCGCACACTGTGAGCGCGTGGGATGAGATTCCACGCTGTGCCCGCGCAGGACGAGAGCCCGCGCGCTGTGCGCGTGTGGGACGAGCGCTCGTGCGCGCTGGGGACGTGCGACCACGCGCTGTGTGAGCGCAGGAATGCTGCCCGCGCGCGAGGAGTGCTCCTGCACGCTGTGAGCGCGCGGGAAGGTCTCTCGCGCGCTGCGTGTGCGCAGAGGGTGCGCTTGCGTGTCGTATGTGTGCGGGATGGGCGCCTGTGTGTTGTGGTTCGTACCTACACGCATTTTGCTCGTGAGGACTCGAGCGATTCCTTGGCCCTTCAGGTAGCTAGGCGTTGTTTTCAGGGGAACTTGATGTGGCGACGCTCCTTATTAATTGTGGAGTATGTTGACATTTGAAAGTGACGGTATGGGATACCTGCAAGGCTGGGGGTGGAGATCCCCGTACGGGGGCGTTGACACATTGTTGAGATGTAGCTGAGTTTGATATCGAAGGTCTCTTCAGGAGTGAGAGAGGGGCTCTAGTGTTGTTGTGGATGAGGCGTGGCTCCGCCTTTATTGTTTCTTTGCACATTTGCATTATGCAGTGGTTTTATACTCTGTTTGCGGAGCTTTGGTCGCTCCTTGAGCATTGCTTGATTGTTTGCCTACTGTTCTAGCTTTGGGTACTTGCTGGTGATAGTAGAGCTTTTGTGGTGTTGGAACCGACATTTTGCGCGGTCAACTGCGTTTTGCTTCTTTGATGTTGGCGGTTGGAGGACGAGACCCAGGTGGTGCTGGAACCTACTACGTGGGCGAAGGGAGGACGCTTCGAGCCATATAGTGGGAGGTCTGGATTACCGAACTGGAGGATGTCGCTAAGAGCGGTGGTGAAGGGCGGACCTTCGAACCTGGGCGACCGTGAGGGGAGCAGGCCCTGACGGCACCGTGACCTACTTCGGGGAGAAGGGTCGACCTTCGATTGGCGACAGTGCGAGGTTACGGGGGCGTGGCCCGGAGAGACGGTGAAGGGAAGACCTTCGAACCGCTAGCGAGCGCGAGGGGGCAGGCCCTGGCGACGCGACAACCTACTACGGGGAGAAGGGCGAACCTTCGATCAGCGACAGTGAGAGGTCGGTGTTAGCGCGCTTCCCGAAGGCAGTTGTTGTTCATTAGCGCGTTGCCCGAAGGCAGTTGTTGTTCATTAGCGCGCTGCCCGGAGGCAGTTGCTGTTCATTAGCGCGCTGCCCGAAGGCAGTTGTTGTTCATTAGCGCGCTGCCTGGAGGCAGTTGCTGTTCATTAGCGCGCTGCTCGGAGGCAGTTGTTGTTCCTTAGCGCGCTTCCCAGAGGCAGTTGCTGTTCATTAGCGCGCTGCCCGGAGGCAGTTGTTTTTTATTAGTGCGCTTCCCGGAGGCAGTTGTTGTTTATTAGCGCGCTGGTAGGAGGCAGTTGTTGTTCATTAGCGCGCTGCCCGGAGGCAGTTGCTGTTCATTAGGGCGCTGCCCGGAGGGAGTTACTGTTCATTAGCGCGCTGCCCGGAGGCAGTTGCTGTTCATTAGCACGCTGCCCCGAGGCAGTTGCTGTTCATTAGCGCGCTGCCCGGAAGCAGTTGCTGTTCATGCAAATAGACGTCCTTTCATTTGGGCATAATTTCGATAGCGCAGACGATGATTATCTTATACATGCCTGAAATGATCAACTTTAAAAGCTATTAGTCACAGTGGAAATTTGCATAAAGTATTCATAGAAATAAACTTGGTAAAATATTTTAGTGGCGCGGGTAGAGCCCTGCTGATAGGTACGGAGCTTTCTCCAGCGATGTCTGTCTTAAGGGTTGCCCCTAGTCCTTCCTGGCGAGCTATTGGCTGATCTCCTGCTAGCCGAATCAGTGCCTAGCCTCGTAGGAATTTCCCCAGTTGGTCTTGTTTGACGAGACGCTCGATTTCATCCTTAAGCTTGGAGTAATTTCTCGTGTCATGCCCTTGTCTATGGTGGAACTTATAGTATTTTGTTTGGTCCCCTGTGTTTTTAGCGAGGGGTCTAGGCTCGCGGAGTGCCTTGTTGCCTTTGATTGCGTTGAGTATGTTGGTTCTGGAGATATTGAGGGCGTGTTTCTCTGGTGCTGCTGAGGTTGCGGGTTGCCATGACATTCATTGTTCCTCCCAAAGACTGATGAAGCCTTTTGCTCCCTCCGCCTTTTCATGCCTCTATTAAACTGTTGTTGATGTGCTTCAATTGTTTCGTTAGCGGCGATCTGGGCGTCGATCCGTCGAACGAGATCGGGATAGCTGGGTACAGTCTCCCGTATTAGTGCGGAGTGGAAGCCACCAGGGCGGAGCCCTCCGAGGAGAAAACCTTGCAGGAGCTTCAGTTTTATCCCAGGGATTCGTCGTGCCTCAGTGGTGAAACGGCGGAAGAAATCTTTAAGGGTTTCCCCTTCGATTTGACGGATCCCAGATAGGTGGGAGAGATCTTTGACTAGCCGGCGGCTAGCGTTGAACTGGTCAGTGAATTGTTGAGTCAGCTCTGCGAAATTCTTGATTTTTCCCTACTTCAGGGATAGGTACCAGGTTCGAGCCTGCCCTTTCGAAGTCGTCGGGAATGCCTGACACAACAATGGATCCGAGGGATTGCAGAGTTGCATCATGATCGCGAAGTGCCTGAAGTGCTCCAATGGGTCGCCCGCTCCGTCGTATCTCTCAATCTTTGGGAGCTTGAAGCCAAGGGGGATTGGATGTGCCAGAACCTCAGGTGCAAACGGTGAGCGACGATGTAGAGGGCGAGGGGCCAAAGCGGCATGCTGCCTGGCTTGTTTGTGCTCTTCAAAAATTATGTCCCGAACTTCTTCACGCATGAGCCTCCCATCTGCAGGCTCATGGCTTGTCGCTTCAGGGCGATTGCGGTGATGCTGAGTTTCAGGTCCTCTGTTAGGACGGGACCTACGGTTTTGGACATTCGTACTGGGGAGGTCTCCTTCGGGTTTGTAGATGAGCGAGTGGAGGGGAGCTAGATCAACATGCCCCCCAGGGATTGATCCTTCACTTGTGCGGACGACTTTTCCTGCCATGACCTCTAGTCACGAGTATCGATGTGTTGAGGATGCTATCTTTAGAGTCTTCTTCAAGCTTTGGGGGAACTCGTTCGCACAGACAGCGCCAAACTGTTGCGGCTCACTCGAGGCTCCGGTTGACCAGACTAAATTGGACTGTCTTAACCCGGGAGCGTTCGAGCGCGCAAACAGTCACAGAAAAAGAGAAAGCTGGCAAGAAAATTTTTTTAACGTGGAAAACCCGTCAACTATGTGAAAAACCACGCGGTCGGGTCTGTGCCGTCCAAATCCACTATTTGTTGGTTGTTGTACAAAGCTGTTTTGAAGAACTCGAGGGCGACAAACCGCCTCTCGTTACAATTGTTGAGAGAGAGAGGTGCTCGGAGGGTGACAGATCACCACTAACAGAGCTAAGTCTTTTGCCTGCTGCAGAGGGGAATGTTGTGCTCTTAGCGCTCTAAGCGCTCTGGAGATTTTGACTGTTGCTTGAAGGTTGGATTAATGTGCTATGTGCGTCTTTGTCTCTGCGGCTTGTCACCTGCTGCATGAGAGGAATTTGAAGTGATGGTCTTGCTGGAATGCTTGTTCTCAAGCGCGCAGATTGGTTGTTGCTGAGTACGCTGGGGGCGCGCTTGGAGCGGTCTTGAGAGCGGAGCACACGAAGTTGCACTATGGAGCGGGGCGCGCGGAGGAGGCGCGCTTGGAAGCATGCAAGGAAGGGGCGCTTGGGAGCGCGCAAGGAAGGGGCGCGCTTGGGAGCGCGCAAGGTAGGGGCGTGCTTGGGAGCGCGCAAGGTAGGGGCGTGCTTGGGAGCGCGCAAGAAAGCGACGCGCTTGGGAGCGCGCAAGGAAGGGGTGCGCTTGGGAGCGCGCAAGGAAGGGGTGCGCTTGGGAGCGCGCAAGGAATGGGCGCGCTTGAGAGCGCGCAAGGAAGAGGAGCGGATGAGAGAGAAAATCCGTAGGAGGATTTTCCTCGGGCCAGAAGAGAATGAATATGAAGGGGAATAATGGTCTATTTATTGATTCTAGGAGGGGCAACTCGGTAATTTCCCCCGATAACTACCGGATGGATGAATAGGAACGCTCCGTTTAGAGCACGCGGATAACCAATTTTAGGCAAATGACGAGACCGCCCCGGGCGGTTATGGGTTCAACGGAAGAGCAATCGCTACTCCCGCGAGGGGAGGAGCGGACGGCTAGGCCCACTGCCGGGGAAGAGGGCCCCCGACCGGGGTTGGGCGGCCAAATGGCCGCCCAACCTTGGCAGCGGGGAGGTTGCCCCCGCCGGGGGCGGTGTCTGAGATCGGGGGCCATTTGGCCGCCCGATCTGGGCGAACGAGAGGCCACCCCCGGTGAGGGCGATGACCAAATGGCCGCCCGATCTAGGCGAACGGGAGGCCGCCTTCGGCGGGGGCGGCGGTCGAGATCAGGCGACAAAATTGCCGCCCGATCTGGGCGAACGGGAGGCCGCCCCCGGCGGGGGCGGCGACCGAGATTGGGCGGCCAAATGGCCGCCGATCTGGGCGAAAGGGAGGCCGCCCCTGGCGGGGGCGGGGCCCGATACCGGTCTCCCGCCCGTGTCTGGGGCGACGGCGGAAGCCGCACGACCGCGTGGTGGCTTCGGGCAAGCCGGTCGGCGAGGGGCCGGCCGAGCTAAACGGCGGCGACGGCGATGGTGGTGACAATGGCGATGGTTATACGTCGGGCAGTTACGCCGCTAGTGGGGGCTCTTTGGATAACCGCAACGCATGAATGAGGTGCGGTTAGCGCCTCTAAGGAGACCCCATCAACTTTGAAAATCAATTTACTTGTGTTCTCAAAGGTGTAAATAGGAATATGAAAGTATGCTTCCATGTTACTTTCATCTAACATGAGCCATTGCGTCCTCCATGGCCTAATTTACTTGGTTCGCTAATCTCATCCTATTTTATTTTTCTTTTAATCAAAAAAGTTCTGCACTATTAGATCAAGTGAGAACACATCCACACCATGAAATGGACCTCCATGGCCTCAAATGGAGAGGATCTCGGTACCCATTCGACCTCCACCTGTCAGAGGAGCTGTAACACGACACTTCACAACCCCTAGCCTCTTCCCATTTCGCAAAGTGATATCCTCCAAAAATATTGTGCGCAAGTCGCCATGAGCATGGTGCGTTGGACTCTTTTTTTCCTCTAAATTATATTTATTTGCTTAAAATTATAAAGTTTTACAAAATAATTTACGAAATATAAATTATGATATTTTTACAATTATTTTTAATATTCGTACGTTCATATTCTGATTAGTCCAAAAAAAAACAACTTGAAAAAAATTCAAATCAGAAAAAATCCCCTGACGAATTAAAATATGAAAAGTCAAAATATAATTTAGAAAAAGTAAATGTGTCCAACGCACCATATTCAGTGGGTTGGACACCATAAAATCTCAACCCTTCCTACTCAGCGCACATCAACGTCTCGTCTCATAATTCTTATAAGATTTATGGGAAGTTGCAAGTGGATGTGGAAATTTTTTGGTACGCGGACTGCTCCGTTGCGCATTTAAATTGTCTAAATTTTTGCGGGACCACACTCATTTCCCTCTCCCTCTCCCGCGGCTAGGTTTTGAGAAAAGCTCCTCTCCCGGCGAACCTCCTCCGAGCTCACTCCCCCGGCGAAACTCACTCTCCCTCTCCCGACGAACCTCCTCTCAACATTAACTCTTGAGAAATTATTCTTGCTGCGGTGCGTCTTCTCCATTTATCCAGTCGACGTTAACTCTAATAGACGATGTTAAAATGCAACCCTCCAAATTTTTTTCCGATAGTAGGGGCAATGTAAGTCTCTAACCTTAACTTTAAGTGTATTAATTCTCTGCATGCGATTTATCCTTTTGATGAAGTTCTTTGTGTATTTCTAACTGGAACTGTCATTTCCGACTGGAACTGTCCATTTCGGACTTGAACTGTCTTTTTTTAGTGTACCAGTTATTGTAATAACACAAGGACATATATGTTTCTCATGAACAGAAAATAACAATTATTTTTTCGTAGTTCAATCTGAAGAAGAAGCATACTCAATGTACTGCGACTATGCCCATAAAGTATGATTTAGTGTGGAAACAACACATTGCGTATTAGACGCATACTAGGATTATTAAAGTGAGGGAATACAATTGCGCCAATGCTGGAGCAAAGATTTTGAAGCCGCAGAATGATGGTCATCACAAGTACCGCAAATTGGATACTCGCACAGGATGTTTGACATGTATTACCTTCACTCCTGATAAAGATGGTAAGAATTGGGATGCCACCAAGTTTCTGGAGGAACATAATCACCCACTTGAATTGGAAAATGACACGCATTTGTTGCTGTCTCATCGTAGTATATCTAATGTCCAAGCTAGCATTATCAAGAATGTGATCGGAGCTGGTATTAGAACAGTCGACGCATTTAACTACCTAGCTGATGAAGTTGGAGGTGTTGAAAATGTGGGGTTTTGCAAGAGTGATGCATACAATTTTGTTCATAAAAAAGAAACGTATTAATAGAAAGTGGTGGTGCAGTAAGCTTGTTGAAAATACTACAACAACAACAACAGTTGGAGGACATGCTCTCTTATGATGTTCAAACAGATGAACTGAACAAGCTTACAAGTTTTTTAAGAATTGATGGTTGTAGTAAGATTGATTATGATTATTTTGGCGAGGTTATTATATTTGATACAACGTATAGATTGAATAAGTATAATTTGGTTTGTGCACCTTTTATTGCAGTTAACCATCATTAACAGAATATTTTTGAAGGTGAAGCTTTTATAGCACAAGAAACTATTGAATCATTTTGTTGGGTGTTTGAGACTTTTCTTAGGTTTGTTGGCGGCAACCAACCAACCACTATTTCACGGATCAAAATCAGGCGATAGTCGTTGCCATTGAGAGAATTGTAACCACAACTTATCATCGTTTGTGTCAATGGCACATCGCCAAGAAAGCAACACCTTCTAAAGTACCCGCCTTCAACCATGATAAAGGCGTAAGATCCTTATTCTACCATTGTATGAGTAAATGTGATAATGATGACGAGTTTGATAGGTGTTAGAGTGATATGACCACAAGAGTAAAATTGAATGATAATCGATGGTTGCATGATTTATTTACAATACAAATGAAATGGTCTAATGTATTCAACAAATATAGATTGGACCTTGGAATATTGTCTACACAAAGAAGTGAATTGACAAATAATGTTCTGCATGAATGCTCTAAAAATACAAGTTCGCTTGTTGAATGTTTTACGGGATTGGAGAAAATGATCTCAACTTGGCATCGTTGCGAGCATGATGAAGACAAATGAATGAAAACACATGTCACGTTAAACGTCCATATCACTTAACATGTCATATTATGATTCTAATGTCAACACATTTGAAAATATTAAACTGCTCATAACCATTTAATATTCGCAAGCGGTGTATATTCTAGTAGAATTCATATGCACAAAATGTTAAGTTTGCTCATACTCCCTTAACATTCGTGTGCATACTACTAATGCTTATGAGTGTAGTGTGTGCATGTTTCAGCCGTGAACAACGGATAATGATGAGGTGTGTGAAGAAATGATGCATGTATATATATATTTATATAACAAGATTCAAAATATGTAATAGTTATAAAATATTTTATCTTAAGAGTCTAACCTGCCTCTGATACCAACTGTCACGACCCATCTCAACAAGAGTCAGAGTGCGCTTCGGGCGGGCCGTGGTGCCACAGACATGGGTGAAAAGGAATTCATGCCAGCTAAGGCGGAAGCATAAGTACTACAAATAGTTTTAAAATAGTTACTTTTAAGTAAAACAGATTGATTTATGGCGGAAGCTTTAAAATATGATAGTTTGAAACAGGTGCACTTGTATTTTGCAAAAAAACAAACAAACTTATGATATAAGTTTTGGAACATATTTTTATGTAGTGAACATCGCAGATGAATGAGCATGCAAATCATATCAAATTCTAGTACATATAATATTTAACCTAGCAGTTGTCTATGAAACAAGAGAAAATGGATGATCGTAATTATTGCATAACAACATATTCGACAGATAAAGAAATGAAACATAAACACAAAACCTGAAGCTTGACGCAGATCGGCTCAGGAAGCAGGTGGCACAGACACGAACGCTAAGGCAAATTCCAAAACAAGAAGGAAAAGCCTCAGAACATTGAAATAAACAGAAGCAAAGCAAAATAAAATACGAGCAGGGGAAACATAATATTTTGTACCATTTTTCATAAAGCGAAGCTAATAAGACAGACAAGAAAGTGAGACAAGCAGAATAACCAAAATTATTAGGCTACTCCGAAGTATAGCATACAAAGATACAGGTAATAACATAAGTTGTAACAAGTGAAGGTGTAGGTGTTTTTGGTTGACGCACAAGATTCATGATTCAGACAGATTCATATTCAGATGCAAGTCTTACCAGAGATTCAGAATTTCTGTCCCGTGATCTCTAAGGGTCGGCTCTTTCAAACCCTCACCCTTGAGCCAGGGAGTTCATGCTAGCTATGACTGATCCTTTGTTCCCGTTAGGGATGTAAAAGGGAACCTAAGTCGAGGAGTTGCGTTAATTAAACACAACCTTTCATTGGTTGCTTATGTTATTAATGATTCAAATGATTCATAATTGAGTGATTATAGCATCTCAAGACATGTAACCAAATACTGATTCAGATATACAAGAGTAGATTTTATAAACGTGGAACGTGAGGAATCAAGATATAAAAAATTATTTACTCAAGTCTTAGAACCAGACAGGCATAAGAAACAAGATTCGATGACTCAAAGAACTCGATAGAGAGTTTTGAAACTTGCGGGTTCAAGTATTCACAAGTAATAAGATTACTATACATCATTTTCTAGGATACCAAGTATTCATTTAGTTTGATCCATTCCAACAAACGATTATCCTCCAAGTAAATATGTGTACGAACCGAATATTTTATATCAAACACAATTCATCTAGTTGCTAGCAGGAATCTTAACATTTATCATTATAACAATTAATGTTCCTGCTCGAAAAGATCTACTAGTCTTACATTTATCCAACAAATGAGATGCAATTCATTTAAATGTAAATCCAATTAAAACCACTTTCGTTCACTAACTCGTCTTCCAACAATGAGACACAATTCATCTAAGTGAATATTCAAGTAACTATCATTCACATTCACAACTTGTGACATTCCAAACACGTGATACCTCAATATTTTAACAAGTCAATTCAGGCATTCAAGAACTAAGCTTATTTGATGAAACATGTATTCAAAGCGAAGTCATAAAATCATAAGAACAAACAGGCTAAATAAATTCAATGATTGCAAGAGAGAGAGGGATCTCTACTTGCCTTAAATGAGGTTAAATCGACGGCGGCGGCGAAGCGGCGCAAGCAGAAACAGAAATCATAATTTGAACCTATTCAAGCACAATCATAATTGATATATGACATAAAGGAAATTCATACGCTAGCACGGACAATTTATTCAACACGTAACTTCGATCAAGAACGAGTTTAGAGATTTACCTCCCTCAAAGTGAGGGGAGAGGGGATTACACGAAGGAATCAGAGATTTGGCGGCGCTTTAGGTTAGGGAAACCCTAAATCGGAGAGGGCTTTGAAGAGATCCCGCCAAATTAGGGCGACGAATGGCGCCGGGGAGCACAAAAACCCTAGAAATTGGACGATTAGGAAGTGCACAAAATCTGAAATAGGAGGGGAAGGAGGAATTCCTTACCCAAGGATGCCAAAACCGAGCCCAAGGAGGAACATCTCGCAAACATCAGCCCAATCGGAGAGGAAGAGGGATGCCGGAGGAAGAAACGACTGTTGTCCTTGAAGAGGGAAGGAGGTTGTCGACCCCTTAGAGGAGAGGGAGTGCTGGAGGGGAGGGGGGAGAACTGCCGGCCTTGAGAAAGCAAGGGGGAAAGAACGGTTGTTGCCCTAGATGAGGAAGAGGGAGAGGCTTCCGTCCTGGGGAGGAGAAGGAGCAGGATAAGGCGACGACGGGAGGAGCAGAAGGCGGCGCTAGCAGAGGAGCAAGAGCGGCTGGCGGCATCGGCGCTGCGTGCAGGAGACGGGATCGGGAGCGGGAGACGAGAGCGGGAGCGGGATTTGTGGCTTGCGGCTTGCAGGATTTTAGCGGAGGAAGCCCTAGCCAAAGGTTAATTAATAGGGGGCGGGGGTTGCGGCTAGCCATTCATATCATATATCTATTTATATTTTTTTGTAAAATCATGGGTTGTTACACCATTGTCAGCAGACATACCTCCAACTTTTGACCTCAACGACGATTTTTCAGTGGATTTTAATAGAAATTTTTCAGCAATTCCTGATGTTTTCAAATGGTGAAGAGGATGTATTTCTGTAATTGCTAAATCTTTTTAATTGGTCAAAATATTGTGTTTCTGTAATTGATAGATGTTATTAATTAGTGCAAATGTATTTCTGCAATTGCTTGATGTTAAATAAATGGTGAAGATGTATTTTTGTAATTGCTTGATGTTAATAAATGGTGAAGATGTATTTCTGTAATTGCTTTATGTTACTAAATGGTGCAGATGTATTTATTGAAATATTGAATTACGACTGGAAATGTTGCATTACGACTGAAATTGGTGAATTACAACTAAAATTAGTTAATTGCGACTAGAATTATTGAATTAGAATGACTTGAATTATGATTGGAATTGGTGAATTACGACTTGAATCTTTAGCAACTCATTGTCATAACCGATTACACAAAAATTATTCAACATAGCAACTACTGATTGTTTTTACCGATTACAAAAAAATATCAATCACATCTAATACGGGCACTGATTACACACAAAAAATCAATCACAACATCTAATGTGGGCACTGATTACACACACAAAATCAATCACAACAATTATTCATTATTTTTCATCCTTGTTTGAACTAATAACATCCCAGAAACATTCAAAAATTGCCACAACCACTGAGGCCCTGATCTTTGGCATTTCAGATTGCCATCCCTTGCATTTTTGCCAATTAATCTCAGAGTTTTAACTGCACACTCCATGTACCTCATAACAAAGACCTCATAATCATCCCATTATTTTGACTCGGTACACCTTCTACTGTAATTATGGGTCAATCAACAATTTTACTTGTAAAAGCTTCTTCAGCAACCTTATACAGGTGGTGTAGCTGCACAAAGAGAAAGCAATGGGAACTACTATTAGTACTATAGTAAAGAGATTTTGTATATTTACTAATATATCTACTGTTGAAGCCAGAAAAATCCCGACTCTAAAATTTGGATCAATGCAGCCGGAGGCTACTCGCCCAGCAGTCCAATGAGAAGGCTAGACTAACAATGACGAAAAGGGCTCAGACAAAGAATAACAGGACCCTAGGCGCTGCGGCAGGGAGGTCCCACCATGTACCCAGAAGCTCAGAAGAGACTTCTCCTCCAAAATCAAAAATGACCGAGCAGGGTACGAGGAAGGCACCGACTTGGCTAGTACCGGGAGTAACGACCAAGGATGACTAGGCCTGAAACTGGTGCGGTTTGGTGCGGTTTGAGTCCAAATCGCAACCGCACCGAAGAGGGTCGGTTTTGGATTTTACAAAACCGCACCGCATCCAAACCGTGCGGTGTGGTTTGACATTGGTGCGGTTTGGAGTCAGTTTTTGCAGTGCGGTTTTGGTTTTTGCAAAGTTAACAAAACTTATCAAAGAGTACATTGTGACTAACCAAATTTGTCATGAAAAGGGGGTACTCGCCATGATAAAAAATACATTACCAAGCATCTAAAAATACATTACCAAGCTAAATTAGTAGACTTGTTTCACCTGGAAGATTGTTAAAGCTCCTGCCACTCCCTTACGTCGTCGTCGCCGGTCGGCCGTCAGGCTAGGGCAGAAAGTTGCATTCGGCATTCGGCACTCTGCACTCGTGCGCTCGTGCAGAACAGGAAGTCAGGAAGGAGAAAATAAAATTTCCAAGCCCACGGGTTCACGCGAGCGCATTAGGCAGTACCGCATTAGGCATTTAGATATAATGATAATGAGCAGCCAATGAGAATAGCTGATTAAAATTAATAAGATATAATGATATATTATATAGTTAGATTTATACGATATACATATGCTTAGGTAGTGAGATAGTTAGATAGTAGATTAGGATATATTAATATATTATATTATGTATTTATAAGATATAATATAAGAATAAAAAATACAAAATAAAATTATATTTTAATCAGTGCGGTGCGGTGCGGTTTATTCGGTTTTGTCAAGGTAAAAACCGAACCGCACCGCAAACCATGCGGTTTTCAAAAAACCAAAACCGCACCACAACCAAACCGTTTGGTGTGGTTTGAAAACGGTGCGGTGCGGTGCGGTGTTGCGGTTTCGGTTTTAAAATTTCAGGCCTAAGGATGACGGGTCCAAGAATTCGGAAATGAGGTTCCAAAAGCTCAAGTTCAGGTGTCAATCGAAGTACCCCTGGGGTCCTATTTATAGGAAAACCAAAGAGGGGGGGGGGGGGGGGGGGGGTCTTATTTATACCCCACCCAACTCGGCAACTTGGCGACATTGAGGCGATCTCGCCTGAAGAGGGGAGAGTATCACCTATGGTTGCCCACCTTTTGGCGAGTACCAGGACTACTCGCGCGAGTTTACCCATACTCGCCCAGGCCTTCTTCTGCTCATGCTGGCTGAGCTTTCTTGTGCCTTGGACTGTTGACCTCTGTGCTGACCTTTTGACCTTGACTTCTATCTACGTGGCTTTGAGTGGGCCCACCCTCGGAGAATGAGGGTTGTACACAATCCCCGCTCTTTGCGAGTAACATAGTTGCTTGGAAAGAACCATCCAAACTTCATTCGACGATTTGCTCTTCTGGCGAGTACTGATCTATAGTCGGCATCTCGCTGCCAATGCCCTGACCCTATATATAGAGGGGGAGGGGTCTCTGATGGCATGACATTTCTGACCTCGCACAAGATGTCGCACGATTATGCAAAGGAAGCTGAGGCTGATATGGCCGGCCTTCTGGGTTTGCTGCCGCCTTCTCGGGCACCTGCTCGCGTGGACGCCGAGCTTGAAGACTTCCTCGCCTCCAAAAAGAGGAAGCGTCTTGCGAAGAAGAAAAAGAAGAAGGAGAAGAAGAAAGCCGCCGCTGAGGAGGATGTCGTCGATCCTCTGGGCGACCAGCGTCAATAATTGCTGGATGATCTGGGGCTTTCTCAGGTAGGCGACTCGCCTGCTACTGATCCTCCTGCGCCAAATGTCGCTCCTGAGGCGAGTGCGACCGAGGCCTCGACTCAGGCTCAACCGGAGAATCTCGCCCCTGCGTGAGGTGAGGGCTCCATACTCGCTGCTTTTTGGTTTTGTCATTTATATCGTTATTACTGGCGAGGTTTCTGACACTCTTCCTTCTGCCCATGGATTCGTCGACTACTGGCGGGATTCTGGAGGAACCTCTGAATGTTCCTCCCTTGCGATCATCGCCGATGATCTCGCCTGGAGGAGGGTTCCGCGCTAGTCGCTCGGTACGGATCCTTCACAGCTCCTCTTTGGAGAAGAGGCCGATGAGCGAGCAAAGGGCTCCTTCGGCAAGTAGCGCGCCTCCACCACCTCCGCCTTCTCCGGGACCAGACTTGGCGAGCAGCTCGCAGCTGCCCGCGGGTGGTCTTCCGTCACCACCGCCATTGCCATCTTCTGTCGGCATCCTGGGCGATCAGCGCCCTACATCTTCTACTGCTCCCTCAACCCATCTTGGAGAGTCCTCGCGCCGAGGCGGGGTTGGGGGGTCTTCAGGATTCTTCTCCCCGAGAGGTGGAGGGCGACCATGGGATGGTTGCGACCGGGAGAACGCGCCTTCTAGTCGGGAGCAGACGGTCGGGTCCCACTCTAGCCGGCGAGGTGATCATCGTCGCAGCTCTTCTCCACATCGAGGAAGGGGCTCTCCTCGCCGGCAATCTCGCAGTCCTCGTCGCGAGGCGAGGAGCGATGCCCATCAGCCTGGTAACTGATTGTTTGCTCATGACCTTTATTCAATTCTTGTCATTTAGACGTTCTAACTTACCTTTCGATTTGCAGCTCGCGCTCATACTCCCGTGGGAGCTTTGATTGACGCCGCCTGTCTCTCTTCTCGAGAGTACCAGGAAAAGGCTACTTGCGCCATCTTGGAGCTGGTGTCAAAGCTGGAGCGGTTAGCGATCTGCGAACCACATCGTCACCTGACTGAGATGGAGTCATAGGTTGAGCGTCTGGCGAGCAGCGATGCTCATCGTCGCCTAACTAAGTTGGAGGTGCGAGTAACTCGGTTGGAAGAGTTTGATACTCAGCTAATCGCAGCGGAATCTCTTCTTCAGTCGGTCAGTGACTTGGAGAGCCGGGTTGCGAGGGTCGAGCATCACCATCAGCTGCATCACGATGAGCTGCTCAGGATGCGCACGAGCATGGGCTCGGTTGGTCGCCTGGCGAGGATCGAAGATCAGCTGCGGCAGGGCGAGGATGCGATGACCCTGGCCTTCGAGCACTTCAAGCGGGCTCGCATCATGGGCTGGGTTGGGCGACATCCGCAACCTCCTGATGCCCAGGAGAACCTCCAGGGCCCTCCTTAGATGCTGCCTTTTCTTTTTCGTTGTAGTCGTTTGGTCGCCATTTTGGCGAAAGTTTGTAATTTGAACAATTTATATAAGTAATTTTATTGGGCGAGTTATTTGAATCCCGCCCTTCATTTTTTGTCTTGATTGCTGCCTGGATCCTTCTATCTTCTTTTTGCGGTCTTCTTGCGAGTAGTAGTAGAATGTCGCGTCTGTTTGGCGAGCTCACTTGTATTCTGATGCAGGTACTCGAGCACTAAGTGTTGACGATTCGAAGTGTGCCGCTGCTTTTGGCGACTTTCCTTGCTACTCGCCCCCCTTACTCGTACTCGCGGTGGCGTACGCGACAAGCCAAGTATCTCCGACTACTATAAATAGGGGGTGGGTACGAATTTATTATGCTTTCTGGTGATCTTCTTGCATTCCTAGCGAGTATCTTTCGATTGCTCTCTTTTTTTCTCGCCTCTTCGATACTCGCTTCTTTTTCATCTCTTCTTTCAGAATGGCTGATGAGGTGGCTATTCGGAGTGCGAGCCATGTCAAGAATTTTGAGGCGACTTCTTTCAAGAAGCCGATTACTCGGCCGCAGGATTTGAAGGAGTTCTCCGCCAAGTACCTGTCGCCAGGCTATGTCGCCAGGCTTCCTCGCGAGGATGGGCGCCTGAACACTTTCTCGCCCACCGAGATTGTGTTCCCTATTCGTCACTTCGAGGTCAATTAGGAATGAATGTATCAGGGATAAGACAGAAGTGGCGCCAATCGTAGAGAAGATGCGAGAAGCTCGTTTAAGATGGTTCAGACATGTACATAGGAGACCATTAGAGGCACCTGTTAGGCGTTGTGAGAGTTTAGTTGCTTGGAAAGAACCATCCAACCTTCATTCGACGATTTGCTCTTCTGGCGAGTACTGATCTATAGTCGGCATCTCGCTGCCAATGCCCTGACCCTATATATAGAGGGGGAGGGGTCTCTGATGGCATGGCATTTCTGACCTCGCACAAGATGTCGCACGATTATGCAAAGGAAGCTGAGGCTGATATGGCCGGCCTTCTGGGTTTGCTGCCGCCTTCTCGGGCACCTGCTCGCGTGGACGCCGAGCTTGAAGACTTCCTCTCCTCCAAAAAGAGGAAGCGTCTTGCGAAGAAGAAAAAGAAGAAGGAGAAGAAGAAAGCCGCCGCTGAGGAGGATGTCGTCGATCCTCTGGGCGACCAGCGTCAATAATTGCTGGATGATCTGGGGCTTTCTCAGGTAGGCGACTCGCCTGCTACTGATCCTCCTGCGCCAAATGTCGCTCCTGAGGCGAGTGCGACCGAGGCCTCGACTCAGGCTCAACCGGAGAATCTCGCCCCTGCGTGAGGTGAGGGCTCCATACTCGCTGCTTTTTGGTTTTGTCATTTATATCGTTATTACTGGCGAGGTTTCTGACACTCTTCCTTCTGCCCATGGATTCGTCGACTACTGGCGGGATTCTGGAGGAACCTCTGAATGTTCCTCCCTTGCGATCATCGCCGATGATCTCGCCTGGAGGAGGGTTCCGCGCTAGTCGCTCGGTACGGATCCTTCACAGCTCCTCTTTGGAGAAGAGGCCGATGAGCGAGCAAAGGGCTCCTTCGGCAAGTAGCGCGCCTCCACCACCTCCGCCTTCTCCGGGACCAGACTTGGCGAGCAGCTCGCAGCTGCCCGCGGGTGGTCTTCCGTCACCACCGCCATTGCCATCTTCTGCCGGCATCCTGGGCGATCAGCGCCCTACATCTTCTACTGCTCCCTCAACCCATCTTGGAGAGTCCTCGCGTCGAGGCGGGGTTGGGGGGTCTTCAGGATTCTTCTCCCCGAGAGGTGGAGGGCGACCATGGGATGGTTGCGACCGGGAGAACGCGCCTTCTAGTCGGGAGCAGACGGTCGGGTCCCACTCTAGCCGGCGAGGTGATCATCGTCGCAGCTCTTCTCCACATCGAGGAAGGGGCTCTCCTCGCCGGCAATCTCGCAGTCCTCGTTGCGAGGCGAGGAGCGATGCCCATCAGCCTGGTAACTGATTGTTTGCTCACGACCTTTATTCAATTCTTATCATTTAGACGTTCTAACTTACCTTTCGATTTGCAGCTCGCGCTCATACTCCCGTGGGAGCTTTGATTGACGCCGCCTGTCTCTCTTCTCGAGAGTACCAGGAAAAGGCTACTTGCGCCATCTTGGAGCTGGTGTCAAAGCTGGAGCGGTTAGCGATCTGCGAACCACATCGTCACCTGACTGAGATGGAGTCATAGGTTGAGCGTCTGGCGAGCAGCGATGCTCATCGTCGCCTAACTAAGTTGGAGGTGCGAGTAACTCGGTTGGAAGAGTTTGATACTCAGCTAATCGCAGCGGAATCTCTTCTTCAGTCGGTCAGTGACTTGGAGAGCCGGGTTGCGAGGGTCGAGCATCACCATCAGCTGCATCACGATGAGCTGCTCAGGATGCGCACGAGCATGGGCTCGGTTGGTCGCCTGGCGAGGATCGAAGATCAGCTGCGGCAGGGCGAGGATGCGATGACCCTGGCCTTCGAGCACTTCAAGCGGGCTCGCATCACGGGCTGGGTTGGGCAACATCCGCAACCTCCTGATGCCTAGGAGAACCTCCAGGGCCCTCCTTAGATGCTGCCTTTTCTTTTTCGTTGTAGTCGTTTGGTCGCCATTTTGGCGAAAGTTTGTAATTTGAACAATTTATATAAGTAATTTTATTGGGCGAGTTATTTGAATCCCACCCTTCATTTTTTGTCTTGATTGCTGCCTGGATCCTTCTATCTTCTTTTTGCGGTCTTCTTGCGAGTAGTAGTAGAATGTCGCGTCTGTTTGGCGAGCTCACTTGTATTCTGATGCAGGTACTCGAGCACTAAGTGTTGACGATTCGAAGTGTGCCGCTGCTTTTGGCGACTTTCCTTGCTACTCGCCCCCCTTACTCGTACTCGCGGTGGCGTACGCGACAAGCCAAGTATCTCCGACTACTATAAATAGGGGGTGGGTACGAATTTATTATGCTTTCTGGTGATCTTCTTGCATTCCTAGCGAGTATCTTTCGATTGCTCCCTTTTTTTCTCGCCTCTTCGATACTCGCTTCTTTTTCATCTCTTCTTTCAGAATGGCTGATGAGGCGGCTATTCGGAGTGCGAGCCATGTCAAGAATTTTGAGGCGACTTCTTTCAAGAAGCCGATTACTCGGCCGCAGGATTTGAAGGAGTTCTCCGCCAAGTACCTGTCGCCAGGCTATGTCGCCAGGCTTCCTCGCGAGGATGGGCGCCTGAACACTTTCTCGCCCACTGAGATTGTGTTCCCTATTCGTCACTTCGAGGTCGGCTTGCGACTACCGTTGTGGACAGAAGTTTGCCAGATTCTGCGCTACTTTGGGATAGTCCCTGCTCAGATCAACCCGAAAAGAGTGGCGATGATCGTTGGGTTCCTTTGCTTCCTGCGAGAAGAGAGGATCGCCTTCTATCTCTCCGTCTTCCAGCAAGTATTCCACTTCAACGCCACTGGCGAGGGCATTGTCTTCTTGTGCAGCCATGTCTGCACGCTGGTCGGCACGACGAACAAGAACCATCGCTGGGGTAAGCGATTAGTCATCATCAAAGACCACTTTCAGATCATCCCGACCTCGTTCTTTCAGCCGGCGGAGAGTGCTTTCGCGGTTCCTTACCTGGAGGAGAGCATGGAGAAGCTACTCGACTGCTTCCGGAATCGCCGCTTGGACGTGGTCTTCTGGAGGAAGCGAGTAGACGAACTTACCGAGGTGTTCCCGGGCGAAGGTGATCTTCTGAGCGAGTATTGGTTATACTCGCCTTTTTGTCTTCAACTGGCGACTAATACTCTGATGTCTTGTTTTATTGCAGCTACTCGCTCTTTATCGAGTGAGCCTCTTCCGATGGCGGCGAAGGTGGGGGCTTTTACCCCGATCGATTTGTTGCCACGCGGTGATGAGCAGGAGGTCTCCGACGATGATGTTGTGCCTTCCCGGAAGCGGAAAGGCAAGGCCAAGTCCGGGGAGCCTGCGAGAAAAAGGAAGGAGGTCGTGAAGAGGGACCTGCGCGCGAAGGCGAACCCTTCGGAGGCTGGCGAGCCTCACAGTCACCCGCTCTTCAACGAAGGTGGCCGTAGCGAGGATGCCTTTGGTCGTCCTCTGGTGTCCTGGGCTGAGTGCGCCCACGAGGTGACTTTGAGTACCAATCTTCCCGCATGGTCGGAGGATTGGGAGGACAGCGGCGAGGCGTTCGACGTCATGTTCGCCCTGTATGGTCGCGCAGATGTTGAGGCCATGCAAGATGTCTCGGCCGAGTATCTGGCGAACCAGAGATCGCGAGCTTACCTGCGAGTTGCCGAGCTCGGCCATGCAATGTCGAGGCGGCTGCTAGAGTATGAGCAGATGATCAAGGTGTAGAGTAAGAAGCTCATCTCCATGGGGCTAGAGGCCACCAAGTGGAAAGAGTATGAGGTACTCGCTTGTCGCTCTTCTGGCTTCTGGGATACCCGCCTTTTGCGCCGAACATTCTGCTAATTACTATCTTCATGTCTTTTCAGGTCGCCGAGATCGAGACGGTGATGAAGGTATCTCAGCTCGAGAAGGAGCTGGAGGATACTCGTCTGGCCTTGGAGGCCGCCCAAGTCCGCATCGCCGAGCTGGAAACTCAGCCTGCAGAGCAATAGCCTTCGGAGGCGGTCCCCTCCAGGGTCGGAAAGCAAACCAGGATGCACGGCGATGAGATGCTACACATTCGCCGAGAGATCGCGCGGGCGACCGGGAAGGTCATCTTGAACCGGTTTAAAGCTGACGGTCATTTGAAGCCGAAGCCGATGAACTTAACGGTGGGGGATGTCATCCCGACGCTGCTCGCCGAGGAGTCCACCTCCCCGAGGCGAGATCTGCCCTCATCTTCCAGCGGTTCCGAGGATGATGATTCTGAGGACAAGGATGATGATGGCGAAGATGTCGACGTAGATGGCGATGATGCTGCCTAGTCGCCGGTCTCTTGTTGGTAGTTGTATACCATTTTTGAAGATGTAATTATCAGAGTAATGAAATGCAGATTTTTGTGCTCGCTTGATGTTTATCATTCTCGCTTTTTTGTTTGCATGCCGAGTTGATCTTTAGGCTTGCGACGAGGTTGAGTGCTCGCTAGACTCCTAGGCACGAGCGAGATTAAGTGATGTGGTCGACGATCATACCTTATTCGCACCTGCATACTCGCACCAATATAGTCACACATGTATACTCGCCATCTTTAAGAAATCTTTGCTGGAGTCATTTTGTGAATGGTCTTTGGAGAGGGTCCTGAGGGACATATGTTCCTCTAGGCCTTCTTTTGTACCTGATGAAGAACTCCCATGACGTTTGTAATAACAATGAACTCTAGGATGAGCGAAGTAAAGAATGACCATCGGGCTGGTCCTAGGGGACACAACATCCCGAGGTCTACATCCTACCGTAACGTTGATGCTGGTGAACAGATCGACAAGTAGGGACTGACTCTCAGGGAGGTCCAAAGACACACCATCCCGAGGTCTCCATCCTACTGTAATGTTGATACTGTTGAAGAGATCGACAAGTAGGGACTGACTGTCGGGGAGGTCCAAAGACACACCATCCCGAGGTCTCCATCCTACTGTAATGTTGATACTGGTGAAGAGATCGACAAGTAGGGACTGACTATCGGTGAGGTCCAAAGACACACCATCCCGAGGTCTCCATCCTACTATAATGTTGATGTTGTTGAAGAGATCGACAAGCAGGGACGGACTGTCGAGGAGGTCCAAAGACACACCATCCCGAGGTCTCCATCCTACTGTAATGTTGATGCTGGTGAAGAGATCGACAAGTAGGGACTGACTGTCGGGGAGGTCCAAAGACACACCATCCCGAGGTCTCCATCCTACTGTGATGTTGATGTTGTTGAAGAGCTTTTTCCTGATATACTCAACAATCAGAGGGGATTAAATGCACCAACTCAAATGATTGGATAGGGTCATTAGAAACAAAAATGCTATGCCACGAGCTTTTCACTCTTGAGGGTTTACGACGTCTTTATTCAAGGGTCCCCTAAGAGGTTAAGTCGATCATCTTATCATCGAGTTGGGAGGTCGGCGTCAAGACTTCTTCCTGATAACCTCTCCAGTTGGATGAGAGATGCGGTCGGAGGGAACCGTGACCAACATGCAAGGGGGGAGCTGATCTCGACCGTCAATGCAGAGGCTTGGTCTTAGGGGAACATACTACCGAGGCACCGTCCCACCATCCGTTCTGGATCTTAAGAGAATCAAATCGGAGGTCTGTTTCCCAACCTGACGCGGAGGTCGGCTTCACCTGTTTTTCTTCTTTTCTTCTAACGATTTATTGTTGTGATGGGAGTAAAAAACTCTCGCCATCCCATGTTTCAGGGAGGTGAGGAATTTATTTATAAATAAATTCATAGGAGAGGGATGTACACATTCTTGCTCAGGGATAAAACCTTTTCAGGTCATCGCCGCTCCAGGTATTCCCCCATAGCTCCCCTTCATGATTTTGTAGGCGATATCCTCCTGTTGCAAGTGATTCGTGGATGATGAAAGGTCCCTCCCAATTCGGGTTGAGCTTTCCAACAACTGTCGATCTTCCTGTCGCGTCCACCTTCTTTAGGACTAGATCACCTGCTTGGAAATGCTTTAGGCGGACATGCTTGTCGAAGTGCTTCGCCATTCGACGCTTGATTTCCTCTTGTCGAGTTGAGGCCAAGTCTTGGAGTTCTTCAATGTAGTCGAGGGATAGCTTCTGGGCTTCCTCATTCTCCAGCTGCCATTCCTCATCCTCGTCTTTTGCTGTTATCACCCTTGGACTTCTGACCTCAAACTCTACTGGGATAAGAGCTTCAAACCCGTGAGAGACTTTGAATGGGGTTTCCCCTGTGGCTGAGTTAGGAGTGGTTCTCAAAGCCCCCAATACCGAGGGGAGTTTCTCCGCCCAATTACCTCTTAGGTTCTCGACTTTCTTCTTTAGCAGGTTGATGATAAGTTTGTTGGCGGCCTCCACTTGTCTGTTTCTCCGGGGGTGATGTACTGACGCGAACCGGAGATCAGTTCTGAGCTGCCTGCAAAAATCTTCCAGCTCCAAGCTGGCGAATTGGGGACCGTTGTCTGTGACGATGGCTAGAGGATCCTGAATCTGCAGACAATCTCCCCCCCCCCCCCCCAAATGAAATTCGTCACGACTTGAGAGGTGGTCTTGGCCAGAGCTTTGGCCTCGATCCACTTGGAGAAATAGTCGATCATGACGAGAACGAACTTCCTCTGGCCACTTACTGAAGGAAAGTGACGTATCAAATCCATTCCCCAGATAGCGAACGACCATGGGGTGGTGAACGAGCGAAGCTGCTGGGACGGCTGTAACTGAAGGGGGGCAAACAGCCGGCGCTTCTGACACTTTTTTGAGAAGGCCTCCGCAACCTTGCGGATAGTAGGCCAAAAATAACCATGCCTCGGGATTCTCTGTTCCAAAATACGAGTCCCAGAATGGCTTCCACACTCTCCCGAGTGGATCTCTTCCAACACTCGAGGTACTTCGTCTTCAGAGGCGCATCTAGCCAGGGGGCCCGAGATGGTTTTGCGATATAGCTCCCCGTCCTGCAGGAAATAGTACGCTGCCTTGTATCGAAACTTCCTCTGTTCCCCTCCGTCCGCTGGGAGCTGTCCGGTGGATAGAAATGCTGTGAAGGGATCCATCCACGAGGGGCGCTGCTCGATCTCCATCATCTCCCCTTCCTCGATGGATGGCCGAAACAACTCGGTGGCGATCCGCTGCCGAGTTCTCCTCTCTCGTCACATGTTCGATGAAGAAGGATTGAAAGCCTCCAATCAATCATTTTACCTTGACAAGATACTTCTGCAGGATGGTGTCGCGTGCTTCGAATTCTCCCTGAACCTGCGACGAGACAACCATTGAGTCGGTGAAGGCTCTGATATCTTGAATACCCAGTTCTTGCGCGAGATACAAGCCTTCCACTATGGCCTCGTACTCCGCTTGATTATTCGTGACGGGGAAGAGGATCTCGACTGCTTGCTCGATCCTAGTTCCCTGTGGGATGACAAGAACGATGCCTACTCCCATAGAGCTCTTGCCCAAAGCTCCGTCCACGAACATCTTCTAGGGGATTGGATGAAAAACTTCCTCTCCTGGCTCGGCTTCCACCGAGAAGTCAGCTAAGAAATCTGCTATCGCCTGAGCTTTGATCTCCACTCGGGGTGAGAAGGAAATGTTGAACTCACTGAGTTCTACCGACAATTTCGCCAGCCTTCCTGAATGCTCCACCCCTTCTAAGATACTTTGGAGGGGATGGTCAGTCACAACCCGGATGGAGTGAGCATGGAAATAAGGCCGGAGCTTCCGCGCCGACACCACCAAGGCGTAGGCAAGCTTCTCCAGGATTGGATACTTCAACTCCGTCTTCTTGAGCACCTGGCTAACATAATAGATGGGGAGCTGCTTCTTTCCTTCTTCTCAGACCAGCACCGAACTTACTGCTTACACCCCTACTCCCAGGTAGATGAGTAGGTCTTCGCCTTCTTTCAGACTCTGAAGGAGAGGTGTCTGAGTCAACTGCTCATTTATCCTACCGAACGCCTTCTCGCATTTGCCGAACCAAACGAAGTCCTCTCTCTTCTGGAGCGTCTTGAAGAAGGGAGAGCACTTCTCCCCTGCCTTTGACAGAAAGTGGCTAAGACCCGCCAACCTTCCTGTCAGCCTTTGGACTTCTTTCATCGTCTTTGGCGAGGTCATCTCTAGGATTGCCTTAACCTTGTCAGGGTTCGGCTCTACCCCTCCTGGGGTGATGAGATGCCCCAAAAACTTTCCCCTTCCAGCTCCGAACACACACTTTGCTGGATTGAGCCTCATCTTGAACTTCCTTAGCATCGCGAAGGTCTCCACCAGATCAGCTACATGCTCCGGGACGCTCTTGCTTTTTACTAAGAGGTCATCCACATATACCTCCAGATTCCTCCCCTTCTACTTTTTGAAGACCTGGTCCATCATCCGCTGGTAGGTCGCCCCTGCATTTTTTAGCCTGAAGGACATCATCTTGTAGTTGTAGCATCCATCACCAGTGATAAAGGAAACATCACGACAATCGGGGGGATACATCCGAATCTGGTGGTATCCTGAAAACGCATCGAGAAAGCTTATTACATAAAAACCGACGCCTGAATCAATCAGCGCCTCAAGTCAAGGCAAGGGATAACAATCCTTCAGGCAGTTTTTATTCAATAACAAAAATTCCACACACATACGCCAACTGCCCCCAACCTTTTTTTACCATTACAACATTCAAGACCCAGCCTGGGTACTGGATCTCTGACACAAAGCCTGCAGCCAGCAACTTCTTCACTTCCTCGCGGATAGGTCCAGCGAATACGGTGGCACTGGACCTTTTCTTCTGGCGGACGGGCTTGATCGCGGGGTCGAGATATATGTGATGACAGGTAACCTCTGGATTGATCCCGGGCATCTCAGCAGCACTCCAGGCAAAGATATCGACGTTCTCTTGCAGACACGTCGCCATCTCCATCTTCTCGCTGGACTTCAGCGATCCTCCGATCTTCAGCAACCCAGGTACTCCTGCCGTGGAGAGTACCTCGATTTCTTCAATCTCTTCGGACGCTTCCAGCTGGGCCGTGCCTCCTATCACTCTTTCGAACTCCTCCGTGTCAGCCATCCAGCTGATGCTGCTAACCGCGCTGAGAAAGCACTCATGGGCGGCTCTTGGATCGCTCCTGATCCTTACATGGACGTCCCCCTGACAGTACTTGAGGCACTGATGGTAGGAAGATGGAACGACCTTGAAGGTGTTGAGAAGCGGCCTTCCGAAGATGGCCTTGTAGCAACTTGGGGCATCGACGATGACGAAGCGGCAGTTGAGGGAGGTTCCACCGAGTGTTACAAGGAGATCTGCTCCTCCTTCCACCTCCTTCTTCTCTCCTGAGAAGCCAACGAAGAGACCATCCGGCGCTCAGACACTTTCTGCTCCGACACCCAGCCCGTCGAACATCTCCTTGAAGATGACGTTCACGGAGTTACCGTTGTCGATCAGAATCTGATCCACGGTGTAGTCTTCCACGGCTGCTTGGATTACGAGGGCTTCATGGAAGGGATTCTCATTCCCTAACATTTCCTCCTCTGAGAAGGTGATTTCCTCCAACGGGGGCGGTGCTTGCGAGGTCGAGGCGACACTCCTTCGATAAATTTGATGGAGACTTCCCTTGCGGGAAGCTCCCAGCCCTGCTCCCCCGCGGATCACTCCTGCTCCTCCTCTGCCTCCTTGGAAGAGGTCTCCTCGACCTCCATGGTCGATGCGGACTTCATTCCTCCTTCGAGCGATGTCTTGCACCGCTGACAGCTCGACAGGGGCTTCTATCCTCCACTGCTCCTCTTCTGCTTCTCCCGCGGCTGACCTTCTCCTAGCTTCCCAAAAGTCTGGGCAAGCCAACGTCCTGTACCCCTCTACCCGATGGAGATCACCGTAAAGGGGAATTTCTTCCGGCTGTAGCCTCCTCTGCCAGTTCTTCCGGCCATGCCAGTTGCCGCGCCGGGCAACCGCCATTGCTTCCTCCCTTCTTCTTTCCTGACGCCTTGCTGGCTGGTCGAAGCGTATTCTCTCCGGGGATCTCCCCCGATCCCGACGCTGAGGTCCTCTTTCCGGCCTCCAAGGTGGCCGGTTAACGGGGACTTGGTAGCACCTCTCTTCCTCCTGACACTCTGGAGCCACGATGAGCCTCCACTCATCGTTTCTTCTAGGCTCCTCCTTCCTGGGCTCCTCCCCCCTTCTCCTTTCTTCCCTTCGCCTCTCCTCAGGCTTCCGCTTCTCTGCCCTCCTGGGCTCTTCCTTCTTCTTCCTCTCGGGGGTCTTCTCTTCTTCTTCCTCATCCTCTCTGGTCACTCGGGTGAGCCTGGCTAGGAAGCCGCGGTTGGAAGCTTCACCCTGGACGAACTTGTTGGCCCTCTCGATGAGGTTGTCGTAGGAATAAGGAGGATTCCTGCCGAGCTCCAACTTGAAGATACCTTCGCGAAGGCCGAACATTAGGGCCAGTTGCAAGGTGGGACCATCCACCTCCTGGATGTCCAACACCTCCTCCTGGAAACGATCTATATACTGCCCCAACGTCTCCTTTGCTCCCCGCACCAGATGGAAGAGGGCCATAGCCTCCTTCTTTATCTTCTTCGTCGTGGCGAGCTGCATGGTCAGCCCCCGTCACAAGTCCTCGAAGCAGTAGATAGAACCTGCTGGCAACTGGTGGAACCAGTCCCTGGCCTTCCCTCGGAAGGTGATCACGAAGAGCCTACACTTGAAGGCATCAGACATGGTTCGGATGGAAGCTACATCCTCGAACCACTGGATGTGTCGGATAATGTCATACCTCCCTGAGTAGTAACTCACATGGGATCTTTGAACCCCTCCGGCACCGGCGCAGCAACGATCTCTTCACATAATGGGCTCCTCCCACCCACCTGGCGACGATCCTCTGCTTGGCGAGTATCACCTCCATACTCGCTAACCTGGCGAGTACCGTAGTACCTCGCCTGCTCCTCCTCCTCGCAGAATCGAGTTCCTCCAACTCCCTGCGAGGCCTGCGGGTAGAACTGCGACCTCCTCGGTCGCTCGGGCTCCTCCTCATGTTCCTTCCCTGCTCGCCGGGAGGGAACACCTTCTTTGGTAAGAATCGGACGATGAGGCGAGGTAGCCGTTCCTTCCGTGCGAGGTTGCAGAGCTGCTCGCACGGTCCCCTCTATTCTCCGCACGAATTCCTCAAAACCTGCCAAAGTCACAAACTCGCTGCCGCCGGCCGAGTTCCCAACTACCTCTGCATGGTCGCCAACTACAACCATCTCGCCTTTCCACCAAACTTTCTCCCTCTGGCTACGATCCACGCTCACCGCACCAAAGTATTGAAGCCAGGAAAATCATGACTCCAAAATTCGGATCAATGCAGCCGGAGGCTACTCGCCCAGTAGTACAACGAGAAGGCTAGACTAGCAACGATGAAAAGGGCTCGGACAAAGAACAACAGGACCCCAGGCGCTGAGGCAGGGAGATCCCACCACATACCCAGAAGCTCAGAAGAGACTTCCCCTCCAAAACCAAAAATAGCCGAGCAGGGTACGAGGAAGGCACCGACTTGGCTAGTACCGGGAGTAACGGCCAAGGATGACGGGTCCAAGAATTCGTAAATGAGGTTCCAAAAGCTCAAGTTCAGGTGCCAATCCAAGTACCCCTGGGGTCCTATTTATAGGAAAACCAAAGAGGGGGGGGGGGGGGGGGCTCTTATTTATACCCCTTCCCAACTCGGCAACTTGGCGACATTGAGGTGATCTCGCCTGAAGAGGGGCGAGTATCACCTATGGTCGCCCACCTTTTGGCGAGAACCAGGACTACTCGCGCAAGTTTACCCATACTCGCCCAGGCCTTCTTCTGCTCCTGCTGGCTGAGCTGTCTTGTGTCTTGATCTGTTGACCTCTGTGTTGGCCTTTTGACCTTGACTTCTGTCTACATGGCTTTGAGTGGGCCCACCCTCGGAGAATGAGGGTTGTACATCTACCATTTTAGGGAGTGTGGCGTAGATGCGTGGGGTTTGGCAAAGAATCATATAGATCCAATTGTGAAAGATTTATATTGCCCACCAATAATACCCAATGACTATTACTAATATGGCATGACATGAGTATTAATTCTGCAGCAGCAACAAATAAGGAAGTAATATGTTCAATCCGACATTTACTATTATTTATAGAATGTCTCTTCCAATACTGCATGATAAAAACATAAAGAAAAGACAAACGTAAGAAAATAATAACAATGTACTATAGGAATGGACATAAATATAGAAAATTTATACTGCATGATTTGGTGTAACATATAGGAAGTTTTTCAAGCTTCTTGGTGACTTTGATTTTTTGGCATGAAGGACATATGCAAAGGCATCCAAATGAGTATACTGCACCCATCCTTTACCCAGGAGCTCAATAAATAAATCTCGTGAGATTACTATGTCACCACTTTGAATTAAAACACCATCACTACAAAAGGATTAAAAAATATGATTAGAGTTTGGTATTGATACAATGACACCAATATATCAAGCCAAATATAATGACAAACCTATTAGGGTAATGAGTCAACATATAATCTATCATTTCTCTCTTCCCTGTCGGAATATCATTTCTTCCGGGAAATTGATGCTCAAACACCACAACTCTTTGTGTTCCTTTGAGTTTCACATTCTTCTTCTTGTTACGCCTTCCTTTTACATTTTTTACTAAGCTTCGCTTCTTAATAACAATTTCAACTAAAACTGCCTCATTCTTAACATCCACTACTGCACTTTCATCTACTGCTACACTGCTTTCAACTACTCCTACACTAAATGGAACTACTGCGGAAGAAAATTGTGTGTTATCAACATGTGTTTTGTGGGATGATGGTGCATGTTAGGATGGTGGGGATGGAGGTGGGTGTATGATCAGATGGAGGGGCAGGTGCTTGCATATCTCTGATTTGAGCAATTATAGCATCGAATCTATCTTCATATAAATTTTTTAATGTAATGATAGCTTGCAAATTATCATTTTTTAATATATCAACCTCACTGAAGATAGTATCCATCATGCTCCTCCTCTCCTTCTCTTCCACCATCATGTTCCTCCTCCACCTCTCTTCCAACTTCTCCTCCTTCTCCTCCTCTTTCTCTAGACCCTTCTTCTCTTTCTTATCCTCCTCTTTCACCTCCTCCTTCTCTTTCTTCTCCTCCTCTTTCTTATCCTCCTTCAATTCCCCACTCATTCTCCTCCTCCCCTCCTTCTCTCTCTTCTTCTCCTCCTTCATTTCCCTCTTCCACTTTCTTTTCTTCATTAACTCAATCTGTACATTTGTTATTTTCTTTCACTCTTTCAAAATCAGAATCTTCTTCCTCCTCCTCCTCACCATCTACTCCAAGAAAAATCTTCCCCTCATTAAAAACATCAACAAATACCCTCTGTGCCTAAACGGAAGTTAACGTATGCTAGGAATAAAAACACCACCTTTTACATTATTAAGAAGTTTCATATAATAAAAACACTTACTATGTGTAAGACCCCCCCCCCCTCCCAAATCGGCGGTCCGACCGGGGGATCTTATCGCACACCACCCTTTTAGCACGACGCCTAAGCGATCCCGAAGGGTGGAGGTACTAGCTTCTCCAACCCCCTTCCTTGAACACTCCGTTGTCACGCCTAGGGGTGGTTTTAAGAGAAAGTCACTACACACCAACAGAGTAGGGAAGCAGTATTCTAGCGGAAGACATCGTCAAAGAGTGCATATTATAATACTTAGCGGAAGACATCATCAAAGAGTGCACTTTATAGCATTTAGCGGAAGACGTCGTCAAAGAGTGCACTTTATAGCACTTAGCGGAAGACATAGTTTTATCATAGAAACCACAATTTTAAGACCTGTAAATAATCTACATATCTCTGCCGCATAAAATCCTAACCATCAAGGATTTATTTCCATTATATATATATCCTGAGATAGGGCACAACAAAAAGAGATGCGGCTTAACAAACTTATACCTGACGTAGCCTGCTCCGTGGCTTCATCCATACATAGGTGCTGTCACTCATCCGACCTGTCACCTGTGCCAAAGACAAGTTATTAGACGAACAGAATCCAACCCCTACTAACAAACAGACATAATATAACATTTATAAGGGAGGGGATATCTAGACTCTTATTGGGCCGAGACAGTCTTCCCACGACCACCGCCTACGTACTCCGTATCATCCTGCATACGGTCTCAGACCCACGTAGTTCTATAAGTTTCGCACGGGTTGCCCTCCCAGATCGTCCATCATGCGGGTTGCCTTAGAGTAAAACTCATAGGCCATCTGACATTCTCCTAAGGCACATTTTATATTCCCGTAGGAATATTTCCCGAAGGCACAATATATTCTCGTAGGAATATTTCTCAAAGGCACAATATATTCCCGTAGGAATATTTCCCGAAGGCACAATATATTCCCGTAGGAATATTTTCTAAAAGGCACAATGTATTCCCATAGGAATATTTCCCGAAGGAACAATATATTCCCGTAGGAATATTTCCCAAAGGCACAATATATTCCCGTAGGAATATTTCCCGAAGGCACAATATATTTCCGTAGGAATATTTCTCAAAGGCACAATATATTCCCGTAGGAATATTTCCCGAAGGCACAATATATTCCCGTAGGAATATTTCCCGAAGGAACAACATATTCCCGTAGGAATATTTCTCGAAGGCTACATTTTATTCCCGTAGGAATTATTCTCGAAGGCAACATTTCATTCCCGTAGGAATTATTTCTCGAAGGCACTATTTTATTTTCATAAGATTAGAGAAGAGAAACTCTTTTAAGCTTAACAATAATTCGATCCGAGAGTTTATAGAGGGAGAGAAGAGACTCCTTTTTAAGCTTAATGATGTTCCTACCCTAGATGGCAAACATTTAAATCCGTCTTTCGTCGATCTTTTGGATTGCTTGACAGTCAAACCCAAGCCATCCTCATGTATAACCCTTCTTAATAAGAAGTTACAAGGAGAGTAAGTAGAGAGCGGTAAGAGATATGTCTTTTAATCATTAACCACAACCTCATTTCCTTCACTTTATTGAATGCTAATTTGTATATAGAAAGAGAGAAGCGAATCCAGTAGGCAGTGGAGGAGAGGGTAAGTGGTTGAGAATATAACCAATTCTTAGAAACATGCAGCCCTGTAGAATCCTCATATCCAACAGAATCCCCACCTGACAATATTTGACCTGAAATTCTCCTCTCATTTATGCATAGAGTAGGTAACGTATGGTAGTGGGAAATCACTGTAGCGCCTCTCCAGTCACTCCTTTATCTGCATACTTATAAATATAAAACAACCTATAGACGTGGACTCCAACATCTCCCCATCCAACCATCAGCAATGCAATCTCCCAACCAGCAGGAGCCAACCATAATGAATCAAACAGTGGAGAGGTAGAGGATGGAGTTCATGCTTAGAGTCGACATTTTCCTTTCCAAAAATCAAGAGAGAGAGAGAGAGAGAAAGAGAAAAATGGAGGAGTGTGTGTATAGTATTTATGAACTAAATCACGTCCACCCATGTCCATTTCAATTCTGATATCCTCAGCCTTTTCACAAAATCACAGGAAAAGGGCCTTCAGGGATTGCCCATAGTTTGATGGAAAGGAATAAATTGAACAGAGTAGAACCCCAGGCTCATAGGACTTCTATAATAGTGGTACAAACATAAGGAAGCTGAGGAGAAACTATCAGCTTCATTTCTTTTCAAGTTGTTGTTCTTCATCACCTCTTAAGGGAGGACATCATTACCACGATTCTTGTAGGTAGCCCATGATACAACCCATGCATGAAAAATCATTTATCCATCCCACCAACCTTCTCAAGTAAAGCCCCAAGATAGACCCTCTTATGTGATAGATTTTCATACATGTATTTATATATATATATATAAATATATATTAGAACTTGCACAAATAGGTAAAGGGTGAGATATGGACGGGGAGAGAGATATAAATCGAAGCCAAAAGAAAATCTCATGCCTCCTCTAAGAAATTAATCCAAACCGAGAATCCCAAGTCATACCTGGTGGAAAATTTCAAGTCAAGTCCACCATTATCTTGAACCTACAGCTGGGCTCAGGATTTAATTAAAACATTAATAAATCATCTCCCCCCTCAACAGACATATTAATATTGAGATGCAATTTATTTAAGAAACTTCCATTCGAAAACCCATCCCAACTGACCTCATTTGTTATGAAATAATATGCCAAACTAATGTAGGACTTGACAGTCCAGCCGGTCCCAAATATTTGTAAGCTCGGGTGAAGCATTATAAAGAATGTAATTGGGTAGTGAGAGAGACGAATGGGGCAGAAGTAGATGGAATTTAACTTCCCACTCATCAGAACAACCTCACCCCTAGCTTAGAATTTAATCCCCGTTGTAGCACCCATTTAGTCAGAACTAAGTTAGGAATTACCAGGGCTGAGAAAGAGGTGAAGAGCAGCCCCCATTTTGATAGAGCTTCCAGTAAGGAGGAGGAGGGGATGGGGACAAGAAGACTTTGCCGTGAGAATAACAACAACAATTTCCCCAACCTTTATATCACCATCAACCATGTACCCTTCCATGCCGAGCCATAGCTATCATTTAAACCACGCCCGTGTAAAACCGACCTTGACTCATGTTAGATTACCTTCATTCCAAATTTAAGCCCCTACAAAACACATACGATTTATCATATGCAGTCTTAACTCAAACCTTCAGAAATTTCCTCATTGGGAAGATAAAGTAGGTGGAGAGAGAGAGAGAAAGATATTAGCACATCAATCATATATAAAGCTCGGAGAGGGAGAGTAGGAGTATATGAAACATCCAAGGGCTGCGCTAGAGTCTTTGCTCATCCACCCTCTCCTGTGAAGCCCCCTTCTTATGTGCATATATATGTATAAATATATATGTGTGTGTGTATATATATATATAAATATAAATAAACTTGCACAGACAAAGAAAGAGGGCAAGAGAGAGATAACCTTGCCAATATATATATAAACCCATCCAGATTTTTAGCTGCGCGATTAGCCAATTAAATATATGGAATATGCAGAGTCTAGCAAGCAACCTGATCAGGAATGCCAAAATGAAGCAAACATGCAATCTTGTTAGCATGAAACCAAGAATTTTGTTAGCATAAACCAGGGCCACCAGCCCATAGTTCCTTATAAAAGCAAAGAATATCTCAAATAATGAGATTCCTGGAAGGATAAGCAAACAACCACCAGTCCCCATTTCCCAAAAAGAACAAAACAAATCTTGAAATCAAATTCCTGGAATGGTAAAAGCTAGCATAATCAGAAAAAGAATCTGTTAACATAAATTCCAAAAGATCACGATGATCCGTAGACCAACAGAGACGTGATGAAGGGGAGGAGGAAGAGTTCCCTGACATGAGAGGGAGGGCAGAGGGAGAAAGAAAGATATCCTACCATTCTTGTTGCCATGGAGTAATACCTGCACTACTACCAGAGAGGAGAGTGGGGGGTCGCCAGAAGAAGGAGACGTAGGCAACCCCTCACGTGGCAATTCCGTAGACTATGGAGAGAGATAGGGTTAGTGAAAGAAAGGGGAGATCCTTCCTTGAAGAGGAAGAAAACCCAAACCTCAAAACCAGAGCACCATAAATCTCTCCACTTTCATGGTTACCCAAGGTGATGACTAAACGAAATTAGAGAAGGTTTAGAGTCTACCATTGCCGGAGGAGGAGAAGATCAAGCTCCCGAGGCCTCTGGAAGAACACCAAACCCGTCCTATTTATAGCCATGGATAACCAATCCAGTGCCGCCAACGAGCTTAAGAGCTCAAAATATCTGAGCTATCATGGTATTCTTTCGATGGATCGAGTCCCCTCACCGTTGAACTTCCCCTAAAATCCAGCCAAGTGGGAGATCTGATTCCTCCGGTGAGCTTCTTCTCCCGCTGAAAGTGGAGGTTAGATCTTAAATTAACTCTAGAGGGGGGTGAATAGAGTTTAAAACTTTTTCCCTTAGTTTTATAACAGAATTAAAAATAGTGATACATATATGTGTATAGAGTAAGTGATTTATAAAAACTAAATACAGAAATCAACACAGCACAAACACAGAAAAGTAAAACAATCACAGAAGACACAAGGAGCTATAGTAGTTCCCCACTAAACTTGGGTACGTCTACTCTTCTACCACCCTTGGTAGGAATCCACTAGGATTTTTGATCAGGTGCCCTCACACCAATGAGCTTTTGATAAGGTGCCCAAAAACCAAGCAGGATTTTTTGATAAGGTGTCTTGCCACCAAGAGGTAAACTTTTGAAGGGAGTTTTAACCCTGTACAAGATGAGATAGAGAGGGGTTTAGATGTTCTTCTTTGTCAAGATGCTGAGAGAAGACTCTAGTGGATGTATGTTGAAAAACTCCTCTGTATGATATGAAATTATTGACAGTAGATTGGCTGGAGCTTTTCTCTTGAAGCAAATGATCTTCCTGTTAGCTGATTAAACTGAGAGACAAGAATGCTTCAGTTTGTTGTTGCCCTTTTGAAGATCTAGACTTGCAGCAAATGACTGAGAGAGGTGTTGATGATGTTCTTAGTGTGTAAGAGCTGCTGGAGGAGGAAGAAGATGAAGATCTGTGTAAACTTTTGTTCTTCTGTTCTTCCTGTATATTTCTCTCTTTCTTTTCCTGTTTAGAAGATCTGTTCTATGTTCTGTATATTTTTCTGGTCGTAAAGACTGAAGGTAAAAAATCTGCTGTATATTAATCTGTTATATCTTCTTCCTTATTTTTCTTTTCTTTTGAAATCTCTGACAGATAATAAATGCAAATCCCTTATATTAAGGAATAAATATATCTGAAAGGATATTTTGAAAACATAAATCTGCTGCGCCGTTTATCCCTTTCCTTTTCAATGAATATGTCCTTTTCCGAGAAAATGTCAACGGCTATAATATGGAATAAAGAAAGGAAATATATTATCCTTACTTGATCTGATAGAAAGAGCCGTTGTTGTAGTCGATCTGAGTTCAGAGAATGAAATGAATATAATCCTTCTGAAATTTTCTGAACTTAAATAAAAATTCTTCGATCTGAATAAAATTCGTCGAACGCAGATTCGTCGACCTCAAGATTTTCGTCGAACACAAAATTTACTTCGTCGACCTCAAATGAATCTTGCTGGAATAATTAATTTTGTTGATCTGTGAGAACTTTCGTCGATCTGAAGGTGTTCGTCGAACGCAGACTGGAGTTCGTCTAACGGAAGTATTCGTCGACCGCTGAGTCTAGATAAAATCGTCAACCGCTGAGCTTGAGCAAAATCGTCGACCGCTGAGCTGGGGTCTGTTCGTCGACCGCTGAACCAATCTGTTCGTCGACCTCTGAACTACTGAGACGGGATCATCGAACGCTGAGCTGGGCTAGATCGTCGAATGCTGAACCGCTGAGACGAGCTTGAAGCAAGTCGTTCGTCGAACGCAGAATGTAATTAGTCGAGCGCTGCACTTTGACAAATTCTTTGACCGCTGAGATTTGAGATGTTGGTCGAACGCAGAATACATTTCGTTCGTTGAACGCAGAATGTAATCTGTTTGTCGAACGCAGAGAGCTTGCTGTTCGTCGAATGCAGAGAGCACGCCGTTCGTCGAACGCAGATAGCCATTTGTCGAACGCAGTGTGGAGTTCGTCGAACGCAGAATCTGAATGAAATCTCTAGTTCTAACAGCCTAAACTCTTGACCCATAAACTATACATTGGGGTCAACTTTGTCCTTAGTCAACAGGTAGTGATCCTAGCCCAAATTAGAAATAGGGTTGTTCCAAAAATCTCCTCCTATTTGGGTTAGGACACTATTTGACAAAAATTGAAAATAAATAAACAAAAACAACAGAGCATGAATATATCTGATATATTTTAAATATTTTATCAGATATAAAATAAATAGTACTCTGAGTTTTGAAATTACATTGAAAATAAAGCTGATAGAAATACAATCAGAACCTTTGATTTTCTCTGAATTCTTTCTTTATGAATTCTTGAATTCTGATCTGTAACTGAACAGTATCTGCTATGTAAATCAGCTTTCTGAATTTGATCTGAACTGAATCTTTATAATCTGAATATGTTATCTGCTGCTTCTTTTAAATCCAAAACTGTATTCTGAATCTACATACAAATACTGCAATCTGCTTTCTAATCTGAACAACTTTATAATTCTGATTAGCTGTGCTTGTCATCTTGCCATTTCTGAAAGCATCTCCCCCTGAGAGTGTCTCCCCCTGAGACTGGAGGTTTTTCAGCTTTCTCTCCTTGCCTAGTTTATAGAACAACTCCCCCTGAGCAAAACACTGCATCAAATGGAGCTTGTTCATAAAAACTTCTCCCCCTGCATAGTTTCAGGAAGGCCTGAAGCTAGGCCCCTTGAAGAAGGGACATTTGATGGAGATAGGGAAGGATGCAAGATTGTCATTGCTATTGTTCCTGCACAATAAAATAGAGATCAAGTACAAAGGGAACTAGAAAGAGAAACAATTATGTAGGCATTTATATAAAATAAAAAATTTGATTAATGATGACAGGCTGAAATAAAAAGAAGCTTCAGAAAACTGGGTTCGACGAAAAATGAGTTTTCGTCGATCTCGGTTCGACGAACTTGATGACTTCGTCGATCTCCGTTCGACGAAAAACTTGATTTCGTCGAGCTCAGTTCAATGAAGAGATGGATAAGTAGAAAACTTAATTTTTTATCAGATTGAGTCTCCATCTATCATACCTAGCTGATTTATAAAGAATATATGTTTCTTTTCATCCAAGGGCTTGGTGAAAATGTCAGCTCTTTGCAAATCAGTAGAGATGAATTGTAGGCAGATTTTATTTTTATCCACATTATCCCTAAGGAAGTGGTGCCTAATTTCAATGTGTTTAGTCCTACTATAGAGAACTGAATTTTGTGTTATAGATATTGCACTAGTATTGTCACAAAATATAATTGAATTATTTAAGTTGACACCATAGTCTAGGAGCTGATTTTGTATCCACAATATCTGTGAGCAGCAACTGCCTGCAGCTATGTATTCAGCTTTAGTTGTTGATGTAGACACAGATGTTTGTTTCTTACAAAACCAAGACACAAGCCTATCACCATGAAACTGGCAAGTTCCTGATGTGCTTTTCCTGTCTACTTTGCATCCAGCATAATCTGAATCTGAGAATCCAGTTAATTCAAATTCAGATGTTGTTGGATACCAAAGTCCTAGATTAGGGCAACCCTTTATATATCTCAAAATTCTTTTTCATAAAATTAGATGAGATTCTTTGGGGTTAACTTGGAATCTAGCACAAATACAAGTAGCAAACATTATATCAGGCCTACTTGTTATTAAATAAAGTAGTGAGCCAACAATTGCTCTATATACCTTCTGATCAACAGGTTTCCCTGATTCATCCGTATCAACAACAACATTAGAGGGCATGGGTGTTTTCATGGTGGAAGAATCAGACATACCAAATCTTTTCACTAATTCTTTAGCATACTTAGATTAGGATATGAAGATTCCATTTGGAGTTTGCTTCACTTGAAGACCAAGGAAGTATGATAGTTCACCCATACTACTCATTTCAAATTTAGATTGCATTAGATTAGAAAATCTTTTGCATAAGTTTGAATCAGTGGAGCCAAAGATAATGTCATCTACATATATTTGAACTAGTAGAGTTTGATTTTTATGTATCCTGTAAAATAATGTTTTATCTACTATGCCTCTACAGAATTTATTCTCTAAAAGAAAACTAGCTAAGGTCTCATACCATGCTCTGGGAGCTTGTTTAAGACCATAGAGAGCTTTCTTAAGCTTAAATACAAAAGAAGAGTGAGTTGGAGAGATGAAACCTGGTGGTTGTTCCACATAGACTTCTTCTTTGATTTCTCCATTCAGGAATGCACTCTTTACATCCATTTGATAAACCTTGAATTTCTTGTATGCTGCAAATGCAAGGAAGATCCTGATTGCTTCTAACCTTGCAACTGGTACAAAAGTTTGATCATAGTCAAGTCCTTCTTCCTGTGAGTATCCTTGAGCTACTGGTCTAGCTTTGTTTCTCACAATGTTGCCATATGCATCTAGTTTATTCCTGTAGACCCACTTAGTTCTAATGACTGGATAATTCTTTAGTCTAGGAACCAATTCCCAAACTTTGTTTGTCTCAAACTGATTGAGCCCCTCTTGCATAGCAATGCTCCAATTGGGATCTTGTTTTGCATCTTGTATGGATTGAGGTTCAATCTGAGAGAGAAAACAAGTGTGCATCATATTCTGATTTACTTGATGTCTTGTTTGCACACCTGCTGAAATATCACCAATAATTTGAGATATTGGATGATCTCTAACTGTGATGTGATCAACAGTTGGAGTGGGTTCAGCAATGATTTCCACTTGGGGAATTTGTTCAGCTGTGATATCATGTGGAAGATGTTCTGCTGTTATCTGATTTGAACTGTCAGCAAAATCTAGATGATTTTCTTCCTCACTTTCTTCAGCATCCTGCTGTACAGGATTTAGAAATCCTTCTTTATGTAGAGCTAATTGATCTAGCTGCTCACATAGTGTAGGTACCTGTAGGTTTTCTGTGGTAGAAAAATTCTTCTCCTTGTAAACATATTAGTTTCATCAAAGGAAACATGCATAGATTCTTCAATTTTAAGAGAAGATTTGTTATAAATCTTATATGCTTTGCTGACTAATGAATATCCTAAGAAAATTCCTTCTTCAGATTTTGGTTCAAATTTTCTAAGATATTTTTTATCATTATTGTGAATGAAACATTTACAACCAAATGCTCTAAAATAGTTAACTTTAGGCTTCTTCCCTGTAAGTAACTCATAAGGAGTCTTACCCTTAAGTTTGTGTATCAAACTTCTATTCAGCACATAGTTTGCTGTGCTAACAGCCTCTGCCCAAAAAGATGGGCAAATTAACATCTGCAAGTAATGTTCTTGCTGATACAATTAGAGTTCTATTTTTCCTTTCAACTACCCCATTTTGTTGAGGAGTTCTAGGCGCTGAGAAGCAATGCCTGATACCTTCCTTCTTACAGAATTCTTGCATAAGAAGAGACTCAAACTCAGTGCCATGATCACTTCTGATCAATGCAATATGAGTAGAGTACTCAATCTTTATGCTCTTAAGAAAGTCTGTAAGAACTTTAAAGTTATCTGACTTTTCTCTCAGAAAGAACACCCAAGTGAATCTAGAGAAGTCATCTACAATAACTAGAGTGTAAGACTTCCCCCATAAACTCTTTGTTGATATAGGTCCAAAAAGGTCCATATATAGCAAATATAAGATTCTAGGTGAATCACTTTTAGATAATGATTTAAAACTACTTTTAGTTTGCTTGCCTAGTTGACATGCTCTACAAAGACCTTCTTTCTTGTATGAACCTGATGGTAAACCTCTAACAAGATTGTCCTTAGATTGTTTAGCAATGGTCCTAAGGTTTACATGTCCTAATCTCTTATGCCAAAGTTCACTAGGTTTGCTTAATTTCTTAAATAAACAAATTTCTGATTTAGATGAATTGAAATTTACTAAATAAATATTACCTTGGCTAATACCTAATAAAACAGTAATATCATCAGAAGATTTAATAAGGCATTTTAATTTATTAAAAGTTACCTGATACCCTTCATCACATAATTGACTTATGCTGATGAGGTTGTGCTTCAGTCCCTTGACATAAGCTACCTCTTTGAAGGTGACTTCTCCAACCTTGACCGTACAACCTTGTATTTGCCGAGTAGGTCCTCGAAGCATAAGAAGCATTTGGGAGCGTTATTGTACACTATGATCCGGGGTAAGGAAAGAGGAGGGCGAGCGGTGGAGGTGGAGACCTCCCGCTCGCCCAGCTCAGTAAGGGGGGCGATCTCCCCTCGTCCCGTGCCCCCCAAGGTAGGGGAGCGAGAACCCCAGTAAGGGGCGAGACCAGCCAGGGGGGCGACCCTGGCTGGGTCTCGCCCAGCCCCAGTAGGGGGGAGAGACCAGCCAGGGAGGCCGCCCCTGGCTGGGTCTCGCCCAGCCCCAGTAAGGGGCGAGACCAGCCAGGGGGGCCGCCCCTGGCTGGGTCTCGCCCAGCCCCAGTAAGGAAGGGGCGAGACGAGCAGGGTGGCCGGCCCCTGGCTGGGTCTCGCCCAGCCCCAGCAGGAAGGGGCGAGATCAGCAGGGGGGCCGCCCCTGGCTGGGTCTCGCCCAGCCCTAGTTAGGGGGTTCGCCGAGCCCCGCGAGGTACCCCCCTCGCCCGGTTCCGGGGGGAGGGGTTGGTCTGCGCTTAGCCCTCCAGAACAGCGGGATTCGGCTATCCGCAGGCCATTTCCGAGGGTATTTTGGTAATCTGGCAGACCAGTTTTTGTCTATCTGCAGCCCAACTTCAGAAATCCTATAAATAGGACCAAGGGGGCACCATTTGGGGGCAAGCTTATCCTAGGCTAGCTCTCTCTCCCTCTCCCTCCCCAGGTCTCTCTCTAGTGGGGTGAGGAGAGCCTCCAGTGGTGCCCAAGCCCGACATTGGCTTGGGAGGGGAAGCGCTCTAAAGATCTTCCGGGTATGTGGTGGGACCTCCTCGCCGAGCCCTTGGTCCAGTTCATAGTGCCTCAACCTTCAACCTAGAGCTCTCCCTTGAGGGGAGTAAGTGTTGGTCGCCCCTCAGCTTGCTGAGGGCCCCGAACTCCACAGAGACCGAGGCTTGTTCACCAAGTTGTCGGTTTCAACATTGACTTATCCATAGCCTTTTGTATGTCCACAGTTGGAGTCTCCAAATATTACTTTTGGTCCAAGCTTTGCCTTGTAGTTATTCAGGTTGGCCTTGTTTCCTGTCATATGCTTTGAATAGCCACTATCCAAATACCATTTTTCATTTATTCTTGGACAGCTGTGTACCTGCAAAAAACAGAAAAACAATCTATTTGTTCCTACCGAGACTACCATGGGTCTTTTTGTATTTCCACAAAAATCTGAAATAAAAGACATTTCAGGTTGGTCCTTGTAACCTTGTGGATGATATCTCTTTGGAGGTATTATCCATTCAGTGAAAGGATTCTTAGAATGTGAAGAATAAGAATTGTTCAGATTTGCTGTATAGTTTCTGTTCGACGAACTGGGCTGAGTTCGTCGATCGATGTTCGATGAATGACGGAGATTTCGTCGAGCGCCATTCATATAATGACTATATTGAAAATCTGTCTTCATAGTTCGTTGAGATCCGTTCGACGAAAGGGATACATTTCGTCGATCTCCGTTCGACGAGTTCTGCTGAATTCTGCTATTCTCGACAGTCTTACTTGAAATGTTTTTATTTATTCCTACAACCTCTTTGCTCTTAGCAGAGATGAATTTTATGGGTGTAGAGAGTATGTTTTTCTTAATTAGAGGTGGCTCACTTGATGAAGCACCCAAGCCTAGTTTGCTATTAAGTCTAGCATTAACAGTGCTTGTGATATCCATCGGTTTGATGCTTCTCCCATTGAGGGATTCTTCAAACTTCTTGGCTTCATATAACTTGCTCTCAATGAGAACAATATGTTCCCTGGAGCCTGCCAAATCTTTCTAAGATTTACATTTTCTTCACTTATTTGATTCATTTCAGCTAGCTTATTTCTGAGTGAGATTATTTCTTTCTCAGATTTTAGTAAGTCTAAGCAAAGAACCTTAAATTCATCTTTGAATTCAACTGAAGTAAAATCAAAATTAGATATTACCTGATCTGCATCATTTTCTACTTCCGATTCTGATTCTTCTTTATCAAAATTGTTGGCTGAGGCATTGATTGCCATCATGCAGAAGCTCTTCTCTTCTTCATTATCTTCATCATCACTGGATGATGATGCATTTCCTGACTCACCGCATGAGTCATAAATGGCCATCAAACATTGGTAATTTTCTTTTGTTTCTTCTTCATCATCTGAAGAACTGGATGACTGTTCTGATTCAGTTTCACTCCAGGTTTCTGCTACAAATCCTCTTCCCTTCTTTTTGTGCATGTGGGAGGAAGACTTGTTGGAGTGTCTTCTTTCTTCTTTCTTCTTTTCTCTTTTCCTTCTTGTCCTTCTTATTTTGATTCTCTAGACAGTCAGGTGCAAAGTGTCCTGGTTTCCTGCAACCAAAACATATAACTTCTTTAGATGGAGCTTTGTCATACCTTGGTTTTTCATAGTTCCTGGATGACTTTCTCCTGAAATCTTTTCTTGCCATCTTGTAGAATCTTTGGGCAAGTAGGTTCATGAACTCCTCATCTCTTGAAGCTTTTTCTTCTTCTTCAGCTGCTTTGAAAGCAATGTTATTTTCCTTCTTTGTTGCTGGAGATGAAGTGGACTTTTCAGCTTCTCTGGATTTGACAAGCTGCTCATAGGATTTGAGCTTGCCTAACAATGTTTCAGTGGTAATCTCATTGAGGCTTCTGGCTTCCTTGATTGGCCAGATCCTAGAATCCCATGTGCTGGGGAAGCACATTAAGATCTTGTCATTGATCTCAGTGATAGAGATTACTTTATCCAAAGTCTTCAGCTCATTTATTATGAAGCTGAGCCTATTGTTCATATCAGCAACACTTTCAGATTCTCCTTTCTTGAAATTTTCATATTGAGAAATGAGATGGGACCTTCTGTCCTTCCTTTCATCAGCAGATCCCTCAACCATATTGTTGAGAGAAATCCATATTTCTCTTGCTTAGGTGCATTCCACCACTCTTTGAAAAATGTCATCAGACATTGTTTAAGCCAAAATGTTCATGGCTTTTGCATCAGCATTCCTTTGCTTTTTCTGAGCTTCAGTCCATTTAGGAGGTGGAACAGCATTGTTGATAGTTGTGGTTCCAGTACTTGCTGCTGCTGTAGGTGTTGGAGGCCCTGTCAATATCACATTGAATATTTCTTCATCAATTGAGTTCATATATAACCTAATCCTTGCTTTCCATAGTGCAAACTTACTGAGATTGCACATAGGAGGTCTTGTGCTTGAACACTCTTTGTTTTGTGCCATGAGTTTTTAACAGAAAAATAAATAAAATAAAAACTCTAAAAGAATTTAAGATCTAATTGATCTTTGTGATTCAGGTGTTAGCTTGTAAAGAATCAACTTCCTCTGATACCAATTGAAAGTGGAGGTTAGATCTTAAATTAACTCTAGAGGGGGGTGAATAGAGTTTAAAACTTTTTCCCTTAGTTTTATAGCGGAATTAAAAATAGTGATACATATATGTGTATAGAGTAAGTGATTTATAAAAACTCAATAAAGAAATCAACACGGCACAAACACAGAAAAGTAAAACAATCACAGAAGACACAAGGAGCTATAGTAGTTCCCCACTAAACTTGGGTACGTCTACTCTTCTACCACCCTTGGTAGGAATCCACTAGGATTTTTGATCAGGTGCCCTCACACCAATGAGCTTTTGATAAGGTGCCCAAAAACCAAGCAGGATTTTTTGATAAGGTGTCTTGCCACCAAGAGGTAAACTTTTGAAGGGAGTTTTAACCCTGTACAAGATGGGATAGAGAGGGGTTTAGATGTTTTTCTCTGTCAAGATGCTGAGAGAAGACTCTAGTGGATGTATGTTGAAAAACTCCTCTGTCTGATATGAAATTATTGACAGTAGATTGGCTGGAGCTTTTCTCTTGAAACAAATGATCTTCCTGTTAGCTGATTAAACTGAGAGACAAGAATGCTTCAGTTTATTGTTGCTCTTTTGAAGATCTAGACTTGCAGCAAATGACTGAGAGAGGTGTTGATGATGTTCTCAGTGTGTAAGAGCTGCTGGAGGAGGAAGAAGATGAAGATCTGTGTAAACTTTTATTCTTCCGTTCTTCCTGTATATTTCTCTCTTTCTTTTCCTGTTTAGAAGATCTGTTCTATGTTCTGTATATTTTTATGGTCGTAAAGACTGAAGGTAAAAAATCTGCTGTGTATTAATTTGCTATATCTTCTTCCTTATTTTTCTTTTCTTTTGAAATCTCTGACAGATAATAAATGCAAATCCCTTATATTAAGGAATAAATATATCTGAAAGGATATTTTGAAAACATAAATCTGCTGCGCCGTTTATCTCTTTCCTTTCAATGAATATGTCCTTTTCCGAGAAAATGTCAACAGCTATAATCTGGAATAAAGAAAGGAAATATATTATCCTTACTTGATCTGATAGAAAGAGTCGTTGCTGTATTCGATCTGAGTTCAGAGAATGAAATGAATATAATCCTTCTGAAATTTTATGAACTTAAATGAAAATTCTTCGATCTGAATAAAATTCGTCGAACGCAGATTCGTCGCCCTCAAGATTTTCGTCGAACACAAAATTTACTTCGTCGACCTCAAATGAATCTTGCTGGAATAATTAATTTTGTTGATCTGTGAGAACATTCGCCCATCTGAAGGTGTTCGTCGAACGCAGACTGGAGTTCGTCGAACGGAAGTATTCGTCGACTGCTGAGTCTGGATAAAATCGTCGACCGCTGAGCTGGGGTCTGTTCGTCGACCGCTGAACCAATCTGTTCGTCGACCTCTAAACCGCTGAGACGGGATCGTCGAACGCTGAGCCGGGCTGGATCGTTGAATGCTGAACCGCTGAGACGAGCTTGAAGCAAGCCGTTCGTCGAACGCAGAATGTAATTAGTCGAGCGCTGCACTTTGACAAATTCTTTGACCGCTGAGATTTGAGCTCTTCGTCGAACGCAGAATATATTTCGTTCATTGAACGCAGAATGTAATCTGTTCGTCGAGCACAGAGAGCTTGCCGTTCGTCGAACGCGGAGAGCACGACGTTCGTCGAACGCAGATAGCCGTTCGTCGAATGTAGTGTGGAGTTCGTCGAACGTAGAATCTGAATGAAATCTCTAGTTCTAACAGCCGAAACTCTTGACCCATAAACTATACATTGGGGTCAACTTTGTCCTTAGTCAACAGATAGTGATCCTAGCCCAAATCAGAAATAGGGTTGTTCCAACACCCGCCCACAGTTTTCCGCCCATATTTTTTCTGCCCATGGTTTTCCGCCCATGGTTTTATGCCCATGGTTTTCTTCCGCCCCTTCGCAGTTCGTCAATCGGAGGCAACCAGGAGATAGTTCATCGATCTCCCGCCCATTCATCGAACTGAAGCATGCATTCGTCAAACTCAGGCTAGATTTTGTCGAGCGCAGATTGAAACACTTTCGTCGAATGTAGATTGGAACAATTCGTCGAACTGAAGCACGCGTTCGTCGAACTCAGGATAGAGTTCATCGAACGCAGATTGAAACACGTTCGTCGAACGCAGATTGAAACACGTTCGTCGAACGCAGATTAAAACAATTTCGTCAAATTGAAGCACACGTTCATCGAACTCAGGCTAGAGTTCGTCGAACGCAGGTTGAAACACTTCCGTCGAACGCAGATTGGAACAATTCGTCGAACTGAAGCACGCGTTCGTCGAACTCAGGAAAACACGTTCATCGAACGCAGATTGAAATACTTTCGTTTAACTGAAGCACGTGTTCGTCGAACTCAGGATAGATTTCGTCGAACACAGATTGAAACACGTTCGTCGAACGCAGACTGAAACAATTTCGTCGAACTGAAGCACGCGTTCGTCAAACTCAGGCTAGAGTTCGTCGAACGCAGATTGAAATAATTTCGTCGAACTGAAGCACGCGTTCGTCGAACTCAGGCTAGAGTTCGTCGAACGCAGATTAAAATAATTCCTTGGAATTTTCCTAAGCCTTGGAATAGCAATATTTCTCCTAAAAATCTCAAAAATAACAGTAGGTGCCCCTCAGAGTGGGGAACATTTTCTATGTTGGCACGCAGCTCAAAATAACTTATTTCGACTAACTTTCTCAAATCCCATCGGATTAGAACGAGATGAGTTCTGTTGCACTCGTATTGACCATATGAGTCTAACGCAACTGATGGAAGTTGATTCGGAGCACGTATGCTCTATATTCTAAAACCGTGTCGTCGTGACGTGCTACGATACTCAAAACGGTCACTTTCACCAAATGACCTCGGATTGGAACGAAACGAATTCCGTTGCACTCGTATCAACTATACGAGTTTAACGTAACTGACAGAAGTCGATTCGGAGCACGTATGCTCAATAAACAACTTTGACGTTGTGGCGAAGCACGATGCTACCCAAAATAGTCATTTCTCTAAATGACCACCACTATGTGGTGAAGGTCGGGTCGTGGTTGCCCTATGACCCGGCCTAGGTTCCTCCAAGGGTTCAACTGAACCAGATAGACCCCTTTTTCAAAGTTGGGATGTTACAAACCAATAAAACAAAGAAGATTTTCATCCCCGAAAATACGAGTGGGTTATGGAGATTCAAAACGAGACCTACTATAGACCATTATATGTGTCGAACGATCCCAAAATTTAATGGTCTACAGGTTTGGTTTTACCTAAATGAGCTGTATCGATTGCTTCTATCGTGCAACATAATAAGCAGCTTAAGTGGAACAAAGGTAGTTTTACCGTAGCTATGTCCATTCTGCCGTAATTCTGATATATATTATTCGAGGGAATATTTCGTGCGCCAAATTGTTCGCTAAATGAATTAGCAGCTTAGATAATTATATCGAGTAAGTAATTCTAGTATAGTCGAATACCTCCAAGGTTTGCATATCTGAAACGCAAAATTTATGAGTTGTGTCCTAGAGGCACATAGTAGAAACCCATAAACATATAACTAACTCCCTTACGGAGGTTTTGTGTTAGTCGAACAGATAAAAAGCAATGCAAATAAGCGGTATAAATCCATGAACATATAACCAGCTCCCATACGAAGGTTATATATTGATGGTACGTGCAAAAATTGCAAGTAAGCAGTGAAAAATCCATGAACATATAACCAACTCCCATACGAAGGTTATATGTTGATGGTACATGTAAAAATTGCAAGTAAGCAGTGAAAAATCCATGAACATATAAACAACTCCTATACGAAGGTTATATGTTGATGGTACATGTAAAAATTGCAAGTAAGCAGTGAAAAATCCATGAACATATAACCAACTCCCATACGAAGGTTATATGTTGATGGTACATGTAAAAATTGCAAGTAAGCAGTGAAAAATCCATGAACATATAACCAACTCCCATACGAAGGTGATATGTTTATGGTATATGCAGATATGTATGTTTTGATGTAAATCATGCATATGCAAGTTATGAATAACGAGTACTCACGACTCAATCACATATCCCTACATCGACATAGTCTGACCGCTTTTCTTCCAGCAGGGTAGCGAACCTCACGGGCCTCACCGATGTGGCCTTTGGTGACAGTGGCCGGTCCTGCCACTTCTGGGTGTGGACGTACTGCACTACCCAGGCCCCAACGTACAACTCCGTGTACTCTTGGATGTGAGCGACATCCAGCGATTCCAAACTTTAGGCCGACGAGTGGAGGCAAAACTGCGGGTTCAGAGTGGTGATAACCCGCCGTGCACATCTCCCTGTCGCCATGAGTCGTCAACCCTTCCGCACCGGTATGAACGGTCTGCGGGCGTGACTGACCCGCCACAGTAATCACATACCATAGTTTACTAGTTGCACCTGATGTTGCCATATTTTGACCGCATTTCTTCCAGCAGGGTAGCGAACCCCACGGGCCTCACCGATGTGGCCGTCGATGACAGTGGCCGGTCCTGCCACTTCTGGGTGTGGATGCACCGCACTACCCAGGCCCTAACGTACAACCTCGTGTACTCTCGGACGTAAGAGACGTCCGATAATAACTGAATTAGGCCAACTAGCGGAGGGACCCAGCGGGGCATATAAGATACAACTGATCACCCGGGGTGCACATCTCCCTGTCACCTAGAGTCGTCACCCCCCCCCCCTGCACTGGTACATACGGTCTACGGGCATGACCGACCCGCCACTTTTCCACCGCAAGCAATTTACAGTAAAAGAAATAAAATAGATCGTACTGATAAATGTTGCGTTAGGTTGAAACATACCTCGTAGTTCTCCTACGATTGCACAACTCTATTTTATACAGATCGTCAAATTGATAAACGTTATATCAAGTCAAAGCATACTTCATATTTGCAATCGTCAGAGCACTTCTCCATATACACACAAAATTTCATTTGATTAGCTTACCTCAAATGAAATTTTGGAAAACGAGAATTTTAATCCCAATAAAACAAAGAGGCTTAAACCTGGGATTGGAATTAGTAATTAAATTCTTATATTGCACACAAAATTCCATTTGATTAGTTTACCTCGAATGGAATTTTGAAAACGAGAATTTAATCCCAATAAAACAAAAAGGCTTAAACCCGGGTTCAAAATTTGAAGTGGTCATTTGCAGGGTTTAATGAAAGTGTTTTATGGGGACAAGATAAATCATCAGTTGAGATCAGATGTGGTAAAGGCATTTACGTGTCGATCCACAAATATATGCCAAGTTTGTTGTCAACTTTTAACTTTAAGGTCCACCACCGCTTCCGCTGTAGTGGTTCGTCCCGAACCACGCAATAACGACCGGTGGAGAGAAAGTTGTTTCTGTGAACACTATTGGTCGAAAGATTGGTTACACTCTGATATATTTGTAAGACCCCCCCTCCAAAATCGGTTACGCTCTGATCGGGGGATCTTATCGCACACCACCCTTTTAGCACGACGCCGAAGCGGTCCCGAAGGGTGGAGGTACTAATTTCTCCAACCCCTTCCTTGAACATTCCGTTGTCACGCCTAGGGATGGTGTTAAGCGAAAGTCACTACACACCAACAGAGTAGGGAAGCAGTATTTTAGCGGAAGACACAATCAAAGAGTGCATATTATAATACTTAGCGGAAGACGTCATCAAAGAGTGCACTTTATAGCACTTAGCGGAAGACGTCATCAAAGAGTGCACTTTATAGCACTTAGCGGAAGACGTAGTTTTATCACAGAAACCACAATTTCAAGACCTGTAAATAATCTACATATCTTTGCCGCATAAAATCCTAACCATCAAGGATTTATTGCCATTATATATATATCCTGAGATAGGGCACAACAAAAGGAGATGCGGCTTAACAAACTTATACCTGACGTAGCCTGCTCCGTGGCTTCATCCATACATAGGTGCTGTCACTCATCCGCACCTGTCACCTATGCCAAAGATAAGTTATTTGAACCACGAACAGAATCCAACCCCTACTGACAAACAGACATAATATAACATTTATAAGGGAGGGGATATCTGTACTCTTACTGGGCCGAGACAGTCTTCCCACGACCACCGCATACGTACTCCGTATCATCCTGCATACGGTCTCAGACCCACGTAGTTCTATAAGTTTTGCACGGGTTGCCCTCCCAGACCGTCCATCGTGCGGGTTGCCTTAGAGTAAAACTCATAGGCCATCCAACATTCTCCCAAGGCACATTTTATATTCCCGTAGGAATATTTCCCGAAGGCACAATATATTCCCGTAGGAATATTTCTTAAATGCACAATATATTCCCGTAGGAATATTTCCCGAAGGCACAATATATTCCGGTAGGAATATTTTCTCAAAGGCACAATATATTCCCGTAGGAATATGTCCCAAAGGCACAATATATTCCCGTAGGAATATTTCCCAAAGGCACAATATATTCCCGTAGGAATATTTCCCGAAGGCACAATATATTCCCGTAGGAATATTTCTCAAAGGCACAATATATTCCCGTAGGAATATTTTCCGAAGGCACAATATATTCCCGTAGGAATATTTCCCGAAGGCACAACATATTCCCATAGGAATATTTCTCAAAGGCAACATTTTATTCCCGTAGGAATTATTTCTCGAAGGCAACATTTCATTCCCGTAGGAATTATTTCTCGAAGGCACTATTTCATTTTCATAAGATGAGAGAAGAGAAACTCTTTTAAGCTTAACAATAATTTGATCTGAGAGTTTATAGAGGGAGAGAAGAGAGACTCCTTTTTAAGCTTAATGATGTTCCTACCCGAGATGGGCAAACATTTAAATCCGTCTTTCGTCGATCTTTTGGATTGCTTGGCAGTCAAACCCAAGCCATCCTCATGTATAACCCTTCTTAATAAGAAGTTACAAGGAGAGTAAGTAGAGAGCGGTAATAGATATGTCTTTTAATCATTAACCACAACCTCATTTCCTTCACTTTATTGAATGCTAATCTGTATATAGAAAAGAGAAGTGAAGCCAGTAGGCAGTGGGGGAGAGGATAAGTGGTTGAGAATATAACCAATTCTTAGAAACATGCAGCCCTGTAGAATCCTCATATCCAGCAGAATCCCCACCTGACAATATTTGACCTAAAATTCTCCTCTCATTTATGCAGAGAGTAGGTAACGTATGGTAGTGGGAAATCTCCGTAGCGCCTCTCCATTCACTCCTTTATCTGCATACTTATAAATATAAAACAACCTATAGACGTGGACTCCAACATCTCCCCATCCAACCATCAGCAATGCAATCTCCCAACCAGCAGGAGCCAACCAGAATGAATCAAACAGTGGAAAGTTAGAGGATGGAGTTCATGCTTAGAGGCCTCGACATTTTCCTTTCCAAAAATCAAGAGAGAGAGAGAGAAAGAAAAAGAAAAAGGGAGGAGTGTGTGTATAGTATTTATGAACTGAATCACGTCCACCCATGTCCATTTCAATTATGATATCCTCAGCCTTTTCACAAAATCACAGGAAAAGGGCCTTCAGGGATTGCCCATAGTTTGATGGAAATGAATAAATTGAACAGAGTAGAACCCCATGCTCATAGGACTTCTATAATAGTGGTACAAACATAAGAAAGCTGAGGAGAAACTCTCAGCTTCATTTCTTTTCAAGTTGTTGTTCTTCATCACCTCTTAAGGGAGGAAATTATTACCAGGATTCTTGTAGGTAGTCCATGATACAACCCATGCATGAAAATTCATTTATCCATCCCACCAACCTTCTCAAGTAAAGCCCCAAGATAGACCTTTTTATGTGATAGATTTTCATACATGTATTTATATATATATAAATGTATATTAGAACTTGCACAGATAGGTAAAGGGTGAGAGAGGGATGGGGGAGAGAGATATAAATCGAAGCCAAAAGAAAATTGTTGGAGCATGCGTTCCGCACTCGTCCGGTTTGAGAATAACAAATCCCGAATGCATTTGATCCTATTTTTGATTAATGGTGTGCAGATAACAGGTGCAAGAATTACATGTTTTCAATTGGAGCAAAATGACATTTTCCAGAAATTTGAGCTATCGGATTTCCGACAGCCCTATCGGATTTCCGACAGCGCGTTTATTTGATCTCTGCGCAATGGTTAAGAGCTATCGAATTTCTGATATCGCTATCGGATTTCCGACAGCCCACGATCTTCCAATAACGGCAGGACGTGCAGCAGTTACCTTAGCTAACGGATATCCGACAGTGCTATTGGATATCCGACAGCCCACGTCTCAACCACGACCTCAACACCACGCAGAAACTTCATTTTAGTGGGACACGTGGCAGCCTCTGGAGATATCGGATTCCGGCGATAGTAGCTATCGGACGGCGACAGCTCTTTTTTCTTAAAAGAGCTCAAAACTTCGTGGAATTCAGTTCTTGAGATTTCCAGACCTTCTTCCACAGTGCATTCGAACCAGAAAGCTCCAGAACTCCATCAACTCCCATTTGTGCTTGAAGGATTGAGATTGAAGACGAGATCGGACGCGCTTCTACATCAACGATCATCTCGAGGCTTCAACCTTCCTTTCAGAGATCTGAATTTCTAGGGAGTTGTTCTTTTCATTTTGTATTTCATTCACATTTACTTTTCACTTTGTAATCGTTGTAGAAATCGTCGTCTTGCGTGCGGCGTCTAAGTCCTTGCGCGGCTTAAGGGAAAATCGCTTCCTTGTGCGGAGCGTCCAAGTCCTTGCGTGGCTTGGTAGGAAATCATGGCCTTGTGTGCTACGTCTAGATCTTGGGAAGATCTAGAGGGTAGGCTTGGGCTTGATCTAGAGAGAGACAAGTGATAGCCTTCCGATCCTTGGGAGAAGGATTGGTAAAATCAAAATTATTGAAATTTATATTATCATATTTGTGCATTGATCTTAAGCATTGTTAAGATCATTTTATTGTATGTAAATTTCATGATTAATATAATTATGCTTCTTTCATTAATTGCAAATTTGCTTGCTTAATCTTTAACTTAGAAATTTGTGTTTGGTTTAATACAAAAATTACATCGGTTTGAAATTGTTTACAAGTAATTTTTTAGAAAAGTAAAATCTGTTTAAAAAATTATAAAGTAAAAATTATATTTTAAACACACCCTTATTCACCCCCCCCCCCCTCTAAGGGCGTCACACGATCCAACAAGTGGTATCAGAGGTAGGTTGCTCCAAAACGGTTTTACCACCGGGAGTAATGACGCACAATGATCATGCGTTCGTTGAGGGGTAAGGCATAAGTAGACCACCTTTATTCACGGGCACAGACTATAATTATTGGAAAACACGTATGCGTTGTTTTCTAATTGCGCTAGATATAGAAGTCTGGAATATGGTAGAATCTAGTTACACTTCTCCAACATTTGTTGTAGGAGATGTAACTATGGATAAGCCCAAAGACAAGTGGGATGACAATGATAAATTAAAATGTAAGAACAATGCAAAAGCCATGAATGCTTTATTTTGCGCACTAGATCGCACTGAATATAATAGAGTTTGTGCTTGTAATACTGCATTTGAAATTTGGAATCTGTTAGAAATCACTCATGAAGGTACTTCGCAGGTAAAGGATTCAAAGCTATTTCAACTGGAGTCTGAATTTGAAAGGTTCAAAATGGAGGTAGATGAAGAGATTGATACGATGTACACACGATTCACAAAAATCGTGAACGACTCAAAGGTGCTAGGAAAGGTGTTCTCAAATGGAGACTTAGTAAGGAAAATCTTAAGATCACTTCCCCCGAAGTTCAATCCTAAAGTGACTGCAATTTCTGAGTCACATGATCTTAAGACCTTACAATTGGAGAGCCTCATTGGAAACTTGAAAACTCATGAAGTTGAATTGAAAATTCAACAACAAGAGTATATGGAGCCAAAGAAGAAGGGATTGGCTCTAAGATCTAAGAAGGAGGAAAGTAGTGATTCTGAGGAGGATGAAGAAGATGAAGAAAGTTTATTTGTTAGAAAGTTTAGAAAATTTATGAAAAATCCAGAGAGGAGGAATTCATTTAAGAAATATTTTAAGAAGGGGACGTTTAGGAAGAAAAAAGGAAAGGAAGACGATGAGGAGGAAGAGAGACCGCCACCGGAGTGCTATCACTGCAAGAAGTTAGGACACATCCGAAGCAAGTGTCCAAAGTACTTAAAAGAACTTAAAGAAAAGAAGCACAAAGGGTCGAAGAAGGTGTTGAAGGCGGAAACATGGGATGATACTACTTCTGAGGATGCAAGCAGTTCAAGTTCAAGTAAAGAAGAGGAGGCCAACATGTGTTTAATGGGAAAGAGCGTCATATCTGATGACGAATGCAGTGTCCAAAGTGACACTGAGGTAACTCCTCCAACCTACGATGAATTATTTTCTGAATTTTTGAATACTTGCAAATTTTTTGAAAAGAGTTTAAAAGATAATGATCTTCTTAAATCTGAAAATGAAATTTTGCTTAAAGAAAACAAAAAATTGTTAAATGAAATTAAGACTATTGGAAAAAGAGATATTTCTTGCCAAGAGTGTGATCACTTTTTGGGAAGAATTAAAGAACTTGAAGAATCTCTTTCCAAATCTCATTCTACAATAAAAATTCTTACTAAAAAGAATGAGATTTTAGAGAGAGATCTGAAATACTCAATTTCCAAAGTCCATGAGGGAAAGAAATCTTTTGAACGTAGATGTGTAAATCTAGTATCCGAGAATACAGAAATGAGAAACCAGATTCATGACTTAACGCTAGCCATGAAAAAATTTGGAATGGGCCGAAGATCACTGGATATGATCTTAGGATACCAACGCCATGGATCTGGAAGGTTTGGACTCGGATACACGTCAGGAAGCTATCGCTCGGCGACAACCACTGTCGCCGGCGACAGTGAAAAGTCCAGAAAATCTATTTTTACAAATTCTGAAGTTAATAAATTGTCTAATACTGCATCCTCATCCAGTAAAAGTCCAGAATAGTTATACTCATCTCAATACATTACAGTGCCAAATGCAATAGATTTTGGTCACACTACGGACTCTTGCTGGAGGAAAGGAAAAAGTAAAATTAAACAAATCTGGGTGCCTAAGGCTTCTACCTATACTATGGGTGGAACCACTTGGGTAACCAGATCTTTACTCACCTCTTCTTTCTAGGTGTGTTGGCAGGCTAAGGACAAAGAAGACGTGTGGTACTTGGACTCGGGTTGTTCAAAGCACATGACGGGCAATAAAGAGAAGTTGCTTAGCCTAGAGATGAAGAAATGAGGAGTTGTTACATTCAGAGACAATGGAAAAGGAAAAATCATCGGCATCGGAGTTATGGGTAACGAAAAATTTTCAATTTCAAATGTTCTATTTGTAGAAAGATTAAAGCATAATTTGATTTCTATTAGTCAATTATGTTATAAGGGTTTAAATGTTTTATTTGAATCTTCTACAAATTTGTGCAAAATTATTAATTCTAAAACAAATGAAATTGTTTTTACCGCACCTAGATGTTATAATGTATATATGATTAAATTTCTTGATTTTTCAAATTCTACTTTAAAATGTTTTTTATCAAAAAATGATGAACTAGAATTATGACATAGGCGACTTGGACATACTAGTGCCAAGTTAATTACAAAACTTTCAAACGATAAATTAATTAAAGGTTTACCATTGTTAAATGGAAATTTATCTTCTTCATTATGTGTGCCTTGCCAAAAGGGAAAATTTTCAAAATCATCTTTCAAAAGTAAAAATATTATTTCTACCACTAGGCCACTTCAATTAATACATATGGATTTATTTGGGCCAATTGGAATTCCTAGCTTAGGAGGTAGAAAATACACATTTGTATTGATTGATGATTATTCTCATTTTTGTTGGACTTTATTTCTAACCTCCAAATCCGATGCATTTTCAGAATTTTCAAAATTATGTTTGCGTATTCAAAATGAATTTGAGTTAAAAATTAAACGCATACGATCGGATCATGGAGGAGAATTTGAAAATGAAAATTTTATTTCTTTTTGTACGGAGTTAGGAATTAAACATGAATTTTCCGCTCCACGCACACCACAGCAAAATGGTGTAGTGGAGAGGAAAAATAGAACTCTTTAAGAGTTAGCCGGTACGATGCAATCTGAATTTAAATTATCAAAATCTTTTTGGGCTGAAGCGGTTAGTACGGCATGTTATGTAATTAATAGAGTAATGCTTCGCCCTATTTTAAAATTAACTCCTTATGAATTAATTTTTAGTAAAAAACCAAATGTTTCTTATTTCAAAGTTTTTGGGTGTAAATGTTTTATTTTGAATTCTAAAGATTCCTTAATAAAATTTGATGAAAAATGTGATGAAGGTATTTTTATTGGCTATTCTTCAACTAGTAAAGCTTATAGAATTTTTAATAAAAGAACAAAAATAGTTGAAGAATCTATTCATGTTAGGTTTGATGAGTTTATTTCATGTGTAGAAAAGAAAATCACAGGAAAAGAAGATGAACCCCTTCCTTCGGTGGAGAATGATGATGGAGAACTTGGAGAAAATGAAGCAGAAAAAGAAGAAGAGAGAGAAGGAGAAAGAGAAGAAGATAGAGAAGGAGAAGAAAGAGAAGAATATGTGCCTCCCAGTGAATTGAGATTTTCAAAGGATCATCCAAAGGAGCTTATCATTGGAGATCCGCAAAAAGGGGTTAGTACTCGTTCATCGTTACATGTTTTATTTTCAAACCTTTGTTTTGTCTCTGAAATAGAACCAAAAGATGTTTCCACCGCTTTAAATGATGAATTTTGGTTTTTAGATATGAATGAAGAACTTAATCAATTTGAACGTAATAAGGTTTGGAATCTTGTAGAACGACCCAAAAATCATCCTGTCGTTGGAGTTAAGTGGATTTTTAAAAATAAACTGGATAATGAATCTAGAATTGTTAGAAATAAAGCCAGATTAGTTGCAAAAGGTTATGCACAAATTGAAGGGGTTGATTTTGATGAAACTTTTGCACCCGTAGCAAGATTAGAAGCGGTTAGGATATTTCTTGCATTTGCTTATTTTAAAAGATTTAAATTATATCAAATGGATGTCAAATCCGCATTTTTAAACGGGTATATAAAAGAAGAGGTTTATGTAGAACAACCCTCTGGTTTTATAAATGAGAAATATCCAAATTATGTTTATAAATTAGATAGAGCGCTTTATGGATTAAAATAAGCGCCTCGTGCTTGGTATGATCGATTAACTCAATATTTGTTAAAGCATGATTATAAAATAGGAAGTGCCGATTCTACACTCTTCATTAAGCAAATTGATCATGATTTAGTTATTTTGCAAATTTATGTTGATGATATTATTTTTGGAGCCACTAATGAAGAGTTGTTTAATGAAATAGTTCAAATTATGAAAAATGAATTTGAAATGAGCATGGTAGGAGAACTTTCATATTTTCTAGGTTTTCAAATTACACAAAAACATGATGGTATCTTTATATGTCAATCCAAATATATTCATGATATGTTAAAAAGATTTGGATTTGAAAATCTTAAGCATGCAAACACTCCTATGAGTACTTCACTAAAATTAGGAAAAGATGAAAGTGGTGTTTCAATTGAGCAAACCCTTTATAGAAGTATGATAGGATCTTTATTGTATTTAACTGCCTCTAGACCTGACATTATGTTTGCCGTTTGTTTATGTAATAGATTTCAGGCTAATCCTAAAGAGTCACATTTAAAAGCGGTGAAACGCATCTTTAGATATCTTATAGGAACATCTAAATTAGGATTATGGTATCCTCATAATGATTCCTTTATTTTGCATGATTTTTCGGATTCAGATTATGCGGGATGTTCTTTAGATAGGAAAAGCACTAATGACACTTGTCATTTTATCGGCCCTTCACTTATTTCATGGTCGAGTAGGAAACAAAATTCTGTTGCCCTCTCTACTACCGAGGCCGAATATATTGCACTAGATAGTTATTGTGCCCAAGCTCTTTGGATGTCACAAACGTTAGAAGACTTTGGCATGCAACAAAGTAGTGTAGAATTAAAGTGTGATAATAAAAGTGCTATAGACTTAACTAACAATCCCGTATTACACTCTAGATCTAAGCATATAGATGTCCGACATCATTTTATAAGGGATCATATTAAGAAGGGTAATATACATATCAACTTTATAGACACGGACAATCAACTAGCGGATATATTCACAAAACCATTACCGGATTCCCGTTTTTCTATGCTTCGGCTAGAATTGGGAATCCTAGACATTTCACAATAATTATATCCCTACTTATAACCTATAAAAATTAAACAAATCACCATAGCCTTACCATTTAAAAAGAAAAACAAACTCTTAATATAGTCATTCACCACATAAAACATGTCCAAATATTCAAAATTATTACAAAACTTTAATAAAAGGTTACTTAAAATGTCTCATAATAGCAGTTCTCAAAATTAGGAAGAAATCTGGGCTGGGCAGCTGTCGGATGGCGACAGGGAGCTGTCGGATGGTGATATCCCCCAGAACTCTGTTTCAATCCGACTCCTCCTCATTCCGACTACCTGCTCCACTGCTTTCAGGAATATCAAAATCTGATCTCCTTACTACTGTCTTCCTCCGTCGACCATGACTGACCGATTGACGACGAGGCTCCTCCTCTGTAGGCATTTCCCATTCCGCGGCTTCAGCAGGAGTAGGCTTTAATTTAAGTCCCTTAACAAGGAACTTCATAAATTTCTGCATCCGCGTCCGATCCTTTTTCACCTCCACCTTATGTTCTTCAAATGACCTTCTATGCTCTTGGAAGTCGTCTATATGTTTATCCAACTTTGTTTGGAACGCGTTGAGTGCCTCCCGCATTGACCCCCCACGTGCAATAGGAGGCTCTCTCATTTCCACAGTAGGCGGCCTCCGTGGATTTTTCTTACCCATGGCCGCCGTTTGATATCTCTCCGGGCAACAATCTCCAAGATAAAAATTTTGATCTATCCAAGGGTATTTCTTGTATAGGATACGCTGGATAATCGCACCCAAAGGGAGAGTGTGTGCCTTTTTCCACTCCGGATTTTTGAGGCGATATGTATAACGAATCATAGATAACAGAAGATCGGCCACATCAAATAACTCCTTCTCCACTATAAAATAAGTCACAAGACTAAGTTGAGCCGTAATACTATGCGTATCACCGGACTTCAACATAATCGTGTGCCTTAGTATATCTTGTACAAGACGAGCATCGTCTGTCAATGTCGTCATAGTGGATATGAGGTTTTTGGTGGAATTTCCATGCAAAGACATGTTCATTAACGTCCAATCTCTCTCAAGTCTATAGTTTTCCGCTATATCCAAGATATTCTCACTTTCCATTAGACCAAACTCACTTCTTAAATCAAATGGAGTGATCTCCACATATTGCCCTTGAATTTTGGATCTCACTCCTCCATTCAAATCGGTATATGCAGGATCCTCCAGATGATTATAAAATTCTCGGACTAAAAATGAGGAGAAAATATCTTGGATAATAACAGAAAGTATACCTGCCTCCGCAAGCATATAATATACTCGTTCATGTCTTGGGAGATCAAATTCTACAACCTTTGAAACTCCAATTTGGGCCTTTTCTATGCCCCGGAAACTTTGATAAGAGGAATGCGCATCTCCTGACTCACCCCTTCTCGATCTCCAACTAGAAGACATATCTGCATAAGAAATAAGGAAAATTTAAAAAAAAAAAAGACAGAAAAATTTTGGCACTGTCGGATTTCCGATACCACCTATCGGATATCCGATAGCTAAAAAATTTTTTTGCTTCCGAAAATTTTAATTTCACAAAAATCTTCCTATCCCAAATCTAAAAAATTTTCACACAGCAAAAATTCTTCAACATTTCTAATATTTTTGAAAAATCAAAACTTTAGTGCAAAACACTATTCATCATCTTCTTCCTATAACACTTCAAAATTTTTTTTGATCATCATCTTTTTCCTAAATCTGATAACTATGAACTTCTAGATCTACACAAAAACAACAAAAAAGAAAGGAAACTCATGTTTCAAAACATAAAATAAAAAAAATTTCTAATTTCACAAGATCTACATCTCTTATACAACTCAAGATCTAAAATATCTAGATCTACTAAACCTTCTACATTTTATCTTCAAAAAACTCCATGAAAATCAAGAGGAATATGAGAATCACAAAACTATTGGAGAAATTTTAACCAAAACTTGAAAAACCAACAAATCTCACCTTAGATCTGAAGTTTTCCGGCACCTGGAGCTCTAGATCTCGAAATTTCTCCTCAAACTGAAGAGAAGTGTCGGTCAAAAGACGAAACACGTCTTTTTATCCTTTCTGAGCTATCGAATGGCGACAGCTAGCTATCGGAAATCCGACAACTCTCAAAAATAATAATAAAAAAATTTATCTGTATAATTTTCTGAGAATTTTGGTATCTTGCATAAAGGATTCTTCTTGTGTTATTATTCAACACAAAAGCTTACCACATGATTATGATTTTCAATCTTAACTTATCATTGTGATGACACATTCATCTAGTAATTACGAATTGTTTTCGCATGCCTCTAAGTATAAGAAATCTTTTATCTATGACAATGAGCAATCACAAACACTTACTTTGGTAATACATGTTAATGAAATTTATTTTATACATACATCATGATTGATCGAACATAACAAAATACATTTCATAAATGTCACCTTCACCTTTGATACTTTGCACTTATTCAAATTTTACCATTTATGGCATGCAAGTGAATTCAGAGATCCTTCACATCTATGAATCCTCAAAACAAAATAATAGGAGGAAAATTCAAAAGCAAAACATTCATTTTGCCAAAAATGTTGAAAGACATAAAAAAAATTGAAAAGGATCCTCCACCAAGCACTACTTAGCCTCCTGATAAGTCTTAATGAGCATTGTGAGGTTGAGCACCTTGGAAAGAATTGTAATGTGTCTTGCAAAAACAAAATGGTCCTTTTATGTATATTTGCAAAGTTTCTGGTTCAAAAGTATGGGCTTTATGTATATTTATGTTATGTTTACCAATTCCATGGTCATGTATATTTTAAATATATTCATATGTATTCTTTCTCAAAGTATCACTACTACACTTCATTGTTATTTATAAAATTTCTTCTTATGAGAATTGGACCGAAACGATTCAATATTCTATATCCTCCTGTGTCTCTCTCTGATAATTGAAATTGAATCTCATCATGGTTAAGTATATTTGCTTCTATACATTATAACACATTACTAGAATGCTTAGCCTCATCTCTATGATTACTTATCTCAATATTCTATCACTTACAAAGCTTCCGCCAGTATACTCTGACTCTCCCTATATTCTTTCTTATTTTCTAAAAGATCTCTATAATCCTCTTTCCTCGAATCTATTAACATCTTTTGATAATATCAAAGGGGGAGAAGATAATAAGAAATCAATTAAATCACTTAAAATACTAAATTAATTAAGTAAGCATACATGTAGGGGGATTTATATGTAGGGGAGAATATTTTTAGAAGGAGCTAATATTAAGGGGGAGATCATATTAAGGGGGAGATCATGGAGATCTTAAGCTCACACTTGTACACACATAATGTATTTTTCACTATCTCTATAGGATTTATTCGATCTCTTTTTATAAGAATTTGTTATTATCAAAAGGGGGAGATTGTTGGAGCATGTGTTCCGCACTCGTCCGGTTTGAGAATAACAAATCTTGAATGTATTTGATCCTATTTTTGATTAATGGTGTGCAGATAACAGGTGCAAGAATAACATGTTTTCAATTGGAGCAAAATGACATTTTCCAGAAATTTGAGCTATCGGATTTCCGACAGCCCTATCGGATTTCCGACAGCGCGTTTATTTGATCTCTGCGCAACGGTTAAGAGCTATCGGATTTCCGATATCGCTATCGGATTTTCGACAGCCCACGATCTTCCAATAACGGCAGGACGTGCAGCAGTTACCTTAGCTAACGGATATCTGACAGTGCTATCGGATATCCGACAGCCCACGTCTCAACCACGACCTCAACACCATGCAGAAACTTCGTTTTAGTGGGACACGTGGCAGCCTCTGGAGATATCGGATTCCGGCGACAGTAGCTATCGGACGGCGACAGCTCTTTTTTCTTAAAAGAGCTCAAAACTTAGTGGAATTCAGTTCTTGAGATTTCCAGACCTTCTTCCAGAGTGCATTCGAACCAGAAAGCTCCAGAACTCCATCAACTCCCATTTGTGCTTGAAGGATTGAGATTGAAGACGAGATCGGACGCGCTTCTACATCAACGATCATCTCGAGGCTTCAACCTTCCTTTCAGAGATCTGAATTTCTAGGGAGTTGTTCTTTTCATTTTGTATTTCATTCACATTTACTTTTCACTTTGTAATCGTTGTAGAAATCGTCGTCTTGCGTGCGGCGTCTAAGTCCTTGCGCGGCTTAAGGGAAAATCGCTTCCTTGTGCGGAGCGTCCAAGTCCTTGCGTGGCTTGGTAGGAAATCGTGGCCTTGTCTGCTACGTCTAGATCTTGGGAAGATCTAGAGGGTAGGCTTGGGCTTGATCTAGGGAGAGACAAGTGATAGCCTTCCGATCCTTGGGAGAAGAATTGGTAAAATCAAAATTATTGAAATTTATATTATCATATTTGTGCATTGATCTTAAGCATTGTTAAGATCATTTTATTGTATGTAAATTTCATGATTAATATAATTATGCTTCTTTCATTAATTGCAAATTTGGTTGCTTAATCTTTAACTTAGAAATTTGTGTTTGGTTTAATACAAAAATTACGTTGGTTTGAAATTGTTTACAAGTAATTTTTTAGAAAAGTAAAATCTGTTTAAAAAATTATATTTTAAACACACCCTTATTCACCCCCCCCCCCCTCTAAGGGCGTCACACGATCCAACAAAAATCTCATGCCTCCTCTAAGAAATTAATCCAAACCGAGAATCCCAAGTCATAGCTGGTGGAAAATTTCAAGTCAAGTCCACCATTATCTTGAACCTACAGCTGGGCTCAGGATTTAATTAAAACATTAATAAATCATCTCCCCCTCAACAGACATATTAATATTGAGATGCAATTTATTTTAGAAACTTCCATCCGAAAACCCATCCCAACCGACCTCATTTGTTATGAAATAATATGCCAAACTAATGAAGGACTTGACAGTCCAGCCGGTCCCAAATATTTGTAAGCTCAGGTGAAGCATTATAAAGAATGTAATTGGGTAGTGAGAGAGAGGATTGGGGGAGAAGTAGATGGAATTTAACTTCCCACTCATCAGAACAACCTCACCCCTAACTTAGAATTTAATCCCTGTTGCAGCACCTATTTAGTCAGAACTAAGTTAGGAATTACCAGGGCTGAGAAAGAGATGAAGAGCAGCCCCCATTTTGATAGAGCTTCCAGTAAGGAGGAGGAGGGGATGGGGACAAGAAGACTTTGCCGTGAGAATAACAACAACAATTTCCCCAACATTTATATCACCATCAACCATGTACCCTTCCATGCCGAGCCATTAATGTCATTTAAACCACGCCCATGTAAAACCGACCTTGACTCATGTTTGATATACCTTCATTCCAAATTTAAGCCCCTACAAAACACATACGATTTATCATATGCAGTCTTAACTCAAACCTTCAGAAATTTCCTCATTGGGAAAATAAAGTAGGTGGAGAGAGAGAGAGAGAGAGAAAGATATTAGCACATCAATCATATGTAAAGCTCTGAGAGGGAGAGTAGAAGCATATGAAACATCCAAGGGCTGCGCTAGAGTCTTTGCTCATCCACCCTCTCCTGTGAAGCCCCCTTCTTATGTGCATATATATGTATAAATATATGTGTATATATATATAAATATAAATAAACTTGCACAGACAAAGAAAGAGTGCAAGAGAGAGATAACCTTGCCAGTATATATATAAACCCATCCAGATTTTTAGCTGCGGGATTAGCCAATTAAATATATGAAATATGTAGAGTCTAGCAAGCAACCTGATCAGGAATGCCAAAATGAAGAAAGCATGCAATCTTGTTAGCATGAAACCAAGAATTTTGTTAGCATAAACCAGGGCCACCAGCCCATAGTTCCCCACAAAAGCAAAGAATATCTCAAATAATGAGATTCCTGGAAGGATAAGCAAACAGCCACCAGTCCTCATTTCCCAAAAAGAACAAAACAAATCTTGAAATCAAATTCCTGGAATGGTAAAAGCTAGCATAATCAGAAAAAGAAATCTGTTAACATAAATTCCAAAAGATCACGGCCACGATCCGTAGACCAACATAGAAGTGATGAAGGGGAGGAGGAAGAGTTCCCTGCCATGAGAGGGAGAGCAGAGGGAGAAAGAAAGATATCCTACCATTCTTGTTGCCATGGAGTAATACCTGCACTACTACCAGAGAGGAGAGTGTGGGGGAGAGAGATAGGTTAGTGAAAGAAATGGGAGATCCTTCCTTGAAGAGGAAGAAAACCCAAACCTCTAAACCAGAGCACCATAAATCTCTCCACTTTCATGGTTACCCAAGGTGATGACTAAACGAAATTAGAGAAGGTTTAGAGTCTACCATTGCCGGAGGAGGAGAAGATCAAGCTCCAGGGGCCTCTGGAAGAACACCAAACCAGTCCTATTTATAGCCATGGATAACCAATCCAGTGCCTCCAACGAGCTTAAGAGCTCAAAATATCTGAGCTATCGTGGCATTCTTTCGATGGATCGAGTCCCCTCACCGTTGAACTTCCCCCAAAATCCATCCAAGTGGGAGATCTGATTCCACCGGTGAGCTTCTTCTCCCGCCCACGGTTTTCCGCCCATGGTTTTCTACCCATGGTTTTCTTCCGCCCCTTCGCAGTTTGTCAATCGGAGGCAACCAGGAGATAGTTCGTCGATCTCCCGCCCATTCGTCGAACTGAAGCACGCGTTCGTCGAACTCAGGCTAGAGTTGTTCGAGCGCAGATTGAAACACTTTCATCGAACGCAGATTGGAACAATTCGTCGAACTGAAGCACGCGTTCGTCGAACTCAGGATAGAGTTCGTCGAACGCAGATTGAAACACGTTCGTCGAACGCAGATTGAAACAATTTCGTCGCACTGAAGCACGCGTTCGTCGAACTCAGGCTAGAGTTTGTCGAACGCAGGTTGAAACACTTTTGTCGAACGTAGATTGGAACAATTCGTCGAACTGAAGCACGCGTTCGTCGAACTCAGGAAAACACGTTCGTCGAACGCAGATTGAAACACTTTCGTCGAACTGAAGCACGCGTTCGTCGAACTCAGGATAGAATTCGTCGAACGCAGATTGAAACACGTTCGTCGAACGCAGATTGAAACAATTTCGTCGAACTGAAGCACGCGTTCGTCGAACTCAGGCTAGAGTTCGTCGAACGCAGATTGAAACAATTTTGTCGAACTGAAGCACGCGTTCGTCGAACTCAGGCTAGAGTTCGTCGAACGCAGATTAAAATAATTCCTTGGTATTTTCCTAAGCCTTGGAATAGCAATATTTCTCCTAAAAATCCCAAAAATTACAGTAGGTGCCCTCAGAGTGGGGAACATTTTCTATGTTGGCACGTAGCTCAAAATAACTTATTTCTACTAACTTTCTCAAATCCCGTCGGATTAGAACGAGACGAGTTCTGTTGCACTCGTATCAACCATACGAGTCTAACGCAACTGATGGAAGTTGATTCGAAGAACGTATGCTCTATATTCTAAAACTGCGTCGTCGTGACGTGCTACGATACTCAAAACGGTCACTTTCACCAAATGACCTCGGATTGGAACGAAATGAATTCTGTTGCACTCGTATCAACTATACGAGTTTAACGTAACTGACAGAAGTCAATTCGTAGCACGTATGCTCAATAAACAACATTGACGTTGTGGCGAAGCACGATGCTACCCAAAATAGTCATTTCTCTAAATGACCACCACTATGTGGTGAAGGTCGGGTCGTGGTTGCCCTATGACCCGTCCTAGGTTCCTCCAAGGGTTCAACTGAACCGGCTAGACCCCTTTTTCAAAGTTGGGATGTTACACTATGTCAGGTTTTGATAGTTTGTAACATAACTCAAAACAAAATTTTGCACTAAAAGTACTCTTAGAAAACCACCAGTGTAGTCGGGGTCTGGGTAACTCATCAATCGGCAGTAGCTTAGAGGTGTGCTCAAAGAACCACACCTACAACAAAAAATATTTTTAAGAGCAAAATACAGAAATAAGGAGAGTTGAGTGATTCGTACCACTAATATAATGGAGCATCCTTCAAAATAACCCAAATTTGATCCTCCACAGTTGGCAGCAATGCTACACAAATTAACAAACTGCGAGTGAAGAAAGTGGTGGATGCCTTGGGGACAATTAAAATCTGTAAAATCTTCCAACCCCTTAACCTTTTGCGAACAAGTAGAGATTTTCAAACCCTTCAGTGGGAAGAAAAATACACACAACACTCAAAGCATTAACTTTATGGTTCTCCAGGGTAGGAGACACTTCTTCTTTAGCGAGATCAATTAATTTTTTTCATAAAGTCTGTATGCTTGATATCTGTTATGGGGATGCTTTGAAAATTAACCTTTCAGCCATGGTTTGGAAGTCCTAGAATAAGAGCAACTTCATGTACAATAAATTTGACGTAGTATCTACCCAACAAAAATGTTTTCTTGTCAATCGAATATGACTTCAACAAAAAATATATCAATGGAATGTTATGAGGTATGTTTGGTGTGAAGAATAGAGGGAACAATCCCGAATTTTGAAGTTGAACTTTTGATTCTTCAGATAAAACCTCGACCAGTGGAAGTGCATGTAACTACTAGAAAATTGACTTTTAGCCTGGACAAATTACCGTGGCTAAAAGTCCAAATTCGTGGCAAAAGACTTTTAGCCACGGACTGCCGTGGCAAATTGGCGTGGGCAATACGAGCGTGACAAAAAAGTATTTGTCATGCTCTTTCTGTGGCAAATACCCTATTTCTATGACTTTTAGCCACGATTTTAGATTTTTTAGCCACGATAATTTCATTGTTTGCCACGGCAAATGGCCCTGGGCAATACGAACGTGGCTAAAAGCCAATTTTCTAGTAGTTATAAATTGTGTAAATGTAGATATGACACATATAGAGTAGAGATAGCCACTCCCTGCATCTGCATAATTAAAGCCTGAGAGAAATTATGAAAATACGACTGGAATAAGTAGAAATCAGTAAATTGCTCCTAATTCCGACTGTAAGAGTTGTTGAGATTCCGACTGGAAATGTTCAGTTTCCGACGGGAAAACAAGAGGAAAGCATGACAAAAATAAAGTAAGAAAATATGACTGGAAACATATTGGAAAGAAATTAACGAGATTCTGACTGTAATTTACTAAAATTCTGACTGAAAACAAAAAAGTAAAGTTTGTAATTACTGGAGACTACCTATGTGAGTTAAAATCTATCCTTGGTAGAAAGGTCGTCTGTTTTTCATTCTAGAATATCCAGAGGCCAAGCACAATGTTTCCGCAATTAATCGAAAAAGTACTGCAACTATTCCATGCATTTTCCCGTCCTAGGGTATGACGAGTGGAGTTCGTTGGGAGAGGAGAGTTTCGCCATGAGAGTATGCGAGTTTCGCTAGGAGAGTATGAGAGTTTTGCCTGGAGAGGAGGAGAGTTTCGCCGGGAGTAGGAGAATTTCGCCAAGAGTAGAAGAGTTTCGTCGGAGGAGCAAATGTTTTTCAAAACCCTAATCGTGCGACGAAAATGAGTTGGGTCCCGCATAAAAAGTTTACGCTATTTAAATGCGCAGTGGAGCAGTATACGCTCTGCGCACCGAATTTTTTTCGATTTCTTATTTGGCATAAACTTTTAGAATCAATAAGGAATAAAACAAACTTTAAGGAGTTGTATAAATTCACACGCGAAATATTGGGACTAATTTCTATATATTGTCTTTTTGTATACTCTAACTCCAGATACACTTCATACCCCTTATTGCGGGTCGCTCAGTTTTCTCCCGGTCCGGAGAATCAGGCCACTTTAGCTCGAGAGTGAGCCGAGCGTGCAAACAGCCAAATGAAAACAAATCAGCAATGACACGAGGGGTTTTAGCGTGGAAAATACGAAAATGGTGAAAAACCACGTGATCGGGTCTGCGCCGTTCAAATTTCACTAGTTCATTTGCGGTTACAAGAGTTTGAGATCCTCGGAGGGTGACAACCCACCTCTCTGTTTACATGTCATGAAGGCAAAGGAATGAGGAAAAAAGACTAAGTCTCAGAGCATCCTCGGGAGCTCTCTTCAGTTCCTTGATTGTTGCTTATGAGAGCGTCCACCGGAGCCCTGAGCTTGAGCGGAATTGAGAGTGAGCGGAGCGGATTCGGAGCGAAGGAGCAAGCAGAATGCTAAGTCATCGCCGAAAACCCTCAGAGTTCTCTCTTGTCCCTTGGATTGTCCCTCTTCAAATGAAAGTCTGGGGGCCTTTTTATAGCTTTTTTGAAGGGGCGCGCTGGTAATTGCACATGGCTGGATCTTGAGTTGATGAATGATGTTGCTCGGTTCCGGTCACTTGGATCACTAATTTTCCACAAATGACGGACATGCCCCCCATGCGGTCTGGGCAGCCCAAGCAAGTTTCCCGGCGATGGCGACGGTCGTTGACGGCGGCGACGGTCGTTGACGGCGGCGGCGGCCGTAGATGGTGGCGCGCTGCCGGCATGGGGAGAGGTTGCGCGCGCGGCCTAGCTCATGCGCGTGGGGAGAGACCACGCACGTACGCGCGCGGCGGGGATAGGCATACGCACGGGGATTGGCGTACGCGCGGGGATCAGCGTACGCGCGGGGATCGGCGTACGCGCGGGGATCGGCGTACGCGCGGGGATCGGCGTACGCGCGGGGATCGGCGTACGCGCGGGGATCGGCGTACGCGCGGGGATCGGCGTACGCGCGGGGATCGGCGTACGCGCGGGGATCGGCGTACGCGCGGGGATCGGCGTACGCGCGGGGATACACGTACGCGCGGGGATAGGCCTTGCGCGGCGCGGCCGTGCGTGGCGTCCGGCTTGTGGCTCTGTGCGCTGAGCCATGCGGGCGCTTTGTCCGTGCACCCTTTTGTGCGGCATCGGGACCCTTCGAGCGAGAGCGTTTTGCTCGCGCGGCTCACTTGATCGGGTCGGCTTCTATGAGCACTTTGGTTCTATTTGAATTGGAAAGCTTCAGTGGGAACCCATCACCCCTTAAATGGATAAAATAGTTTGAGACTGTGTATCACTGTATTAAATGACACTATAGAAAAATTTACTTTCAATATTAAAAAATGTAATATTAAAATATAAATGAGAGAAGAATGATGATTATCGTAAAGAAAAAACCATCCCTGCCTTATCCGATGAATCAGAAATATTTCCATTTGTATATTTAGCTATTCGGTAAAATAAATATTTCTCATTTATTTGAAATCCTTCTAATATTTTTTTTTGCAAAAGCAAGTGATTCTTTAAGCATGTAGGATACCAAAGGCAAATCATAGTGTTAATAGACAAAAATAAATCTTTATACTATAAGGGAAGAGCAAACTATTCATGGTGTAACATTCAGCGGGCCAAAATACCCCCGAAATTCTTCTCCTCACTGCAAGCTTGCATGAATTTTTCGGTCATCTGATTGCTTGGGTTTTTCGGTCATTAAATAAAGTCAGGTCTTCACTTCTTTACTTCAAATTAAATGTCCAGCTCCCCAAAAACCTCTATACAAGCAACCGAAAGTGCATTTGACCCTCCTGCCAGCTGAAAAGTTGCGCCCCCAAGCTTTCACTTCTTGGCGAGCCTGCAAATTTCCTCCCGCACGCAAGCTCCTCCTCCCATCTTCCTCGACTGCCACCCTCCGAAAGCAGTACCCTACCTCCCCTCGACAGAGCCCCCGCCAAAAGCAGCGTGTATAACTCCTCGATAGAGCCTCAGATCTCCTCCACAGAGCCTCACCTCAAGAGCTTCTCCTCCATCGCGATTTTGAAGCTTCTGTGCCTCACCTCAAGAGCTCCTCCTGTAAGATCCACCTCCTCCTTACCGGAGAGTTACCAGATCTTCTGCCCAGAACCACCGTTTTACGGTTACCCCAACTCATGGGTTGGTTGTCACCGCTCAACGCCGATCCTGTCGGCTAGTTCGATCATATCACAGACCAAATTGCGAAGAAAGAAAGATTTACCAAAAATGATAAGTCCACAACTACAGGCACATATATATAAATATGAAGCAAATAGTCCACAATGAGTACGAATATAAAAGAGTGCAAAAGCTTATGCCCGGTACATATCCAAAAGGGAAATAGAAAGACGCTCTCTCACACTACACTATGCGGAAGCTAATCAAAATCTCTCAGTAACCTGTCGTCGTGTGGTAGTAGTAATGCGCGACATCTGCTCCTCAGGTTTTGATTTCACGTCCTGCATGACGTACTGCTGCTCCCGCTCCTCGATCTCCTGCTGTTACGGCCACATCCGACCTGTAGTCAAAAAGACTAAGCCATTTTGTCCTCGCATCCTCCCACGACTCCTATGTACCGTGCGGGAGGAAGAAGTGGAGGACGACAAGAGGTAAATCAAGAGCATGTGACATAAATCTAAACTAGCAGTATATATGAGCAAGTGAGCAGTATGTACAGCAGTAAGAAATAATAATTAAGCAGTAAATAACTAAGTGCAGCGCAAGTAATGATAATAGGTAAGCTACTACGTTATCATAAAGATTACCTTAACTTATATGAATGCCCATTGTTGAGCAACTGGTCTCTTGAGTTCGGACCCACTGTGGGGTGTAGCTCACACCTACTTCTCTCTCACAAGCCCACTTGACCGTTGATGGAAAACTTAGAACAGACCCAAGGCTATAGCGAGGAGGTCCCGCCACACACCCAGAAGATCTTAGAGAGCTTCCCCTCCCAAATCAATGCTTAGTCGGGCACCTTGGATGGCACTGTGAGAACTTGAAAATTTTATTTCCAAAAATCTAAGTATTACAAGAGTATTGCCTCCTTTATATAGACTAGGAGGGAGAGAGGAAAATACAAATACACAATGTAGGACTAAATACAAATACAATACACAAAGCATGTTGGGCGGTCAGGCGGTCAGGGAGAACGAGACCGCAGCGACCTCCGCGGTCTGGAGAGAAGATGGGCGGGCGCACGACAGGAGGAAGATCGTGTGATAGAGGAGGCCAACTGATCGTGAGACCGCTCTGGCGAACACTCCCCCGTAAGGGAGATGCCGGGGGTACCAGACCGCTTCTCTTCACATGAAGCGGTCTGGTATATCTGAGGAGAAGCGGCGGTCTGATACTGGGAGACCGCACAGACCGCGGATATCAGACTGTTATTTGATGGAGCTGGGGACCGCTGATCTTCATACGGCGCGATCTCGCACTTCTGAGGAGAAGGCGCAGTCTGATGCTGGGGGACCGCACAAACCGCGGTTATCAGACCATTATTTGATGGAGCTGGAGACCGCTGATCTTCATACGGCGCGATCTCGCACATCTGAGGAGAAGTCGCGGTCTTATTCTGGGAGACCACACTGACCGCTGGCTCGAGACCGCGCGGCTTCAATTCCTTGAGATCGCATGGCTTTAACACTCCCCCGCAAGCTAGAGCATATATATCAATCATGCCTAGCTTGTTGCACACATCGGAGAAGGATGAAGATATGGGTTTGGTGAAGATATCAGCCAGCTCTTTATCCGAAGTTACAAAGGGAGTGCATATTTGTTTCTTCAAGATTTCTTCCCTGATGAAATGACAGTCCACTTCAATGTGTTTGGTTCTCTCATGAAAAACTGGGTTTTGAGATAAATAAATTACAGCTTTATTGTCACAGAACATTGGCAAGGGATGGTTGTAAACCTCTCCAAAATCTAGAAGGAGAGTTCGTAACCACTTCAATTCACATGTAGTTTGGGCCATGCTCCTGTACTCGGCCTCAACACTTGATCTGGATACTACTGCTTGTTTCTTGCTCTTCCAGCTCACAAAATTTCCTCCCACGAATGTACAGAACCCAGACGTGGATTTTCTGTCTCCTTTATCATCAGCGTAGCTAGCATCTGAGTAGGCTCCTATCTTGAGATGGTTGTTTCTTTGGAATAGAAGTCCCTTTCCTGGAGATCCCTTAACGTATTCCAATATCTTTAGAGCAGCCTGAAGATGACATTCCCTTGGGGCTTGAATGAATTGGCTGACCTTCCCAACGACATAACAAATATCATATCTTGTTACAGTTAGGTAGATGAGCTTGCCAACAAGATGATGGTATCTAGTGCTATCAGGTAGAGGTGGAGAGTTGTCATTCCAGAGTTTATCATCTCCTATTGTCATTGGATACTTAGCAGGTTTAGCACCAAGAAGACCTGTTTCCTTCAGAAGGTCAATAGCATACTTATGTTGTGAGAGGACAACATAACTATGCTTTCTTGAGATCTCAATGCACAAAAAATAATTTGGAGTCCCCGTGTATTTGGTTACAAAGTGTTGAAGGAGATTTTCTTTGTAAGGGTGATACCTTCAATATCATCATCAGTGAGAAGGATGTCATCAACGTAGACAGCCAGAACTACCATTCCATGAGAGGTCTTGCGAATGAAGAGAGAGTGATCTGCAGAGCTGCGGACAAATCCAATTACCTTGATTACTTCGTTAAACTTTTCAAACCAGGCACGAGGACTTTTCTTGAGACCATAGATAGTCTTCTTTAGCTTACATACACGAGTCTCCCTCTGAGCAACATACCCTGGAGGTTGCTCCATGAAAACTACCTCTTGAAGATCACCATAAAGAAATGCATTCTTGATGTCTAATTGAGAGAGTTGTCACCCTTTGTTGACGGCCACAGAGAAGCGGACCCTGATGGTTGTAAGACGAGAAACAGGGGAGAAGGTGTCAAAGAAGTCAACTCCATATGTCTGAGTAAAACCTTTGGCAACCAAGAGAGCCTTATATCGGTCGATAGAGACATCGACACGGTATTTGATCACAAAGACCTATCTACATCCAACAACATCTACCCCAATAGGTGGAGGAACAAGTGTCCACGTGTCACGGTCCTGAAGAGTGGTTATTTCTTCATCCATGGCTGCCTTCCACTATGGGATAGCAAGAGAAACCTGATAATTAGCTAGAATGACAGTATCTGAAATAGCAATAGCAAACGCCCTAGCAGAGGGGGTGAGTTGAGCATAGGTCATAACATCATGAATAGAATGTTGCGTACATGAGAAAACTCCCTTTCGAAGGGCAATAGGGAGGTCTTCAGTGGTGACTGTATTAGCAGGAGAGTCATCATCGGAAGAAGATAGTGTTGGCCCAAGAGTTGGGAGAGGAGGCCCCGGAGTAGGAGGACAAATGGTATGAGACTCTGTAGATGGTGGAGTGAAAGGAAGAGGTGGTGGAGTTGGGAGAGGAGGTGTTGTCGGTGGGGAGTGAATGAGAGGAGATGTTGGTTGAGTTGCAGGAGGCAGAGAGGTGGAAGAGTGAGAAAAGTATGGTATATTCTCAAAGAAGGTGACATCAGCGGAAACATATTATTTGCGAAGAAGAGGATCATAGCATCAGTAACCTTTTTGAGTGGGAGAGTAACCAACAAAGATACACTTAACTGCCCGAGGGGAGAGTTTGTCCCGACCTGGTGAAGGAGTGTGGACAAAAGCAGTACAATTGAAGACTTTGAGAGGTAACAAGAAAGGTTTCGAGGTAGGATATAGAAGAGAAAAGGATGTGGAGCCTTGAAGAAGGGTGGAGGGAATGCGGTTAATGAGATAGTAGGAGATGAGGATGGCATGACCCCAATAGGTTTTGGGCATATTCATCTGGAAGAGTAAGGTGCGAGTCATGTCGAGGAGATGACGATTCTTACGTTCCGCTATCCCATTTTGTTGAGAAGTATAAGGACAACTAGTTTGATGTATAATGCCATGATTCATGCAAAACTCGGAAAAATGATGAGAGACATATTCTTTAGCATTATCAGTGCGAATAGCTTTGATAGACACTCCAAATTGAGTAGAAATTTCATTATAGAAAGTTGAGAAAACAGTAAACAGTTCGGAGCGTTCTTTTAAAAGATACACCCAAGTACATCGAGAAAAGTCATCAATAAAAGTAACAAAATACAAACTACTCCCACCCACTGTCTTGGTAGGGGAAGGACCCCAGACATAGGAGTGAATTAGACCAAAGGGATGAGTCGAGCTACGACCATGTTTGGTAGGATAGGAAGCCCAATGGTGCTTTCCTAGTTGACAAGCTTCACAGTTGAGAGGAGAGGTATCGTTCGTGAGGTGAGGTAGAAGTTGATACAGCAGCCGAGGTGTAGGGCGACCAAGACGGAGGTGTCATTGATGGAGAGAATCAGAGGCTGTGGAAGCAGAATGAGCAGCAAGAACATCAAGGAAGTAGAGGCCTCCACTCTCAGTCCCAGTAGCAACTGTCTCCTTCGTGTGCAGATCCTGAAAATAACAATTAGTCGGAGTAAATATAATAGAACATTGTAACTGTTGAGAGAGAGCCTTGACTGATAGTAAGTTGCAAGGAAATGTAGACACATAAAGAGTGTTCTAAAGAGAGATAGTCGGAGTGACTTGAACTATTCCAGTCCCACACATGTGTGAGGGAGAACCGTCTGCTGTTAGAACTGGGGGAAAATTCTTGTGTTCTAGTAACTGTGAGAAAAATTGAGGGTTCCCTGTCATATGATTTGTTGCTCCAGAATCAATAAGCCACTTACCTTCAGTAACCACGTGCACACTACCTGAGGAGGTAGCAACAGAAGTAGACGGTTGTGTAGTAACAGGATGAGAAGCCGCAGCCGCAGGGCGAAGGTGAGGATGCTTGAGATAGCAACGATCAATAGTGTGACCCTTCCGACCACAATGAGAACAGATGTACCGAGGAGGTCCGCGACCACCAATAGATCCACCACGGCCACCGGGGTGACCACGATCAGCTCAGTGAGCAAAGCTCTCTGGAGGAGGAGGAGAGGATAACAAGGGTCGTTGGAGAAGGGAGGTAACAACAGAAACCCGAGCAGTGGTGGCATCAAGGGTTGGAGAGTCAGCTTACCCAAGAATTTGTTGTCAGGTCATATCATAGGACCCAGGAAGACGGAGAAGGTAACACACAACTAGGAGCTCCTGTAAGTGTTTATGTTGCTCTGCAAGATCAGCAGAGAAGGGATGATGTTGAAGGAGTTCAGCCCCAAGGGCCTGAACCTCTTGATATGATGTGGTGGGATCCATGGTTGGGCGGGCAAAGAGATCAGCATACAAGGTGTAGATGCGGGAGGTTTTGGCGCCTTTGGAGTAAAGGGCAGCAAGATGGTTCCAAGCTGCTTTGACGGTCTCATCATGACGAATGATAGGAAGACACTCATCAGAGAGACTATTAGCAAGCCAGGTGCAAACCAGAGCATCGCTAGCATCCCAATCATCAAAGGTAACAGACTCTTTGAGAGGAGGATCATCGGTGAGATGGTGTCGTTTGCGTTGAGAGCGTAAGAGGAAGGTGAAGGAGACGCTCCAATCAGGATAATCAGAGCCAGTGAGCTTGGAGGAGGTGCCAAGATTGCCAGAAGTAGAGATAGAGGTAGTAGAGGTAGAGGCAGGAGTAGCCACAGGAGTGGAGGTGAGGACATTCTCAGAAGGGGTACCCATGAGAAGAGATCGGCAAGATGAAAGACAGATCGCATGGTCTCGCGGCTAGAAGGCCGAAAACAAGGAAGATCACGCGGTCTAGAGGAAGAGAGACCGGCCGAAGAGAGAGAGAGAGAGCTCACAACACAAGGATCGTTGCTGGCTCTGATACCATGTGAGAACTTGACAATTTTATTTCCAAAAATCTAAGTATTACAAGAGTATTGCCTCTTTTATATAGACTAGGAGGGAAAGAGGAAAATACAAATACACAATGTGGGACTAAATACAAATACAATACACAATGCAAGCTGGGCGGTCAGGCGGTTAGGGAGAACGAGACCGCAGTGACCTTCGCGGTCTGGAGAGAAGACGGGCGGTCACACGACAGGAGGAAGGTCGTGTGACAGAGGAGGCCAACTGATCGTGAGACCGCTCTGGCGAACACTCACCCGTAAGGGAGATGTCGGGGGTACCAAATCGCTTCTCTTCACATGATGCGATCTGGTATATCTGAGGAGAAGCGGCGGTCTGATATTGGGAGACCGCACAGACCGCGGTTATCAAACTATTATTTGATGGAGCTGGGGACCGCTGATCTTCATACGACGCGATCTCGCACTTCTGAGGAGAAGGTGCAGTCTAATGCTGGGGGACCGCACAGACCGCGGTTATCAGACCGTTATTTGATGGAGCTGGAGACCGTTGATCTTCATACAGCGCGATCTCGCACATCTGAGGAGAAGTCACGGTCTTATTCTGGGAGACCGCACAGACCGCTGGCTCGAAACCGCGCGGCTTCAATTCTTTGAGATCGCATGGCTTCAACAGGCACTAACAGCCAACCCCAAAACTAGCCTGGAGGAGAGAGATCAAAAGATCGGATCTCCTCCAAGATGCTCTTAAGAGTCTATTTATATATTTTCTAGTCTGGTCTGCTAATAACATAATCCCGCCTTTTGGTTTTACTAAATGCATCCCAAATTGGCCTACTAACAACCAAACTCCATTGTTCTGAAGGGCCATTGGCTGCCCACCAAGGATATCGAGGTAATTTTACCCCCAAAACCCCCTGGGTGAGTGGTCCATGAAGGCACCTCCCACCTAACCTCCCACGTACCTGATCTCCCGGCACCCGCGGGGCGAGTGGCCCTTGAGCGCGCCACTCGCAGGGTCCTTGGTCTTCTGGGCGAGTAGGGTCCCGCCCCTCACTCGCTCGTTTGCCGTTACATCCACGCTACTCTCGCATGAGTGTCCCGCGAGTGCCCTGCGAGAGAGGCTGCACTCGTTCAGAACCCCTTTTGCCCTTTCTTGACCTGGGCGAATGCCCACCTTGCTTGCTCTTTTACCTATCTCATGTTTGGGGCCCTACTCGACAAATATGGGGTTGTACACAATCCCTGCACTTTGCGAGTGAGGCACTCGCTCGGAAAGAAAGTCCAACCCAGTGTATTTGGTGAGTTCATGCTGACATGGAAGGAATCGTTTGGCGGGGCCCTCCACTTTGCTATATATATCTCAGGCCGTAACGCTTATACTACACATCTCCTTCCTCTCTTCTCCTCCCCTAAGCTTTCGCAACCTATAACTTCCATGAAGCAGCTGTCGCAGCCTCTTTCCCAGGCGATGATCGATCGTCTCGCCGCGATGCGAAAGAGGGACTCCTCTCTTACCGCCAGATACGCTCCTTGCCTCTCGCCTAAGAGGGATCCCACCTCCCCTTACCGGCTGAAGAGGGCCAAGACTGTCAGGAGGGGCCCGATGACCAATGAATCCGCATCGGCGACCCCGCCCCCTTCTCGCGACTCTCCTAATGCACCGAAGGTAATTCTATTTCTTTCTCGGCTTGCCGCTATGCTGACCGGTGTGATATCTCAAGTGTTAAGTTCACTCGCAGGAGAAACCGTCGACGGGAGGCGCCCCCGAGACCAACCATGCGAGTGCCGACGCGCTCCCACCTCCTGCTGATGATGTTCCACTAATTCTGGAGTCCTTCCCTCCAGTCATCCCTGCCAGGACCCTCCCTGAATTTGGTAAATTACACCGCTTTCTCACAAAATCTGGCTTTTCAATATCTTACCTATTTCTCCTCCCGCATCCCCCACCTTCAGGACCACAGGGCTTCCTCCTTCTCTGCGGGAACCGACACCGCGAGAACCAACGTCGCGGGAGCCAACGTCGCGAGAACCTCCTACGACACCACACGCCTCCCCAGCTCGCGTCGTGCTAGAGGAGGAGCGCCCGACCGAGAGGGTCTCGGTGCGCAACCCCCCGGATGCTGGCGTAGCCACCACTTCAGCTGCTAACCCGAAACCTTCCCGCCCTGGGAAGGGAAAATCACTACATCCCCCTGGCCAGCCATTCGCGGGGCAGCCTACCCCCTCTCGTCGGTGCCCCGACAAGGAACCCGTTCCAGGTTAGTTATCTCACTTACTGTGATTCTATATTCTGAGATTACCGGCAAAAACTTACCCAAAACTCGCTCTCGTAGAATATTGAGAGTCCTCGCCGATGGACCCCCAGTATGAGGAGGAAGAGATGTTCTCTCCCCTGCCCTCTCCTGAAGATCTTTTAGATTTCTTGGGAGACCCTGCCGACCCTGAGACGATGAAGGCGCGAACGGCGGAGGTTCTCGGCAAGCTCACCTGGATACTGCGAGACCATGCCGACCAGATCGATGCGCAACGGACCACTTTTGAGCGTAGGGTAGGCATTCTCGAGCGAGACTACCTACACCTTGTCGGCGAGATGGAACGTCGGGGGGGGGGGGGGGGGGGGGGGGGGGGGGTGGGTGCGCGGAGACCTCTCCTGGGAGGCACATCGCGCGGGCTAGGGATCAGATGCGCTTGGTCAACCAAGAGCTCACAGCGGTGAGTGCGTATCACTACCCGCGAGTGCCTCCGAGGACAGGGAGGCAAGGTTGGGGTCGATGGAAATGGGTTCAGTACTGAGTCTACCGACTATCGATCCTTGTACTCTCTCGCACCTTTGTAATTTCTTTTATTTCCTTTCGTGCACTGAACAAGTCGAGACCTGCTGTGTCTCGCAAATAATTTCTGTCTGGATGTATGATGCGTTATTACTTTGTCGAATGTATTCTTACGGAACTACTTTCTTTCACTATGCTTTAACTTGCTTTTGCCTGAAGAGTCTTGCTCGTAACATTCGCCTCCCGCCGATGACTTGGAGTGTAGGCGGGCTAGCCCGCATTTCGAGGCGCCGGGGTAGCGCGGTCGCTACCCGCACCCCGCGCCTAGAGGATTTCGTAATTTTCTAATGTTTTCTATAAATTGACGGCTTATCTACCGTCTTTATTACTCTTTCATCTCTCTCTTCTCTTGCTCCTGCTAGACCACTCACCCTTCTCTCTAGGATTCGTGCGAGACCTCCCTTTCTCAGTCTGCGATGGAGAAAGAGACAGACGGCAGGGCTAAGTGTGCTCAGCTTTTCATCAACCGCAACTTCGAGACCTGCGACCTCTCAGAAGATGAATTCACCATGGCCATCACTAACTATGTTTCGCCTGGGTTTTTTGCGCGCCGCCCGGGGAACCGTAACCGCATAAACCAGTTCTCGCCAGACACTCTCGCCATTCCCCTTGAGCACTTCGAGGTGGGGTTCCGCCTCCCACTGTGGCCAGAGGTGCGCCAAACTCTTCGCTATTTCGGCGTCGTCCCTGCGCAACTTAATCCTAATTCCATCGCAATGCTGGTAGCATTCGCCCGTTACCTGTGAGAGGAGGGGATTGAGTTCTCGCTCCCGGTGTTCCGCAAACTCTTTAACTTCTGGGCGAAAGGCGGGGTGGCCTTCTTCTTCGGCCAGTCCCCCCTCAGCATCACCGACACGATCAACAAAATCCACGACTGGGTCCAGCGATTCACTTTCGTCACGGGGAAATTCGGCAGCGTCCCTCTCGCACTTGTGAAGGAGGATGAGTTAACTTTACGACCTCCAACGCTGGGGGGTTATGAGGCAAAGCTCCACCTCTACATCTAGGAGCACGACATGGATGTTATTTACCTGCGGAAGCACATCGACTCGCTTCCGCCCGTCCAACCGGGAGAAGATAATACGAACCGATCCTGGACTTAGCTTCCGCTCACCCTTCTGTCTGCCCCTTTACTTAACCTTTATAATGCAGGTCTGCGACATCTCCCTCTCCATCCTCCGCACGGGATCGTGGAGGTCCCGGACAAGACCTTGCCTCACGCGAAATCTGCTGCTGATGCCTGCCGCGAGAATCCTCCTCCCCCCAAATCTAGCGGCCAAAAGAGGAAGCCTGACGTGGCTCCCGGTGCTTCTTCCTCTAAGCGGTCCAAGCCCTCCACCGCCAAGGGCAAGGGGGTGTCCACTGAGACCCCTGGGACGGATGCCCCGACCGTGTCTGGGACGGTGGGCACCGTCGTGAAAACGATGGTCGGGGACTCCAACACGCCGGCTAGGACCTCTAGCGCGCCGGCCGGAACTTCTGTGAGACCTTCCCCAAAGGAGCATCGCAATTGACCTGAGCGAGAGGTATATGGACGAGACGGGTGAACCCATGGTTCTTTGGGACGAGACGGCCAACAGGATCTCCATCACCTCTCTCCTGCCCTCCTAGCAGGAGCAGGACACCACCAGCGGCGAGGCGTATGCCCTCGCCTTCGCGCTTTATGGTCTGGAGGATGATGTCGTCTACAACGCTGAGTCCACCCATACCTTCACGCATGAAACTGCGCGCGCTCAGCTGCGCACCGTGGAGCTGGCGCATATGACTTCGCGCTGCAGCATCACTCTCGCGCGGAACCTTGTTGAGGTGGAGAAGACGTGATCTGTGGCTTCTGCGGAGGCGCGGACCCTGCGGGGGCAACTAGATGCCGCCCAGAAGCTTCTCGCCGAACGTCCTGCCCATGTCGTAAGTGATACCGACAATACTTGTGCTCTTACGCCTCTCCCTCTCGCCTTCTTACCCAAAGATAACTTCTTCCGCCTCTTTCTTCTTGCAGAGCACCGCGAACATGGACATCTTAAAAGCGCGAGTGGAACAGTCGGCTGCGCAGAACCGAGAATTGCAAGCTGAGGTTAAGCGCCTGCGAGAAGCCGCTGCCTCGCCGTCTCCCAGAGAGCCGCGCACTCGGCATCGATACACCAATTATGAAATTGAGGTGATGATGCAGGAGACGTCCAAGGGAGCGGCGAGGCACGCGGTTGAGAGGCTGCGAGGCGTCGGGCTACTGAATGAAGGGAGCGAGAGGCTCAACGCTCACGATCTTCTGCCGAACTCTTTGATCTGGTGCCGGTGCCGGAAGGTGAAGATGATCTTCAACGAGAAGACGATGCCATCCCCTCCGCCAACGAAACCAGCGGCTCCTCCAGCGAGAAGTCCGACGGCCAGCCCTGAGGACTTACTTTCTTTTTGCTTTTTCCTCTTTTTGATTGCAACATGTACGGGGCGAGACCCCCCTTTTGTAAACACTTTTTTGAGAATGAAATGAAATGTGGTTTGTCTATTTAACTTAGTCCTTTTTTTGTTTTCTTGCTATCATTCGCTAACCTCTCACACATTTGCCCATGATAGGCTCATTACTTGTTTTCACGTTCGCACGCTTTCGTTTGCTTTTGCCAATTGATATGTACTTATTAACTGCTTGCACCTACTCGCACACCACCACTCGCACTCTTGCAAGTGGTGTGTTTACTTTAACTGCAAGCTTACACTCGCACACCACCACTCGCACTCTTGCAAGTGATGTGTTTATATTAACTGTTGGCTTCCACTCGCACACCACCACTCGCACTCTCGCCCATGGTGTGCATTTATCAATTTCTTTAGGACTTAGGTGGCAGCGATGATTCTGTCGAGAGCGCAACCTTGTCGAGAGCACGACTCACCCCGAGTGACGCTTATACTATCCTTTAGACGAGGAGTTGCCTTGGGTGTACTTACCGAGTGGAAACCTCTTTTGCCGGGGCCACTCGCATAACTGCCGAGCGAGTGCCTTGTTGGGCGAGTGCCTCTTCTGCTGGTTCTACTCGCATACTCGACCCTTGAGATTTTCACTTCTCATATTTTTCTTACCTTCCTTCCACTGGGTGAGTCTGTTTCCCCTCCGGCTGGGTGAGAGCCTGGCCATGCCGTCTTCATGAGAGCTTGTTATCCTGAGTCCAGTACCACTTTTACCTTGCCGGCTTCTCCAGAGATCAACCTGACCCACCGTCTAATGAGATACTGGTAGTGGAATTGATCTGGGGCATTCCAGCTCATACTTTCCCTAGCGAGCCTCTCCAGAGATCAACCTGACCCATCGTCTATTGAGAGCCCGACAGCGGAATCGATCTGGGGCATTCCAGCTCATACTTTCCCTAGCCAGCCTCTCCAGATATCAACCTGACCCACCGTCTAATGAGAGCCCGACAGTGGAATTGATCTGGGGCATTTCAGCTCATACTTTCCCTAGCCAACCTCTCCAGAGATCAACCTGACCCACCGTCTAATGAGAGCCTGACATCATAATCAATCTGGGGCATTCCAGCTTATACTTTCCCTAGCCAGCCTCTCTAGAGATCAACTTGACCCACCGTCTAATGAGAGCCCGACATCGGAATCGATCTGGGGCATTCTAGCTCATACTTTCCCTAGCCAGCCTCTCTAGAGATCAACCTAACCCACCGTCTAATGAGAGCCCGACAGCGGAATCGATCTGGGGAATTCCAGCTCATACTTTCCCTATCCAGCCTCTCTAGAGATCAACCTGACCCACTATCTAATGAGAGCCCGACAGCGGAATCGATATGGGGCATTCTAGCTCATACTTTCCCTAGTCAGCCTCTTCAGAGATCAACCTGACCCACCATCTAATGAGATCCCGGCAGCGGAATCGATCTGGGGGCATTCCAGCTCATACTTTCCCTTGCTATCCTCTCCATAGATCAACCTGACCCACCGTCTAATGAGAGCCCGACAGCAGAATCGATATGGGGCATTCCAGCTCATACTTTCCCTAGCCAGCCTCTCTAGAGATCAACCTGACCCACCGTCTGATGAGAGCCCGGTAACGGAATTGATCTGGTGCATTCCAGCTCATACTTTCCCTAGCCAGCCTCTCCCGATCAACTTGACCCACCGTCTAAGAGAGCCCGACAACGGAATCGATCCGGGGCATTCCTGCTCATACTTTCCCTAGCCAGCTTCTCTAGAGATCAACCTGACCCACCGTCTAATGAGATTTCGGCAACAGAATCAATCTGGGGCATTCCAACTTATACTTTCCCTAGCTAGCCTCTCCGGAGATCAACCTGACTCACCACCTAATGAGTGCCCAACAGTAGAATCGATCTGGGGCATTCCAGCTCATACACATCTTGAGGGCCCATGATTAGAAAAAGAAACATTGAAATCAACAAAATAATGAATCAATCATATAATAAATCAACACAAAAAGTTCAAGGATAGAAACATTTTAGGTCATCTCCACTCCACGACCTCATCCACGGTCTCCTGCCTAGATTGCTTCCCCCAATCGTCTTCCTTCCTTTCGCCGCAAGCAAGCGCTTTGACACTTCCTTCCACCATGCCTTCTTCCCGAACTTTCAGCGACTTCTCCGCCCTCCTGCCCGGGCTTCCCCTTCTTCTCCTCCTCTCTCCTTCTCCTCCATCCTGGGTCTTCCAATGACCCCTCCTGCTTCCTCTTGCCTCTCCATCTCCCGGTCCATCCCCTCCGCATCAGCTTGCCAAGTGTTGTTGACTGCGGTGATGTAGCATTACCTCGCTACCTTCGGGTCACCCCTTACTCGGACCTGGATTCCTCCTACGTTGAGCTTGAGGCACTGGTGGAAAGTGGAGGGTACGCATCAGAACGCGCTGATGAGGGGTCTCCTGAATATGGCACTGTAGTTGCTCGGAGCGTCCATGATGATGAACCGGCAGTTACAGGACTGCCCCCCTAGGACGATGTGGAGCCCCACTCCTCCTTCCACCTCCTTTCTTTCCCCCGAGAATCCAAACAGCGGGTCATCTGAGGCCAACACCCTGTTGGCCTCCACCTTCATCTCGTCAAACACCTTCTTGAAGATGAGGTTGACCGAGCTCCCGTTATCCACGAGGATCCGGGAGGCGGTGAAGTTCTCGATGGTTGTCTGGATAACCAGCGCATCACAGAATGGGTCCTCATGACCCGGCGTATCCTTCTGAGAGAAGGTGATCTTTTCTACTGAGGGTGGGGCTTGAGACGCCGAAGCCACGCTCCGACGGTACATGACATGGAGGCTCGACTTTTGGGTCGCCTCGATCCCCACACCCCATGGATCACTCTGTTCCCCCCCTCAGGTTCCCACATCGGTCCGGTCTTCACACCTTTCTTCTTCCTCCTCTCGGGGTAGGACCTCCTCGATCCTCACCGGCCGCTTCTCCCGCTGTGCCGGCACTCTGGCCTCTCTCATCTCCAGGAACTCCTGGTAGGTGGTCGTCGCATGACCTTCCTCCTGGTGGAAGTCACAATAAGGAAACGCCACCCCCTCTCCCGGCCTCCGCGCCTCGATTCCTTCTTCTCACTCCCACTCTCGCTCCTGCTCCTGCCCCTCTTTCTGCTCTTCCTCTTCCTCCTCGCCCGATCGTCATAGCTTGCTGAGACGGGGGAGGCAACGGACTCGGACCCTGCCTCCACCCGAGCTGATGAGGTCTTCCTTGGCCCCCTAGAAGTTGACTCCTCCCTACTGCCTCCACCCCAACTCCGGGGACCTTGGCTGTTCCCTCCTCCGAACCTCCTGCTACCTAACCTCCGGCTCACTGAGCTTTGCTAGCCTCTTCGTGAACTCCAAGTTAGCCGCCTCCCCCTCTATCTCTTCCGCCTCCCTCTCCATCAGCTCCTCAAAGGATAGAGGAGCCTTCCTCTTCAGGTTCATTTTAAAGAACCCCTCCCGCAACCCCACTATGAAGGCTAGCTGGAGGGTAAACCTTGGCACCTCCTGGACGACCAGGACCTCCTCCTGGAACCTGTCCACATAATGGGCCAGCGACTCCCCCGGCCCTTGCTTAATCTTGAAGAGCGCCTTTACGTCCTTCTTCCTCTTCTTTGACGTTGAGAAGTGCAACTGGAAGCTCCGTCGCAGATCCTTGAATGCGTAAATGGTACCCACGGGGAGCTGGTGAAACCAGTCCCTCGCCTTCTCCTTCAGGGTGGTGGCAAAGAGCCGGCACTGGAAGGAATCCGACATAGGTAGGATTGAGACCATGTCCTCGAACCACTACAGGTGCAGGACTGGGTCATCCTTGCCGGTATAGTAAGATATATCCGGCCCTCTGAACCCCTCTGGAGCCGGGGCCGAGAGAATCGGCTCACAAAAGAGACTTCCCTTCCCTCCCCTGCTCGGCGAGTGGTCCTCTCTCGCGGAGTCAGCTCACAGACCTCTGCACTCACCGGGCTACTGAACATCTGCCACCCGGGGAGATATCGCCCACTCGCTTCCGCCGCCACCTCCTTCCCGGGTCGCTGGCCGGGAGTGTTCTCGCCGATCTTCAAGGGCGGGACCATCGGAACTGCGGGTGTCTCGCATTCGCCCCTCGTGGCGAAAGCCAGCTGCAAGATCTGAAGGACCTCTCGTCTGAAGTCTTCGAACATTCCCACAGTCACCACACTCGCAGGCGGCTACGAGTGGCCTGGGTCGGATCCATCTCCTCCATCTACAGCCATGGAGCTCAACTTGAGATTTTCTTGCACAGGCTACGTTCCACGCTCACCGCACCAAAAATGTTGAAACCGGCAACCGGTCTCTTGAGTTCGGACCCACTGGGGGGTGTAGCCCACACCTACTTCTCTCTCACAAGCACACTTGATAGTTGGTGGAAAACTTAGAACAGACCCAAGGCTGTAGCGAGAAGGTCTTGCCACGCACCCGGAAGATCTTAGAGAGCTTCCCTTCTCAAACCAATGCTCAGTCGGGCACCTTGGAGGGCACTAACAGCCAACCCCAAAACTAGCCTGGAGGAGAGAGCTCAAAAGATCGGATCTCCTCCAAGGTGCCCTTAAGGGTCTATTTATAGATTTTCTAGTCTGGTCTGCTAATAGCGTAATCCCACCTTTTGGTTTTACTAAACGCACCCCAAATTGGCCTGCTAACAGCTAAACTCCGGTGTTCTGAAGGGCTATTGGCAGCCCACCAAGGGTATCGAGGTAATTTTACCCTTAAAACCCCGTGAGCGAGTGGTCCATGAAGGCACCTCTCGCCTAACCTCCCGCGTACCTGATCTCCGGGCACCCGCAGGGCGAGTGGCCCTTGAGGGCGCCACTCGCAGGGTCCTTGGGCTTCTGGGCGAGTAGGGTCCCGTCCCTCACTCACCCATTTGTTGTTATATCCGCGCTACTCTCGCGTGAGTGTCCCTGAGTGCCCTGCGAGAGAGGTTGCACTCGCTCCGAACCCATTTTGCCCTTTCTTGACCTGGGTGAATGCCCTCCTTGCTTGCTCTTTTGCCTATCTTAAGCCTGGGGCCCTACTCGACAAATACGGGGTTGTACACCTATACAAACTTATAAGTTATGGTTTTCGAAATTATAACTTATCATATAAAAGAGCTCATACTAATTTATATAATAAGGGGCTGTCAGTGTATATGCATATAGTATGCATGTATGTTATGTAACATCCCCAATCCTACTAGACCCCATGATGATTGAAAGTGAGGTATTAGATCTTAGATTTACTCTAGGGGGGGGGGGGGTGAATAGAGTATTAAAAGGAAAGATCAAATCTTGACTTATCTGATAAATGAATAAGTATTTAATAGATCCATTGTTGAATAGTCGATCTGAGTTCAGAGAAGATTGATAACTGATCCTTCAAAAATTTGTCAAGCTGGAGAAGAAAATTCTTCGAGCTGAGAGCTGAGTTCGTCAAATTGAAAGCTGAGTTCGTCAAACTGAAAGCTGAGTTCGACGAACTGAATTAATTCATCGAACACAGAGCTGAGTTCGTCGAACTGAATCTGGAGTTCATCGAACTGAATTAATTCGTCGAACACAAAGCTGAGTTTGTCGAACTGAATCTGGAGTTCATCGAACTGAATTAATTCATCGAACACAAAGCTGAGTTCGTCGAACTGAAAGCTGGAGTTCGTCGAACTGAATTAATTCTTCGAACACAAAGCTGAGTTCGTCGAACTAAATCTGGAGTTTGTCGAACTGAGAGAAAATCTGCTGAACTGGCTGGAAGACTGAATTCGTCGAGCTAAAGAGCAAGTTCGTCGAACTGAAGCATGACGTTCGTCGAACGCAGATTGAAGTTCGTCAAACACAGAAACTTGAAATTTTTCCTAAGTTCTAGCTACTTAGACACACTTAGACCTTGGCCCTTAGACTATACAATGGGGTCAACTTCAGTCCTAGTCAACAGATAGTGATCCTAGCCCAAATCAGTAATAGGGTTGTTCCAACAATGATGTTAGGGCATAACATGAGGAGAGAAAGGTGAGTTGAGACAAGGGGAGACCTTAGGACTCTTTGAGCTAGGTTGAACTCACACAGGGTCCCCTAGGGTACACAAGTCAACATTGGTCAAACTGCCCAAATTGCACTCACAAGTACAAGTTGAACTCACCATTATGTCCCTAACCCTAAGGGAGACTCATTTGACCAAGAACCCCAACAATAGGTCAACCCAAAAGTCAACCATGGTCAACATAAAGCTTTAAGGGAGGGATTGAAAGACCAAATGAAATCCAAGTGAACCAAGGCCCCACCTCATGCCTAATCAGCATGACACAAGCTTATTGGCACCCTACATTTAAATTTGGAGATAAATGATGATCAGGGGGGGGAAAATGACATTTTCCCCAAAAAGCTTAAAGGGAAAAATGATGTGAAGTGAAGGAGCTTCCATGGCCCCCACCACCTCAGTCCAAGCCCCCCCCCCCCCCCCCAGCCAAATTCCCCAGCCCATGAACAGTCTTTTCAGGCATGGGAGCTGCTCAAACAGTAGCATAGGGGAGGTACAAGCCATGACCAAACATCCCCCTTTCCATCCTCCCTATACAACCACTTTCCCCCTCATCTGGCCTTTCCATCATCTTCAGAAGGTCCTAAGGAGTCGAGCTAGCCTCCTGGAGTAGAGCTTTTGGTAGAGAATCGGCAGATCAGGCAAGCTCGCCGGAGACGGAGAATTCTATGGCCGCACGTCGGAGCACACGCCGCCGAGCCACAATCGAGGTCCGTTTCTCCCCCTCTCCCTCTGTGCTAGCATCTAGAACCACCTAGGAGAGAAATCGGGCTCAATTGAGCCCGATCCCATGTGAGGAAGAGGAAGATTTTCCGAGCTTTTCTCCTAGCTCGGGATCGCCGGAGGAGCTATCTCCGGCAGCCGTGACACCGCCTGGCGGTAGCCACCACCTCAACGAAGGTGGTGGAGGTGGTGGCAGGCAGTGGTGGCCCTCAGGTGGCCAGGAAATGAAGGTAGAAGTCGGCCCAGCTGGGAGTAATGCTGGCCGTCGGCTGGAGGAAGGAGACGAAATCAAGACCCTTGATTTCAGGTGATAGCTATATGCAGACCAGTATTTACACATAAGATTAAACTCAATATTTGGGCTACTTAGATGCTGTTTTAGGCAAAAGTGCCAGACACATCTTTTGTAGGCCTTGCTCTCTACTTTCCATAGGGCTTTGAATCACCCCATTTGGTGACCTACAGTCCTTTGTAGGTCTATTCTACTGAGATATGTACAAAAGGGTGTTCAGACCTTATTTTGTAGATCTAGACTTCATACCTACATGGATGAGTCTAATATTTTAGCCATAGTTGTAAATAGTATAGACTCATCCCCTTCCCAAAAATCAAAATTTTAGGGCAACATTTTTCTATGATTTTATGTTAAATGTGATATTTCATATTAATGAAATATTTATGGTTAAATATATGCAAAGTGACCCAAATCTTGGGTGGTATAATGGTTAGACCCTATTGATTAACATGTCAAAATTTGGGACCATTTGGCCCACTTTAGATCATATTTTCTCATATTCATAGGAATGTGATGTATGGAGGGGTGGTGTGCACATAACACATTTGTGTATTTTTATAATCTCATCACTTATGGTTGGTAGTAGGCTCATGAAATTTTGGTAACATACCTATCATAGAGAAGGGTATCATCCTTAGAAATATTAGGATTTTTTGAAAGAAAAATCCTAAATATTTGGACAATAATGAATTTGTCACATAAATATATTAATCAAATAAAAGTGGTCAAACAACCTAGGAAAAATTTAATTTTCTGTTAAATGATATCTTAGGATGTTATACATCTCTGTAAATTTTGTTGGAATTTTTGGAATTAATTTTCTTGGACATTTGTGAATAATGAATTTTGTCACAAAGTGTATTAATGGAATAAACATCACCTAAAACCTAGGAAAAAATCCAATACTCTGGCATAAGATAGTTTATCTTGAAATACAACTCTGGAAATTTTGGTAGAATTTTTAGAAGTCATTTACATTGATAATTACCAAAAATACCCTTTGGCACACTTATGTATTAATGGAATTTACATGACTAATATTATCTGGAAAATTCTAAAAATCTGGCTGGGCTCTATTTTGATCATCAACAGTATATGGTAATTATTATAGAATTTTTGGAGCAATTATTTTAGTACTTACTGTGTGATGTGCCCAATTGATTTAAAAGTTTGAATATTTAAATAGTGGTCTTAAACATTTTGAAAAATTAGGAAATTCAACCAGCCATGATATTTATACAATATATGTCACTGATAATTTATTGAGAGCATTTTAACTTCAGAACATTATACTTCATGTATAAAGTGAGGTGTGCATAATCATTAAAGTATTTTTATAAATGGCCAAATTAGTTGAGAAAATTATGAATTTTTGACCATATTGTGATTAGGTCATTTTTGATCTATGATAAAAATCTTAAGTCATTTGGTCATGTTTTGGTGATGTTCACATTAAGGAGATTCAAATTAGCCCAATGTAGAGTTGGTCTGTGTTTAGCAAAAACTTGTAGTATCTAAGCTAGTCAAAACATGTGGGAATGGAATGAAATTTGGAGCATAACATTAGGGCATATATAACTACAGTCCACATGAGTGGTAGGCTAATTGGAGAAAGTTTTCCCTATAGAGAATAGTGAACAGAAGTACGTCACGGTGAACAATTGAAGTAAATTGGGGGCTTTCTAATCATAGAACTTATAGTGACATTTAGACAGTTAAGGTGACAATGAAGCATTCAGGGTTAGATATGAGTGTTTAAATGAACACCTATGGATTTGCACCACGCGTTAGTAAAAGGTCGTCAATTACCTAAAGGAAATCTAAATCGTACTTAAGTTGTATAGAGCAACCACGAGGGTAACCTTAATAAGGGTACTTACCAATAAGAATAAATATTCTGAGAAAGGAAGGTCTGGGATATCACCCCAGAATACCATCTAGTATCGCTGCGAGCCCTTCACCGGGTAGACCTCGGAAAGTCCAGAATTCACCTTAAATTGATTTGGTCGCCTAGGTAACAACCAAGAGTAATTCCTAAATAAGTTAAATCGAGAAGAGTAAACCTCGTCCGATTAAGAGGGACGGAATGGTTCAAGATTGATTAGTCCTACGAGCTGGTGGATCGTGAATTTTTTGTAACGGTCTCCTCAACATACAGCTCGCAAGGAAGACCGTCGGCACCCCCAACATCCAGCTCGAAAGGGTTCAGCCTAACCAAATGGGCTGCAACCCATTTGGTTAGGCTGAACCCTTTTGAGCTGGATGTTGGGGGTGCCGGCGGTCATCCTTGCGAGCTGTATGCTGGGGAGACTGTTACAAAAAGTTTTATCCTCCAGGATTGCACTTTTTGTAATGGTCTTCCCAGCATAAAGCTCTCAAGGACGACCGCCAGCACCCCCAACATCCAGCTCGAAAGGGTTCAGCCTAACCAAATGGGTTGCAGCCCATTTGGTTAGGCTGAACCCTTTCGAGCTGGATGCTGGGGGTGTCGGCGGTCGTCCTTGCGAGCTATATGTTGGGGAGACCGTTACATGTTATGATGCGTTATGCTATGTTCGTACAGTACAACTCACCCATACGACTCTGCGCGTACAAACCTTTTGTTCCCACTTTTCGGAGGTAGAAAGACTCTCAGGTGCTTCCGTTGTGGCTACGGAAACAGTGGATCAGGCACTCCACTCCTATGTGGGTATATACACTACCAGACCTAGACCTTACGTACGATGTTGTACACATCCTAGGTGCACTTCTATGAGCTCTTGCGTACTCTTGTTGGCAACCCGCCAGTCTCTTATGGTCGGGTGTGGCTTATTAGGGATTGTCCTCCAGACCGCAATAAAGTAAATTGTTGGCCCTCTAACTCACCACAGCCCACTGTTGAAACCGAGACTTGAGAACAAGATTTGGTCTCTGTGGAGTTCGGGCCCTCAACAAGTTGGGGGGTGACCTCACACTTACTTCTCCCAAGGGAGAGCGCTAGGCTGAAGGCTTAGTAACCAGGAACAAGACCAGGGGCTCAGCGAGGAGGTCCCACCACACACCCAGAAGATCTTAGAGCACCTCCCCTCCCAAGCCAATGCTGAGATTGGGGCATCTTTGGAGGCTCTCTTCACCCACCGAAGAAACTTGGGGAGAGAGAAGCCAAAAAGTGAAGTCCCTCCAAATGGTGCCCTCTTGGTCCTATTTATAGAATTCCTTGCTTGGTCTGTCAATAGCCAAATTCTGGCCTAAGAGATTACCAAAATGCCCCGGGGTTTGGCCTGCCAACAACCAAATCCCGATGTTCTGAGACGCTAAACGCAGACCCCCCATGGGGCCAGGAGAGCAGGGGGCAGGCTGCCCCCTTGCTCTCCCCCCCCCTTACTGGAGTTGGGCGAGAGGGGGCAGGCCACCCTCTCCTCTTGCCCCCTTTGTTGGAGTTGGGGCGAGAGGGGGCAGGTCGGCCTCTCCTCTCACCCCCTTTGCTGGGACGGGGGGCGAGAGGGGGCTGGCCGCCCGCCTCTCTTGCTCCCCTTGCTGGGACGGGGGCGAGAGGGGGTTGGCCGCCCGCCTCTCTCGCCCCCCCCCCCCCCCCCTTGCTGGGACGGGGGCGAGAGGGGGCTTGTCTCCCGCCTCCCTCACCCCCCTTGCTGGGACGGGGAAGAGAGGGGGCTGACCGCCTGCCTCTCTAGCCCCCTGCTGGGACGGGGGCGAAAGGGGGCTGGTCGCCCGCCTCTCTCGCCCCCCTGCTGGGATGGGGGTGAAAGGGGGCTGGCCGCCCACCTCTCTTGCCCCCTGCTGGGACGGGGGCAAGAGGGGGCTGGCCGCCCGCCTCTCTCGCCCCCCCCCCCCCCCCCCCCTTGCTGGGACGGGAGTAAGAGGGGCCTGGCCGCCCGCCTCTCTCGCCCCCCTTGCTGGGGCGGGGGCGAGAGGGGGCTGGCCTCCTGCCTCTCTCGCCCCCCTTGCTGGAGATGGGGGCGAGAGGGGGCTGGTCGCCCGCCTCTCCCCCCCCCCCCCCCCCCCCCCCCCCCCCTTGTTGGGACGGGGGTGAGAGGGGGCTGGTCGCCCGCCTCTGTCGCCCCCCTTGCTGGAGATGGGGCGAGAGGGGGCAGGCCGCCCTCTCCTCTCGCCTCTTACTAGGGATGGGGCAAGAGGGGGCAGGCCGCCCTCTCCTCTCGCCCCCTTACTGGGGATGGGGCGAGAGGGGGCAGGCCGCCCTCTCCTCTCGCCCCCTTACTGGGGATGGGGCGAGAGGGGGCAGGCTGCCCTCTCCTCTCGCCCCCCCCCCCCCCCCCCCCCCCCCTCCAAGGGCTGGGCGAGCAGGGGGCAGGCCTCCCTCCCTGCTCGCTCCTTTCTTTGCCTGGGACAGAGCTAAAAAATAACATTTGGCCCAAAGACCTCCTAGGTCCCGGGGGCCCACTCGGTGAATACAGGGTTGTACACAATCCCCGCTCTTTTCGAGCGGGACTCACGCTCGGAAAGAAAAGTCCAACCCTGTATATTCGGCGAGTGCCTTCCCGAGAGCCCGGCTAACGGAGCCACCTCGAGGGGAAAATTACTTAGCCTCCCCAAGAGGCCATCCTACCCTGCCAGCTAGTGAGAGTCTGGCTATCGGAGCCACCTCGGGGAAAAAACTACTTAGCCTCCCCGAGAGGCCATCCTACCCTGCCAGCTAGCGAGAGCCCGGCTAGCGGAGCTACCTCGGGGGAAAAAACTACTTAGCCTCCCCGAGAGGCCATCCTACCCTGCCGGCTAGCGGAGCCATCTCAGGGGAAAAACTACTTAGCCTCCCCGAGAGGCCATCCTACCCTGCTGGCTAGTGAGAGTCCGGTTAGCGGAGCCATATCGGGGGAAAAACCACTTAGCCTTCCCGAGAGGCCATCCTACACTGTCGGCTAGTGAGAGCTCGGCTAGCGGAGCCACCTCGGGGGAAAACTACTTAGCCTCCCCGAGAGTCCATCCCGCCCTGCTGGCTTGTGAGAGCCCGGCTAGCGGAGCTATCCCGGGGCTAAGTACTTCTGAGACCTTCCTGCCACCGAGCGATCCTCAGCCCTGCCAGCTTGGTGGGAGCCTGGCAGCGGGCCAGCATCGGGGCCAAGTACTTCTGATACCTTCCTACCACTGAGCGATCCTCGGCCCTGCCATCTTGGTGGGAGCCTGGCAGCGGGCCAGCATCGGGGCTAAGTACTTCTGAGACCTTCCTGCCACCGAGCGATCCTCGTCCCTGGCAGCTTGGTGCGAGCCTGACAGCGGGCCAGCATCAGGGCTAAGTACTTCTGAGACCTTCCTGCCACCAAGCGATCCTCAGCCCTGCCAGCTTGGTGGGAGCCTGTCCGCGGGCCAACATCGGGGCAAAGTACTTCTGAGACCTTCCTACCACCGAGCGATCCTCGGCCCTTCCTGCTTGGTGGGAGCCTGGCAGCGGGCCAGCATCGGGGCCAAGTACCTTGAAAAACTTTCGGCCACCGAGCGGTTCTCGACCCTGCCAACTTGGTGGGAGTCTAGTCAGCGGGCCAACATTGGGGCATTCCAGCATAAAAAACTTGTCCTCTTGCCAGCCTCTCCAGAGATCAACCTGACCCACCGTCTATGAGAGCCCGGCAGTGGAATCGATCTGGGGCACTCCAGCACCAAAACTTTCCACCTTGTCAGCCTCTCTAGAGTTCAACCTGACCCACCGTCTATGAGAGCCCGGCAGCGGAATCGATCTGGGGCACTCCAGCACCAAAACTTTCCACCTTGCCAGCCTCTCTAGAGATCAACCTGACCCACCGTCTATGAATGCCCGGCAACGGAATCGATCTGTGGCACTCCAGCACCAAAACTTTAGGACCCATGCTTAGAAGAAACATTGAAACCAACTCATGATGAGTCAAATATGTAATAAATCAATATGAAATGTTTAAGTGTAGGACTGGATCATCCCTCACCTACTCGAGAGAGGGTCAACTCACAAAAAGGGGCTTCTCTCCCCGGCTCGGCGAGTGGTTCGCTCTCGCGGAGTCGGCTCACTGACCTCTACACTTGTTGGACTACCGAACAACTGCCACCCGGGGAGGTCTCGCCAAATCGCCTCCGCTCGACCCCTCTTGGGGCAGGGCGAGTGGGGGCCAGATGCCTCCCCGCTCGCCTCCTTTGGGGCTGGTTGAGTGGGGGCTGGATGCCTCCCCACTCGCCCCCTTGGGGCTGGGCAAGTGGGGGGAGGCCGCCTCCCCACTCGCCCCCTTGGGGCTGGGAGAGTGGGGGCAGGCCGCCTCCCCACTCGCCCCCTTGGGGCTGGGTGAGTGGGGCAGGAGGCCTCCCCACTCCCCCCTCTTTGAAGACCGGCCGAGTGGGGGCCGGATGCCTCCACACTCATCTCCGCCGGCACCTTCTTCCTGGATTGCTGGCCGGGGGTGCTCTCGCCCATCTACTGGGGCGGGACCTCCGGGCCGCCTCCTCCACCTCCAGCCATAGAGCTTAGCTTGAGATTTTCCCTGCTGCTCACTCTCCACGCTCACCGCATCATAAATGTTGAAATCGAGACTTGAGAACAAGACTTGGTCTCTGTGGAGTTCGGGCCCTCAACAAGTTGGGGGGTGACCTCACATTTACTTCTCCCAAGGGAGAGCGCTAGGCTGAAGGCTTAGGAACCATGAACAAGACCAAGGGCTCAGTGAGGAGGTCCCACCACACACCCGGAAGATCTTAGAGCGCTTCCCCTCCCAAGCCAATGATGAGCTTGGGGCACCTTTGGAGGCTCTCTTCACCCACCGAAGAAACTTAGGGAGAGAGAAGCAAAAAAAAAAAGAAGTCCCTCCAAATGGTGCCCTCTTGTTCCTATTTATAGAATGCCTTGCTTGGTCTGCAAATAGCCAAATTCTGGCCTAAGAGATTACCAAAATGCCCCCGGGTTTGGTCTGCCAATAGTCAAATCCCGTTGTTCTGAGATGCTAAATGCAGACCCCCCCCCTCCCCCCATGTGGCCGGGCGAGCAGGGGGCAGGCTGCCCCCCTTGCTCTCGCCCCCTTACTGGAGCTGGGTGAGAGGGGGCAGGCCGCCCTCTCCTCTCGCCCCCTTTGCTGGAGCTGGGGCGAGAGGGGGCAGGCCACCCTATCCTCTCACACCCTTTGCTGGGACGGGGGCGAGAGGGGGTTGGCCGCCTGCCTCTCTCGCCCCCTTGTTGGGACGGGGGCGAGAGGGGGCTGGCCGCCCGCCTCTCTCACCCTCCTTGTTGGGACAGGGGTGAGAGGGGGCTGTCCGCCCGCCTCTCTCGCCCCCTGCTGGGACGGGGGCGAGAGGGGGCTGGACGCCCGCCTCTCTCGCCCCCTTGATGGGACGGGGGCGAGAGGGGGCTGGCCGCCCGCCTCTCTCGCCCCCTTGCTGGGATGGGGGCGAGAGGGGCTGGCTGCCCACCTCTCTTGCCCCCCTTGCTGGAGATGGGGGCGAGAGGGCGCTGGCCGCCCGCCTCCCCCCCCCCCCCCCCCCCCCCCCCCCCCCCTTGCTGGGACGGGGGCGAGAGGGGGATGGCCGCTCACCTCTCTCGCCCCACTTGTTGGAGATGGGGCGAGATGGGGAAGGCCGCCCTCTCCTCTCGCCCCCTTATTGGGGATGGGGCGAGAGGGGGCAGGCCGCCCTCTCCTCTCGCCCCCTCCAAGGGATGGGCGAGCAGGGGGCAGGCCGCCCTCCCTGCTCGTTCCTTTCTTTGCCTGGGACAGAGCTAAAAAATAACATTTGACCCAAAGACCTCCTGGGTCCCGGGGGCCTACACGGCGAATACAAGGTTGTACACCCGCCAAGGTCAACATACTGCAATCGGTGTGACAACTGGACAAGTGCCGAAAACCCGCTACTAGTTTATGCACATGCAAGGTTTATCTCACCGCCTGAGCCTCCAGCTCGCAGGACCAACAACTCTTGAACCATTCTGTCCCATACATTGAGACGAGGTTTACTTTTCTTAAATTCTCCTGTTTAAAGTTACTCTTGATTGTTATTATGTTGATCATAGCGATTTAAGATGAATCCTGGACTTCCTGAGGTCTACCCGGTGAAGGGCTCGCAGGGGTGCTAGAAGGTATTCTGGGGTGACATCCCAAACCTTCATTTCTCAGAATATTTATTTTTATTGGTAACTACTCATTGCCAAGGCCATTCTCATGGTTGCTCTTAAACTATCTTAAGATGACTTAGATTCTTGTAGGGGAAAGTGACGACCTATACGTGGTGCGTGGTCCAAACCCTTATGTATTTATCTATATGTCCAACACTTATCTTAAAGATGCATCATGATCATCATAAATATCATCATAATTGCCTAAGGTGGAAAGACCTCAAATGGTTCCAGTTACTCACTGTGAGACATGATTCTAATTTACTATTCAACTGTAGGACAAAAGTTCTCCAACAATGCTACAACTTATAGGGACTAATATGATGGATGCCCTGCCTATTTGTTCCAAATTTCATTCAATTCTTATGTGTTCTGGCTAGTCTAATCATCACCTCAATTTCTTGCTATTTGCAGACCATCACTAGAATTGAACTAGTTTTGATATATATGATGTGAACTTCACTCTATCTTGGTCAAATGTCCTAAAATTCATACCATAGGTTCATCATGACCAAATTATGAAAAGGTCAAAAATTCATAATATTTCTAATTAGTTTAGTCATGAATAAAAATTCTTTAAATTCAAGACATACATCACTTTACACATGAAGTGTCAGTTTCAGAAGTCAAAGTGCTCCAAATATTTTATCAGTGGTATATAGAGGTTAAATATCATGATTGGCAGAGTTCCCTAATTTTCCATAGTAATTATGACCATTATTTTAGTACTTAAATATTTAGGTCAATTTGTCACATTACAATGGAAGTACTAAGATAATTCATTCAAAAATTCTGGAAAAATTACCATAGGTGTATAATGGTCTATAAATAGTGTAGCCAAACTTTCAGAATTTTCCAAGTAGTGTTAACCATGAAAGTTACAATAATACATAAGTGTGACAAATAAATTTTTTGATAATTTACAGAGTGTATGACTTCCAAAAATCTTACTAAAATTTTCAGAGGTATATTTTAACATAAAGTACCTTTTGACAAAAAATTGGATTTTTCTTAGGACATTAGGTTATGTTTATTACATTTATACATTTATGTGACATAATCAATTATGATCAAATAACTAGGAATATCAACTCCAAAAATTCTAATAAATACTCCAGAGGTATATATTACCCTAAATCATCATATGGCAGCAGATCAGAATTTCCCTAAGTCAGTTGGTCACTTTCATTTGATTAATTCAATTACATGACATTAATATAATTAATTAAATGCCTAGAATTTTCCATTCCAAAAATCCTAACTTTTTTAGGGATGATACCCATCATCATAGAATGTGTATTGACCAAACATCATGAGCATACAACAAGCCATTTGTGACAAATTCACAAAATACCAAAAAGTGTTATATGCACACCACTTTTCCATACATTTCATTCACTTGTATGTGGAATATATTATTCTACAGAGGTCCAAATGATCTCAAATTTTTACATGTGACTATTTATGACCTAACAAACATATCACCCAAAATTTGGGTCATTTTGAATTTACCTAACCTCATTTATTTAAATAATATGAAAAATCATATTTCTGCCCAAAAATTCTGATTTGTAGGCAGGGGGTGTGTCTATGGTATATACTTTTATGTCCAAAGTATTAGGCCCATACAAACATCTTTGTGAAATAAATTTATAAATTAGTGACCGGTCCCCCTTTAGGACACATCTCAGGAGAATGGCCCTACAGGGATCTGTAGGTCACCAAATCTAGTGATTCAAAGTCCTATGGGCAGTAGACCTCAAGGGATACAAAAGGTGTCTCAAGCACATTTGCCTAAAAAGGTGTCTAGGTGGTCTAATTATGGGGATTAATCTACTCTATAAGGTGTGACAATTAATTCAATTTAATTCATCCTGTCCTGCATATAGCCATCAACCATTGGAATCAATGGCCCAGATTATGTCTCCTACCTCCAACCAAGGGATAGGATTGCCCCGTCCTGGGCTGATTTCCAAGTCGAATTCCCAGCCATCCGACCACTATCACGGCCGACCACTACCACCACCACCACCTCCGTTGAGGTGGTGTCTATCATTTGGCGGTGAGATGCTGTCTAGAGATCGCCTCTCCGGCGAACCCGAGCGGAGTAAAAAGGCTCGAAATTTCTCACTTTGCTCACATTGATCGTGGCTCAATTAAGCCAGATTTCTCTGCCTAATGAGCTAGAAAGCTAGCATAGAGGGAGAAGAGGAGAAATGGACCTCGATTAGGGCTCGACGACGGGTGTTCCGACGACCTGCCATGGTTTTCCTCTTCTCCGGCGAGCTTGCTTGATCCATCAAATCTCCACCAATAGATCTATTCTCAGTGGCTGGCTCGACTCCTTAGGACCTTCTAAAGATGATGGAAGTGTCTAATGGGGGTGGTGATGGTTGTATAGGAAGAATGGGAGGTATGAGTGACGACCATGGCTATTTTGCCTTCACCTTTGCTGCTAAGCGACTGACATCCCCTGATGGCAACTGTTCATGGCCTGAGGAGGTCGACTAGAGGCTTGGGCAGAGGAGTGGAGGTCCATGAGGCCTCCATTCCTCAAAAACTCCTCTTTTTCCTTAAAGCTTTTGGGAAAAATGCCACTTTTGCCCCCATGCCAATCTTCTCTCTCCAAATTCAAGAGCTTGGGGTGCCAATAGGCATGTGACCTGCTGGTTAGGCTTGGGTTGGGGACTTAGTCCATTTGGAGTCCACTTGGAGTTGATTTCCTCCTTTAGGCTTAATGTTGACCATAATTGACTTTTGGGTTGACTTGGTCAAATTGGTGAGTGGGTTAGCCCCACTTGATGTTCATGAGTCTTATGACCCTACCCAAAGTCCCTTGGACCATGGTGTGGCTCCAATTGAGTTAATTGGTCCATATGGTGTGAGTTTTACCCAAATTGGCCTAAGTTTGACGTTGGTCAAATTGGATGGATTTATTGACCACTTGATGGGGCTTTTAGGTCCAATGGGTCCTTAATGAGGTTAGAAGGTTAGGGTGAGATTAATTTGACCAATTGAAGGTCAATTGATCCTTGATTGGGTTGATTTGGGTTATGTTGACCAAGAGTTGACTTTGGTCAATTCTTTGAAATTGAGTGGGACCAATTAGTGATTATTGACCTAATGACCTTCCTTAGTGATTAGGAGGATCTAGGTGAGGTCCATTTGATGTATTAAAGGTCAATTGAGTCTAATTGTGTTGAATAGTGCTATGTTGACCTAAGTTTGACTTTGGTCAATTTGGCTTATTTGGTTGACCAATTGATGGGGCTTTTGTTCAAGTGAGTATCCATTAGGGTTAGGAACATAGTGGTGAGGTTAATTTGTACTTGTGAGTTCAATTTGACTAGTTTGGCCTAAGTTGCCTTCTGTTCACTTGTGAGCATTATGCATGTTCACCTTAACTCAAGGTGCCCTAAGGCCATCTCCATGCCTCCACTCAACCTTCTCACCTCATGTTATGCTCTAACACCAGCATGAGGTCTAATAGGATTAGGGATGTTACAAATCCCAATAAACAAAAATAATAATTTCGTCCCCAAAATTTACTATGCAAAGTGAGAATAAGGACTTTTAGAGGTGTTTAGGTTATACCTGATGTGAAAAGCCTTGGGTATTGCAACTGCATGAGATCCCTTGGTTCCCATGTGTGCTCTTCTCGTCCATGATTGGACCACACACTTTGACAAGGGGAACCTTCTTCCTTCGCAGGACTCAAACGACTGTGTGATCAATACAGATGGGCTCTAGACAGACTGATCTGTCGGATGATATCGGGCCTGCTGTAGACGTAACATGCTGCTCTAGCCGAAGTAAGGCTCTCCAAAGTAAGGAGACATGGAAGACATCGTGCAGGTTCACCAACTCCTGTGGCAGCTCCAGCCTATAAGCCAAGGGGCCGATCTGCTCCAAGATCGTATAAGACCCCATAAATTGAGGGTTGAGCTTCTCTGTCCTCGTACTCGTGAGACACCATGCACCAGCCATATCTTCAAGAACACTCTGTCTCCCACCTAGAATTCCATCTTTCAATGCCTCGCATCATAATACATGGCCTGCCGCCTCTGAGCCTCTAGCATCCGGTCACAGATCATTTCTACTAGTGCATCTGTATCATTTATGTACTCTGATCCAAGTGCCCTTGGATCTTCGTCCTGGACCCAAGACAGTGGCGTCCGATACTTCCTCCTGTAAAGGGCCTCATATGGTGTCATCCCAATGCTCACCTGGTGGCTGTTGTTATAGGAAAACTATATAAATGGTAAAAGCCTCTCCCAGGGTTTTCCAGTATCTAGAATACATAAGCGCAGCAAGTCCTCCATCGTCATGTTGGTGCGCTCTGTCTGGCCATCGGTCTGTGGATGGAAGGCGGTGTTTAAGGTAAATCGAGATTCTAAGTATGCATGCACCGCCCTCCACTCCCTCGAAGTGAAGCGACCATCTCTATCAGAAATAATCATCATGGGCACGTCGTGGTACCTGACGAACTGCTCCACCAATAATATCACTAACACATCAACTAGAGCGTCCTTCCGTACTAGGATGAATCTAGCCACCTTGGTCAATCTGTCCACTATGACCCAGATGGAATCGTGCCCAGAGTGGGATTGAGGTAGTACATGCACAAAGTCCATGGCTATGTCCTCGAACTTCCACTCCGGGACTGACAATGGATGTAGTAAACCTCCAAGGCTCTTGCACTCGGCCTTCACCCGCTGGAAGGTCTCGCAGTGTGTCACCCAAGATATAATCTCCCACTTCATCCCGGGCCAGTACATATCCTCCTGCAAGTCTGTCGTCATCTTGGGGATAAATACCGAGTGCGGTGTGCCTCCCTGAGGATGTCCTCCCGGATCCCACCTCCAGCGGGTATGTAGATACGGCCCCAGAAATGAACGAGGTCATCTGATAACAAGTAATCTCCTGAATTGCACCCTTCTAGTTCTATGAGTATCGGCTCCAATGCTGCATCCTGCCTCAGTTGTGTCCTGATACGGTCTCGAATGTCACAGGTAATGCTTAGAGAGGCTAAGTACTCCTTATAGATCTCAAGCTCGACCATGGATACCAATGTGATGTCCATGTCCTCTAGTGTCGTCACTAGCACCATAACCATCAATCGGGGCTCCGGTCCAAATGTTCCATCTCTCTTGCTCAAGGCATCTCCATTGTGTTTGCCTTCCCCGGGTGATAGTGCATTATGTAGTCGTAATCGCATAAGAACTCTAACCACCTCCACTGTCATAGGTTCAGGTCCTTCTGGGTATCTATATAATTAAGGTTCTTGTGATCTGAGAAGATCTCACAATGAACCCCATAAAGATAATGCCTCAAAATCTTCAAGGCAAAGATCACAGCCCCGAGCTCTAAATCATGTACTGGGTAGTTCTGCTTGTGCATCTTTAGTTGCCTTGATGCATATGCTATGACGCGACCGTGTTGCATCAATACTGCACTCATCCCCTGGTAAGATGTGTCGGTGTAGATCGAGAATCCTTCCTTCTCAAAAGGAAGGGCAAGGATTGGGGCTGAGGTGAGCCTATCGTTCAGCTCTTGGAATGCTGCCTCACACAGCGCTGTCCAGGTAAATGTGGCATCCTTCTTCGTCAAGGACGTAATAGAGAGTGCTACCTTCGAAAATCCTTGCACTAATTTGCGGTAATAGCCCGCTAATCCGAGGAAGCTACGGACATTTGACGCCGAATTCAACTGCGTCCACTCCCTAACTACCCGCACCTTGGCCCTACTGCCAACCCAGCCCCGTTGATAGTGTGCCCTAAGAATGCTACCTCCTGCTGCCAGATGTGGCTCTTCGAGAACTTGACATACATCTGGTGCTCCCTCAGCTTGCCCACACCAGTGTCAAGTGTTGGGTATGATCCTCCCTGGTCCTAGAGTAGATCAAGATATCGTCGTTGACGACTATGAAGAAGATGTCCAAGTAGGCTTTGAAGACACGGTTCATCAGACTCATGAATGTGGAAGGAGCATTCGTGAGCCCGATAGGCAACACCGTGAACTCGTATAATCCATAACGCGAGCTAAACGTGGTCTTCGATATATCCTCCTCCTGGATCCTCATTTGATGATACCCTTGATCTTAAGCTGAGCTTGGAGAACCAATGGGCTCCCTGAAGCTGGTCAAACATAAAGTACCTTGTGAGGATCCTCCCTGGTCTAGAAATCTTACTAAAATTTTTAGAGGTATATTTTAACATAAAGTACCTTTTGACAGAAAATTGGAGTTTTCTTAAGACACTATGTTATGTTTATTTCATTTATACATTTATATGACATAATCAATTATGATCAAATAACTAGGGATATCAACTCAAAATATTCTAATAAAATCTCTAGAGGTATATATTACCCTAAATCATCATGTGGCAGAAGATCAGAATTCCCTATGTTAGTTGGTCACTTTCATTTGATTAACTCAATTATGTGACATTAATATACTTAATTACATGCCTAGAATTTTCCATTCCAAAAATCCTAACTTTTCTAAGGATGTTACCCTTTATCATAGTATGTGTATTGCCCAAACATCATGAGCATACAACAAGCTATTTGGGACAAATTCACAAAATACCAAAGTGTTATATGCACACCACCTTCCCATACATTTCATTCACTTGTATGTGGAATGTATTATTCTACAGAGGTCCAAATGACCTCAAATTTTGTACATGTGATTATTTATGACCTAGAAAACATATCACCCAAGATTTGGGTCATTTTGAATTTACCTAACCTCATTTATTTAAATAATATGAACAATCATATTTCTTACAAAATTTTAGAAAACTGATGCCCAAAAATTCTGATTTTTGGGCAGGGGGTGTGTCTATGGTATATACTTTTATGTCCGGAGTATTAGGTCCATACAAACATTTTTATGAAATAAATTTACAAATTATTGACTGGTCCCCCTTTAGGACACATCTCAGGAGAATGACCCTACAGGGAGTTGTAGGTCACCAAATCTAGTGATTCAAAGTCTTATAGACAGTAGACCTCAGGGGCTACAAAAGTTATCTAAGGCACATTTGCCTAAATACGTCTCTAGGTGGTCTAATTATGGGGATTAATCTACTGTATAAGGTGTGACAAATAATTCAATTTAATTCATTCTGGCCTGCATATAGCCATCTTCCATGGGAGTCAACAACCCATATTTTGTCTCCTACCTCCAGCCAAGGGACAGGATTTCCCCGTCCTAGGCTGATTTCCAAGTCGAATTCCCGGCCATCCGGCCACCACCATGGCCGGCCACCATCACCACCACCTTCGTTGAGGTGGTGGCTATCGTTTGACGGTGAGATGCCGTCCAGAGATCGCCTTGTTGGATCGATTGGCGCCCTTAGAGAGAGGGTGAATAAGGGAATAAAATTGTTTATAAATTTTAAGACGATTTACTAAATTGTTTAGAGTAAATTAGAACAAAATAACAATTTAACTTAAAGGAAGAAACAATTGTAATTTGCAATTTTATAACTTATGCCAAATGATAGAAATCAAGTAAACACAAAAAAAGACATGATTATATTATATAAAAAGGTGTTTACATAAATTTGATTTCACTGTCGCTAGAAATTGGAGGCGTACAAAGTAAAACTATTTTTTCTGTTCTATACCGACTTGTATCCCCACAAACCGGTTGGCTTTAGCCTATCCTCCCTCGGATATGGCCTCAAGCCGCTCTAGCCAATCCTTCCCCGGATATGGCCTCGAGCACCCCCTAAATCTAATCTCCTAGACCTAGTCGCCAACTCACGCGGTGAATTACCCCCTAAGCCGCGCAAGGACCTAGTCGCCAACACAAGGTGAATTATCTATACGGTTACAAAATGGAATGAAATGTAAATAATGATAACAACAATAAAAACTCCCTATATGAGATCTTCTGAAGTTGATCGTTGTAGTATGAGCGAGGTTGAAGGGATCGTCCTTCGGATGTAGCGTGACGTAGTCCTCCTCCAGAATTCTCCTTAAGCCTTTTGTGGGAGATCCATCTGTGGCAGCACAACAACAATGAAGTTTTGGCACAAGTATTCTCTCTGGAAGCTCTCTCAGATCTCTGGAATGAAGGCTTCGAAAATCATCTCACTTCAGCAAACAAAATCAGATCTTTAAATAGAAACTGGAGCTAACGTGTGGCATTAAGGGTAACGCCAGCGTTAGTGAACGTGTACGGCAGTTGCTGAGATCGTGCATAGCGTCGGGAGCGTGGCAGAACCAAATTTTGTCGAACGAAACTAATTTCGTCGAACGTGACTTCGTCGAACGGAATCCCATTTCGTCAACCGCAACAGCCAGGATCGTGCAAACCGTCGGGATCATGGTAGAAACCAATTTCGTCGAACGAAACTTATTTCGTCGAACGCGCGTTCGTCGAACAGATGCAAAGTTCGTTGAACGTAGGTTCATCAAGCGAAATTTGCTCGAGCGCAGGTTCAGTTCGTCGAACGGAAACTCCTTTCGTCGAACGCCTTCAGAGTTCGTCGAACGCACTTTCCTTTCGTCGGACGCAGTTTCCTTCAGATTTCGTCGAACGCAGTTTCCTTCAGGTTTCGTGGAGCGCCTTCAGATTTCGTCGAACACAGTTTCCATTCGTCGAATGCAGTTTCCTTCAGATTTCGTCGAACGCAGTTTCCTTCAGATTTCGTTGAACGCCTTCTCAGCGGTTTCCTTCTCAGCGGTTGTTAACGCGGGGCGCTAACAACTAACGCGAGCGTTAGCACACTTTCCAGAGAGTCGTCTCCAATCTGTTTTCTAACTGTGGAGTATTGCACCTATAGTTCCTGCACACTCTAAACACACGACATGCAAAATCAAATACAATTTGGGATTTGTTATTCTCAAACAAAGGGATGTGACACACATGTCCAACAATCTCCCCGTTTTGATAATAACAAATCCACTTAGCAAGAAATCATTAAAGGTGATTATAGAATATGATAAGCGAGATAATAGTGCAACTATAGGATTTGATATGCATGATAATGTGCATACTCCCCCTATCTTAATGTTCCCCCTACATAAATGTAATTTTTGTTTTACTCCCCCTAAATGATTGATTACATGAATTAGTCCCCGCTAAATGATTAATTACATGAATTAGTCTCCTTGTATTCTTCTATATTTCTCCTATATAGATTTATGCAATTAATCTCCCCTTTTTGGTATTATCAAAAGAAGGTAGAGTGAGGGTACGTAGTAAGGAGCCCTTTCTTATAAATGATAAAGCATGATCGAGCTTTTGTAATAATGATAAAGATTTTAAGCATAGTATATATAAGAGATTTCAAATAAAACAATAAGAGTTGTAAGCAAGCAGAAGATTATAAGAAACATCTTTTAGTAAGCATGAAAAGCATAAGTAAAAATATGAGTTTTAAGTTCAAAATGTAAAGATGTTTTAACCTTTTTGAAATCTCATAGTTCTACATAAAGATACCAAGCATGAAAATGAACATATCAAAAAAAATATACTACAGTGTTACTTAATTTTAAGTTCAATAGATACCAAAACATTGTAGAGATCATGCTAGGTTATCTAGTGCATTTATTATATAAAGAGTAGTATAGATAAAGCATTAGAATCCAATACTCATGAGAAGAAGTGTTATGAAAGATAATGAGGTGCACATAAGTGTATTTTGGGCAATGTTAACAATTGATTTAAATCACAAAATACAAGACATATGTAAAGTAAAGTGCACAATAAAACACAAGTAAATTAACTTTCACACTCTTTAATGCACATTATTTTATAAAAAGTGGTGTATTAATCAAGGGTTGCACAAGACACTTTACTATTCTTTCGAAGGTGCTCAACCTCACAATGCTTATGAAGACATATCAGGAGATTCAAGTAATGCTTGGTGGAGTTATATTTGTCTACATATATAATTTTTTGTTCACATTTGTGCGACAACATTCTCCGAATACATTTGTTTTGCAAACCCACAATTTTTTAAACTTAACCACTTTTCAAAATTTCATAAGTGCAATTCAAATATAGTGTAGGTAATAAATTTATGCAAGTTTTAATTTATTGTACAGATACAATACACAAACAAGCATTTTTAGATTTAAACACGCATGTTAATTACCAAAATAAGTGAGTGAAAGGTATCATTATCAATCATAATACATTTACTCATACTTAGAGGCATGCTAAGCTTGGTTCTACACATATTTTTCAATACAATTGATGCACTTTAAATAGATATAACAAAGCATGATAAACAAAACAATGTTCATAGTAATTTGAAGGAATAAATGTTAACATTGTAGATAATTCTAAATAATAGAATTCATTCATGTTTGATATTAGTAATAAAGATCATACAGTTTTTATGTTTTTTTGAAAAATTTTAATGAAATAAAAACAGAAAAATCACAAAAGTATATTTTTGTATTTTTGAAATTTGAATTTTTGTAGTTGATTTTCTAAAATATAAATTAAAACAAAGATAATAAATGTCAGAAATTCAAAAACAAATTAGTAAATATAAACTAACATATTTTTAAGGATTTTTAGAAATTTTAAAAATCAGAAAATTCCAACACCCACGCTAACGCCGAAAACAGTACACGATTTTTTGAGAATTTGAAAAAACTGATTTTTGATATTTATTAAGTGTCCTTAGAGTAGTCTTATGCAGAAATTTTGTAATTTTTGGAGATGTATTGATTGCTCAAATTGCATAAAACATTAGCATCTTACATGTTATTCATCCTAAGATGTCTAAGACTCCTAATTCCAACCTTAACATTTGAAACCTTGCATCGGGAAGAGGTTTAGTAAATATATCAGCAAATTGAGAGCCTGTGCCAATGAAACTTATCCTAACATTTTCCTTTTTAATGTGATATCTTATGAAATGATGACGCACATCTATATGTTTGGATCTAGAGTGGTGTACCGGATTATTTGTGAGATCAATGGCACTTTTGTTGTCACATTTTAATTCTATAAGTTTTAGATGAAAACCAAAGTCCTCTAAAGTTTGGCTCATCCATAGTGCTTGTGCACAACAACTCCATAATGCAATGTATTCGGCCTCCGTGGTGGAGAGTGCATCCGAATTTTGTTTCCTACTAGACCATGCAACTAATGAGGGTCCTATAAAATGACAAGTACCACTAGTGCTTTTTCTATCAAGTGATCAACCAGCGTAGTCCGAATCGGAGTAGTCGTGAAGTGTAAATGAATTATTGTGCGGGTACCATAATCCTAATCTACATGACCCAATAAGATATCTAAAAATTCGTTTTACCGCTTTTAAATGAGATTCTTTTGGATTGTCTTGAAATCGAGCACATAAGCATACGACAAACATAATATCGGGTTAGTTGCACTAAGATAAAGTAGGGATCATATCATACCTCTATATAAGGTTTGATCAATTAAAATTCCTGATTCATCTTTTCTTAATTTAAGTGATGCACTCATTGGTGTACAAGCATGTTTAAGGTTTTCAAATCCAAAACGCTTAAGCATATCATAGACTTATTTGGTTTGACATATACAAATACCATCATTTCTTTGTGATATTTGAAAACCAAGAAAATAAGAAAGTTCTCCTACTAGACTCATTTCAAATTCATTTTTCATCACTTTAATAACTTCATTACACAACTCTTCATTAGTAGATCCAAAGATTATATCATCAACATATATTTGCAAAATAATTAAATCATCATTATTATGTTTAATGAAGAGAGTATTATCGGCACTTCCTATAATATAATCGTGCTTTAATAAAAATGGTGTAAGTCTTTCATACCATGCACATGGCGCTTGTTTTAAACCATAAAGCGCTTTTTCTAGTTTATAAACATGATTGGGAAATTTTTCAATAATAAAACCAGGGGGTTGTTCAACATAAACTTCTTCTTTTACAAACCCGTTGAGAAAAGCACTTTTTACATCCATTTGAAAAAGTTTTATTCTTTTAAAGCTTGCAAATGCTAGAAAAATTCTAATGGATTCCAACCTAGCAACGGGTGCAAAAGTTTCATCAAAATTTATCCCCTCGATTTGTGAATATCCTTGTGCTACTAAGCATGTCTTATTCCTAGTGATTCTAGACTCACCATCTAATTTATTTTTAAAAATCCATTTTACACCTACAACTGGGTGATTAGATGGTATTTCTACTAATTTCCAAACATTATGTCGGTCAAATTGTTCTAACTCTTCATTCATAGCCAAAAACCAAAATTCATCATTTAAAGCGGTAGAAACGGTTTTTGGTTCAATTTCGGAAACAAAACAGATATTTGAATATGATTCATGAAGAGAAGAGCGAGTTCTTACCCCGATGGATGGTTCACCAATTATTAATTCCCGTGGATGATCCTTTGTGAATTTCAAGGCACTTGGAGGTACATATTCATCTTCCTTGGCCTCCTCTTCTTCTTCTTTGGAAGATTCCTCATCACCATGCTCCAAAGGTTGTAAGAGATCATCCTCGTTGCCTGCGGAAAGTTTTTCTACACAAGGAACAAACTCATCAAATTTTACATTTATTGACTCTTCAACTCTACTAGTTCTTTTATTAAAAATTCTATAAGCTTTACTAGTTGAAGAGTACCCAAGAAAAGTTCCTTCATCACATTTTTCATCAAACTTTCCCAAGCTATCTTTTGTATTCAAAATACAACATTTACAACCAAAAACTTTGAAATAAGATACATTAGGCTTCTTCTGAAAATAGAGTTCATATGGTGTGAGATTAAGAGATGGGCGAAGCATGATTCTATTCATAACATAATATGATGTATTTACGGCTTCGGCCAAAAAGGACTTAGGTAATTTATATTCACATAACATAGTGCGTGCTAGTTCTTGAAGTGTCCTATTCTTTCTTTCTACAACACCGTTTTGTTGTGGTGTGCGTGGTGCAGAGAACTCATGTTTAATGCCTAACATATCACAAAAGGATGTAAATTTTTCATTTCCAAATTCTCCTCTATGATCCGAGCGAATGCATTTAATTTTTAAATCACTTTCATTTTGAATACGAGTACATAATTTTGCAAATTCACAAAACGCATCGGATTTGGAAGAGAGAAATAATGTCCAATAATATCTTGAAAAATCATCTACTAAAACATATGTATATAATCTACCACCAAGACTTGCAGTGCTGATATGAATAGTTCGTTGTTGTGATTTTTAGCTTGGAAAGAAAGTTGATGATATTCTCCAACCTATATCCGATGAAGGCAAGTGTACCTTATCGTCTATAGTATATGATATTTTAATTATACCAAGGTCGTATTCCTCGGGGCGCGTTGATTACTTCTACTTTGAGGAGGAAACTATTATCTTATCAATTAGTTTCTTTGAGTTGGTTTGCAAATAAGAGAACGGTTTTACGATAAAAGAGGATGATTAAGCGATAATTAAAGGTTAGTACTTGATCTTGAATCACCTTAGAATGAAAATGATCGAAAATAGATAAAGCCCTAATTCTCTTTAACGAAGATGCTTGGACCGTGGAGGTTCCCAAAATATGAACGCATTTCTTTCAAAGCTACGCCCAACTGAGTTTAGGTTGATCAACCGAACTTTCGTTCTATAATCGAAACCCCTAAAACTCGCTTTATGTGGTGAACCCCTCTATTGGATTTGACTCCAATCCGGGAAATTTACGTCGTCCTCTTTCAAGGATTGCATTCAACTCCCTTTACCCGTGAGTGATCAATCCGTACGCATGATCCTTTCGGCTACTAGAGTACGGAAACAGAAGAGAAAATCATATATCGATGATATGACCTCTCTATAGATTAATCAAAGGTAAATCCTAAACATTTGTTAAAAGAGAAAGAGAAGATATGTATTAAGGAAAGGAGATCATTTCATTGCTTGGATCATCTTGATCAAGCACTAAACAAAGATTAGTTACTCATAATAATGTAGGAAACGTAAATCATGTTAAGAACATGCATAATAAGAAAGAGAGAGAGAGAAAAGGTGTAGCAAACTATTTTATTTCTTATTGGAAACAAGTTACCAAAAGGGCAAAATGACATTACAAAGAGAGTTTGCAAAAATATTACAAGTACGAGAAAAGAGATCACAAGAACTTTAAAACATGAAAACATTAAGCTGAAATACTCTAAAAATAAACTCTCAATAGCTCTCTAGAATGCTCAAATGAAGGAGGAAAGATGATGCCTTCTCCCTCTTCCTTCATGCCTATTTATAGGGCCAAAACTAAGGAGGTAGAGATGGTAGATGACATGAGGATGAAGCTTCCATGAAGCTTGCCTTGGTCAAAAACACATGTTGGTTTAAAGGTCAATGACGGCTACTCCTTTTCACACTTGTCATGAGACCCATGCTTTGAAAAGTATGATCCAAGTTGGCTAGCTTTATCTCTTTCCAAGAAGCTTCCTTCATGAACACATGCTGAATTTATAGTCAAAGGTGGCTAGCCTCTTTCATACTTAGGAGAAAATATCTCATCGGACCATTGGGGCTTCATTCTCTTCTTGAATATGGTTCAATGACACGGTAACATGACCGCACTCGATATTTAATTTGGCACACCTTAAATGAAGGCGTGTTCTTTAGAAATGATAATGCAATTGTCCCGGGATACTGCAAAAAATAGTAAAATAGGCGTTGTTAGGATATAATTATAAAAAGGTACGATTTAAAAGATAAAATTAACAATATCTATATATTTATATTATAATATTTAAATATCTCTATTAATAACTTAGTTCAAATTATGCATCATCAAGTGCTAACGGGACCAAAAAGATCCATATGAATTATTTGCAATGGTCTTGTAGTAGAAATTAAATTTTTATTTTTGAAAGAGGATCTAGAAAATTTACCTTTTTGACATGGTGAACAAAGTGAAGGTAAAGTTCCATTTAACCTAGGCAATCCTCTAATTAAATTACTTTTAGCAAGATTTACAATGAGCTTTGTGCTAGCATGCTCTAGTCTTCTATGCCAAAGTTCTAATTCATCATTTTTAGTGATAAAACATTTTATAGATGATTTAGAAAGATCATGAAAAGAAACTAGATAAACATTATGTATTCTTGGTGCAGTTAGTAAAATATCTTTTGTAGTAGGATTAGATATTTTGCATAGATTAGTGGAAGATTCAAATAACACATCTAATCCTTTATCACATAATTGTCTAATAGAAATTAAATTGTGTTTTAATCCTTTCACATAAAGAACATTAGATATAGTAAAGGATTTGTTACCAACTGTACCAATTCCCATGATCCTTCCTTTTCCGTTATCACCAAACGTCACGATCCCTCCCTTCTTCTTTTCACTACAACAAAACTAATTTACGGCGATGTTTTTTTGCGGCGTTTTGAAAAATGCCGCTGTATATTTTATGTTCCGCGCCGTTTTATGTAAAAAAAGCGTGGCTAATGTTTTATAAGAGTATTAGCGGCGTTTGTCCAATAAAGCGCCGCGGAAAGTATAATTTTTGGCATATAACGCTCTCAGGTTTTAGGGTTCTCTCAACTTTCCCGATTCTACTCTTCCGCGTGAACTCGACAAGCCGCCGATCTCCACTCTATCTCCGCTCGATTCTACTCTTCTCCACTCGAACTTCGTCGATCTCCAAGACGTCGAAAGAACACGCTCCGCGCGATCTCACCGGCGTCATTTATTCCGGATCAAGGGTTTTCCTCCGCTCTTCCTGTTGTTCTCCTCGCCATCGCCAAAGGCTCTGCCTCCGCTCTTCCTCACGGCCGCCAGCGACGTCCTTGGAGCTTTCCCTAATGTCGCCGAGAAAGAGAGAGCTCAGGTCTCAAAGCTTCCAACTTTCACTATCAGCGCCATCAGGTATCGATTCTCGCCAACCCAAATCCATTTTCTTATCATGTTTGTTGGCTTTGGAAAGCTCTGTATAGACTCAAATAAGCGCCATATGAGCTTGTATGAGATTAGCATAGTGGAGGTATCATTGAAATAATGTTCGACAATAATTAATAACCACAATCAACACATGGACCTTCAATGCTTTGTTGCTCAAGTATTCCATTCAAGTAATAAGGGTTTGAAGTAATCTCATGCTTCATGCCCAGGAGATATGAAATAGGCATCTATATCTTGAATACTATACATTAGACATAAAGCCCCACATTAACGTTTCATGACGTCAAAATGGAAAACCACTAAACCATGTGGTTCCCTCAAATATTTCCCAAAAGGCTTCTCAGAAACATTTTCTACTAGGTATTCCTAATAAGCCTTTCCTTGCTAATAGGCATTCTCTTGTTGAGCCTAGTTTGTCAAGCCCTTTTGGACAACCAGATTTGTGTCAACAAGCATAAATCTCATAACCAGAGTTGGACAACCAGATCTGTATCAAAATATTATACCAACAAATAGATTTTCAAATACAAAGGGCATAAAATAACTTTCATGTAGAAGATATACTCAACCTGATAATGGTCTGGGTAAAGATAATAAGCAGGTATCGCACAAATATGCTCGAATCTGAGTTGAATAAAATAAAGTCGAATTGAGTTCATGTCATAACGCAAATCCAACAATGTTTTGTTTCACATCGAGAGTTCTATCACAAACCCGACCCTTATATGGTGCCTCGAGTGGCCCGACCAACGCACAACTAATTTCACTCGCATTTCGGGTTCCCGCTCTTAGTTTCTTATAACCAACTTTTCTTCCTCATTTATCTGTAAACTTTCTATACTAAATAATTTCTTTTTAGGTGGTTGGTTTCCGATCATTGGAAAGGCCAAAGGACGATGAGTTTTCTTTGGAGTTGTAAGTCAAAATTGTTTGTTTGTAATCAAATTTGATTTTATGAATTCAAATTTTTGTACACTATTTTCCTATTGTGATATTTTCAAAATGATTTGTTTAACTTTATGTTGTAGGTCAAAGCTTTTCACCTATGATGATGTTGTTGAAAGAGTTGCACACCATTTTGGGCTTGATGATCCATCAAAAATTTGATTGACATCCCATTGATACAGGTTGAGTTTTCTTTCCCTAATGTTGAACTCCGATTGCTTGAGGTTTTCTACCATAAAATTTACAAGGTACTCTTGGAACCTATTAACAATTTAGTGTGTGTAACCATCCTTAATGTATGATCTTGACATTATTAGTACTTGTCCTAACAATAGAATTCATAGTAAATTATATATTTTATAAATAATTTTGAATGTGCTAAATTATTCCTTGCCTGCTTTTACCAGCGATAATTGATTAGGCGTAGTGATTTTAGTTTCATGGTTGTAGATCTTTCCTCCGACTGAGAAGATAGAGAACATAAATGACCAAAATTGGACTCTTGGTACTGTGAAGAATGAGGAGGTAATGTTGGTTATCCTGATTCTCCTCATTGTATTGTTGTAGATGCAGGTCCTGCAAGTTGCGAGGCTGGAAGGGCATGGATTAAACCAGGATGATTTTCTAGTTAGTGATTCATATCTGCTACAAGTTAAATTCTTGAATATACATGTCTGTAATTATGCTTATTGCATATTTTTTAATCTCATTCCATTTATTTTTGTCAGCTGAGCAGTGGTATCTATGAGAATGCAGTGGGGCTTGTGCATATTATTTTTTTTAAACGATGCAGCTTTAGCTGTTTTTTTTAAATCAGAAGCATTGGCGGCGTTTTAAAGAAAAAACATCGCCAATGCTCCTGCCTTTTAAAAAGAAACGTCGTAGTATTGGCGGCGTTTTTTTAAACGGCGCGACTATTGGCGGCGTTTTAAAAAAAACGCCGCGGATTCCTGTATTCGCGACGCTTTCCAAAAACGCCGCAAAATTCTTTCGCGGCGATCCATTCCGCGGCGCTTTTGCGGCATTTTTAAAACGCCGCGAAAGCTTCCGCGGCGCTTGAAAAGCGTCGCGAAAGGCCCAAAAAAACTCCGCGGTAGCTCAGTTTTGTTGTAGTGTTTCTAGGCTAAGGAACTTTGCTTTATTGCCCGTCATGTGCTTGGAGCATCCTGAATCCAAGTACCACACGTCTTCATTGTCCTTAGCCTGCCTGCACATCTAGAAAGAAGATGAGAGTAAAGATCCGGATACCCAAGTGGAACCACCCATAGAATAAGTGGAATCCTTAGGTACCCAGATTTGTTTTAAAGTATTTTGTTTTATTTTCCTGCAAGAACTAGATGTGTGACCTAACCTATAACCGTTTGCACACGAAATAAAGGGGGTTGAGACCCTTTTCTGGAATATTTTCTTGCTGGAAGAAATTGGATTTACAGAAGAAAAACATTTTGAAAAAGAAAATTCAGGCTTCTTGTATGAGGTGCTAACGCCGGCGTTAGTGGCTAGCGTCGGGCGGTAGCCCTCTCCTCGATATTCGTGCCCAAATTTTCCAGAACCATGACACTGGTTCCCTAAAATTATTTCCAGTGATTTTTGGCCTATTCCAAATTTTTTAATGGTCATGGTGAGATCATTGACTTGTGCTTTAAGTGAAGAATTTTCTTTCACAAGCATGACACACCTATTTTCAAAACCTTTTAAATTATTTTTGATTTGCAAAAGAGAGGCTTCTAATTTCCTTTCTAATTCCCCCTTCTCTTTTGTAAGAGTTTTGGCATGAGAGAGGGCTTTAGAAAGTGACTCTTCAATATCTTTTGTCAATTTAGTGGAGTGATCACACTCTTGGAAAGAAACCTTTCTCTATTCTAAAACAATTAATTTTTTGGAAAGCTTTTGATTTTCTTTAATAAGAGATTCATTTTCACGATTCAATAAAATACTATCTTTCATATTTTTATCAAAAGCTTTGTAAGTTTCAAGGAATTCATTAAAGAGTTCATCATAAGTGGGAGGAGTTACCTTAGTGTCGCTAAGAACACTGGCGTCGTCGCCGTCGTTTCCATGTCCCATGAGGCACATGTTTGCTTCCTCATCTTCGTTTGATGAAGACCCGCTTGATTCTTCGGAGGAGGAGGAGGAGGAGTCATCCAATGTTCTAGCTTTTAGCACCTTCCTCTTCTCCTTCCCTTTGTGCCGCTTTTCCTTCTTCTCCTTCAAGAACTTTGGGCACTGGCTCTAAATGTGTCCGGTCTTCCTACAATGAAAGCATTCCGGTGGAGGTCTCTCTTCTTCATCCTCGCTCTCCTTTTCCTTCTTTGAGGATGACCCTTTCCATCTTGCATCCTTTTGGATAAATTTCCGGAAAGTGTTTCTTCTTTCCGGATTTCGCATGAACTTTCGGAAGTTCTTCACCAAAAGGCTTTCTTCATCTTCATCCTCATCCTCTTGGCACTCCTTCTATGATTTTAGTGCCAACGCCTTCTTCTTTGGCTCCTTGTTGTATTCATCATATTGGATTTTGAGTTCTACCTCATGGGTTTTGAGGTTCCCAATGAGGCTCTCAACTTGAAGCGTTCTTAGATTGTGCGATTCTGAAATGGTCGTCACCTTCGGGTTGAATTTTGGCGGAAGGGAACGAAGAATCTTTCGGACCAAGTCGCCGTTGGAGAAGGTCTTTCCAAGAACTTTGGAGGCATTGACAATCTTGGTGAAGCGCGTGTACATGGCATCAACATCTTCACTTTCATCCATCCGGAATTTTTCATATTCCGACTCAAGTTGGAAAAGTTTTGAATCTTTAACCTGCGATGTACCTTCATGAGTAACTTCCAAATGATTCCAAATTTCATATGCAGTAGTACATGCAGAAATTCTATTAAATTCATTTCTATCTAACGCACAAAATAAAACATTCATGGCCTTGGCGTTATTTTTGCATTTTAGCGTATCCCTATCATCTCATTTATCTTTTGGTTTATCTAAAGTTATCTCTCCAACTTCAATTGTAGGAGGAGAGTATTTCTCTTCTACCATATTCCATACCTCAATATCTAGGGTCATAAGAAAACATCTCATCCTATTTTTCCAGTAATTATAATCTGACCCGGTAAATAGTGGAGGTCTACTAATTCCCTGACCCTCGGAAAAAGCAAGATCATAAGACGCCAGTATTCCTGGCTTTTAAACCGTTTGGAATAACCTCCCTCTGCTACCACTTGTTGGATCGATTGTCGCCCTTAGAGGGGGGGTGAATAAGGGAATAAAATTCTTTATAAATTTTAAGACGATTTACCAAATTGTTTAGAGTAAATTAGAACGAAATAACAATTTAACTTAAAGGAAGAAATAATTGTAATTTGCAATTTTATAACTTATGCCAAATGATAGAAATCAAGTAAACACAAAAAGAGTCATGATTATATTATATAAAAAGGTGTTTACATAAATTTGATTTCACTATCGCTAGAAATCGGAGGCGTACAAAGTAAAACAATTTTTTCTTTTCTATACCGACATGTATCCCCACAAACCGGTTGACTTTAGCCTATCCTTCCCCGGATATGGCCTCAAGCCGCTCTAGCCAATCCTTCCCCGGATATGGCCTCGAGCACCCCCTAGATCTAATCTCCTAGACCTAGTCGCCAACTCACGCGATGAATTATCCCCTAAGTCGCGCAAGGACCTAGTCGCCAACACAAGACGAATTATCTATACGGTTACAAAATGGAATGAAATGTAAATAATGATAACAACTATAAAAACTCCTTATATGAGATTTTCTGAAGTTGATCGATGTAGTATGAGCGAGGTTGAAGCGATCGTCCTTCAGATGTAGCGTGACGTAGTCCTCCTCCAGAATTCTCCTTAAGCCTTTTGTGGGAGATCCATCAGTGGCAGCATAACAACAATGGAGTTTTAGCACAAGTATTCTCTTTGGAAGCTCTCTCAGATCTCTGGAATGAAGGATTCGAAAATCATCTCACTTCAGCAAACAAAATCAGATCTTTAAATAGAAACTGGAGCTAATGCGTGGCCTTAAGGGTTAACGCCAACGTTAGTGAACGTGTACGGCAGTTGTTGAGATCGTGCATAGCGTCGGGAGCGTGGCAGAACCAAATTTCGTCGAATGAAACTAATTTCGTCGAACGCGCCTTCGTCGAACGGAATCCCATTTCGTCAACCGCAACTGTCAGGATCGTGCAAATCGTCAGGATCGTGGCAGAAACCAATTTCGTCGAACGAAACTTATTTCGTCGAATGCGCGTTCGTCGAACGGAAGCAAAGTTCGTTGAACGCAGGTTCGTCATGCGAAATTTCATCGAGCGCAGGTTCAGTTCGTCGAACGGAAACTCCTTTCGTTGAACTCCTTTAGAGTTCGTCAAACGCACTTTCCTTTCGTCGGACGCAGTTTCCTTCAAATTTCGTCGAACGCAGTTTCCTTCAGGTTTCGTCGAGCGCCTTCAGATTTCGTCAGACGCAGTTTCCATTCATCGAACGCAGTTTCCTTCTGATTTCGTCGAACGCAGTTTCCTTCAGATTTCGTCGAACGCCTTCTCAGCAGTTTCCTTCTCAGCGGTTTCCTTCACAGTGGTTGTTAATGCGGGGCGTTAACAACTAATGCGAGCGTTAGCACACTTTCCAGAGATTCGTCTCCAATCTGTTTTCTAACTGTGGAGTATTGCACCTATAGTTCCTGCACACTCTAAACACACGACAAGCAAGATCAAATACAATTTGGGATTTATTATTCTCAAACAAAGGGATGTGACACACATGTACAAAATGCCTCTCCGGCGAACCCGAGCAGGGTAAAAAGGCTCAGAATTTCTCACCTTGATCGCATGGATCGCGACTCAATTGAGCCCGATTTCTCTGCCTAAGGAGCTAGAAAGCTAGCGTAGAAGGAGAGGAGAAATGGACCTCGATTGGGGCTTGGCGACTGGCCATGGTTTTCCTCTTCTCCGGCAAGCTTGCCCGATCCGTCGACTCTCCACCAATAGCTCTCTTCTCATTGGCTGGCTCGACTCCTTAGGACCTTCTGAAGATGATGGAAGTGTCTAATGGGGGTGGTGTTGGCTGTATAGGAAGAATGGGAGGTATGGGTGCTAGCCATGGCTATTTTTACCTTCCCCTTTGCTGCTGAGCGGCTGCCATCCCCTGATGGCGACTGTTCATGGCCTGAGGAGGCCGGCTAGAGGCTTGGGCAGAGGAGTGGAGAGTCATGGGGCCTGCATTCCTCAAAAGCTCTTTTTTCCTTAAAGCTTTTGGGAAAAATGCCACTTTTGCCCTCATGTCAATCTTCTCTCTCCAAATTCAAGAGCTTGGGGTGCCAATAGGCATGTGACCTGCTAGTTAGGCTTGGGTTGGGCTCTTAGTCCATTTGGAGTCCACTTGGGCTTTTGATTTCCTCCTTTAGGCTTAATGTTGACCATGGTTGACTTTTTGGTTGACTTGGTCAAATTGGTGAGTGGGTTAACCCCACTTAATGGTCATGAGTCCTATGACCCTACCCAAATTCCCTTGGACCATGGTGTGAGTTTGACCCAAATTGGGACTTTGGTCAAATTGGATTGATTTGTTGACCACTAGATGGGGATTTTTGGTCCAATGGGTCCTTAATGGGGTTAGAAGGTTAGGGGTGAGGTCAATTTGACCAATTGAAGGTCAATTGATCCTTGATTGGGTTGATTTGTGTTATGCGACCAAGAGTTGACTTTGGTCAATTCTTTGAAATTGAGTGGAACAAATTAGTGATTATTGACCTAATGACTTCCTTAGTGATTAGGAGGACCTAGGTGAGGTCCATTTGAGTCTAATTGTGCTGAATAGGGCTTTGTTGACATAAGTTTGTCGTTGGTCAATTTGACCTATTTGGTTGACCAATTGATGGGGCTTTTGGTCAAGTGAGTCTCCATTAGGGTTAGCAACATAGTGGTGAGGTCAATTTGTACTTGTGAGTTCAATTTGGCTAGTTTGACCTAAGTTGCCTTGTGTTCACTTGTGAGCACTTTGTAAGTTCACCTTAACTTACGGTGCCCTAAGGTTATCTCCTTGCCTCCACTCACCCTTCTTACCTCATGTTATGACCTAACACCATCATGGGGTATAGTAGGATTAGGGATGTTACACCTCCTTCATCGCGATTCTGAAGCTTCCGACAAGCTCCTCTTCCACCGTTCCTGCGAGCTTCCTTCAGGTCCCTTCCTCCCAAATGCTTCATTTCTGCGATATTTTCTCTGGCATTCCTTATCAACCATTTCTTTACAGCCCCCCTGTTACAGGTTATCCTCGAGTGCTCCTCAACACCTTCCTTCAGGTGCTTGTGCAAAAGAGAGATTCCGACAAGATTCGTCGTTGCTGCGAGCTTCATTTATGTGCATTTTTTCGCTACTTCTTCCTTTTTTAAGTCATACCTCTCGGTATTTTTTAGTTGGTTCTTCATGTTCTCAACATTTGTTTCAGACTTTTGTGTTCTCAACCCTTTTTTCAGCTTTTTGTGATTTCAGCTAATTAGAAGCTCCTACCCGAAAGACATATATGAGCTCAACATTTATTTGTTTTTAGCTCTCTACTTTGTCATCATTTCTTTCAACTTTTTCTATCCTCAGTCTTTTTTCCAGCTTTTTGTGTACTATTTATGCAACTAAGATTTCAACTACTTAGAAGCTCCTAGCCAAAAGGCCTATATGAGCTTGCTCTTGATTTCTTGAACTTTGTTATTTCTTTTATTTCATTCCCTAACGCATATTTAATATTTTTGACTGGATGGAACTTTTGAGAGATTAGAAATGTAATATTTTTGGGTTTTGGAATCTTTAATGTGAAAACAAAAAAAAGAGAATACTGCTTTTCCTTTTTACCTCACTCAATAAAAAATGTGGAGTATTTGTGTTTTATCCTGCAGTCTGTCATTTTATTGATTGTTCAAAGTAAGCCTTCAATCAATATTTTCAAATATATAAGTGCTAATTTAGCCGTTGAATGTAGTTCATAAGAAATGATCTTAGACCTCAATAACATTTGATAGATGCTATTTCTGATTTCATTTTAGAAATGATCTTAGAAATAATTTTCATAGTAAAGTGTGAATAGAAATAATATCATTGTCTTTAACTGATCTCTTTAACAGTTATTTACATAGTTTTTCTTATTTATCATATCTATGAGATCTTCTCTACGAGATCATAGTGACAAAAAATGATCTCTTTTTCTACTTAGAATATCACATCATAGCTTCCTCGGACAAAAAACTGCAGATTTGCTCAATTCTCATGTTTCTTCTACAGAGTTTAGGAGAAAAATCTGAGTATATAGTTCACCTCTTCTATTCTCTTTAGCACGTTTAATGTTTTCAATTACATAGTTTTGACTAGTTTTTTACAAGATTTTAAACTAATACTGAAGTGTGTGAATAGGATCTGCATATATTGATGCATTCTTATAAAGAGAATTTAACATAAATGCAAGAAAAATGCTATTATAAAGGTCTCTTAATGTGGTTGTAATGATGTATTTTCATCCCCTATCTATGGACAAAAATCTTTTATTAAAGTTTCAAATTATAAATCAACCTCACGAGCTCAATCTTGAAAAATGTTCACTGATAATGCTTCTTAGAAATGAATTGTCCAAGTATTTTAATTTTGAAACGATCGGCTATTTTGCAATTAACCGTCCAAGTGTTATGATATTATTTTGAATATCGCTTTCCCCGCCGAATGTCGTCATCCACAACAAGTGTTGCCTCCTACGACAAAGTTTGCCCCCACAACAAATGTTGAGGCCCACGACAAATATCGCCACCCACAATCAATGTCGCCGCCCAGATCAATGCCGCCGCCCACGATCAATGTCGCCGCCCATGAACAATGTCGCAGCCCATGACCAATGTCGACGCCTACGACCAATGTCGCCCCTCACGATCAATGTCGCCGCCCACGACCAATGCCGTCTTCCCCGCTGAATGTCACCGCTCACGACAAATGTTACCCCCCCCCCCCACATACAACAAATGTCCCCCGCTGAATGTCGTCGCCCAAGACAAGTGTTGCGCCCCCCCCCCCCCCCCCCCCCCCCCCCCCCCCGACAAAATTTACCCCCCCCCGACAACTGTTGAGCCACACGACAAATGTAGCCGCCCACGATCAATGTAGCCGCCCACGATCAATGTAGCCGCCCACGATCAATGTCGTCACCCCGATCAATGTCGCCGCCCACGATCAATGTAGCCGCCCACGATCAATGTAGCCGCCCACGATCAATGTCGTCACCCCGATCAATGTCGCCGCCCACGACCAATGTCACCGCTCGCGACAAATATTGCCCCCACGACAAATGTTGAATCCTACGACAAATGTCACTGCCCACGAAAAATGTTCCCCCCCCCCCGACAAAAGTCACCTCTTACGACCAATGTCGCCGCCCACGACCAAAGTCGCCGCCCACATCTAATATCGCCGCCCACGACTAATATCGCCGTCCCCGCCGAATATCATCTCCGCGCACAGGATCCCTCGTGCACTACTGAATGTATTATTAACTATTTAACAATTGTCACCATTACTAGCCTTCTTTATTTGAGATCAAATTTATGCATGTTTCATTTAGTTTTTAAAGTACACAAATCCATCTTCTAATGGATATAATTACAACACTTGTACTATTGTACAAACTTGGGCTCCGTTTGGCGCGGAGTTTTACTCTCAGTTGGACAAAAGTATCATCTTCATAGAATGTTTGGCATGACAACGGTTATGACCACAAAAAAACTAATTTTGAACATAAAAGTGGATGAAGTTCCTTAAGTGAGCTTGAACGTTCACAAACGACGGCTCATAACCACCGTGTTGATGACCACCACCGCCATGCCAATCGGACCCTTAGGCTTCGTTTGGCGCTGTGGTGACGATCGTGAACGTTGTGGTCATGAACTGTCGTTTGTGAACGCCCGACCTCACCTAAAAAAATTCATGCATTTTATGCTCAAAACTAGTTTATTTTTTTTACAGCGATCATAGCATTTGTTTTGCCAAACATATATTCTATGATAAGGGTTTTTTTGACCAAACTCACCGTAGCAAATAAGAGGCGCCAAACGAAGCCTTAGTCTATGTTGGGTTTGAGAGCGCGCAAACTCGACCCGAGCACCTACAAATTAATTCAGCGAGAGCACCTGCGCGAGCGTTTTAGCGAATATGCAAACACAAGAAAGCAAAAATAAAATAGTGCACGAGAATTTTTAACGTGGAAACCCGAATGGGTGAAAACCACGGGACGGTCGGAGTCCAACCCGGAAAGCCTCCACTAAAACGTGTATAAAATACGCGCAAAAAATTTACAGGCTTTCCCTCCTTGATCCACAAAGGATCACCTCCACTTCGCTGCACAAATAAATAAATACAAGTTACCACAGTAATTATCGAGACAGATCAAAATCCTCTCCGATGTAGTTTGCGCGTAACTTGCGTGTTTCCAAAATGAGTCTGTCGCGAAGCTGCCCTTTGACCCGAACAGAGTCGGTCACGGTCCTCCTTCTTGCGGCCGACAACGGCCGTCAGCACCAACTTTAGCGTCGGCGGCACTACTCCACGGGTGCCGCAAGCTCGACGCTCCTCCTTCGTACGCCGCAACTTCGGTGAACGCGAGATCTTCTGAGCTCTTGTACGTAGCTCTGCTTCCTTGCTTCTCTGTACTTCCCAGCCTGCCGAGAGCTTGATGGTTTTATAGCGGAAGCTTGCAGATTTTACTTTCCTTCTCCGCCACCTATTCCCTCCTTTTTTTTTCTTCACGTGGGAGAGAAGAAAATAATACCTCTCTCTCTCTCTCTCTCTCTCTCTCTCTCTCTCTCTCTCTCTCTCTTTCTCTTTCTCTTTTTTTTTCTTCTGACATGCATGGTAGCATTTGTCAAAAGCTATGATGATAGTCTTTTGACTTAATATGTATATATATAATATATTATTTTATTTTACTTCGTGTCAGAGGAGGAAGAAATTGCGCAGCCGGCGAAATTGACTCGCGGCTATTTGCGTGAGTACGAGGAGAGGAAAGATAATTACAGCATGCGTCACGAACTCGTCACGCACGAGCCCGGCGGTTTTCTCCGCATCGGATGGGAACCACACCCCAACAATTCTCCCCCTTCACATCGATGAGGAGGAAACCGCCATCCCGGCGATTCTCAAGCAGTGTTCGAATTTCCCCCTTTGCACTGGCTTCGTGAGCATATCTGCTCCGTTGTCATCAGTGTGCACTTTCTGCAAGTCCAGCTCCTTCTGCTCCAGAATGTCGCGTATCCAATGATATCGCATATCAATATGCTTGGACCTCAAGTGAAAGGTGGGGTTTTTCCCCAGGTGGATAGCGCTCTGACTGTCACACAGGAGTGTGTATCGGTCCTGAGTGAATCCAAGTTCTTTGATGAACCTCTTCATCCAAAGAAACTCTTTCCCAGCCTCAGTAACCGCAATGAACTCGGCCTCCGTAGTGGACAGTGCAACGCACTTCTGCAGTCTCGACACCCACGAGATAGCTCCCCCTGCAAACAGAATCATGTATCCGGACGTCGACCTCCTGGAGTCTACATCTCCAGCCATGTCAGCATCAGTGTAGCCCAACAGCTCTGGCTCACTGTCTCCAAATCTCAGCGTCAAGTCTGACGTCCCCTGCAGGTATCTCAGTATCCACTTCACTGCGCTCCAATGCTCTCTCCCAGGATTGGAGAGAAATCTACTGACTGTCCCAACGGCATGCGCAATGTCTGGACGAGTACACAACATCGCATACATGAGGCTCACAACTGCAGATGCATACGGAACCTTCTGCATCGCCTCAATCTCCTCAGGTGTGTTGGGGCACTGATCAGCGGTAAGCCTGAAGTGAGCTGCAAGAGGCACGCTCATCTTCTTTGCCTGATCCATATCAAATCTCTGCAACACCTTGCGGATGTACCGCTCCTGTGATAACCAAAGTAATCTGGCTCCCCTGTCTCTACGAATGTGCATCCCCAAAATGGTCTTCGCAGCACCCAGATCCTTCATCTCAAAAGTGAAACTCAACTGTCGCTTCAACTCAGTAATGCGAGCAGTGTTCCTCCCGACGATCAACATGTCGTCCACGTACAACAGCAGAATGATGAAATTCTCTGGAGCATACTGCTTGATGAACACGCAGTGGTCAAGGGTGGTCCTCCTGAAGTCGATCTCCCTCATGAAAGAATCAAACTTCCTATACCATTGCCACGGGGCCTGCTTCAGGCCATATGGACTCTTCTGCAAGCGGCACACCAGACCTTCCTTCCCTCTGACACTGAAACCCTCAGGCTGCTCCATGTATAGCTCCTCCTCAAGATCGCCTTGCAGAAAGGCGGTCCCGCTGGCTTTCTTCCGCTCCGTTATACATCCATCTGCTCTATCTCCAAATCAAGCCTCGCAGCGAGGCCAAGGACAACGCGAATAGATGACATCTTCACCACTGATGAGAAGATCTCATCGAAGTCAACACCCTGTCGCTGTCCAAAACCCTTCACTACCAGCCTGGCCTTGTACCTGGGAGGTGTGGAGGAATCTCCCTGCTTCACCCTGAAAATCCAACGATTCTTCAAGGCCTTCTTGCCCTTAGGCAATCTCACCAAGTCATATGTGTGATTCTTCTGCAGCGACTGCATCTCATCCTACATAGCAGCCATCCACTGGCGCTTCTCAGCACTCTCCACAGCCTCGTCATAACTCTCAGGCTCCCCCGCATCAGTCAGCAGTATGAACTCTGATGCAGAGTATCTGGTGGAAGGATGCCTGACTCGATCTGACCTCCACAAGGCAGGCTCAAGGGCCAGTGCAAGCACATCATCAGTAATGTCCTCAGCGACTCCTGGTTCACCATCAGTGGTGATATCATGATCCGGAAGGATATCAGTACCTTGTGCTGGCTCGGGCTCAGTAGCCTTCTCAGTGTCGTCATCTCCAACCATAGGCGACTCTGCAGCAGTGCGAGAGTCAACCTCAAACTCAACAGTCCCCTTAGGATCACCAACAGTCTGATCCTCATAGAAAATAGCATCACGGCTACGTACAAGCTTCTTCTCAACTGGATCAAAGAACCTGTACCCAAACTCTCCACTGTAGCCGTACCCCAAAAAAAATACACTGTCGGGTCTTCGAATCCAACTTCGATCTCTCTGGGGACGTGCACAAAGGCTTTGCAGCCAAATACCCGCAAGTGACTGTAAGAGGGGTCTTTCCCATACCAGACCCTATATGGGACATCCTCCTGCAATGCCGAACTCGGCGAGAGGTTGATGACATGTGCTGCAGTAAGAAGAGCCTCGCCCCAAAACATCCCTGGCAGCTTCGATTCAGAAAGCATGCATCGAACTCTCTCCAACATTGTCCGGTTCATCCTCTCAGCTACGCCATTTAGCTGTGGCGTCTTCGGCAGGGTCTTCTCATGTCTGATGTCATGGTCCCTGCAGTACTCATCAAAGGGACCAATGTACTCTCCCCCATTGTCGGACCTGATGCACTTCAGTCTCTTCCCAGACTTTCTCTCCACCTCAGCGTGGAATCTCCTGAAAGTATCGAGAACCTGATCTTTGGTCTTGATGGCATAGACCCAAAGCTTCCTCGAATGGTCATCAATGAAAGTGACGAAGTATGATGCTCCTCCTCTAGTCTGGATCTTTAGTGATCCGCACACATCAGTGTGAACAAGCTCTAATGGCTCTGATCTCCTGGTGGACGTGTGGCTGTGGAATGAAATCCTGTTCTGTTTCCCAGCCATGCAGTGGTCACACCTCTCCAAGTGATCCCCAGAAATATCACTAATCAGCTTCTTCTTCGCCAGGCATCCCAAACCCTTCTGGCTAATGTGTGCCAGCCTCCTGTGTCATAAGGAGGTGGATGCCTCATCCCAGACGGAGTTGGCCTGAGCAGCTTCAGGCCTCCCCTCCATGTAGTACAGTCCAGAATCTCTATAACCCCTGACCATCACAAGTGATCCCCTGATCAGCTTCCAGAAGTCTCCTCCAAAGACACTCAGGTGTCCTTCGTCTCCAAGTCTGCCAACATATATCAGATTGAATCAAATATCTGGCGCGTGCCGCACATCCTTCAGAACTAGTAGAGTTCCAGTACTCGCCTTTAAGTACATGTCCCCACGCCCAAGTACCTTGGACGTATCCCCATTGTCCATCCTCAACACCCCACAGTCATGAGTGGTGTAAGTGGCAAATAACTCCCTGTTGTGGGAGACATGCGCAGAGGCTCTAGAATCAACGATCCAGCATCGGTCATCACACGCGAGTGCAGCAGTGACGTCGTCGCCAACAATAATGACGTCGTCCTCCTCAGTCGAAACGATGGCTGCCGTGTGACCCTCATCTTTGCCCTCGGTGGAAATCCCCTTCTTCTTCTTATTGTTCTTCCATGAGTAGCAGAACTTCTTGATGTGACCCTTTTTGTGGCAGTAGTGGCATTCCACATTCTGATAACGTGTCTTCGACTTGCCCCTACTCTGACTCCTGTCCTCCTTCCTTCCTCGGCTCTTACTCCTTCCTCTCCCCCTGGGCTCAGTAAAGAGAACGTCGGCTCGTGAAGAAGAGCCCGAAGTCCCTTGAGACTTTCGTCTCACCTCCTCATTCAAGATCCCACTCTTGGCGATCTCCATGGAAACAATCCCCTGGGGGGAAGAATTGATCAGAGAAACTCTGACCATCTCCCACGAGTCTGGAAGTGACTTGAGTAGCCACAATGCATTCACCTCGTCTTCAAAAGTCACCTTCATAGCAGTCAGACGATCAATAATCCCCTGGAACTCATTGACATGATCCAAAATAGGTGAGCCATCCTGGTACCTGAACTCTCCAAGCTTCTTCAGCAGATAAAGCTTGTTGATGCCCGTGCTCTTGGCATACAGTGTCTCGAGAGTCGTCCACAGTACCTTTGCATCAATGATGCTAGCCACATAGTTGTGGACGTTCGACTCCACGAACCGTCTGATAAACCCACACAGCTTCCGATGCTCCACCTTCCATTTCGCCGGATCCGTGTCCTTTGGCATCTCCTCAAAGACAGGAGCATGCCAACCCTTCACATATATCAAACCTCCATCAATAAATGCCACTGGTGGTAGTTCGCGCCGTTTAGTTTCACCATTTGCTCGGAGCCCGAACCTGATGTAGACTCCATCATGCTCTGTCACTGATCGGACCGACCTCAGTTCTTTGAGCCGACTATTTCCAAGAAAAGAATCAAAGAGGATAGGGAGCGGACCAATGGTCGTCACTTACCGCACCCGATCACTAACCCGAAATATCTGATCGGCTCGTCTCGAATCCCAAATAGGTCAGCCCGATACCAGCTCTGACAAGAAACCTAGCTCTGATACCACTTGTTGGGTTTGAGAGCGCGCAAACCCGACCAGAGCACCTGCAAATTAATTCATCGAGAGCACCTGCGTGAGCGTTTTAGCGAATATGCAAACACAAGAAAGCAAAAATAAAAATAGTGCACGAGAATTTTTAACGTGGAAACCCGAATGGGTGAAAACCACGGGACGGTCGGAGTCCAACCCGGAAAGCCTCCACTAAAACGTGTATAAAATACACGCAAAAAATTTATAGGCTTTCTGTTGGGTATTGTGTCTACAATCACCTTGATTTGAAGATGTCCCCTAGTAAACTAAAATGAATTGTATTTGTATTTGATGACTTTTGTTTAGATGTGTTATGACAGGTTGTAATGCTAAGTGCACACCAAAGTCAGGTTGCAATGGATCACCAAACACAGTTCTAAACAATGTAATCCCTCATTGAATAGAACATAGTGTTGATCCATGTGTAATCTCTCTTTTGGGGTGCACTTCATATACTCATGACTGGAGGTTTTCAAGGTTGAGGAGTGAAGCAGGCTTTCAGAAGAAAAGAAGATTTTTGCCAAGTCCATTCGTCGAGATGACTCGGGTCATTCCGACGAATCCCGACGAATGCTGACAGAAGTCATTTTGGCTGGGTTATGAAGAAATTTCTGAAGCCAAGTCCATTCGTCGAGATGACTCGGGTCATTCCGACGAATCCCGACGAATGCTGACAGAAGTCATTTTGGCTGGGTTATGAAGAAATTTCTGGAGCCAAGTCCATTCGTCGAGATGACTCGGGACATTCCGACGAATCCCGACGAATGCTGACAGAGGTCATTCTGACTGGGTTGTGAAGGAAAACTCTGCAGCTAAGTCAATTCGTCGGATGTTCTCGTGTTCTCCCGACGAATCCCGACGAATGACGGACAGGCGGATTTCAAATCCTCGTTTCGTTTTTGAAAATTAGGGTTAGCCGATATGAGCAGTACACGTGTCGCCTCTCCCTTCTTTGTCACAAGAGCCGTTGAAGACCTCCCTATAAATAAATCCTTATTTTAGGGCAAGAAAAAAAAAATCTTATGAATCGATCTAAAAATCTTCTTCAGCCGACAGTTCAGAAAAGAAAAAGTTAAAAAAAAAAGTCGATCTCCTTTCTCTTTTGCTGAACAAGAATTCTGAGACCTAACATTTACTGCTCAAGATCCTTTCTCTTTTGTTGTTGGAGATTTCTCAGAAGAAGGCCTTTGATCTTATTGCTGCTCTCCTTTTTGAAGATTCTTTCAAGTAAGTCAAAGGGCCTATTCAGATCTGGTTAGCCAAGTCTTCTCTCTTCACATCTTTCAAGTGCCAAGCTTTCTTTCAAGGTTGAGAAGAAGACTCAGTTTTCAAGATCTGAAGTTATTCCCTTTAGAGGTTAAGAAGAAGTATTGTGTTTCCATATCTCTTCTTTTGTAGGAGTTTTTCACTCTGAGATTGTTTGTAGGAGTTGTTATACTCCGAGTTGTAGGAGTTGTTATACTCCGAGTTGTAGGAGTTGTATACTCCGAGTTGTAGGAGTTTTAACTCCGAGGTGTAAGATTAGTTATAATCTGAGATTGGTGAAGTAGCCGAGTCTAGCCTCGAAGTGCTAGATAGGCGAGGCGGGAAAGAGGACTACCCACATCGGGGAACCTCTATAAAATCCTTGTGTTTGTGCTGTGGCTGTTTGTTTGCATTGCTGTGTTATTTTTTTGTATTCCGCTTTAAGACATAGAATCCACCTATTCACCCCCCTCTAGGTGATTTAGGCCGCAACTAGATACTTTCAATTGGTATCAGAGCCAGGTTGTTCGCTATAAGGCTAACACCTTGAACAAGATCTCCTCATCTAGTTGCTAAAGCAAATATGTCTGGAATGGATAAGGCCAAGGATTCCGTCAAGTTGTCAGTCTGCACCAAAGAGAATTTTCCTATGTGGAAGGAAAGAGTAAGATTCTACATGGAAGCTGCTGACCCAAGAATCTTTCAGATCGTGGAAGAAGGTCCTCATATTCCGATGAAACCATCTTCAATAAACTCCACCATCATGATCCCGAAGAAGATGTTGGAACTGAACAAAGATGAGATCGCTCTAGTGGCCCTAGACAAGAAAGCTAAGAATATCATTGCAGGTGCAGTTGATGATTCAATGCTGCAAAATCTACTTCACTGCAAATCTGCTAAAGAAATGTGGGACTCACTAGTCGTTCTGATGGAAGGGACCGAAGAAGTGAGGGATGACCGAAGATCGTTGCTGAACCAAGAATACGAAGCATTCAAGCAAGATCCAAGAGACTCCATTTCTGACACCTACGAGAAGTTCTTCAAGATCGTAAATGGTCTTAGGAATTATGATAGAGAATTCACAACTGGCGAACTAAATGACAAATTTCTGAGATCCCTGACGAAAGAATGGGATACCAAGGTTATAGCCATCAGAGAATTCGGAAAGCTCGGAACCACTGAGCCACAAATGTTGTTTGGTAAGCTCCTGTCTCATGAGTTGAAGCTAAATTCCCGCAAAGCTGAAGAAGAGGGGGTCAGAGCCTCTGGAAGGGAGAAGTCCTCTGCCCTAAAAGCTGAAAGTTCAAGAAAGTGCAAGGCTCTCCCACCTGTCAGGAGACCATCTTCTGATGAGGATGAGTCTGATGCCAGCCCATCAGGTTCAGAGATGTCTGATGGAGAATTTTCTCTTCTCTCCAAACAATTCAAAAGACTTCTGAATAAAAGAAAGCAGAAGAGAGGGCAATCCTCTGCATTTGATCACAGAAGATCAAGACGTGATGGTGATCATCACAAAAAGGACTGCAATAATGACAGGTATAAATCTAAACCGAACAAATTTGATTCTACTTACATTATTTGTTACTGCTGCAATAAGCCAGGACACGTAATAGCCGAGTGTCCATACAAAAAGAAAGAAGGATCAAAGAAGGAAGAAAAGAGATCATTTAAAGGAAAGAAGAAAGAAAAGAGCCTCCTCGCCAAAAAGGCAAAGACTCTGAGCGACAGTGACTCTGATGCGTCAAGCTCAGATGAAGAAGCCTACTTTGGACTAATGGCACATCTAGACGAAGAAATAGGCGACTCCTCTTATAAGGGGAAGGTAAACTCTCATACTCCTCTGTCTGCTTCTGAAGATGAGACTGTATCCGTAGCAAATGAAGGCTACTCCTCAGAGGAGGACTCTAAGTTAATAACTCAGTATGAAGCCCTTGTGAAAGGATTTGACAAGTGCCGCAAGGTTGTCAAATCCAAGTCAAAAGAAATTGAATCTCTCAAGACAGTGGAATTAGCTTTGAGGGAGGAAGTTGAACAATTAACTTCTCTCAAAGATGAAATCCAACTCTTGAAAGACGAACTGAAAAGCTCCACTGAGTTGTTGAATTTAAAAGAAAAAACTATAAATGAACTAGAAAATAAGTTGAAGGCGGAAAGGAAGCTCGTAGAAAGCTTCTCGAAGCCTAAGACTATTCTTCCATTCATTGATAAATTTTCTGCTCCTGCGAAGGGTAGTGGAATTGGTCATAAGGCTGAAAGCATTAAGGCTGCTGAGAAGAGAGCCGTGAAGGGGAAGGGAGCTGCTAATCAAAGTCAACCTTCATTTAGGAAGGTCATTTTTCCATCAAATCCGTTTGACTTTGATTCATCCTACGGTCATTTTGCTAGGCCAACACTTGTTGAACCTAGTAATAGATATCAAGGATGGAGCTTTCCCCGAAACTTTGACAACTCTCCATTCAAAGCTCCTCATGAAGAAATAATCCTCAAAGATCATGGTCCATTTGTTCACGGATCAGCTCACAAGAAAGCACCGAAAATTAGAACGATTGCACCCAAATCTGTTGAGAAGAAGTTGGAGCCATGTGTGTGCTGTCACCTTGAGGCCCCCACTTCTAAGAAGACTTCCACTAGGAAAGTCACTCTTGTTGCACCTCCCGTTCAAAAGGCAAAACAGGAGACAAAGAGAAGGTACAATCGATTCGATTGTTGGTGTTGTGGCAAGGTTGGTCACTTTGCCATAGATTGTTGGTTTAATCCGAGAAATGTCACGACTCCACGGATTAACAATGCAAGAATGACCCCTCGCAATGTTAACATTCCAAGTGGTGGTCATCTAACAAGAAGCCAAGGACCCAAATCGGTTTGGGTTCCTAAGGGCAATTGATTATTGATTGCAGGAATGTCCAAAGGCCAACTCAAATCCAATATGGTACTTGGACAGTGGATGTTCACGGCACATGACCGGAACAAGAAGCCTACTACAAGAGTATACCTCTGTTAAAGATGGTCCAAAAGTTATTTTTGGCGGATCTGATCGGGGAATCACAAAAGGCTACGGTATGATCACAAATGGTATAGTCTCTTTCACAGACGTGGCTTATGTTAAAGGATTACAACATAATCTCATTAGCATAAGTCAACTTTGTGACAAAGGGTATATGGTAGAATTCTACAAGGACAAGTGCTTGATAAAGTCGTCTGATACGTCAGAAACTATTTTAACAGGCACTCGGAGTAGAAATATTTTTTGTTTAAATTTTCTATGTTTAGATACTTCTACACCAGTGTGCTTTTTGGCAAAAGATAGTGCATCTCTCTGTGACCAATGGCACAAGAGACTAGCACATATAAATTTCAAAACTATAAATATGTTATTTTCCCACAACTTAGTTCGTGATGCTCCTGGTGTTAAGTGCATTAAAGAGAGACCTTGTCACACATGCCAAATGGGCAAGCAGACGAGGGCTAGCTTTAAGAGCATTATTGGCAAAGAGTCTACCAGATGCTTATATCTACTTCACATGGACTTATTTGGTCCCATGCCAATTCGGAGTTTAGGGGGTAAATCTTATACGTTGGTCATTGTCGATGATTACTCACGTTTTGCTTGGGTATTCTTTCTGAAACACAAGTCAGACACCTATGATTCTTTCACCTCATTCGTTAGGCAAATTCAGAATGAATTAGAATGTTCTGTGGTCAAAATCAGAAGTGACCATGGTACAGAATTCAAGTCTGAGGCCATGACTGAATTTTGTGAAAGTCAGGGTATCTTTCATGAGTTCTCCTCTCCCCGTACTCCACAGCAAAATGGCGTTGCCGAGAGAAAGAATAGAACACTCATCGAGGCTTGCAGAACAATGTTGAGTGATTCTTCACTACCGGAGTACTTCTGGGCTGAAGGTATCAACACTGCTTGCCACGTGCAAAACAGAGCACTAATCAACAAAAATCACCATAAGACTCCCTATGAACTTCTGAAAGGCAAGAAACCAACTCTGTCTTATTTTAGAATCTTTGGCAGTAAATGTTTCGTGCTTAACAATGGAAAGTATTATAAAACTAAGTTTAGTGAAAAATGTTTTGAAGGTATTTTTGTAGGTTATAGTAGCCATAGTAAGGCATATAGGATTTTCAACAAGAAAACCCTGGTTGTAGAAGAAACTCTTAATGTCATATTTGATGAGACGAGTATGCTTCAAAGCAGCTCTTCTAGTGTCTTTGTTGAAGATGCAGATGCAAGATTCAAAGATCTACACTTAGAAGAAGTGGTAAAGGAAGACGTTCCACAATCTATTGAAGTAATTGCCCCTTCTGCATGTGAGGATGATGATCCTCAGGAAGATGAAGATGTACCTGAAGTGCGGGAACCTCATAATCATCTAAATGTTGGAGTGATCAGACATTTGAGAGATCATCCAGCTGATCAAATCATCGGAGATCCTTCAAGCAGAGTTCTAACTAGAAGAGGTACAATTAACGAAGTTTTACATTTAAGTTTTCTTTCACAGATTGAGCCGAAGAAGTTTGAAGAAGCAAACATCGATCCCTCTTGGATCCTTGCTATGCAAGAGGAGCTCAACCAATTCAAAAGATGTAAAGTTTGGAAGTTGGTACCTAGACCCAAAGGACAGAATGTGATTGAAACCAAATGGATTTTCCGAAACAAGCTTGATGAAAAGGGCATCATCACCAAGAACAAAGCAAGACTGGTTGCTCAAGGATACAGGCAAGAAGAAGGGATTGACTTTGATCAGACCTTCGCACCAGTAGCAAGACTTGAAGCCATCAGATTATTTCTGGCCTATGCTGCATATAAGGGCTTTAAGGTTTTCCAGATGGATGTAAAGTCCGCCTTTCTGAATGGAGACCTTAAAGAGGAAGTGTATGTAGCTCAGCCTCCAGGTTTTGTCGATCCTAACTCTCCTGATCATGTATTTTATTTACATAAAGCCTTGTATGGTCTCAAACAGGCACCCCGAGCCTGGTATGAGACATTGTCTAAGTTTCTTCTTGAGAACAAATTTACAAGAGGAACAATAGACAAGACATTGTTTCTTAGGGAAGTTAAAGGCGAGATTTTGCTGGTGCAAATCTATGTCGACGATATTATTTTTGGCTCTACTGATGACAAACTTTGCAAAAAGTTTTCTAACTTGATGCAAGGTAAGTTTGAAATGAGCAGTATGGGAGAGCTGAAATATTTCTTAGGACTCCAGGTGCACCAATCTGAAGATGGAATCTTCATCTCTCAGACGAAGTTCACTAAAGAGCTTCTTAAGAAATTTGGAATGGAGAGTGCAACCTCAATGAGGACTCCAATGGGCTCAAGTATGTCTCTGGACAAGGATGAGAAAGGGAAACCTTTTGATGAAACCAAGTACAGAAGCATAATTGGGTCCTTGCTCTATCTCACTGCTACTAGGCCTGATATAATGTTCTCAACATGTGTTTGTGCCAGGTATCAGGTGAACTGTAAGGAATCTCATTATGCCGCTGCAAAGAGGATTTTGAGATACCTTAAGGCTACACCAAATCTCGGCTTATGGTACCCAAGAAGCAATGATTTTGAACTAATTGGTTTTTCAGACGCTGATTTTGCAGGTAGCAAAGATGATAGGAAGAGCACTTCGGGAACTTGCCAGTTCTTGGGAAAAAGGCTCGTTTCCTGGAGTAGCAAGAAGCAAAATTGCGTTGCAATATCAACTGCTGAATCGGAGTATATCTCTGCTGGCAGTTGCTGCGCACAACTTTTGTGGATGAAAAATCAGCTTGAGGACTATAATGTAAAGCTCTCAGAAATCCCCATGTTCTGTGACTCCTCAAGTGCGATTGCCATAGCAAATAATCCCGTCTCTCACAGCAGAACGAAGCATATTGAGCTTCGCTATCACTTCATCCGAGAACATGTCGAGAGTAAGGACATCAATTTGTTATATGTTAATACTGACAAACAAATTGCAGATATTTTTACGAAGCCTCTGGACGAAACCAAATTCAATTTCTTCAAATTGGAACTTGGAATGCTTAACAAGGAATCTTGAAGTTGGGACTGTTGAAAGTTCACGAAATTGCACGAGACGTCACGTATTAACTCAGAAAATTTCATGAAGTTTCACGGGTGTTCACGAGACAACTTTTATCAGATAATTTATTCTTCTCAAATTCATCTCCCATGGATTCATATCCCTATTTATCTACAGCTTTATCATGCTACAGGTACGCGCTCTACTTAGAGTTATATATATATATATATAAATTATAAGAAAACATCACGATTTCACGAAACCTTCCGTGAAACCCTACCCGACCGTTCGTCTCCTCCTTCGCGATTTCGCTGTTTTTCTTCCTCGACGTCGACGACTTCAATGGCGCCCAAAGCCTCAGGTGGCTTGAACTCAGGGGGAGAGTTAGTGAGAGGCGCCTTCCACTCAGCTTCCGATGAATTTCGAAATGTGATCTTGATGCTTGATGTCGCGGGGCTCAGTTTTATCCTGGAAGAGCCGGCTAAAATCCTAGAACAGGATATTCTGGAGTTCTATCGCAATGCCAAAATCTCAGGCCAAGGTAAGAAGATCAAAAGCTCTATTCGGTCTTGCAAAATAATTTTGAAGGCTAGTGGTATCAACCGATCATTGAGGATGCCTGAAGTTGATTCAGAAGAATTGTCTGTTGAAGATATTTTCAGAGCCAGAAGATTCTGTGGCATTCTTGATCAAAGCTCCAAAATCAGAAGAAAGTTCATGAATGATGGAGGTAAGCTTCTGTGTGATATTATAGGAAAAGTTTTATTATGCAAGGTAGGTTCTCACGACTACCTCTCTGAAGAGGCCTTTAAAATTCACACCGCTATAATTTGTCGAAAAAATTTCAATTTTGGTGAAGTAATCTTTGAGAAGATTAAAGAAAGTTTTCTTGCTCCGAATTTTGGAAGAATTCTCAGTCTACTTCTCCACAGTAGTAATCCAGATTTTTTTAATCTTGGAAGAGGTCTCCCCATCCACCACACAAAGAAGATCAACTCAACCATTTTCACCAAATGGGAAAGGGTAATTCCCAAGGGCTTAGGGAATGCTGGAGTAAGGGCTGCTTTGAGTGATGATGGGGCCCCTCTCCCTGATGAACATAGATCCATTGAAGCAGGGCAATCCTCCAGGGGGAGTGGACTTAGTCCAGCTCCTGCACAGGACAGAGATGCACATGTTGAGGGGGAGTTTCCAACCCCAAGAGACATTGGTGCAAGCAGTGGTGCTGCAGATGATGCTCCTCCAAGTGATGCTGATCATGTACATATTGATCCTGTTGATAGTATCTTTCCTGCTGCTGATCTTGACTTAGAGGGCCCAGAGGTTGCTGCTATTTTTGTTGAGGCTCCTCAGCTGGAAGATTCTAGGAGATCACCTGCCATGGTTGATTCTTATTCTGAAGCTCATGAAACCTTGCCAGACTCTCCTCATGAACAATCTGACTCTGGGGAGAAGGGCAGCCTTGGTGCCATGCTGAGGTTGGCTAAGGAGATGTCTCTACTTGAGGGGGAGAAAGACCAGGAAGATTTCTTCATGGCTGAATCTGTTCCTTCTGAGGTCCTCCCTTCTGTGCTGCTTTTGCCTCCTCCAGAAGTTTTTGTGGCTAGGAGCACTTCTCCAAGAGCTACTGTGCTTGAAAACATAGCACAGTCCTCAAGTTTTGTAGCTGATAAATTTTCTCCTGAAGAGGTTGAGACTGGTGATAGCTCTCACTCTTCTTTGCTGAAGTCCTTAGCAGGGCTGCTAAAGGGTCAGACTGATCACTTTGATCACTCTATCAATCAAGTCTATAAGAAGATTGCCTCTGTTGATAGTTCTCTGAAGCAGGAAATGGCTGAGATCAAGCATGATATGGGAAGATTCAAGAGTGATCAAGAAGCCTGGATGCTATCTGCAGGGAAAGCTTTGGATCATACACATAAAGCTGTTGGGCATGCTCTCCAGAATCTGCATCAGGTCAGTGAAGATGTTTTTCATCTGACTACTGCTATCTCTACTCTCAGCTCTGCTCATGATCAAGGAATAACTTACTTGGATGATCAAGTTGAAAATCAGCTGAAAAGATTATATACCCTCCTACATGAAGATGTCATAAAGGGGGAGGAGAGTGTGGTATCCAAGTTAGAAGAAAATGCAAGCAAAATGGATGAGTTAAATGAAAGTGTAGCTTCTCAAATGCAAGATCTCAAGGAAAACATCTTACAAAATGTTAAGGATGTAAATTGGTATACTTATGAAGGCCAAAGCTGGCTGTTCAAGCAAGTGGCTGAAATGCTTGGGTTTACTGTTGTGGATAAAGGATCAGATCTTCCCTCTTCTAGTGCTCCAGGACCCAGGGCACCTAGTTTCTCTCCAAATCCTGTTGAGGATTATGTGTTTGCTGATGAAGTCATTCCTGCTTCATCTTATCAGGAATTGTGGGATGATCCATCCCTTGTTCAAGATCCTGACAGCTCTCTTTTTGCTGATCCCTCTGAGAAGTCCTTAAAAAGGAAGCTTTTTGCTGATAAGCCATCTGCTAAGAGGTCTAATCCACTTAAGAAGATCAGAGAATTTTATGATATGCCTCCTCCTAGAAACTTCCAAGAAAGTTGGAGCCCCATCTCCAAAAGTATTATTCTCTCTGCTTTTGATAGAGTCAGCAATCAGAATGAAAAAGTCAGTGACCTTTATAGTTCAGAAGAATGGAGCAAGTTTGAGAAAAGGACAAATGAAAGAAGAATTCACTTCAAGAATGGTGGATCTAAAGAGTCTGCTCCTGACAAATACTGGCCTAAGCCAAAGGCATTTTTTGAGAGAATGGATTCAGAACTGAAGAAGAAATCTGAGGCAGTGGACAGAATGTTTGCAAAGATGAAAGGCAAAGGTCATGAATAAGCTGTGCTTATCTGGAATCTTGATGTTTTCTTTGCTTATATATATATACACTTTTCTTTTGTGTTAAGCTAAAAACATTTAGTCCTACTCTGTTTTTCCTTATATATATTACTGCCTGGGTTCTGCATTCTTATTTAGTATTCCTTCTGTGCAATTCAAGTTAGTGCCTAGGGTTATGACATCTTCAAATAGGGGGAGATTGTTGGGTATTGTGTCTACAATCACCTTGATTTGAAGATGTCCCCTAGTAAACTAAAATGAATTGTATTTGTATTTGATGACTTTTGTTTAGATGTGTTATGACAGGTTGTAATGCTAAGTGCACACCAAAGTCAGGTTGCAATGGATCACCAAACACAGTTCTAAACAATGTAATCCCTCATTGAATAGAACATAGTGTTGATCCATGTGTAATCTCTCTTTTGGGGTGCACTTCATATACTCATGACTGGAGGTTTTCAAGGTTGAGGAGTGAAGCAGGCTTTTAGAAGAAAAGAAGATTTTTGCCAAGTCCATTCGTCGAGATGACTCGGGTCATTCCGACGAATCCCGACAAATGCTGACAGAAGTCATTTTGGCTGGGTTATGAAGAAATTTCTGAAGCCAAGTCCATTCGTCGAGATGACTCGGGTCATTCCGACGAATCCCGACGAATGCTGACAGAAGTCATTTTGGCTGGGTTATGAAGAAATTTCTGGAGCCAAGTCCATTCGTCGAGATGACTCGGGACATTCCGACGAATCCCGACGAATGCTGACAGAGGTCATTCTGACTGGGTTGTGAAGGAAAACTCTGCAGCTAAGTCAATTCGTCGGATGTTCTCGTGTTCTCCCGACGAATCCCGACGAATGACGGACAGGCGGATTTCAAATCCTCGTTTCGTTTTTGAAAATTAGGGTTAGCCGATATGAGCAGTACACGTGTCGCCTCTCCCTTCTTTGTCACAAGAGCCGTTGAAGACCTCCCTATAAATAAATCCTTATTTTAGGGCAAGAAAAAAAAAATCTTATGAATCGATCTAAAAATCTTCTTCAGCCGACAGTTCAGAAAAGAAAAAGTTAAAAAAAAAAAAGTCGATCTCCTTTCTCTTTTGCTGAACAAGAATTCTGAGACCTAACATTTACTGCTCAAGATCCTTTCTCTTTTGTTGTTGGAGATTTCTCAGAAGAAGGCCTTTGATCTTATTGCTGCTCTCCTTTTTGAAGATTCTTTCAAGTAAGTCAAAGGACCTATTCAGATCTGGTTAGCCAAGTCTTCTCTCTTCACATCTTTCAAGTGCCAAGCTTTCTTTCAAGGTTGAGAAGAAGACTCAGTTTTCAAGATCTGAAGTTATTCCCTTTAGAGGTTAAGAAGAAGTATTGTGTTTCCATATCTCTTCTTTTGTAGGAGTTTTTCACTCTGAGATTGTTTGTAGGAGTTGTTATACTCCGAGTTGTAGGAGTTGTTATACTCCGAGTTGTAGGAGTTGTATACTCTGAGTTGTAGGAGTTTTAACTCCGAGGTGTAAGATTAGTTATAATCTGAGATTGGTGAAGTAGCCGAGTCTAGCCTCGAAGTGCTAGATAGGCGAGGCGGGAAAGAGGACTACCCACATCGGGGAACCTCTATAAAATCCTTGTGTCTGTGCTGTGGCTGTTTGTTTGCTTTGCTGTGTTATTTTTTTTTATTCCGCTTTAAGACATAGAATCCACCTATTCACCCCCCTCTAGGTGATTTAGGCCGCAACTAGATACTTTCACTTTCCCTCATTGATCCACAAAGGATCACCTCCACTTCGCTACACAAATAAATAAATACAAGTTACCATAGTAATTATCGAGACAGATCAAAATCCTCTCCGATGTAGTTTGCGCGTAACTTGCGTGTTTCCAAAATGAGTCTGTAGCGAAGCTGCCCTTTGACCCGAACAGAGTCAGTCACGGTCCTCCTTCTTGCGGCCGACAACGGCTGTCAGCACCAACTTTAGCGTCGGCGACACTACTCCACGAATGCCACAAGGTCGACGCTCCTCCTTCGTACGCCGCATTTTCGGTGAACGCGAGATCTTCTGAGCTCTTGTACGTAGCTCTGCTTCCTTGCTTCTCTGTACTTCCCAGCCTGCCGAGAGCTTGATGGCTTTATAGCGGAAGCTTGCGGATTCTACTTTCCTTCTCCGCCACCTATTCCCTCCTTTTTTTTCTTCACGTGGGAGAGAAGAAAATAATCTCTCTCTCTCTCTCTCTCTCTCTCTCTCTCTCTCTCTCTCTCTCTCTCTCTCTTTCTTCTGACATGCATGGTAGCATTTGTCAAAAGCTACGATGATAGTCTTTTGACTTAATATGTATATATATATAATATATTATTTTATTTTTCTTCGTGTCAGAGGAGGAAGAAATTGCGCAGCCGACGAAATTGACTCGCAGCTATTTGCGTGAGTACGAGGAGAGAAAAGATAATTACAGCATGCGTCACGAACTCGTCACGCACGAGCCCGGTGATTTTCTCCGCATCGGATGAGAACCACACCCCAGCAGTCTAGCGGTAGTTCTTCCAATTATTGTTTAATGTCCAACTATGCAATTGCAAATCAATTTTCATCTTAAGGAAGAAAATTAGATTATTACCATTGTGGGAGCCCCAAGCAACATCCGAAGGTAATGCTGCTGCAACATATTATGAACAAGGGACGCCTCGTGATAATGATAATATTACAAAAATTTAAAAATATTCGTTCCATGAATTTTATAAACTTGTATTTGTCATTTAAGGTGTATAGTAAAATATTATATATATATATATATACATATATATATACGAGTGACGGTGCACGGAGTGTAGATGAGATCAAACGGTCAAAAACAAAAGTACGGTGTGACTTTCAAATATGCATATTGATTTATATAATAAAGATATATAAAATTTAATAAAGTTTTATATATATATCTAAATATTAATCAAAATGTTGTGGGACCCACATCTACCTCTATCCTCTCTTTCTCTCTCCAATTCCAAGACATGTTGCCGCCTCTCCCTCTTTCTCTCTTAATTGTGGGTCCAACTCTCTCTCTCCCCTCTCTCACTCTCTCACTCTCTCTCTCTCCTTATCGAAGAGTAAGAGGATATCCTTTTACGAATCTGACGGCTCGTACTTGTTTGTCAACCATGTTACGTCATAAGGTGATATCTTTATATATTAGTATATATATTCTCTAAATTAGCATAAATTCACATGATTTTATTCATTGTTTTATAGGGTTAATAATTATCTAAAACTTTTCGTAGAATGGTAATCACATCAACCATTGAAAACCTGTAGCTTTGTTATGGTCTAAAACTGCCTCACGCCTTTATCTATTCTCGCGCGAGTCCATTTCCTGTGGCAATTATAAACTTCAAAGCCTAGGTTAAATCAAAGGGCTGTGATCAAACCTACTATTAGGGCTGTTCACAAATAGTATAGTTTGTGAATAATTCGGGATTCGATTCGTGAAGATTCGATTAAAATTCATATTTTTCAAATTCGAATCTGAATTTGAACCTAAATTCGAATCCAACATTTCATGATGAATCCGACTCCGAATATTCGAACGAATCCGAATCCGAACCTCTGCATTCTATGTCAAATTTGGATTCGATTGAAGAGTTATCCGATTCGATTCAGTTCGTGAACACCCCTACTTGCTACTCACGGGATTTGATCCGATGACTCTTTACTAAAATTTACATGTCATGCTAAGCAATATCTGAAGTTCATAGTATATCATATAGATTAAATTATCTGTCGTTAAAAAAATCCTTTGTTCAATATGAAGTGAAACTTAATCATCCAGCAAACAAACAAGCAACTAAAAGATAATAACTATAGAAGCAAACTGTTTTTATTGTAAAGAAGAAAAATGATATACAGGACTGAATGACAAGAAAAGAGAGTGGGAAAGAGTATATTATGTACAACTAAAGTACTAGGAAGAGCAAAGCTCTAAAACCTAACAAGAAGGCCTGAGAGACATTATTCTATGTAAACAATGAGCTTATTCCTAAGTATTATTCGAGGAATAAAATAGCTGTGGTCTAACCAAAAGGCTCGCATATTCAGATCGAAATCGAATTTTCGATGATGACACCGGCAATTGATGAGATTATAGCATAAAAGCGGCTGTCTTGCAAGATGATTTGACTCGCAACTGAACGACTTCGTGGGCTCTCCGAGAATTGACCTGAATATCACGAGTAATTTTTAACCCCAGTGAACTAATCACAGCAATTAGCGAACGGAAGAAATTTGTTCTTTTCTATTGCCGAATACCCCTGAAATGAGGGGTCGAACATCATCCGTGTGAGCCAGGCTTTCAAGAAAGGGAAGTAATGACTTTAGGGCTTGATCTGCTGGGTCATCAAACCAACTCTTAATCGGGATTCCGTTATCAACTTGCAGCCGGAAAACCTGGGGAAAAGGAGAATAAAGAATAACCCGTTAATCAACAATAACTTTATTCCAACTAGGAATAGTCATGTCATTCATTTGTCATCTTTAAACAATTTTGATCCAATTTGAACTCTACGCATTTACACACTGTAATCTTTCGACGTTAACACTATATACTAATCTATGATGTGAATTTTGCATTGTACATGTCTAAAAAAATTAAGTATTTTTTCTTTAAGCCAATAATTGTATTTTCTATTAGTTCATATTTTGTATACTCCAAAATAATCAAAATAGATGCATGTTGAGAATAGTCTCCTATTGAAAAACTAATGTAACAATGCATGCATAATATAGATTAAGTCCTAACATAAATATTGTTTCAAGATGTAAGGCTCATTTGGTGTTTTGGAATTAGAAAATATATTTTATAATGTCCAATTTACTAAATCTAATATTTGATTGGATGAAGTTAACCATGAACAATGAAATAAAAATTTAATAAACCTCCTCAAACTCACTCAAAAGTGAGAACTTCAATTTCACACAAAATGAGTGAAATAAAAATCATTATTTTCCAAAACACAATTCCAATGAGCAACCAAGGCCCGTTGGGCGGCAGATAAATGGAACCCTCACCCACGGTCATGGTCAGCAGGTTTTCCATGAATCTCTTTTATCGTATTTAATGGAACACCCGACCGTAGGGAGGTCAAACTACCACTGAGAAGCATCGGAACCTCGCAGCACAGAATTCCGCTACAACAAACAAAGCTGAAATGAGCCCTTAGGGAAACAACATTTTTACTTTAATGTGGATTTTCATGATAAAATAGAATCTGCAATGCATCTGTACTAGAATCAGGGGCGTCAAGAGGAAAATGATGCATAATTAACCATAACTTGTTTAAAGGATTGAAGAATTATTATATTGATTTGCTGGAAACTGCAAGAATTAGACTACAATGACAACACTTACCTGTGGAGAATTGTCAACAATCACAACTTTTGCCAGATCAACCCCTAAAATTGTCAAATCTTTCGTGTAGCTACCATCAGAAAATACGCAGGACTCACGATAAAAGCACTCAGAGATGAGCATTCTATCAGGATCCAGAATATTGAGAAGTCTTTCAGCATAGATGCTCTCACTGGCAGTAAAAATCACAACACGAAACATCTGGGCTACTTTTTCAAGGAACATTTGAAGATACGGTCTCCGTCTTACATACACTGTGTGCTGCTTCATGTTAAAGAAAACAGGGAAGCTGAAATCTGCATCATCGCAATGCTCTAGTCTAGAGTGTACAAGAGTTTCTGCATGGAAAAAAGTGAAAACTAAGGAAAAAGTTAATTCAAGCAAACATCACAAACCATGTTAAATAAATGTAGAATTACTCTACTTGTATTTTCCTTTTAATTCACCTCAAAAGGCTTGAGCTACACATTCCATACACTGTCCAATTATGCTTTTCTAACTTTGTGTTTATGAGGCGAACACTTGAGAATATAGTCACATCGAGAAACTCATGTAGCCTTGTTTAATTAATTTAGATCCTGGCCCACCACCTACAATTAATTGGTTTATGTTGAATGCATAGATTCTAACATAGTAACAGGACCTGTTAAAAAGGCAATCCACATTTGGATGTCGAAGTCCCTACACATGTGGAGTGTGTTGAGAATATAGTCCTACTCCTACATCAAGTAATTTATAGTCTTATGCAATTAATATAGATCCTAGATCCCTCCATCGGTAACTAATTGGTTTAGATTTCTAACATGAATAAACAATGACAACCAATTCCACGTTTGTAAGAAGCTATTGTATCTTAATCAGCCCCATTAGCTCTTATTATTTATCGCTAGTCAGAGTCAAATGAATGGTCAATCCAGACAGGGAATCATATCATATTTTCTAGTGGAATGATGAAATTCACAGAACCACCTGCAAACAAATATCATTCACATCTTATAGTTCAGAAGTTAAATGCGAGCTCATTAGAAAATTACAAGGTATGTTCAGAACAGGTTCTATTCTATAAATTTTCAAATTCCACTATAACTATTGCATTCGAATATGGTAGATAAAATTGAGTCATTAAGAGAATTACTAATGATAATTTCAAGGTTAAAGTGATGGGGATCGGCAACGCGAACTCGCGGTGGAGCACGAGTTTTGGGCTCGTTGGCTACCTGTCATATTTGGCGTCTCTCCGGGTCGACGATCTGACTCCACGGATCGTCCGGAATTTTCGTATACATGCATTTTCATATATTACATTGTAATTTTCAGTTTTTATTTATTGTAATCGAGTTCGTTACATTAACGGCCAATCACAGCCATTGATGTAAGGGATGCCCTAGGTAGTTTCTTTTAAATAGAAGTAGGGGCAGGCACCTTACTCATTGCTGACTTTGGAGAAGAAACATTTCCATAATCTGGCGATCCTCTCACGGTGACGATTCCGTGAGGCTATATGTGACAACTCCTAGGTATTTTCCCGCATCCCTTTCGTAATCCCCATCATTGCCGACGTCTTTCCCCTTTCCAAAGCCCCACCGAGACTCCCTCATAACCCCTATATTTTCCTACAGAAACCCAACTGTAAACCCCCTGTTTCTACAATAATTTCACGCCTACAGCAGCAGATCGCCGGTCTTTTCGTTCAGGTTGTGACTTCCTTGCCCCTCTAAAAATCCAATCGTCCCATCCAGCCAATAACCTCCCTGGAACCTTCCATGACCCAAAATCCCCCTCCAGAACTCCAGCATCCCTCCCTTGAAACACCGCAAGTCCTACTGTTCCCTTACCGTAAGCTTCATGTACAAAAACCTCCTGATTGTTTCTACTAGCCGAAGCCCCCTCACTCTACCCGATTGTTTTACATGTGCCCTCCCTAATCGCTCTTTTTGATTGCAGCAACTGTTCCACTTTCAATACCCCCCTCCATACCACCGGACAACAGTTTTTACAAGCAGGAACACCAGATCTTCACCCTATGACAGTCTCCTTGCTATGTGAGTGTCTTTTTTGTATGGATCTTCGTTCTCATTATGAATATATGACTGTGATTTCATCATGCTTATTGAATCTCTTGTTTAGTAGTTGTTTGCTTTGGATTATTATTGTGATTTGCAGAACCAATTTGTCATGCACTCTTGTTTTGGCGCTTCACGCGGAGGAAGACCGAAGCTTACTTTGCCTAAAAGAATTACTTCTTCCTTGCTTAAATCATCTGCTTGCGATTTAATTATTTATTACTTGGTTTGATCTCTCCGTCGGGACCTTGCATGTGTGCTACATATAGTGTTCAAGGGTAATAGAACTATCTTCTCTGCACTACATTAGGATTTGCATTCTAATACTCACACACCCGCGGCCTACCCTACATCAGTTGGTATCAGAGCCAAAGGTTTGGGCCACATTTATATACGTAGTGCTAGGTCACATAGAGTTGATAGGTCGTTCATGGCTAGTCATAGTCGATATGGTTTTATAGTGATGGGGCAGAGTATCGTTCGACGTGATTTAATTATTTATTGTTATAGTGTCTTTCTTGTTGAATGCGTAGATTCTAACATAGTAACAACACCCTGTTAAAAAGGTAACCCGCATTTAGATGTCGAAGTCCATACACATGCGGAGTGTGTTGAGAATATAGTCCTACTCCTGCACCAAGAAATTTATAGTCTTATGCAATTAATATAGATCCTAGGGCCCTCCATAGGTGACTAATTGGTTTTAGATTTCTAACATGAAATAAACAATGGCAACCAATTCCAAGTTTGTAAGAAGCTATTGTATCTTAATCAGCCCCATTAGCCCTTATTATTTCTGGCTAGTCAGAGTCAAATGACTGGTCAATCCAGACAGGGAATCGTATCATATATTCTAGGAATAATGAAATTCACAGCACCACCTGCAAACAAATATCACTCACATCTTATAGTTCAGAAGTTAAATGCGAGCTCTTTAAAAAATTACATGGTATATTCAGAACTGGTTCTATTCTATAAATTTTAAAATTCCACTATAACTGTTGTATTCAAATATGGAAGATAAAATTGAGTTATTAAGACAATTACCAATGCTCATTTCAAGGTTAAATGTATCTTTCTTTGTCGATGCATCAAAATTCAAAAGAACAATGATTGGGCTAGAAAAACAAAAATCAGTAGTCTAAACGAATGCAACAAATCAAAAAGCATATTTCAAGCAGGGAATTGTGAGCAATGTGCAATGACTCAAACGAAGGACAAATGTACAAAAATAATGAAAAGATATTTTACACATTCTGATTTTATAGAAGAATACTCATACCAATATTATAAATTACCAGAAAATACAATCAATAACGCCAAAAAGTAAATTCTCAATAAAACATAAAACTTCTGCTTACCGTCCAAATCAAGGACGAGTGTATTAGGCTTTCCCTTGCATGTATCTGCTTGTACTAAAGGAGGGAAACTTGTAGAATTTGATACTTTGTTACTGGTTAAATGTATGAAGCATGCTGTTTCTGCAATATCACCACTGAAACATCTTATCTGAGCTCCTTGGTCAGGTAATTTCAACTGATGGATAGCAAAGTGCAAATCATCTCCTTGCAAGCCTGAATCGCAACTGTCAACCTTATGCTTTCCAACAGATATATCATCATTAGAATCCATATTTTCCATGCATTCATCCAAAAATGGAAGTAATATGGGCCTCTCTTCCATATCAAGCATTGCATTAGAATTCACAATTTCATAATCAGGACAGGAAATATTGATTATATCATTAAACTCAATGATTCCATCTTCTGGTAATGCAGTAAAAATATCTGAGAAATAGAAATCGATTGCATTGCAAGGTTGGAATCCACTTAACGTACAAGTTTCATCATCAACCTCCTCAGCAACCAGATGAGGTAGCTGAGGTAGATCAGCTCCAACTGCGAAAAAAATTTATACACTTATCAATAAAGAACAATATGTTGGAATATATAGAAATATTTGAAACACAAAATCAACTGCAATCAGATTCCTCGGGACTGTAGTTGAAATCCCACAAAACCTCAACATAAACAAGAATACCAGAAAGTCAAATAGATGTCCCATGAGTTAGAAATCACAAACGTGAAAGTGACATTAATGTATTGTTCATAAGCATGAAACCTGCACATGGTGAATGCATGTGTATGTTTATTGAGAACAATATTAGCTCAAAATATCCGTGTATAATATACACAAGAGGTGGAAAGTTAAAATCAATCAAGTATAAAATCAGTTGGAAGAACATATTAGCTATTCAAGGATTCTATGTTCTAAATGAAAAGGGAATAAATAAGAAGTTGAAATGCCATACGAAATACAAAATCAGGATAGCAATCTCCCTTCATCTAACAAAGTAGGATTAGTATTATTATTAAGAATTCATATAAATCAAATCTTTTTCAAAACTGTAATCATGCAACTTAAACGACAGAAGGTTCGAACTATCATGAGATTTAACTTTCTTAGTTCTATATTCTTTGAGTGTGATGAGTCCTAGGAACAAGAGCCCGAATGTGCAATCTACATTACTTTGTATATACCCTACAGTTGGTGTATAAGACTATTTCTTGAAAGCTATTTTTAACAACAATCTCATAAATCAACTGCTACTGCAGCTAACAGTTCACTTTGACCTATTAAAATTTGAGATGGTAAGGATTAGTTTCCAGCAGTATTGATGAGCTTTTAATTGTTGAACTATTTTCCTTAATGGCGCTAAACAATGATCGAGTCAACATGCATGTTAAAGTCAGTCAACACTTGAGACCTTTTTTCAAGTATTTATGTAAAGTGTTTAAATGGACAAACTATCTTGGAGGTTGAAAATGTTAATAAAATAATTTAATAATGTTGTAAACGATATATTTCTTATTAATCAAACAAAGAGAAGCCTCCTTTATATATAGGAGGGAACCCTAAGGGTACAAACGGAAAAACAACCCAAAAGGATAAAAACACACAAATCTAACACTCCCCCTCAAGTTGGGCGTGTGATGTCTTTCATGCCCAACTTGCATATAAGCCCATCAAAGGCTCGAGAGCTTAATCCTTTTGTGAGAACATCCGCAAGCTGTTGTCCAGACGAGACAAACGGAGTGGTCACAACACCCCTCTCAATGTTCTCTTTGATGAAGTGGCGGTCAACCTCGACATGTTTCGTGCGATCGTGTTGGACAGGGTTGTGAGCAATACTGATAGCAGCTTTACTGTCACAGTAGAGTTTCATAGGATCATTATGTTTCATTCCAAGATCATTCAGGAGAGACCGGATCCAGAGGCCTTCGCAGATTCCATGTGCCATCGAACGAAATTCCGCCTCAGCACTTGATCTGGCCACCACATGTTGTTTCTTACTTCGCCAGGTGACCAAGTTTCCTCCAACAAACGAGCAATATCCAGATGTAGACCTTCGATCATCAGCAGATCCTGCCCAGTCAGCATCGGTGTATACTTCCACATTTAATTCTTTGTTCGGAGAGAACAGGATACCTTTCCCTGGAGAGGATTTGAGATAGCGAAGAATCCTGTGGGCAACTTCCAAGTGCCTGGCTTTGGGAGAATGCATAAACCGGCTTATGACGCCAACAGCATATGTGATATCAGGACGAGTATGGGCTAAATAAATGAGACGCCCAACCAATCGTTGAAAACTAGCAATATCCACCAGCGGAGAGCCATCATCTCTTCCTAGCCCATGGTTGGCTTCAATAGGGGTGTCAGCAGGGCGACATCCGCTCATTCCAGATGACTGAAGCAAATCAAGATGTACTTCCTTTGGGAGATGAATATTCCATGCTTAGAACGAGCAACTTCAATCCCCAAGAAGTATCGGAGATCACCAAGGTCCTTCACATCGAACTCCTTTGTCAGCCTTTGTTTGAGCTTTGCAATTTCTATGATGTCATCACCTGTTATAACAATATCATCAACATAGACGATGAGGGCAGTGACTCTACCCTGTATGTGCTTTATGAACAGAGTGTGGTCAGCATGGCTTTGGGAGTATCCAAAACCCACCATAGCCTTATGGAATCGACCAAACCAGGCCCGGGGAGACTGTTTCAAGCCATACAATGCCTTTTTTAGCCTGCACACTTTACCTTCAGAATCTCTTGGGGTAAACCCCGGTGGTAAGGACATATACACCTCTTCCTTTAACTCTCCATGCAGAAAGGCATTCTTTACATCCAGCTGGGACAGTATCCACCCTCTGCAGGCGGCACATGAGAGGAGCACACGTATGGAGTTCATCTTTGCTACGGGCGCAAAGGTTTCTTGGTAATCAATGCCCATAGTTTGAGTATAACCTCTGGCCACTAACCGAGCCTTATACCGTTCAACTATCCCTTGGGGGTTTTGCTTGGCCGAAAACACCCACTTACATCCCACCACAGTCTTTCCTGGAGGGAGAGTTGATAGGTCCCAAGTGTGGTTCTTTTCAAGGGCTAACATCTCCTCATGCATGGCACCTCTCCACTTAGGATGCTCAATGGCTTCCTGCCAGGTGGAGGGAATCGAGATGGCGGATAGGGAGGCAACAAAGCTTCTGTGTAGGGAGGTTAGCAAGGCATATGAAACAAAATTAGACATCGGATGTTGGGTGGAAGAAAGATTACCTTGAGTCCCTGTCAACGTATCAGGTGATGGAGCTGGTAAGCTAAGCACGGGAGCTGGTCTCCTGTTTCGACGAGTGTACACCTGGAGGGGAAGAGAAGGTAGAGTCGAGGAGGTAGCAGTAATGGTGGGTGGTGAAGGTAGCGGTAACGGAGGGATACTGATATTTCCAACGATAGATGGTGAAGGTATAGGTGAGGGAGGAGGAATAGGTAATGGAATAGTAGAAATACGTGAACTCTCTTCCATTGAAGACTCCCCCTGAAGAGAGGGCCCGTAGTATGACTCGGACTCCCGAAAGATGACATCCATAGTGACGAAAGTCCGTTTGGAAGGTGGGTGAAAACATTTATACCCTTTCTGGGTAGGCGAGTACCCAATAAAGACACACTTGAGAGAACGAGAGTCAAGCTTGGATTTCGGATGCACGTAGACAAAACAGGCACATCCAAAGATCCGAGGAGACAGATGAGAAGGGGAAAGATGGAGGGCATTGAGAGGGGATTTGTCCCCAAGGACACGAGTAGGTAGGTGGTTAATAAGATAGGCTGCAGTCATAACAGCATCACCCCAGTAAAACTTGGGAAGATGTCGCTGGAGAAGAAGGCACCGAGCGACCTCAAGAAGGTGGCGATTCTTGCGTTCAGCAACCCCATTTTGAGAAGGAGTGTAAGCACACGAAGTCTGATGTATAATCCCCCGATCACTGAGGAAGCGTTCAAATTCGGAATCGATGTATTCACGGCCATTGTCGCTACGCAAGACCTTAATGGTCGCAGTAAATTGAGTGGTGATCATATTATGAAAACGTTGAAAGAGAGGAAACACTTCATTTTTTCGTTTCATCAAGTAGACCCAAGTGCATCGGGAGAAGCAATCAATAAATGTGACAAACCAGTGCGAGCCAGATAGCGAGGCAACAGAACACGGGCCCCAAACATCAGTGTGAATCACAGAAAAAGGAGTATCACTAGAAGGGGAAAAACGGTTAAAAGAAGCACGGTGTTGTTTACTAAGAGTGCAGACATCACAGGTAAACAAATTTAAAGGTACAACAGACATAGTAGGAAATAAAACACGCATAGTAGATGGAGAGGGATGTCCTAGGCGACAGTGCCAGGAGTCCAAGCTAGAGGGCCGAGCAGCATGGAGAGCACGAGCAGAAGGAGGGGGGCTGGAGGGATCGAACAGGTAGAGGCCATCGCGCAGTTTACCAGATCCAATCACCGTCCCCGTCTTCAGGTCCTGAAAGATGCAAAAAGAGGGGAAAAAGGTCACAGAACAGTTTAAGGAGTTAGTAATGTGACTGATAGAAAGTAAATTGCGAGTAAAAGTAGGAACATGAAGAACGGAAGAGAGGGTGAGACTGGAGCACGCCACAGATCCTTTCCCAGCAATAGGGGTGAAGGACCCATCTGCAATGCACACTTTGTCACAACCCGACAAGGGAGAGTAGGACATGAAACCAGTAGCAGAACCTGTCATATGATCAGTGGCTCCAGAATCAATAATCCACTGAGTGGGAGGACGAGCAGCAGCGGAGTGGGCCTCAGGAGGTCCCTGTTGAGCATAAGCGGAGGAAGCAGAGCTAGAAGACTCAGACGAATGTCCCAGCATAAAGCGACGGAAGGCCTGAACCTCATCAGCTGAAAGAGAGGGCGCGGAGTCAACCACAGCAGGTACACTGAGAGGGGCAAGGTCATCCACAGTATCTGATAGGTAAGCAGTGCGGGAGGGAGGTGGTCGAGACGGAGGACGACCAAAGCCCCTACCACCACGCGGGCTCGGGCCGCCGCGGGGTATGGGGAATCCATGAAGCTTGAAGCAGGTGTCCCGAGTATGGCGGCCCTTCCCGCAGTAATCACAGATCAGATGATCTTTGTCGATGGGCCTGGGCTTGGAATCACGAGAGGAACGACCTCCAGAGCTGAACCGAGCAGCTAGAGCAGATCCCTCAATAAGAGTGTCGGGAAGAAGCGTCTGTCGGCGATCATACTCGTGTTGAACAAGACTGTACACCTCAGGCAGACTTGGAAGAGGAGAGCGGTCAAGCAGTTGAACACTAATCTGATCAAAGTCACGATGAAGGCCATGAAGGAACTCAAAGATCCTGTTTCGCTCTTCCCTGGCACGAACCATAGCCTCATCCACCGGAGATTCAAATGTGCGAGGATCGAAGTGATCATATTCTTGATACAGTTGGGTGAACTCCAAGTAGTAAGTGGCAGGAGGACGGTCGCCTTGCCGCAAGAGAAATATCCGACGACGCAACTGGAAGACCTGGGCAGCATTCCCTCGACAAGAGTAAGTAACCTCAGCCCGTTTCCAGATGTCGACAGCGGTGTCCAAGAACAGGTAATTGCGAGAAATCGACTCCAGCATAGAGTTGAGGAGCCAGGACATTACCAAGGAGTTCTCCGACTCCCATTGAGGCCACTCAGTAGAGGAAGGTGCAGGAGCCGTAACAGCACCACTAACATAGCCAAACAAGCGGCGACTCTTAAGAGCCAAAGTAATAGATCGAGCCCACGGAAGATAGTTCGTGCCGTCCAACTTAATGGTAGTGATCTGGGGAGTCCCATGATCATGGGTGGCCCGAAAAGGACCAGGAGTAGGCACAGGAGTAGGCACAGGATTGGAGGCGGCACTTCCATCGGAGGAAGGATTCGGAGAGCCCATACTATCCGGCATAGAAGGAGGGAGAACGCTGCAGATCAGCAAAAAAGGGAGATCTCACTCATATAAAGAGGAGAGAAGAGCAATAGCCCACTAGAGAAGGATGGAAAACGCCGGATACGTCATACAGGAGATCCGGCGTCACAGGACACTGAAAAACGTCATGAAGAGGAGGCCTACGGCCGCTGCCGGGCCGGGCGGAGAGAAGAAAAGAGGGAGACGAGAGGAGCGGGCTGCTGTCGAGAGGGAGAGAACTCTGCGGGAGAAGAGAGACGAGGAGAGCGGGCTGCTGTCGAGGAAGAGAGGGATCCGACGAGGAGCGGGCTGCTGTCGAGGAGCGCTCTGCGGGATCCGACGCGGGCTGGAGGCGAGCGCCGCGCGAGACGGAAGAAAAGACGCGCGTGGGGAGACGATCGGCTGAAGAGGCGCGCGCGCGGGCTGAGCGGGATTAGGGCACGCCGTCCAGCTCTGATACCATGTTGTAGACGATATATTTCTTATTAATCAAACAAAGAGAAGCCTCCTTTATATATAGGAGGGAACCCTAAGGGTACAAACGGAAAAACAACCCAAAAGGATAAAAACACACAAATCTAACAAATAATATAAAATTACGAGGGTAATTAATTTTCTCAATGGACAGCTCCAATTATATTAGAAGATAATTGCGACTTCAAATTGGCATAGGCTTTCAAATGGATTGTTACGTAGGATAAGGTGAAATTGTGGTGTGATTACGCACTATCAGAATTATAATGGATGAATGTAAGTGTAATGATGTAAGAAAACTTAAACTGATGCGATGCACATGCGTTAATCCAACATTCAATTGCAATAAATTCTGGAATTAATAGAAGAATTCACAAATATGCACGGTTGAAATTAGGCTTTAGAAACATAAACAGGATCCATCATAAGGAGTCATGCAAATGAATATGATATAAATATGCCCTAGATTAAAATACCCTGACTATATGCCTACATACTAACCCCATACTAAGTGACGGATGGGTATGAGTTGCACATTTCGTAGGTTGTGGTGTTAGTGTAAATGCGCTTCAATTAAATGTTCGGCAAAATACGCATTTCAAGTAGAATAAGAAGTTGAGCAAAATAATACGAATTTAGATCCCAAATAACATGTTTTCCAACAATATTCTACACTAAGTAATGTAGGGTTCCAAATCTGAAAAAATACGGGTAATCGGATCACAAAGGAGTAAAGAGCTGATTTGAATGTCTGGACAGTGGGTTTACCCATATCATGCCCTGTTTTCGGCGCCCAAGACTGTAATTCTGCACTGTTTTCAAAAATTGGGACTGTTTTTCTGCAGCGGGGAAGATGTGTGGGTGTCATTTAAGGTTGTTGAGGTGGTAGGAGGGTAGTGGGGGTGTGGGGGATGAAACAGAGGTGGTTGACTAGGTTGGAAGGGGGTTGGAATGGACTGTGTTACAGATTTGCTGCTGCAGGGAAAGGGAATGGAATTGCTGTAGGCGGGTCACAAAGATGTGAGGGCTGGTTCGACCGTTGGAGAAGGAGATTCAGCAGCTAGTCCATTCCTTCAAATTCATGGGAGAGGGAGTCTTGTTAGGCTAAAAAAGGTGGTTACCGGATGAAATGTGTGTAGTTAGTGAGCTTTAGAGGGTAAATAAAAAGTAGTTTCAGAAATTGCGAAAATAGTTATCAGCACTTGGGCGGCTATGGGTGTAATTAGGAGGAGGGGAATATAGTCGGATGGCTGGTCGACAACTAGGGATGAGATTGGCCAGTGCTAAGAAGGTGATGAGGGAATGGTGATGGCCGGCCAAATGGAGGAATATAATTATCCTCGGATTCGGCACCTAAAGTTCCATGAATTCCGCACTGTGGTGATCACAAAACTCAAAAATACTCCCCAAATTCTGCAATGATCTGAAAATGGCCCCTAAAATTCTATACATAGGCTAGAGGAAAACAACAAACGGCTATGATTGACCGATACAAAATATACATGAAACGTGCGTAATAAATTATATAGAAAACACAAAAATACATAAAATAATCTCGTTGTCGCTCTGAACACGACTATAGATTCGGATTGTTCATAAGAGGATCCTAACTCCTCGTGCGGGTGCAAACATGAACAAACTCTAATGAGGATCGGCCCGCCCGCGAATTGTGATCCCCGTCAACTCCTCCCAACTTAAAAACATTCATCTTCTGCATGAAGACGATCATACTCTCGACCAAGACCGAGGGCAAGTTAGTCAAGCTCCTCCAACGTCACCCAAGTATCATCAATAGTCAGTCTCCCCTCCAGTGAACTAGGCATCGTACTGCATGGTCATTTGGTGTCATGAAAAGGTCATGAATCACAATATCTACTATGCTCTCGGTGGCAGGGTGTGTGCTCTCAGGTGCGAAAGTAGGAGCTGGTGAATATGTGCGTAACTAGGTATTTAATTTTTTGTACTTCGCCTGATATTTAATTTTTTGTTGTTGTTCCTTGAGAGACCTCTCAACTCTAATTTTCACAGCACTAGCTCACATTATCTAAAGCTCTGTTATTTTCAGTGAATGTCTACATTAACTTTAAAATTTTCATTACATATTGTAACTTTACGTTGGACTGTTTCATGCAGTTCATGCAAATGATGTGCAAATTGTTGAAAAAAGTCTGTATTAGTGTTTATGTGTTTAGTCCCGCACCGGCTATCGGTGTTATGAGTCTCCTTGTAACTCCTATGTATTTCCCCTTTGTGGAAGAATAATATGCACTTGATATTTTACTCTTTCTTTCAACTTGGTATCAGAGCTGGAATTGACTCCTCCCTGAAATTCGGTTGCCCAAATTATGGGCAACGTACATTTCATGGTGGCTTCCTCTCTCGATTCCTCCTAATTTCTCCTCTACCGTGGCGTGCTAGCCCGTTCTCTAATTTCCGTGTCCCGTCAGCCGGTCCTGCCCTCGATCCCGTCGGGCCGTCCCGCTTCCGCTCCCGTCGATGAGATCGACGTCTGATCTCGTCAACGGGAGCGGCTCCTGATCCATTATCGTCGGGCTCCGCTACTTCTAATCCCGTTGTTCTCATTCGTCGACCTCATCGCTTGGTGGAATGTCTTCAAAGGACGGTGCAGTCGATCCTGTTTGCTGATGTTACCTCTGGCGGTTTCTGCCGTCACGCCTCTCTCCAATGACAACTGGTCTGGGGCCCCTCGTCTTCGATCCGGTGGATGTTGCCCGTCGCTTGCTTGCATCTTCCAGCTCCCATCGACATCATCAACATCGACGATATCCTTGTTTCTGCTCCTGGCTTCCGACATCGATGAACTGCTGCTCTGGACCCCGTCAACAAGTACATCTGCCGCAGCCTTTCCTTTGTCGATCCCATGGGAAATTGCCTCCATGGATCCCGTCTCCAGTCTCCACTGTTGTTGTTCTTTGATGATCTCTTCCCGGTGCTCCCTTTCTGCTCCCTTTCTAGTCGAGCTACTCTGCCGATGTTGTTCTCCTGCAGCAAGCTTTCTTCTGGCTCGTCCCTCTGCTTGTCGGGGCTATGGATTAGATCCTTGCTTCTCTTGTTGATGACGGTGCTAATGTCGTATTTAGTTGTTTTCTTTTAATTTTTGTGTTGTGTTGTTGTTGTCTTAGTTATTGTGTTGTTAGTGTCACCATGCAGCACGTGTTTTCCACGTGAGGGGTGATGAGGGCGACCCGGATGATCTTTCTCGTTGTTCGCCTTAGTACCACACGACCTCCAGGCTTATGTTGTGTGTTGTTTGTGTCTCCCCATGTCTTTTCCATGATGATTGGTAGGTGGTATGGTCTCCGATGGTTTTTTCTCTCTCTCTTATCCCCGCGGTCCCGTGGATCTGTGTGTGTGGTGTTATCCCCGCAGGTCTCGTGGATTCATGCGTGTGGTGTTATCCCCGCGGTCTCGTAGATTCGTGTGTGGTGTTATCCCCGCGGTCTCGTAGATTCGTGTGTGTGGTTTCCTCTCTATCAAGCGGGTTGTACTCTAATGGGAGAATCCTCGGGCACCCGTCTGTTGATTTCCTTCCAACGAGTCCACATTGTATGTGGGACCTGCGTCGTGTGTGGGTCTAGGTCGTGTGTGGCTATGTCGCCGATTTGATTACCCGGTTTGGAATTTCCCCCGGTGGCTCATCTGTTGTTTTGTCGCACATCGCCTACCTCCGTTGCCTTTATTTGATGCGTCCAAGCTGGAGGTTTCCCCTCCAGCTTGAGAGGGAGTGTTGAAATAAGTCTTTATTAGTGTTTATGTGTTTAGTCCCGCACCGGCTATCGGTGTTATGAGTCTCCTTGTAACTCCTATGTATTTCCCCTTTGTGGAAGAATAATATGCACTTGATATTTTCCTCTTTCTTTCAACTTAAATAACTCGTCGAATTCACTAGGCCTAGATGTAAGTGGGAGAGACACAAGGTCAATAGGTTTCCTAGGTTCGTATCCTAATACTATATGAAATGGACTAAAGGATGTGGATCTATTGACAAAACTATTATATTCAAACTTTGCTATGGACAAAGTATAATTACAACTAGAAGGATGTCGTCCACTAGACATCGGAAGAAATTTCCTAAACTTTGGTTGACTACTTTAGTCTGTCCATTAGTCAGTAGGTCATAGGCAATAAAAATTGAAGAGTAGCATGGATTTTACGTCATAATGCCATCTAGAAATAACGCACAAAGGGGATATCACGATCAGATAATATTTGTCTTAAGTAGCCCATGTAATCAAAAAATATCCTTCAGAAATAAAACTGCGACAGAGGATGCATCAGCGGTCTTGCTGCAAGCAAAGTTGCAGATGTCGAATGTCGGGAAAATGCTGATTTAGATTTTTTTATTGGTTTTAATATGTCGCGGGGATATATTGAAGATATTTCATATATTGAGTTCCAGTATTTAATTATTTATAAATATAGTTAAAAAATAATAATCATTTATAATTTATGTATATTAATATATTTACAATTTAATATTATTTAATTTCTAAATCTACCAAACTATTATAAACAATTTATGTTATACAAGTAATAATGATATAACAAAAGGAAAAAAAGACAAAGAAAGCAAGAAACTAGAAAGTCGTTTACGACTATGAAATATAAGGAACCTTCAGTCCAAAATTCAAACGTAAAGTAGAATTGAAGTCAATGACGAATGAGCGCAGGGAAGAATTCTAGAGGAAGAGGTAAGATAGTCGAGAGCTGTGGCATAAAACAACTTAAACAATAAAATAATTTCATTCTGTTGTCTATTAAACCATAGACTTTAAATAAAATAAAATTGAAAAAAAACAACCTATCACCGAATATATTTGCCAATTATCGACGAATATATCAACTAATATATTGGCCAATAGAGAATATATTGCTCGATATATCCCAAAAAGATATTTTGCACAAAACAATATAATAAACGCATCGTTTTATCCATGAAACTTTTATGTCAGGTAGCATGTCGGGCATGTCAAAGGTTATCCACAACAATGGTTGCAAGGTATAAAGTAGTCCATCTTTGAGAAACGATACAATACCACAAATATGGAGTCGTGCTTCCCAAGTGTGCGTGGGAGCCCGAGCACGAAGTCCATATTAATATCAACCCAAGGTTGATGGGGAATAGGTAGTGGAGGATATAAACCAGTATTTTGACGTGATCCTTTAGCTGTCTAGCAAATGCACCAGTGGCAGACAACCCGACTACATCCTTTTTCGAGTTAGGCAAGAAGAAGTGATCCTCTACAAGGGTGATCATTTTATCTCTTCAAAAATGACCTGCGGTGTCCCGAGCATGCACCTTCCATATCAAATAGTCATGTAGGGAAGTATATTGGATGCACAGATGGGAACCTATAAAATAAATTCTCATCCACCAAAAGAAATTCATCGACAATTCCGTTGGATCTCTAAAAGGGCACAATACATCTCACTAAAATCAGAACATGTGGGGTATTCGGGTATGAGGCGCTCAAAACCCTCTACTTGGATACAAATCATGTGTACTAAGCTAACTCTCTGATTGAGGGCATCGACAAGTTCGTTCTCAACACCAAACTTGTGTTTGAGAACATAATGGAACTACTGCATGTATTTCAGCCATTTAGTGTGGTGATGGCCCAATTTCTTTTGCGAGTCAAGGTATAATAGGGCCTGATGGTCGAAATACAAGATAAACTCTTTAGATAAGAGATAATGACGACAATGTCGTAAGGCCTGAACGATGACATAAAACTCCTAATCGTAATTAGAATATTTTTGTCGGGCTTCATATAAACTTCTTAGTAAAGTCAGAAACGAGTGCCCTATCTGACTCAATACATCGCCAATGTGTACGCCTAAAGCATCGCATGCGACCTCAAAGATTTTACTGAAAACAGATAATCAAAGGCTCGAGCGAGGATAGTTTGACATTAATTTCTCTGAATGTTATCGTCATTGCTTTGGTTCACACAAAATCACCCTTACATAGGCAACTCGTAAAAGGCGTCGTGATAGTACTGAAACCCTTAACAAACAGTCGATAGAAGGTGGCAAGTTCGTGAAAGCTATGAGCTTCATGAATGTTGAGGGGATAGGTCATTCAATGATGGATTTAATTTTGTCAGGGTATACAAAATGCTCGTTATAGACACGATATATTCTAAGAAATGTAAACTCAGATAAAAATGTGCACTTCTTCATATTAATATCCAAGTGCTCCTTTTGGAGTACTTCAAATAGTAGTCTGATATGAAGAAGATGATCAGTGTGCGTCAGATTGTAGATGAGAATATCATCGAAATAAACTACCAAGAATTTGTTCATGTAGGGCCGGAGGATCTGGGTCATAATACTCATAAACGTGCTAGGCGCGTTTGATAATCTGAAAGGCATTACTAGCCATTCATACAAGCCATCTTTCATCTTGAAGGTTATCATCCACTCATATCCCTCACGTGATCTAATCTGGTGGCACCCACCGTGTAAATCAATTCTAGTGAGGCTTTGGCACCAACCATGACATTCAATAAATGTAATATCCTGAATCCGATGAGAGCAGTCCAATGAGGGCGAGGAGTGCATTGGGGGCAGTGAAGCTTAGACAAAGTAACTCCTGACAGGCTTCTAGGATGGAAGGCTTCTATGTGAAAGAAGGTGCATGAATGAATCGGATCTCACATCAGAATTGGAGAAAAAGTTACTGGGCTTAAGTAATAATTAGAATTCTCAATATCAGAGGCGCCTTTTCGGAGCAACTGGTGGGTGGTGTTGGAAACTTCAAGGTTAAGCGCTCCGGTGGGAGTAGTCCTGGGATGGGTGATCTCCTGGTAAGTGTTCGTAGGACATCTGTGGAAAAAGAGCAAAACCATGCGGTTCAACTCAGTATGGTCTGGGATGAACCAAAGCGGGAAATACATCTGATATTATGAGAGTTGAGTCGTTACAATAAATCATCTAGTCGAGGGATAAAAACAGTATTTCGAAGTAATCTTATTGATGGCGCGGCTGTCTATGGCTATGCACATGGGACAACTCCCGTCCTTCTAGGGGTAAGAAGGGCTAGGGTTGCGCAATGACTCAAGCTCTACCATATGAACTTCTTTTGGAGAAGATCATCGACTTGTCATTTCAGCTCGGTATGTTCGATATGGTTCATATGGTAATGAGGTAAGTTGGACAAAGATGCACCGCGTACTAAGTCATTAACATGTTGAATGTCTCTCAAAGAAGGCAACTCAAGACTCTCTCGTAAATAATCACTCTTTCTCATAAATCATAATATGTAAAGGCTTCGAGGAGCTAACACTGACATAAGAGTCAATTCTACCCTTGGAGGTTCCTTGGGTTGAGTTGGAGATAGGGTGATCATGCGCCCTTAGTCATAAAATACATGTGTTCATCCTACCATAACCCATGCAGTATTGTGGATATCGTCCGGCATGACTAACATGCTGGCCGACATAAAGGTTTCATGGGCAAAAAGACACGTTTCCGATATTGTTTTGTAAAATATTCTTTTGGAATATATCCGCCGATAATCCACTGATATATCTTAATAGTATATCGCCTGGATTTGTTATTTTATTTTATTTAGCGTATATAATTTAATAGACAGCAAAACGAAATCGTTTCATTGTTTGGATTATTTTGTGCTCTAGCTCTCGACTATCTTCTTGATTCCTCTGGCTTTCTTCCATGTGCCCATCCTTCATTGACTTTGATTCTGTTTGACCTTAGGATTTATATTGAAGGTTCGTTATCTTCCATCATAGTCGACGACTTTTTGAATTCCTGCTTCCTCTGACTCTCTTCCCTGCATTATATTGTTAAATTGCTAATATATTAATATATATAAAAATTAAAAAAAGATTATATTTATATATAATTAATTAATTATGTATATAAATAATTAAATATTAAACTCGATATATGAAATATCCCTAATATATGAAATATCCCCGATATATCCCCCGACATTAAAACTGACATGAAAAACCTAAATCGACATGTCCCCGACATCCGACATCTGCAATTTTGAACTCATGGCATCTCTACATATAGCGAAGGCCTACCAAGGAAGACGTGTGTGATGCCCATAAGGATGACATCACACCAAACTCAATCCTCAAACAACGCTAGGGTAATAAGCATGACTAGTCGCAAAGTAACCTAAATAACAATTTTATACACCCAAATAATTTGGTAAGGATGCGTGTGGGGTTCAGGTTTCACTCTCATTCGCTCAAGCCCCTTTTGGGCAACGATGTTCATACAGCTCCTGCTATCAATTGCAAGTTTGCAAGTACTACCTGAATTAGGGAAGTGTAGAAAATGATGGTGCGCGTCCAATCCTCATCCGTGCGGGGGGTATGTAGTAAACGATGGATAATGCACGATCAACCTTGTCCTCCCAATCCTCTTCTATAACCACAACAATATCTTCTTCATGGGGCTCTACTGACAAGCCACTAGGGTCAGAATCCTCCTCAATAAGTAGATTTCATGTGGGGCATTATGTTGTCACATGGCCTCTAGCCTGACAATGGTAACATTGGATTCCTCCAGGCTTTGGGGGCCCAGAAGTGATAGATTTGTCTTTCGTTTCTACAGGAGCACGACTGGGAATAAATGTACTGGATCCCTACTGGGGAGGCCTCCTAAACATAAAAGTATCTAGCTTTGGATTAGGTGCCTAGGATCAATGAGAAATAGGTATTGCTCATATTCTAAAGCGAGCTGGAAGATTTGCTCAACCGACTCAAGGTGGTGGGGAATAAGTTCCTACGAATTTCAGCTCTTAAATCAAGCCGAAACTGGGAGGAAGTTGTTATGTGCTCCTAATGACTCAAATATGAAGCACTCCTAATGACGAGCTCATCAAAATGAGTCGTATACTCCACTACATAAAGGGTCACTTGTCGTAAGATGTAATGTTGATCTATAAGCTGACTCAAATATGAAGCAAATAAGTATATCTCTTTGAGCTTCTGCTTCATGTCATCTAATTGGGTGATGGGATAATAATTATCTTGGTCTAAGGAACGCTCAAATATAATTTTGACTTGCTCATTTAATTTCATCTAGCGAACCCCACTCGTCTCTCATTAGTCATCTCATATCAATCGACATAATTGTCCATGTCTAAAAGTCCATCGTGTCTAAAAGTCCATCGCTAAAGGGCATCGGGTCTAACTAGCCATTGAATGGCAGAGCGTCAATATGGATAAGGCGAGCGATATCATCCTCTCCAATATGACCTCTTCGGGATTCATGATAATCCATATAATCATCTCTATCATAGTCGAACCGTGCTTGGGGAATAGCATGATCTCTATGATAGGGGTATCATGGTTGAGGTTGATCGTCCTATGGAGGATAGTGTCGGCCAAATGCATGATCCCAACGATGTTCATAGACTGGCTCTGGTCGCCCTTGGAAGGGTAAGAGAGGGGCCTTGGCAATATGGTTTATGAGCATGTGTTCAGGTTAGCCCATCTATGTCACCTAGACCCTTATGATGAATAAATTATGGCCAAATGACTTCTCGAGGATGGGGTGTAGCGCGACCGGTATTCCTGAAGGGATCTAGACAATCCACTCTAGTATTGAGGACTTCAAATTGTGTCCTATGGATTCCAAATTGATCTCTCGGGTCATCAAATTATGCATCTATTTGATTGAATTGAATAGCCATTTTTTTTAAATCAGAACATTGGCATATCTGAGCCATACTGCAACAGACACCACCAAGCCATGTCGTCTTCTTCCTCTCCTCTGAAGCAGACGCAAGGGCCATGTCGTCTGCACAGCCAAAACGAGCCTCTCCACGTCAAGTCCCTACTGATGAAGCCTCTCCTTCGTCCCCACGTCGTCCGCAACCGCTGGCACACTCGAACCCTCGCTGGATGGGTTTCCTCACCGTCGCTACTCGTCTCTGCACCGATGCCGCTTCACGCAAACGAGCCTCAACGGCCGCTCGTGCAGCTCCAGCGCCCCCTGTCATCCAGTCAAGGGTGATTCATCGAGCCCTGCGCCAGAACGTGCTTGTCGTTTTTCGTTTTTTTTACGCACCGCCCGCTCCTTCATTCCTGCCCTGCTAAGCCCACGTGGAAAAAGCAACCTTGCCACGCTCCTGTTTCGAGCCCTAGAGTAGCAGACATGTCCCTCGACTCTTGTGCTTCCTTTCTAGCAATCGTCTGCCTCCCAAGTCACATCATAATTACTTTTCATTTGCAATTTGGAGGCCACCATTAGATTCCAAGCACATGGCACGCACATCATTGAGCTTCTAAAGCCGTATGAAGAACTCTATAACAAACAACTCCATGTCGCTAAGGCGAGCCACCTCAAGTCGATGCCGCCGATTCTGATTGTCTCTACTCTTTCTCCGCCCGAGCTAATGTCACCTTCGACTGTCCACAGAGGTCGGGCGTCTGCGTTCAGCCCGTTCATCGCCATCTTTTCTGCCATCGTGGACATTCCGCCGCTCGATGCAGCCTCCGCTATAGCAACGTGATATCAGGAGTTGTTTTGGCGGGAAATCAAAGAGCCAGACAATCAAGCTATGCAAGCATTGTTCAAGCTTGAGGACAAACTCGATTTGAAGGCCGGAGATGTTATGGGCTTCAAGCCCAATTACGATGTTGCGTCTTCTATTATGTTTTATTATATGTGTTATGTTCGTAGCCCGACCTTTAGGTTGTATTAGGTTTTATTGTTGTATGAGGTTTTATTAGGTTGTCGGGTTATTTACACAAATACCCTTGTAGGATCTATTTAAGCGACCCGTGGGGTCTTGTGTGTTCGGAATGAAAAATATCTAATTTCTAGTCCCCTTATGAGATCTCGGAAGCTCTCTCTTGAGCAAGCCCCGCTTAGGCGCCGCGGTATTGGCTCCATTGTATCCATCGCCGCCGCCATCCTCATATTCGATCATCCTATGGCAACCCCGAGATAGGACCATAACAGGGTCTTTGTAGTTTGGTTATTTGATGGTAATCCTGGTATGATGTTGATGTTGACTGGTGGAACGCAGTTGAGTCAGTTGCTGGCTATGGAAATCAGTGATATCTGCAAATACCTAGCTCTTCCAACAATATAAATTTGCATGAGGCATGTCTAACTTCTTTTACTCAGTAAGTCAATATTCATACAAACATATTATCCTACAAACACCTAGCTCTTCGACAATATAAATTTTCATAAGGTATTGTTAACTTCTTTTACTCAATATTCATATAGACAGATTATCCTACAAACCCCTAGCTCATCATTGGGATTATTAGTAAAATCAGGAAGTGTAAAGACTTGATCGTGAATTGAGAAAAAAATACAATTTAAACTACAAAAGTACCATACTTAAATTGAGCATTACATACAATTTAAACTACCAAAATACCATTACGGATAAAACATGATTAGTGATTACCTATTTCATTAGAGCTTATTACTTTCAACTGTTCATCATTCTGCTCAAACCCATGTGAAAAGATTGCCTCCAAGTTGTCAGGGCTTGATGCCATCATAGACTCCTGCAAATCATTAGGCTCATAAATAGTGTGACACGAGATTGCTTCAGATGTGTAAGCTACATGAGGAAAATATATCTTAACAAATCACCAACAAGGGAAATTCATTTTCACAGTTCTTGCAAAAGCAACATGGAAAAGTTCATGTTACATCAAACTGAAACAATTTGCAAGGTTATTCAATGCCTGAACGAGTATTAATATGACAAAAATAGGACTTTCAAGTAATTGTTGACATTAAAATCTCAAAAGTAAAAAATTTTAATAAACATTAATGGATGATTTAGAGTGAAATTGTCATTCAATTGCTCAATATTTAAGAGAGACTGGTAGACTGTTAGAAGCGTACACCATAATGGTCTTTGCCCAATGTATGAAATGCCATACAAGAAATCAAATAAGGCGCAAACCAAAGATTCGGCGAATAAATACATACAGTTGACTGACAAGTTGGAAAGATGGCCCTTATAGAAAAGAATCCAATAACATAAAAGGAGGGGGTAGTGCAGTAGAAAAAATATAACTTGAAAACAACACCGACTTATTTAAACAGGTAATTCGTCAATTTGAGATCTTCATTATAACGTTGATTTAAACGTATCAAACTTACAAAAAAGGAAGACACCAAATACAAAATTTATTAAGTACGAGCATACGGAGAATTGACAATTATGAATTTTACTCTAGTCAGAAGCCAAGGAAAAACCAAAATACCTAATAAAGCTTTAAAAGTAAGGATGAATTCATAATGTTGATATTCGATTTTGCAACTAACAAAATATAAATCTCTACTACATATAATAGAATGTGCATATTTGGATATTAAACATTATCTAAGAATTCACAACCGTTAGATCAACTTAATCAGTGGCGGAGATAAATGGGGAAGAGAGAGATGAAACAAAATTTCTAGGTTTCCTAAACCTATAGGAGAGAGAGGGAGCTATAGGTTTCCTAGACTAAAAAACTGATTAGACTAAAATAAAAATAGTTTTTTAATCATTGGGGAGAGAAGATGGAATTAAATCGAGAGAGGGGTGCAGGAAGAGAAAGAGAGGGGTGCAGGAAGAGAAAGAGAGAGGCGGGCGCAGCCCGGGCGGTCACTGACGGGCCCGGCCAGTGTGGAAGCGCACGAGCGCGACCTGTACAGTTGCGCACGGGTGGAACCCATACCCTAACACTTTGGGTGTGCACAGGCTACCCATGAGTGAACACTTTGGGTGTGCATGGGCGTGTATCCCGTGCGCACCCAAAGCATCCATTGATGGCCGGAGCCCGTTTGCCCACAAGAGCAATTGTGGACGAGGCTACCGTGCGCGACTGCTACTATGTATGTATGCACACACACACACACACACACACACACACATATATATACACATACACATATACACAGAGAGAGAGAGAGGGATGAAGTAGCATCTTGGAAAAGGCTAACAAAAAGAAATTACAAGTAGTTTCAAGTCTTAGGATAAAAGCAAGGAGGGTGTGCATTCGGATAACATACATGAGTGCTTTTCAATTGCAGTTGAGCTGGCAATGCATATATTATAATTTTAAGTCAAAAGCAAAAAAATTGCATATAACTTTTAATTTTTTTTAGCAGAGCATGCCTACACTATTGTTAGCATTAATAATAACCACTAACACTAATCCATCATGGCATGGCATGTAGACATGAAGTATGGGGATTGGGGAGGATTGTCATGTGTGTAGGTAGTGTAGCAATATTCCTCCTTAAAAACGCCCTTGTCCCCAAGAAGGAATGAAGGAAATTGCGCTTTCAGAATGTCCTTGCCCACCCATTGATATGTTGTCAGCGGAATACCGCAAACAATAAAAGCGGTGTTATTGAACCCGTTGTTTTTTTTGGAGTGACGATGTACTATCCATGTTCTGCTCCAGCTAAAAAGTAGAATGTGTCGAAGCCGAGCGGAAGTGATGTTTCCACTGGGTGGTCGCTGATGACCAATTTGAGTTGAACCATGAAATATCGGGTGAATGTGGTTGAACTATGGAACCTTGAGGTGATATGTCACGGACTTGATGCACTGAGTACGACGAATGGTTGAAATTAACAGGTACAAATCTTCGGGTGAACCCGTTTGGCTACTAATTGTTGGTGGTGAAGCTTAAGCTTGATGAACATCACATCTATTGGAGCAAAGATCAACTTACAACGACGATTATTAGCTTGGATAAACATGTGTTTTTGGGCCCGCTGTAAGTTAAACTTAATGTGGCGTGATGTAGGAATATTTAGCCCATGGAATCCAGGTGGATCATTGCATGAGATGGTCCGTGGCAAAATTTTGAAGGCAATTCTAGAAGTTGAACTTCAGTTGGTTTGATGTAAGAATACTCGGCCCATAAAATCCAAGTGGCCCATTGCCCGGCCTGATCTGTGGTAAAACACCAAAGCTAATTCTCGATGCAATGGTTAAATAACTTCGTCTGTGTATTAGTCTTTAGGGTGATAAGTTGTGCTCATTTGTAACCTCGTCCTTTGGCATCGAAAGAGCTCCCTTCATAAGATGCTAATGGAATGGAGCATGTTAAGACGAAGAGGAGAAACCGAGAAACGAACCTTAGGGTTTCGTCTGTCTCGCACGCGATCCGTCCTCCAGCCACTTGGCCCTTCTCCTTATATCCCAGGGAAAAATTAAACCGGGCTTAGGCTTAGCCACCCTTATCCTCACCACCCGGAGAGGGGGTTACTTGACATTTAACACCCCCCCTCAAGCAAACCCCATAAGCATCCAGCATTCCGAGCTTAAGGGAGTAAGAATGAAGGGATTTGCCAGAGACCGCTTTAGTGAGCATGTCAGCCAGTTGATCTTCAGAGGGCACAAACACCATAGTAACAGTTTGATCCTGAATTTTGTCCCGCACAAAATGGCAATCAATTTCAATATGCTTTGTTCTCTCGTGAAAGACAGGATTGTTAGATATATGAATTGCAGCTTGATTATCACAATGGAGTTGCATAGCCTCAACGACAGGAAATCCCATTTCCCCCAAGATAGATTTAACCCAAACCAGTTCACACGCAGTAACAGCAATGGCACGGTACTCTG